>JAEIGP010000821.1:0-675944 GCA_018904095.1 Zaprionus ghesquierei | reverse complement strand
GCGATCCTTTAGGAGTTGCAATACCGTAACCTTTAGAATCAAGTAAGCCTCCAATCTGAGTTAGATTGCAATCCCGTTGTACAGCATAGTCCAACATTGTGGACTCCATTAGAAATGCATAATTTCCTTCCAAAACTCTCTTAATACCATCCTCATAGGTTTTAACAAACACAGATGACTTTCGGTTTTCCATATATCGCCACATTTTTTGATAAATTCCAATTTTTGAATCCTGTATAAAAATATTTTAATAAAAATGTATATGTAAAATACAAATGCGGTGCTTCCCTATAAAACTAACACTTTGCATGCAGGTCTAAATTAGACTTATTTATTATATCCGATGGGATAGTGAAACACTTTTGTGTCATTATAATAACCGCACGATCGGAGAATAAACACAGAAGTTATTCAACTCAACGTTTTCCATAGCTGTAAGTGGCGGGCCGTTTGCCCATTCGCATAGCAGCCCTGTCACTAAGTCTGCCCTGAAGTCTGAAGCAGACGCGCAATCGGTCGTCGCTACGCTCTCGCTTATGAACTCTGCTTTTTTTTTTGCACGCTCGGCTATTTGCGTAGTTGGGAACCGCACAAGCTCACTTGCGCTATGCGAGTGCCGACTGCGCTGCGCCAGAATTCTGTGCCCTACACTCGCGAGTTATGGGAAATGAGAGGTTGCCCGTCACTGTTCTATACTAGCTCTCATACACACATTCAGACGCACACACATATCCGACTTCTAATTTAGAATTCGCATTTAGTATACATATATAGAAACCAAAAAGTGGTGAATCTTATACTTTTTAAAAAATTGTTTTGAAATTCTGAGGCGGTGGGTGTGTTATTCAAAATCGAAATCAAAACTTCAGGAGCCTTTAATATTTACAAGCCTTCTTGTCAACTTTTGGAGTCTAACAAACAGACCGACCGACGCAGAATTCGGCTTGTGATCCTGATCAAGTATACATATTCTTTTGGATATGGTACTTACGTATAAGTATAGACGTATAGGTATAGATTTTCTTAAATATTACAAAAAAAATAAATACCCTAAAAAATGTCATTGTCGATCCGCCTTCCAAAGTGCCATATGATATTTCCGTTTGTTCCGCCAAATCTGATGCACTTTCAATGGGAGTTATCATACGCTCCACCGTTAGAAAAGCTGCCAAGTTAGCTGTATATGAGGAAATAATAATCAAACAAAAAAAAAACCAGCATCCACCGACTATTCTCGTTGAAGTTGCCTGAAAATTAAGAAAAATAGTTATTAAAATAAGTTGTCCTTCAAGTAGTTGAAATTATTATTAAATTGTTAACGTTAAATAACGACTCTGGGTTGATTTAAACTATCATATACCGATATCGACATCTCATCAGAGTCGATTGAGTCATGTCCGTCTGTCCTTTTGTGGTGTCTACCACGCTTGCTCATCCCTGTTAACCATAGACTAAATACATATACTTATAAGAGATTGCACAAGCCCAAACAGATACGGGCACACTTTAAAGTTGTTTTGCGGACCCTAAAACGCATCTTTTTGCACTTTGCGTTCTGCGCGTCTTTGGCTGAGCGATCGTTTGTATTATGCGTTAATTTTGCAGAAGCATGCGTGTAAGTTGTGTATTTTGAGTCTATGATCATTGTTCGAAGAATATAAAAATAGTTTTTTTGTGAAAAATGTTAAGTTCTGAAATTGTAAGTGAGCACATGAATAATGCTAAGAAACTCAGAATTTATTTTTTATACATTCTGAGTTTTATTGATATTAATATTTGTTATGTTTAAATATTTATTAATATTAGTAAATGGTTAGCATTAAAAACGAATTGATTTTGATAGTGACATAATAAAGAACTGAATTGCATACCCTAGGATATAGGTCTGCACCTTGCTGCATTAGGGCTCCTATTGCAAACCAAAAGCTATTTTTTAAAGTAAATTCGTTGTTAACTTTAACTAATTCCACAGTGTCTTCAGACTCATTTCCATCATTGTTTTCTATATGATCAGCAATATAGTCGACAATTTCTCTTGTCTCCTGGTCTTGAAATTTATTTGAAAACGATAACAGTTCTCGCTCTTCCTGCACGTCATTATTGGTATTTGCATTGTTATATTTTTTGTGATGACAAGAAATGGAACACGTTGTCTTGGAATTAACCCACTCAACCGGAGATAATCGTGCAACTATCCAAATACAAAAGGATACAAGAATGTAGCCCAATGCTATGAAAAACCATATTTCAATGGCGAGTGGATTCATAAAAGAGAAAAACTTTGTTTGCGCTCGATCTGATATCTGAAATGCAGCACAAACATGTTATTTGAATACAAAGTATCATGCATAAAAACGTTGACATTGACAACTTTAGCCATAACCTTAATTTCTTAGCTTTTATGTATATATGTAAATATATTTACCTTTGGGTTGAGTCCTGAGCCTTGGCGGAGAAACGTACCCGTTATAAACCAAAAGCTGTTTGATATAGAGAACTGATTCTCTACGATATCAGCTTGTTTATAACAGGGATGCGGGTTTTTCCATTCATATGGAGAAAAACGAGCCATCACAAATAACGCAAACGATACTAATATATAAGCAGCTAGCACATACAGCCAGATCTCGATAGCCAGCGGGTTCATAAAGGAAAATAGGCGAGTGGGTTGACTTGTCGGCACCTACGAAAATTAGTCGTATAATTTTAATTATAATAAAACTCATATGTTATTGAGGAGAAAACATCCTAGATATTTGTATCTTTTACTAAAAAGGTATCTAAAGGAATAATCATAAGAAATATCGCCCGATACTAAACTACTCTTCGAATAATTTCAAATTTAATTCCATTAAGAAATTTTGCACCTAAATATAATCTATCATCAATAAATTTTTCAGTACTTTTGGATTATATATTGGGTTTGCACATTTTAAAATTATGCAAAATAAATATTTGAAACATAAAACGAGATTATACAATTGAAAGCAGTCAATTGCATCTATACTGAATAATTACAATAATAGTTTTAATAGCATTTTTTTTTAAATAAAGTTAGTTATGACTTTTGAATATACAGTGGTGGGCAAAAGGTACCGTGCATTGTCCTTTGATTGAAAATATACTGATTTTGTTAAAACGATTTAAAGTTTTTACTTCTTTCTACTATATACACTACAACATTCAACTCATTTATAAAAAAAAAAACAAATGACTACCTTAAAGAGAATGCCAATTCCCAGATTCATAAAGGGCTTTGTAAAATCTATTACACTTTCCCGAGCATAATTAATTGTCATCGAAGCGACGGCTAAGTCAGCACGCTGCTTTAAAAAGGGTTAACATTAGCTTAGCTGAATATATATAGGATACCAATTATTCATAAATACTCGCCCTCTCCATCAGTTCTTGTACAATTCCGTTCCAAGAATTTGTTTCCGGTATAAAGACTCCATACATATTATCGGGTACTAGCTCGATTCTGTATTGAAAGCCAACCTGCTGAGCTATTGCTTTCAGAAGATCAATACAAAAACCCTCAAATCGAGAATTTCCAGTAAGATTACCATCCTCCTTAACCATCACATATGGGCGTTCCTATTGGTTATTAATATGGTTAGAAAAAAAAAGAAAAGCAATAACGTCTTTTAACGAAAGATACAGTCGATCGCGTCCATTTTGCCTTTCAATCCCACTTCATGCCCTATCCGGGGTTCCTCAAGGGAGTCAGTTGAGTCCCCTACTTTTTACGCTTTTCATAAATGACCTTCTGTTAGTCATACACAACTCCCGTACCCTTATGTACGCGGATGATATGAAGCTATGATACCAATTTAAAGACGACCTTTCTTACTCTTACCTGCAAGCCGATTTAGACAGTTTTTACTCATAGTAGTAATAATCTTTTAAACCTGAACAGCTTTAAATGCAAGTTGATAACATTCTCTAGAGTACGCATACTCCTGAGTACGTATCTTATACTCGTTGTGGTTTCTCTATGGATAGAATCTCCCTGCCCATTTAGACCCAAAGCTGAAGTTTTCGGAACATATTTCCAATATGGCCAATAAGGCCATAGGCGTGCTTGGCTGTCGACAAACCTATCAAGCCTTCTTTTTGAAAGGGAAATCAATTACAGATCACAGCTAAAGTGTTTTACATGGTTTGTGAGCCTGAAGCGATTAACAGAACACCCCTAATATAGTGAAACTGGTTAGCTCAAAAGCATTCTTTGTTTAGTAGCCCAGCTCGTAGTCTCTGAGATCAAAGTATCAACAGATGAACGAGTTGCCTCCTTGTGATCTAAATATACCATTAACTAAATTTTGAAATCATTTTACTATATTTTGATGAGGCAGCCTTGCTTTTTATAAAATATGCGCTCTATTGAAAACTTCTAATTTCACATACCTCTCGTGTCATCACCACCAACGTAATGTTCGCAATATTGGAGTCGTAGAATGCACTTGGATCTGAGATATTAACACCAACATCCGTTTGCCAGTAGCCGACTTTTTGTATAACATCCTGTTTCAATTTGAGTATGTCTATTTGAAACTTATTCCGACGCCCCTCAACAAAGCTCACCATGCCAGTGAGTCCGTCAAATGCCGCCTTTGAAACAAAGTTATAATAAATCAGAGACGCAGCTAAAACTTCAGACACTTCACACTTAAGAACTTACGGCATTTATATAGTTATAAAGCGAAAGACCATCAGTCCAAATATGATCGGAGTTACAGGAGAGATTACTAAAATTCAGTGTATGACTGCTGTCCAACTGTTTCAATCCATAGGCGAAAGCGTACACAGCATCGTATATTAAGGCGAAATCGGTCTAAAAAGATATGAATATAGTATATGGGAGCATTGTGTTTAAAAGGGTAATAATGCCGCTACCTGAATATAGAAAATGTCGTTGATCATATTTAGCCCACTATGCTGGAGTTTTTGCATCTGATCCACCACCTCTTGATAGCGTTTACCCCCAACATTTACCAAGCGAAATGCCGTTATATTGACGCTATTATATCGAAAATCTTCCAGATCGTATGTCTCTAAATCCTAAATAGTTTCAAAAAATGGATTATTGTCTAATGCAAAGAAAAACATGGTCTAAAAAACATTAAACTTACGAAAGTTGTGAACATATAATGATATCGATGGTCGTTCATTTGTAGCTGTAAAATCTGTAATGAAAACGTCACTAGATGTAAAAAACACATTGAAAGATATAATTAATATTAAGATAATGGTTATATGGACGATGACCAACTGTTTTCTAATTGTTATATACATATATAGTTGTACTTAAAAGGATACTTTATTTTGATGAACAATTTTTGGTTTAAAAGCAAAAGCCGTAATTTCAGACGATTGTTCCCATTGCTGCTGTTAACTGGTTATTTTATCCCCTTGCAAAGGGTATATTATTTTTGGCCACAAGTTGGCATCATACACATAAGAATTGGACAGCTCTATTGAAAAAAGTTAGATGTAACTACCTATATATAACTCAATCGTTTCATTACATTCAAATAAATATAACCCATAGCTTTAATAAAAACAGTCCGGCAGGTTTTCGTAAACAATTGAAAAATTCGAAAAACGCTGAAAAATATTAGGAAATTTTTAACATAAATATAACAGGCCTCTCCATATAGAGCTCCAATTAAAGCTGGAATCTTTGTGACTGAGCTGACCTGAGGCCTCATCCTGTCTGACAAAATTGGTGTATACTTATAGAATTATGTAAATGGGGAAAGTAAATATAAAATATCAATATTATTCGTACGGATCGAAAAAAATGCTTGACGTTTGATGGATTTGTGTCAACTATTATTTTGAAAATTTCCTTTTGACGAATTGCACGTAAAACTTGACGATATGTCTCCGGATTTGCTTGCCTTATGTACATTTCAGTTCTCATCTCGGCCGAGGAGTGTATGAGGTCCTGCTGCTTAAAGAGTCCTGTAAACATAAACATAACTTATAGATTATTTGCCACGCTCATGATTGTAAGTAAAGCATTAACCGTAATCCTCTTCGTAAATGATCGCGACTTTAGTCCAGTTAAGATATGAAATCAGGTCACGATAGGCAAGATTCATGACATTTAAAGATGGATACAAATTAATCGAGAATTCCTTGACATTTACTTCCAGATCGACGCGTGCCTCAATATGTGGAATGTCGAAAGCCTCGCAAATGGATTGAACATGGGCGGCGAGTAGCGGATCTTTAGGTCCAAATATTGCCTGCACTCCGGCCTCGAGTTGTCGACAAACTTTCTTTGTGGTACGAAACGAGTCATCGCGCGGCACATATTCAATATCGTAGACAAGCTGAGTATTTGGTAGCAGGGTCTTCTCCTTGTTTATGCGGTAAATTGCATATTTAAAAGCCGACTCAATATTACCCTCACGTTCATCTTCCGTAAAAATAGCACCTTATTAGTCATAGACAGTAAATGATTAGTCTTTAACCTTTAATTTTAAAATCTTGAACTCACCAATGCGAATGACTGGTGGCAAGGTATTGCTGGCCAGTATCATAGATAACAACATATGGTGTATTATGTAGTATCTTATTATGTAAAAAAAACAACTATTATTATAACGTCGTGGCATTTTTTTTTTTCTTAAAAGCTGACTTTCCATTTCCTTTTTCAGCGATTTGACCGCTTTCATATAGTTTTTGTTATCGTAAGACCATTGCACTTTGATTATTATTAATTATTATTTTTTTTTTTATTATTAATTTTATTTGCTCTACAAATTAAATTTACGCAGCCACAATAGTCAGTAGCAGTATGCAATATTGTTATAGAAAAGTTTTAATTAAAGCTTTCAAAGCTTTCTTTCAGCATCTGCGCATGAGCGCAATCAATTTCCTTACAAACAATTTACCTATTCTTTAGATATGTGCAACGAATTGGAAAAACGTACGCATACCTTCAGATTATCAGATTATCATATTTTGCTAATAGTAACTTATATTAATAATAATTGTAATAAGAGGTACTGTGAAAGTTATAATAAAATGTAAACGTATGTTTAATATTTCTTTTATATGATGCAGTAAAGAAAGCTACAGTCGTGTGTGTGCTCCACACTCAGTAAGATACTCTTTACTTTGGACAGTTGCATATAATATTTGTCTAAGCTCATGGCTTAAGTTGAAACAAGAAAGAAAGGCTACCTTCGACACGCCGAAGGTTTCATAGTCTGCAGATAGTCCACATACTAAATCGGTTCTATGGTAACTTAATGCTATATCTGTTCGATATAAAGAAAACTTGCATATCATTTAATGGACACAATTAGAAATATACATTAGGAAAGTTTCACAGCGAGATCTTGAAAAATAACAAAATTCGAACGATAGATTCTATGGCTTGTTCCGGCTTATTTACAGCGTGTAGCAATAAGACACATACATATATACCAAGTTTCATTAAGATAGCTCTAAAACAGACGGACGCACAGATGGACGGACGGACAGATGGACAGATATATGTAGTTCGACTCCCCTGTTAATGCTGATTAAGAATATATGCAATTTATAGGGTCGGAGATGTCTCCTAAGGTGCGTTGCAAACTTCAGGCCAAAGTTAATATACCATCTGCAATGGTATAAACATGTAATGCAAAAGTTCATATGTCATATTGTTTAAATTGAATTTATCTTTGAATAGCACCATCTACATATGAAAACGTCATAGCAATCAGCTTTACACACGCTACGGCTGAATCGAAACAACGCGACGATGACGTCACGATATGCTGCAAAGGCGCAAGCAGCGGCACTTCGGAAAACGTTTAATTGAATAACTTTTGTGTTTATAATCCGATCGGCTTGAAATGGAATATATATACATATAGTATAGGCATAAGTATGTGTGTTAAAGCAAAACGTTGAAACTTTAATACTTTCTTTACACAGCAACCTCACAAACTTATTAATCAATTTTTAGAGGCGGTGGGCGTGGCACCTCAAATTTTAAATAAACTCCAGGAGCTTGTGATGTTTATACAACTTTATACCAAATTTGGTGTCTCTAGCTTCTATGATAGCTGATATGTGTGTGTGAAGTCTGCCACGCCTGTTTCATACATTTGCACAAACTTAGTATATTATTTTTGACCATTTTCAATAGTGGAATTTCTGCCATGGAACCTATCGGTCTAATTTTGTTAGTTTTTAAGATAACGCTAGGAAACTTTCGTGTTATATGGCTTAGAATGTCCATTAAATATAATACTGTGAAAATGTTATTTAAATCGGACAAATGTATCGTTAAGCTGCCATAGAACCTATCGGCCGATTTAATATGTCGAGTAACTGCAAGGATATGAAACCTCCGGCGTGCCGAATATTTAATCATTTTACTGGTGAAGGCTATAAAACACTTAACTCGTTCTTACCAGAAACTTATTCTTATCGATTGCCGTTCATTGTCGTCGGGTGACTGCGAGACCCATAAACAATTTGGAAATAAATATTCAACAAACTTAAAAGAAATTGAACACACTTTATATACTCTGTTAACAAAATATACACTCTGACCAACAAAAGTATATTTTGTTAATTTTTATTTTCTCTTACAGTATTTTCAAAGTTTACTTAACTAAAAGCACAAGCACCTTTAAGCGACTCTCTTTAATTAAATATATATATATATGTATATTTAAATATATACATTGTGTGTGTATATGCACACGCATATTTTGCAAACGATTATATTCACAGCCAATTTATAGCCTACAAAATTATTGATAACATTTTTGAACACGCTCTTTTAGAAATTTTTTTTTTGATTGATGTATGTACATGTGTGCAGACAAAGACATTTGATAAGTAAGCATTAAGGAACATAAGCAAGTAAGAAAGTTACAGTTGAGAGTGCTCGACTGTTATATACCCGCTACCCAGCTGCTCGGCTACAATTATATTTTTGGCAGCACTGGCCAGCAGGTCGATATACGGGAATTAAATAGTAACAAAAGCTACAGTCGAGCACGCCCAACGCTAAGACATCCTTCGTCCTTTTATAAATTCCGATTCGTCTGGAAATAAAACTGAATATATGTATGTATTGGCACACGAAACTTAATACCAGCAAGATATAGAATAAAAAGGAAATGAAGCATACACAAATTGTACACAGTATGTACACACATACATATTCGTAACATTGTAGGAACATACATACACGTGTACATATATACATAAGTACGCATGTATAAACATACATATGTATGTAAGGACCGCTTTCCATTTTTTTTAAAATGTTACAAAGAACTCAATCAAACTCTAAAACAAATTTTGATCAAAAAAAGAATTAGGATTTAAGCGCATGGTTTTGTATATTTTAACGTGTTAAATATTGTCAGGGATATACCTAAGTACTTTGAGCAAGTCTGTTACAAGTAGTACATAAATATGCATAGATATCAGAGACCGGCATGGTGGTGGTGGTGTTATTGTTTAATTGCGATGTACCCATTTATACTTAAGTCCTTTTGCGGTGTACTTTGCGGTTGTGGTTACACAATACCGGTTTGTGATAGATACATAACCCACGTACGCACGTACAAATATTTCTATATGCTCTTTGGTATAAATTTGTGCATGTTCGACTAGGTAAGTGTATATACATATATCTTTTCAATTTATACATAATGTATAATTGAATATTCACTTGTCACATTTGAAAGTAGTTTTAATATTGTCACAATTATCTTTTAAATTCTATGTATATACATATATATACATATATATACATATATACATATATTACGCGAATAAGTCTTTAAATTTAGGTATATGGTTCATATTTGTATAAAAGACACTAGAAAGTACACTACAATTAATTTTCTCACATGTCTTCAGCTACATTAGCAAATGAGTTTTGTGTCTTGAAACTTTTCGATAGTTGAAAAATCGTAGCTGTTACAAAACGTTCTTATATATTAACATGTGTATCAGATATTTTCATTAACACCCAATTCCTAATTCAACAAAAGGGCTAAAGTCGGCAAAAGCATGCACTTTTTTAGATTGATGAGTTATTGACCAAGCACTATCAATAAAACACCATAACGAAGTAGCACACGTTGCCAACAAGACCACCCCTTATTCATCAAATCACGAATACGTATATGTATATGAATGATCTGGTCAAAAGATATACGTTTTTATAATGATTTTGGTTGTCTTCTAGCACTTATAATTTTCAACCTTACCAAAAATATTTTTAAAAAAGAAATTAAGAACTCTAGACGTAATGTCGAAATTCTGACCCCCCGAATAACCTAATATGTCACATTAGAAATTATTAATCATATAATAGGCATAGAAACGGGGTGTCAGACACAATATATAACAAGCTGTGTCTATTTAGTCATGTGCTGAGATCGTAGCTGTAATAAAACTTATAGGCACCAAATATTTCTTGCAAGTTCTTAGCAGGTGAAGTTGAAGATGATTAAATATTGGATTTCTCCCGCTCGACTGTAGCTGTTATTAATTGCTATGGGGGGGGGGGGGTTATTTGCACCGTAGATTAGTTAGGGGCCTGTGAAGATGCAACAATGTATATGTAAGTTTATAGTATATTTTTGGATTTTTTTAGACGATACACAAGTATCACTTATCTATGCATATAAGGACAGTCTCGTCTTTCAACAACTTACAACCTACATATGTATGTATAAACATATTGTATGTTCCAGGGCCAGTTCTCTTTTCGCTCCGCATACATGATCCGCTAAAGAGCGTAGGCTCGTCGCATCCGAGAGGGACCCGCATATGCTAGGCCGACGAGTCCACGATATTTATTGCATCATTCATGTGGTGTAAAAAGCATGCAGTTCTTTGCAGTTTGCATGTTCAAATGGAGGAATAACAAAGTTCGCCTTAAGAAGCGTAGTCAGTTCGGCTCGAATTTGCCAGGTATTCATCCGTAAAGCGGCCCGTAGCTGTAAAATTACAAAAACTACAATGAGTTGAGTCGATTTAATGTAATGACAAGTAACGAAAGCTTCAGTCGGACGCGTGCGAAAATTGTTACTTTAATAATTTTATTAAAATTCACAATTTATTAATTTGAGTAGGGGGCGTGGCTTAAATTATGAAAATAAATTCGTTAAGCGAATGATATATAGAAATATTCAATGTCAATTTGGTATCTCTAGTTTTTATAACAGCTGATCCGGCATGAATTATTCGACTCGGCTAGTGATCCTGAGTCAGAATATATACACTTTGTGCGGTCTACCCTTCTTTTTTTTATACTTTTAACATACATTTCCACTTAGCTAGTATACCCTTAAAGGGTATAAAAAGGCTTGTGCAGAAGGAGGCACACTGTATCACAATGAACAGGGAAGTCAATATAGCCATGTCTGTCGGTCACGAGTCCTTCTATATGAAAGCCTGGATCACAGAGACTAAAAGAGCATAAGGCACCAAATTTTGAGGCAACACTCGCATAGTTCCTAAACTCTTAAAGTTGTTTTAAAATTGGGCCACGCCTGCGTCCGCCTTTCCACTGATAAGTCTAAACATAGCTCATGCCTCCTAAGGTGCGTTGCAAACTTTTGGCCAAAATTAATATACCCTCTGCAAGGATATAATAATTATTGAGATTTATATTGGATTTTCAAAAAAGCTGAACGCCTAATACCTAAGATATTTAACGGGAGTTATTTATAGTCTTATCCCAATTCTCAGAGATCGTTGGGGTGGGGATATTTATATTTGGCTAGGGTATTCATAAGGAACTATTTCTATACATTCATGCACTTACAATCTTCCATTAGTATAACTTGCGCATTTTCTATATTTGTACTAGCTGCAGAGTGCGGAATTAAGTTAAACTCGTCTTCTGTAATTGTCGTGCTCCATCTCGACCGTCCACTTGTACGGTGTGCTGAACTCACAGCCATTGTTGGTGTTGAATATAGGCTTAGGTTTGTTGGACTAATAACACCCGGCATTGTGGAAATAGAAGCAGGGTATCCCAGTAGCTGCAGGAAGAAAAACCAGTTACGAAAGCTTTGTAATAGTGTTGATTACTAGATACTACTCTAGGTAATAATTCTTGGTTAAAAAACTAGAAGCGACTGCCAAATAATTCTTTCATCTAAAATCTTGATAAATATAGGCGTTTCAATAAAAAAAATTTCAAAAAAATCGGTGACGTAGACGTATTTAACCTTTACCTTAATTTCATACTCAAAATATATATACTTACAGATGTTGATTGGGTGTGAAAATGATTGAAATATTCTCGACCGTTGGCTGTGGGATACATTTGGGTTGCGATTCGAGCAAGAGAATTTGAGGATATCGTCGACATCTTACATCGAGATGTTTGGGATCCGAGTTGAGGACTGGTCGCAGGATGTGGCGCATTCTGAGCATGCGTGTGAGGCTGTGGAGACGTCCTAGCATTAAGTGTGGTACTTTCGGAACTGACAATAGAGCCAGCTGCATCGGATACAATTGGGCTGTTGTTTCCGCCTATGGTTGATGTTGCATTACGTGTCTCCTCATCGATGTGGCTGTCCTTACTAGTCGATTGCACCATCGAAAGATCACTGCTGGTGCGTATGATGGCAACAGGACGTGCCATAGGTGGTAACATCGGCGGCAACATGGTGTTGTGATAGGGGGTAGCCTGTGGCCCAGCAGGCAATTTTGCACCACGAAGTTGTTGATGTATCTGATGATAGTGCGACGATGTGTGATGATGGGCGAGTGAGTGGCTGTGCGGAGCTACCTGATGCGGATGGCTGTGAAAAGTCGCATTTTCTAGTGTTGTTGAGCCGCCATCCTGACACACATACGTCACAAAATCAGAAATATCATGTGATTCCGTTGGAAACTTATCGCTTTCCTGTTGCTGGTGCAATGACTGGTCCTGTTCCAGTCGCGGGCTGCTGTGCTGTGGATAGTAAAGTGCATTGACCGGGCTAACAGAACTAGCCTGCAATGCGGAGCAGTTGTGATGTAAACCTCCTGAAAATGGAAACGTATTCAAGCATTGTCAAATGGTGGATTGGTTAATTAATTCTTAACCCACCATCAGCCGAACGAATTTGCGATGTGCCTGGCCTGCTATTAAGCGAAGTATATCGCTGTAGGGATTCCACCGAGTCAGCCGTATCGCCATTTGGAACAATGTTACTTGTCGCAGACGATCTGAGTATGACTGAGAATGCAGCTGCAGGGCAATTCTCTATGCTTGCAATTGCGGTTGTTGAACGTGAAATAATTGGGGGAGAAGAGCTTTGCGTGATCTTGCAAACATCGGTAGATCCATTAATGGGAGAATGTGATAAAGGCACGCTTTTTGCATTTTGATTTTGATCGGCAAAGTCAACTAAAAGAATACGAAAATAAAAATTATATTATATTTTTAATTTGACCTTTGAAACACTAACTGCTATAATCAGTTGGAATCGGATGCGAAACAATGGTGGCGCCCTGATTTTGCATCTGGCTCTGCACATGTGTCTGCGTTTGCGAACTAGGAATGGGCGAATCTGGCGTCAATTGATATGTGTGGCAGTCATAGGTAGCCGCCATGTTCTCGCGCTTAATAATGTTGCCGTGAAAGTTCTTATTGCCGACTTCGTCCATTATTGAATCTGAAAGAAAACGGGATAAAACATTATATGATCGAATATTTGTGTTGCACCTACCTTTGGAGAGGGTCCAGAGCTCCTGCGAAGAAAAGACTCCAGTCGCAAGGATAATATCATTACAGACAACTCCATTGTATGGATTGTGCCGAAGCCCTTTGGATTCAGCTTCGATACTATCTAAGCTGTCTTCTTTTCTATCACCCGTTCGATTTTGGCCGAAGGTAGAAATATGGGAAGATCGAGAACTTAGCAAAGAGCTTTCATTATGCGTGTTGATAAAGTTTGCCAAATATAAATCTAATTCTCGCACAGAGACATTAATGTGATATGGATTTACACACAGGCCTGGGTGCAGACACTCGGGATTTTTTTCCAGCCGCTCGCCGTCTGTACTCTCCAACGGAATTGCCTTAAACAGGATGACCATAACGAGATCTAATCGCCACACCTTATCGGCCTGCCTTAGGCAGTCAATTCGCCGCATTTTGCCCTTTTGATCGGGATTGGAGAGAACGCAGATGGACTTTCGTTTGCCAACTATCGACTGAACGAAATCTTCGCGACTCTCCTGCGTAATATCCTTTCTCAGTTTACCCAGAAGGCGGGACGCCCACTTCTGCTTGACTTCTGTTTTCTCATTCTACAAAAAAGAAATACAATAATTGAGATAACAAAATATTAAGAGCTTATCACTAGAAAGCACACCCGACAGTAAGATACCGTTCGCCCAATTTTAAAATACCGTTACAGGCTCTGCAAAAATTATTCTGCCATTTATCGACACGTTCAATAGATGGCGGCCTTACGAAATCATATTATAGCAATCAGCTTTGTTTACTCGCTCTTATACATACACGTATGTATATTACTGTCATAGTACTAACTACAATAATTTATTTTGAAGCCTACCTGTAGCTCATCTTTGCAATGCCTTTCCTCCTCCAAGGACATTCGCTTTTCGTGCTTTTTGTAGTACTTGCGCTTGGCAGCTTGCAAATTAAACCAGGAGTACGAAAATGATTTAACGTACGGTAATAAAGCTTCAATGAAGGGGTGGAATTCATCCTTAATCATGTAAATATAAACGGAAAAATGTAAGTCGGCGAAGTGTTATCGGTTTTCAAATTTTATAGAGCATTCGAAAGTTTGAATATAATATAAATGAGTTGTGTTCATATTCCTAAATTTACATAATACAGACAGAGTTAAGCAAAATAGAGTTTTGCACAATTTTATCATAATGCTTATAATATTTTTTATATTTGTTTGTGTTATATTTCCCAAATGTTAATAACTTATATAAAGTTTACATATTTTGATTGGTGTGAGAATTTACTTCTTTTGAATTCATTTTTAAATTTCATGCATAATCGTGTGGCGGCGGATGGAAAAGAATAAGTGTTCTGTAGTTATGAATAAAATACGTAACAGTCACTGTGTAAAAAAAACTGTTAAAAAAAAAATTAAAGATAGATGCAAAAAAAATTAAAAATTCTACTAATCAGGCAACATTGAGTTTTTTAGAGCATTTTCTCGAATTACTGTGTTTTTTAATAAATATGCCCAGCTTAACTAGATTTTTACAATAGAACTGGTAAATAAATATTGTACAAAAAAAAGCACCCGTCCGGCGACTGTGTGAATACACTGACCTCAGCTATTATAAAAGCTAGAGACACCAAATTTGACATGAGGGTATATGTTGTATATATCACAAGCTGCTGGAGTTTGTTTACAATTTTAGCTTTCATTTGTTTACAAAAGAATCGCCTATACCTACTTTGAATAATGAACAGTTTGCTGGCAATTTTGGAGTGATCTGATCTTTTGAAATACGTTCAGCACTCACAAAGAGAGAGCCAAAAGAATCGTCTTTTGGTGTGTTGCCCAGGTTTAATCTGAACACGCGAGATCGGTCGCACAATTTTGGTGATTAACGGTGAACTACCTCTTGTCTAAAAACCAATTGGCGGGCAGCGCTCTAGACCCTTTGACCCTCAGCAAGTCACTAGAAAGAAGCGCATAGCATTGGCTGCGGTTATGAATCTGCTAAATAGACGACCTGAGGCGAGGGGCTGTCGTTATATGGAATCAGAATGGTTACTTCGCTTATGGCCAGATGAAAGTCGCTAAGTGTGAAACAATTCGCTGTCTCCGTTACACTGTCGCATGCAGCTGGAATTGACAGACGTAGCTTTCACTTCTGACATCAACTTTCGAAACGAGATACACCAAGAACAAAAACAGCTTATTCATTGGACGCTAGACCAAGCCAAACGATGGAATATCAGAGCCACCAAGGAAACGGGCTAAGCCCTACTTCCAGTGTCACAACTGCGGAAAGCCTGGTCACAAAAAGGCAAACTGTAGATCGAAAACAGTGACAGCTCACTTTAAGCAACCCAGCAAACAACTATCTTAAAAACCAATTTACTGTGACCTGCTTCAAATGCGGAAAAGCTGGACACATCTCTACAGTGTGTCCTGAAAGTCAGGAGCATTCGTCGTCGAACATTCGAAAAACATTGTAAATGATGTCAACTTATGTACCGTAGGAATGTTTTCTCAATCTGGAGGCTACGTCGCAGAAGCTATCTGGATCCAGAATGGGCAGCGTAGTTATTTTTAAGGGGTTTTGGTAATAATACTATTTGTAGCACTTTTCAGATATTGGCAAATGTTCTAATATGGGAACGATCATGCGAAATATTGTTTTATGTAGACAATTATATTAAGTATAATGCTCTGATTGGTCGGCATATTTTGAGCCAGGGAAATATGTGTGACAATAACATCAAAATCTTATACGTACGAACGTTTAACGAAAAATCTATAATGCCTGCGGAAGTTTCCGAAGAGAATCCTGATTTGACACCGATGTGCATGCACCTGATAGAGACCAATTGTTATCAATACCAAAGTTATCAATTGCAATTGAAATTAAAGCCGTGTGAGTACGGGACATTTTCTGACAGGTACCCTTTGCCGCCAATTTCCGATTAGATAGCTAGGCTAAGTGAAGCAAGGTTTTTCAGCTGTTTAGTCATGGCAAGTGGGTTTTACGAGATCGCAATTCACCCAAAATCAGTCGAGCGGACGGCTATTAATGCCCCTTCTGTATTCCAAGGAGCTATTAATCGTGCCTTAGGTGATCTTCTGTCATTCGTATGCCATTAAACAATGGATGACGTAATGATAATTGAGATTTTGATATATTACGACGAATATTGCAAACATTACGTATGCAGAATTTTCTCTTGATATTTCAAAACGTTCCTTTTTAAAGAACTGTGTTGAATATGTGGGTTTCGTGGTTTCGGCAGGTGAGATTCGACCAAATTCCAAAAAAAAGTCGAGCCCTTATTAATCAACCACACCCGCAGTCCGTCACACAGTTAATAACATTTATCGAGACAGTCTCGTATTTCCGACAATTTGTACCCAAGTTTTTACAGCTGATGAAAATTCATAAAAGTGGAAATCATTTTTATGGGAATTGAAGCATGAGCAAATACGGCAAACGGTAATATCTATTTTAACTAATGAACCTGTTCTTACTACATTCGACCCACAATTTTCCTTTGTAGTAGCCGTGTAGTAGTAGTGTTATCATGAGATCGATATAAGATCGAAGCATTAAAAAATAACAAAACTTATAAATACTCTTGCGATGATATGCCTGAGAGGGGATTACCACAGTGATTGAAGATGAAGGCGCAGGAGACGCCAGCAATCAAGCCAGTGAGGGCTGTGATTCTGAAAATAAGATTTTAAGATTTATGGCAGCTGTACGACATATCGGTCAAATTTTAATCAAATTTGCACAGCTTTGAATGGACATACTAATGCATAGATTGCGAAAGTTTCTTGGCGATATCTTGAAAAATAACAAAATTTTACCGATAGGTTCTATGGCAGCTATACGATGCATTGGTCCGATCCGACTCGTTCCGACTTATTTGTGAGTGCAGCATGTATACCAAGTTTCATCAAGATAGCTCTAAAACTGAGAGACTAGTTTGCGTTGCAACAGGCGGACGGACGGACGGACAAACGAACATGGCTAGTTCGACTACCCTATTGATGCTGATTAAGAATATATGTACTTTATAGAGTCGGAGATGTCTCCTAAGGTGTGTTGCAAACTTCTGGTCAAAATTAATGAACTCTTTAGCTGCCAGAGGAACTCTTAGCCACAAGCCTTGATTCTTGTGAATTATGTATTGTTCGTAAGCTTGGTATCATACTATCTATATTTACAACTAGAAGTTAGCTCGACTGTTTAATATGCTTAGGAATATGCTTCTTTATGGATGCACCTCTTTCTGCCTGTTATATGCATGCACAATACGTGTATAACATTATTGTCCATTTTCAGGGGTTAAAATTGTGTAAAAGGACAGCATAAACTTAATTATTATTTCAAAGAACAATGATTGATTTTGATTCATGTACATATGCATGTGTATGTAACATATATAGTTTATGAATTTAGGCATTAAGAAATAATGATGGTAGACATTCTTGCACATTGAATAAAACAAGAATTTTGAGCAGAAAGAGACAACGATAATACAATTATAGAGGGGTCTATGTATGTATTCCGGTGTGAACACACATTTACACACATAAATACAAATAAAATAGTGACACATATACATGTACATAAATTTTCACATAAATACAAAGACATTATAATGCTAACACTTATGTGACATTAACATTAAGAGAAACAAATAATTTTGGTCGCGAAATCGCGAAATATGAAAGTAAATCTTAATTACATTGTGTGATTATTTCCCAAAAAAATCCAGAGGGAATTTTCTTATACCTAACAATAGAATTGGTTAACTTCAGTTAGTTTTCAAAAATATTTTAAAGTGCGTACGAAAATTTAAATGAATTGAACGTTTTTATTGAACTTAGGGCTCAACCCAACAGGAAATCAATATAGATAAATATCTATTGTGTGTTCAGCTTACTTGACCAGTCGAGGATGATTGCAAATACGAAGATACGTCTGTCTCGATCATACAGCTTCTTAGTGTATCTGGTATAAACATACCTATAAACAAAAACCAATTCCCTTTAAATATGGTTTTCTGCAAGAAGAAAGGACGAAATGAAAATGTTGCAAATTTGTTGCAATAAGTGAATAAGTTATTAACTTACCAGGAAGTGGCCAAATTGCTTCCATTTTCAGTTCAATTTCAATAAATCTTGAAGAATTAGGATTTCTATTTGGAGTCATAAAGCAAGCTTCAAGAATGTTTTATATCAATAAATTACTATATTAAAACAACTGATATGCATTAATTATACCATTGCAGATGATATATAAATTTTGGCCAGAAGTTTGCAACGCACCTTAGGATACATCTCCGACCCTATAAATTATATATATTCTTAATCAGCGGCAATATGGAAGTCGAACCAGTCACGTCCGTTTGTCCGTCGGTTCGTCCGTCCGTCCGTCCGTCCGCCCGTCCGTCCGTCTGTTGCAACGCAAACTAGTCTCTCATTTTTAGAGCTATCTTAATGAAACTTAGTATACATAATTCTTATTGCTGCACGCTGTAAATGAATCGGAACGAGCTGGATCGGACCGATATATTGTATAGCTGGCATAAAACCTATTGGTCGTATTTTGTTATTTTTTAAGATATCGCTATGAAATTTTCCCGATATATGTCTAAGTATATCCATTAAATGCTATGCAAGTTTTATTTAAATCGGACTGATGTATCGTTAAGCTTCCATAAAACATATTGGCCGATTTAATATGTGGAGTCACTGCAATGGTATAAAACTTTCGGCGTGTCGAAGTTAGCCTTTCTTTCTTGTTTAAAAATATATTTAGATACATAAACTTTTACACATATGTATTATGCGAATATTACACAATTCTTACAAAACACAACACAACACATATCTGAATAAATACACATATTTCTGCATAATTTTATATTATATAATTTTATTATATATTTTATTTTCATAATTTTATTTTATATTATATCATACATATATCATACATATATATGTGTTTGTTGTTGTTTATGTATACTATTTTTGTTAGGCGCTTCTTTTACAAAATGCGGCACACTAAAACTATTAGATCATGTGCATGATAGATTGTGTTTTTCTATATTTAAACATAAGTGTATATGTATATAAATAAATTCTTACATTTTTTAAACTAGCATAGAAGATTGCAAATCAGTGCGTTGTGCAAAACAGATATCTGTCGACTAAATTTAAAATGGCATTTATAGCAACAACTTTACTTACAAAAATATATGACGACACTCTCTGCGCTCTCTTTGACCAACTAATAGAATCGGATATAAACTAGATGTGCAATCCCTTTGTGTTGCCCCAAATGTCTTCATGTTCTTCTGAGAAGGCCAATGGAAGCGTACTAAAAATGCAAAACTCTGCTTGCCGGTAGAGTCAGTTGCTCGAAGTGTTAGTCCACAAATCTCTCTTTTGTATGCGAAAAGCATGCGCGGACTTTAGAATTCATAATGCGCATGTCAGCGAAATACCAGAAAAGAGAATTATGTTAATCAGTGCGCTCTTCTCTATACTCTTTGTCAGTTTTCTAAAGTTTTCCAACCTTTTTCACTTTCTACACAGCCAAAACTATATTTCAAAAAGCAAGAAAACATTTTTCATATTCCAAACAAAATTGTATTTCCATTTATTAGTTTTATATTACGACAAATTGTGGGAAGAAATCAACATTCTCCCATAAATACATAAATTAATAAATAAATATAAATACCATTGTATTTATTTACGTCAAATGCCCAAAAATTTTTCTTATATTTTTAAACCATGGATTTAAAAAAAAAAAAAAATGGTCTATCGTGTTTGTCGAAAAGTGCGTAACAGGCAAAAGGAGGTATCTGCGACCCCATAAAGTATATATATATTCTTGCTCAGGATGACTAGCAGAGTCGATTGAGCCATGTCTGTCTGTCCGTCTGTAAGAACGCCTATATCTCAGAAACTTAAAAAGCTAGATCCACGAAAATTGGTGACAACACTCATGTGGGTCATACGATGTAAAATTTGTATTAAAATTTGGGCCACGTCTACTTCCGCTCTCGCAAATTGATAAACCGAATATCAAGCGCAATTTTGATGCCATATTATCCTTTTTCGGTTAAATTTGGTAACGATCGGATAATGTACACAGAAGTTATTCAACTCAACGCTTTCCGGACGGACGGACAGACGATTCTGCTGTTGATCCTGAGGCAGAATATATATACTCAATGGGGTCGGAGATGTCTCCTTCTTCCTGTTACATACATTTTCGGTTTGAACAAAGGTATAAACTAATTTTAATTCCAACAAGAAACCAGCAAAACTTTGTCTGACATCTATTATTTAAATGAGATCTATCTTTTAATAAATGGCGCCATTATGAAAATATCAAAGCAATCAGCTTTACACACGCTACGGTGGAAACGAAACATCGCGACGATGACGTAATGATACGTCTGCAAAGGTGCAAGCAGCAGAACTATGGAAAACATCGCGGCGACACAGCCTCAGGCGATATCAGCCCGATTTGGCGGCCTGCCACCCGCGTCGGAATCGATTGTTCCGCGGGCGATATTCGAAGTTGCAATTAGCTAGAAATAGACACTAAGCATGGACACTGGACACTGAATTGTCGCTCTCCTTATATGTAATCACGCATATGAAATAAATACAATTATTTAACATATTACATTACAATTATCATTTTCAATGGTATAAAAAAACAACAAAAACGAATTGATAAAGTTTACATTTTTATTTTAAAATCAACCCATAACTCTTTTTTTGATTTTTAAAATAATAATAATGTGTGTTAAGACAGCGCTTTAAAACTCTCCCATTCTATGACCCATTATGTTCCTAAAAGACTTATAATTTTTATCAAAAAGCTGTTAGCCGATATAGATCTTTTAAAATTCTAAGCAATTCAAAACTGTTTTATATTAAAGGGTGTGAAACCTTGACGAGACTAGTTTTATTTTTTTAAATTTATCGAAATTATATGAACTGGAACTACATATTTTTATAAATTGTAAGAACTGGAACTAAATATTTTTATAAATTGTAAATTTGAATTCCTTTAAAAACCTCGAATTCCTCAAGAGTGTGTGTGATAAGAACAAATTAATATTATTATATAATATAATTAGTAATTCAGATTGCATTATAAAGGAGGTAGAGGTCCAAAATGCCACCAGGGAGTCAGATCAGATTCCTGCACGTGCGAAGTTGACTAAACTTACAAAATAGGCTCTTACATTTGGGTAATACCCAAGTAACGGTTTTAGTATGAAGAAATTTTATAAATTATTAGTTCGCATGCGCACTGCACATTCACATTCTAGAAAAGAGCTTTTAGAAAAGCGTATCTTTTACAGCTATAACTCTTATACTGGGAATCAAAACATACATTATATTAACGAACAAAAATTGCAAAAATGCATTAAAAATAAATTTGGTTAAGGGTAATTTTACCGGAATCGGATAAAAGTTTTCAAACTGTAGACTTTTAATAAATAAATAATAAAAATTTGATACCTAAGCCCCTTTTCACATAATTTGAATACAAATAAATATGTATATAACATACATGTATGTACATGTGTGTATTGTAATTTGTATGATTGTGTTATTATTTCTTCCCTTTGAATTTTTTATGCGGACGAACTCTCCTGTTGTCGATGAGCTTTCAGTTTTTGGGTTGCACTCCAGGCAGCTCGATAACTAAAGCTGTAAAACATCATCCCCCAGCTTAGTCATTTACTTATACATACATAAGTACAAACAGTGGAGTGTTTTATTCTAAAGAAAGTTGTTTAATTGTCGTAGATTTTGAAATAAAACTTAATTTAATACATAAAATTATTCAAAAATTCCTGTTTTCTTACTAGTGCCTATAACTAATATGTTCCCCAAAATTGCAGTTCAAAGTTTAATTATCTAAGAAATTTACATATGACTCAGAAAGGAAAAATGAAAAAATTTACTAAGCTAACTTATTGTGAATTGTTGATAAATATGTACAATTAAGTTGTACAATATTGTGGGCAAAATAATAAAAGAGAAATAAATTACTTGAAAAATAAAATATATAAAATGCGGCATATCTAATAAGAAAAGTATGCATTTCCATTTATATAATTGTTTTATAAGATATTTAAATTATTTAATTTAATTCATCACAAAATCTCCTTTATAACATGATATGTTGTTATCGAAAAAAGAAAATAAAATCATAAAAATATACATATTTATCAGAGTAAATAAAAACTTTAACATGATTGATTTTTTCCCTTCTCTATGAACCAATATTTCTTTATTTCTGTCTGATTTTTTATATTTTTCATTAATTGCTTTTAATTATTTTTAAGTTTCTCTTATTACCTTATTTTTTTTAATTTTCTGACTTAGTCCGATAATCCTTCCAATATTATTTATTTATTTGGAATATTCTACTTCTTTTTGGGTTGACTATAAATTAAAAGATCTGATTTACACTACTACTACACAGACATACATGCAAATCTATATACATGCATCCATATGGATTGTTCTATTTAATTTGTTTATAAAGATGCAGAGTTATTTCAAACTTGTAAAGCTCAAATTATCTTTCTTTCACAGCTATGGCCAGCCTGATATTAATAGCATGTTTGGCTATATTAGGTCTAATTATTGCGATAGCACTTTTTTTAGCTGGCGGATACCTGTGGTGGCGACATAAAAGGTCACAGTTACAATTTATTGAGCCGAATGAAGACGAGGAATCAAGCAGTTACAGCTTAAGGTAAGTTATTGTTATTGTTATTGTTAAGGTTATTGTTATTGTTATTGTTATTGTTATTGTTATTGTTATTGTTATTGTTATTGTTATTGTTATTGTTATTGTTATTGTTATTGTTATTGTTATTGTTATTGTTATTGTTATTGTTATTGTTATTGTTATTGTTATTGTTATTGTTATTGTTATTGTTATTGTTATTGTTATTGTTATTGTTATTGTTATTGTTATTGTTATTGTTATTGTTATTGTTATTGTTATTGTTATTGTTATTGTTATTGTTATTGTTATTGTTATTGTTATTGTTATTGTTATTGTTATTGTTATTGTTATTGTTATTGTTATTGTTATTGTTATTGTTATTGTTATTGTTATTGTTATTGTTATTGTTATTGTTATTATTGTTATTATTGTTATTATTGTTATTATTGTTATTATTGTTATTATTGTTATTATTGTTATTATTGTTATTGTTATTATTGTTATTATTGTTATTATTGTTATTATTGTTATTATTGTTATTATTGTTATTATTGTTATTATTGTTATTATTGTTATTATTGTTATTATTGTTATTATTGTTATTATTGTTATTATTGTTATTATTGTTATTATTGTTATTATTGTTATTATTGTTATTATTGTTATTATTGTTATTATTGTTATTATTGTTATTATTGTTATTATTGTTATTATTGTTATTATTGTTATTATTGTTATTATTGTTATTATTGTTATTATTGTTATTATTGTTATTATTGTTATTATTGTTATTATTGTTATTATTGTTATTATTGTTATTATTGTTATTATTGTTATTATTGTTATTATTGTTATTATTGTTATTATTGTTATTATTGTTATTATTGTTATTATTGTTATTATTGTTATTATTGTTATTATTGTTATTATTGTTATTATTGTTATTATTGTTATTATTGTTATTATTGTTATTATTGTTATTATTGTTATTATTGTTATTATTGTTATTATTGTTATTATTGTTATTATTGTTATTATTGTTATTATTGTTATTATTGTTATTATTGTTATTATTGTTATTATTGTTATTATTGTTATTATTGTTATTATTGTTATTATTGTTATTATTGTTATTATTGTTATTATTGTTATTATTGTTATTATTGTTATTATTGTTATTATTGTTATTATTGTTATTATTGTTATTATTGTTATTATTGTTATTATTGTTATTATTGTTATTATTGTTATTATTGTTATTATTGTTATTATTGTTATTATTGTTATTATTGTTATTATTGTTATTATTGTTATTATTGTTATTATTGTTATTATTGTTATTATTGTTATTATTGTTATTAGTGTTATTAGTGTTATTAGTGTTATTAGTGTTATTATTGTTATTATTGTTATTTTTGTTATTATTGTTATTATTGTTATTATTGTTATTATTGTTATTATTGTTATTGTTATTATTGTTATTATTGTATATAGTATATTTTAAATCACCTTTCCTTTTTATTTCAGAGCAACCCAGGATATTGTAGATTCTGGAAACCCCCCGTGTAAGCCACAGGTCACAGTCCCGCAGACAGTTGCAACGCCTCTACAAAATAATATTAATCGTAAACTTAATGGATTCTTGAACTTGAGGGCGCCTCTTATTGGGTTAGTACTAAAAATGATTGTTTATTTAATAATTATTTGATTTGTAAATTTCACTTTATTAAGGTCTGGTTCAACTTCAACACCTCCAAAGGTGACAAGTGCAGCTGTCACTGGCTCGGATGCTGCATCTAAAGATATAGCGGTACAGATAAATATGTATATATTTTTGTCGTCTAATAAGATTTATACAAGAAATTTGTTACTTATTACAAAAATTAGACAAAATCTCTAACCGAAGAATCTATGTGCAATGTTTCTACCGAGCACATGCTTTGTGTTTATATTGTAAACTAAGCACGTAAGAGAGCTACCGTCAAAGTCATGGCCTACTTCTCATCCTTTACTTGTTCATTATATTATGCATATACATACAAACATTTGTAAAAAGCATATTTTGTGTTTGCATAGTTTAGGATATGACTACGCCAATTTTAGACTTTAAATATTTAAACATTGCCAAATTACTAAACATATACTGATCTTTCTGCATTTTAATTTCCCCAGAATAAAAGTATTTCAATGACTGATATGTACCTTGACAGTACTGATCCTAGCGAGAATGTGGGACAGATACATTTTTCGCTTGAATACGATTTTCAAAACACCACACTTATTTTGAAAGTTCTGCAGGGAAAAGAGCTTCCAGCTAAAGATTTAAGTGGAACCTCTGATCCTTATGTGCGCGTTACACTGCTACCGGATAAGAAGCACCGTTTAGAGACAAAAATAAAACGAAGAACACTGAATCCTCGATGGAATGAAACATTTTATTTCGAAGGGTTTCCAATTCAGAAGCTTCAGTCACGAGTGAGTTTGCATATCATGTAATTATGTTTAATATATTTAAAATTCTATAACACAGGTGCTACATTTACATGTTTTTGATTACGATCGATTTTCAAGGGACGATTCAATCGGCGAAGTTTTTCTACCGCTATGTCAGGTATCTATTTTTAATACTTCTACTACACAAATATGCATGTTATGTGGGTGTGTCAATGAGCTACAACGAATACATTCGAGTATGAATATAATAAACTTATAGTAACTAAGATAATTAATTAAAAAAAACTCTAACACCAAATTTCGATTTATGGTAAGTCTGTAGTCCTGTGTTAAGAACGAATCCAGTTCGAATACTTTGCAAATGAATGATTAAGTTTGACAAGTTTCGTAAATTCAAAAATTGACTTTAGATTTTGGAGACACGTGGCCACTTTGTGATAAGATAAGAAAAGAGAGTCCTACCTTATTCGAACAGGAAACTTATTTTGTGCTGTAAAGTCAATAATTCTCTTTGAATTATTTATAATATCATATAATATTTTATAATTATATAGTATTACTAAAAGTTCAAATCTTTTACCGGTTTATTTGGCCCTAATTCAAAACATTTAACCATCATGTCAATTTTGGTGTCTCTAGCTTTTTTAATAGCTGAGATCTCGACGTTCATACCGACAGACATGGCTCAATCGACTCGGCTAGTGATCCTGAGCCAGAATATATATACCTGTTACATATATTTTCGGTTAAAAACATGTGTAAATCACTATTTATTGGGCACCGCAGAAAAGGACAAAATTTCCGAACTGTATAATTTAGAAAAATGTCAGATTATACGATAAAATAGGACAGATCTGTTATATTGAAAAGGGCTGATCCGGCAGCCTTGTTATATACTAGAAATCCCGTCTTGTATTAATATTGTATAGTAAATAAGTGTATAAATGTATTTGTTAACTAAAATGTTTTCTTCTTAGGTTGATTTTGCTGGAAAACAATCTTTCTGGAAGGCATTGAAACCGCCAGCAAAAGATAAATGCGGCGAACTGTTGTCTTCGCTGTGCTACCATCCCTCTAACTCCATTTTGACTTTAACCTTAATAAAAGCAAGAAATCTGAAAGCAAAAGATATCAATGGAAAATCAGGTGAAGTTACGGAAGCGATGACACAAAAGAACCTTAGTAAAATATCTTTTTTTTTCTATCAGATCCGTATGTTAAAGTATGGCTACAGTTTGGAGACAAGAGAGTTGAGAAGAGAAAAACACCTATATTTACTTGCACCTTGAATCCAGTTTTCAATGAATCGTTCAGTTTTAATGTTCCATGGGAAAAAATTCGCGAATGTTCACTAGATGTTATGGTTATGGACTTTGATAACATTGGACGTAATGAACTGATTGGGAGAATATTATTAGCAGGTATGGCAAATTAGAATTAAGATACATATTCTATGCACAGTTTTGTCCTCGCTTAACAAGGTCTAAAGGGTTTAGCATATTAAACCTCGATTTTTCACAATTTGTTGTGTGGATGTGTGAAAATTTTTGTTCTTTGTTTTAGGTAAGAACGGTTCGGGAGCCTCAGAAACGAAACACTGGCAGGATATGATTTCGAAGCCAAAACAAAGTGTAGTGCAGTGGCATCGCTTAAAGCCCGAGTAAAGTGTAGTAAGAATCGATTTCGAAATGATCGACTTAAAAATTAAAAGGAGACCGTACTTAATTCGAGTTTCCTTTAATTATTTGTAATTATTAGTATAAATTTAAAAAAAAAAAAACTATACATATATCATTATGTATGCCTAATAAATTTCAAGGTGAGCTTGAAACCAGACTTATGTAACATTTCAAATTGTTAATTTCAACTGCATGCTTACCGTTTTTATTTATAACGTTATCTGATCTATGGATGGTAAAGCAAATATGGATTGTCTTTAAATTTCAAAATGTTTATTCAAAAAAACACAAATACAAAACTTAAAAAAATAAATGAAAAATGATGTACAAGTTGAAAAATTTTTTACATATAAACACAAGAAATTAGTAAGCTCAAGTCAACACGATTTATCCGTTAAATTCTAGAGTATACTTATTTTAGCTTATTTTTATGACTTTTAAGCAAGCGCAGAAAATGGACCGAGCTAAGTTCACACACACGCACATATAAAATAAGTATTAAATAAATTTAAATGAACCGATATGAAGGCAAGGTTGAATTGTTATATACTAGATTCTAATTATGACTCGTAAAACGACATTGTTACACGTTACTTAATAAAAGTTGTTGTTTCTTTTATAATAAAAGGAAGAAAATCAAAAATGTGCAAAGGTCATATTAATTTGAAGTATATAAAAAAATATACAAACAAACGGAAGTAGTGTAAGCCGAAACTAATTAGAACGATAGGCAGTAAGTTATAAAAATAAATTAATATTATTATTGAGCAGAAATTTGACAAAAAAATAATTGAAAGTAAACTGTCGAGAAATTAGCCAAACATTGCCGGAACAAGTGTCTGCTGAGATTAAGTGCAAAAAAAAATCACAAAAATATTGCAAATAAGAGTTAAACAATACAAATAATAAATTATATTTAATAAGAGAAACTGAGTTTAAAAAACGAAATATTGAAAATTCAACCCACCTTGACATTACATATTTGTTATATACCTGTTATATTATTGAAATCAATTTACGATAATTAAATAGCTGCAAATAAAGAATTTTTAACCTAGAGTTTCAATAACTCGTTTCTTTTTAAGGCATGGCCGACGTGGCTGGCTTTCTTACATTTCAAGATAACTCAACCCCACAACCAGTTACGAAAGCTACAGTCGAGCGCATCCCACAGTGAGATACCCTTTGCTAAATTTCAAAAAACCGTTGCAAATATAGAACAAATTTCCAGCAACATATTGGTTTCTCGATCTCCCACACACACAAACAGCTTTGTTAACATTACCTATTCGTTCGTTATATAGTATTAGGTTTATCAAAATGTGCGTTACAGGCAGAAGGAAGCATCTGCTACCCGATCAATTATATAGTATAGATTCTTACCTAGTATCACTTGCCGAGTTGATTCCACCATGTCTGTCGGTCCGTCCGGTTGAACGTCTGGATCTCAGCTATTACAAAAGCTAGTGACACCAATTTTGACATAAAAGCTCCTATCTGTGTATATAAGCTGATTGCTATTAAAGATCTAATTTGAAAATTGTGGGCAAGCTACAGTCTAACGCACCCGACAATAAGATACATTTCGCCCAAAAATTATTACACTCCTATTTTCATCAAAAAAAGTTCATCCGCCACCTATTGTTTAAATTCGATCTATCCTTGAATAGCGCCATCTACATATGAAAACGTCGTGACAGTCAGCTTTACACACGCTACGGCTGAAACGAAGCATCGGGACGATGACGTCAAGATATACTGCAAAGGCGCAAACAGTGGAACTACGGAAAACTTTAACATGGATACCTTCTGTGTTTATTGTCCGATCGGATTGTAATTTTAGGAATTGATTTATATATCAATAAATTATCGATTTGCGTAGGCGATGGCTGTGTCATCAAAAATTGAAAATAAACTCGATCTACCTATGGTATACAGGAACCTTCATGTGAAATTTAATGTCTAGCTTTTATAATGCTGAGATCTAGACGTTCAAACGGACATACGGACATGGCTTAATCGACTCGGCTGGTGATCCTGAGTCAGAATATATATACGTTGTGGGGTCTGCCACGTTTCCTTCTGCCTGTTACAAACTTAGTATTCCATTTTTGACAAATTTCAATAGTCGAATGGTATTTTTTTCGGAATTGGGCAAATGGTATTTTACTGTCGGGCGCGCTTTACTGTAGTTTTCTTTACTTGGTATTAAATACTATTTATTTAATAAATTATCTATTTACTTAATTTATTATTTGTTCATTTACTTGTATTATTTATTTATTAATTTATTGTATTTGTTGTTTTATGAAATGTTTCAGTGGCTTACTCCCATATGTATTTTACCCTTAACTTACTTACCCAAAGAAGGTCTCTCATACAACTGAAAATGGGTGTGTCAGTAAAAAACCCCAGGGTTTTTATACCCTTCGGTGGCTATTAGAAATGACTAAAGGAGGCAGAGCAGACCCCACAACGTATAGATATTTTAAATTATTTGCTATTATAATGCCGAAGGACATCGATGATTTTCTGATGCGGATGATGTTGGAGTAACAAGGACCTTTTAAGGTATACCTTAAAGGTTTACCTCTTTTATTTGGTGGTGCTTTGCAGAATTTACGGTTAAATCAAGTAAATCCACGAATTTATGTACTCGTTTTACACTATAAAAATTTCTGTGTACTGGTAGTTGCCTTTGCTCGATTAAGGTATGTCTTATAAGCCCCAGCTCGTATTAATTTTTCACTAAGCCCCTTTAAATTTGTAGGCAATAAAACAAATATTTTTGTTTTGTTCACCTTTAAAAACATTATATTTAAAACAGATTTATCATTCCTTATTAAATTACAAAAAGGATTGATAGTCTCTTAGAGATACATATATAAACTTTTATGTAACTAAATCTACTGATTTTGCTTTTTTTTATTTTAAGTAGGTTTTTTGTTATTAAATAAATTTTCTTTGCAATATTCTGGCTACGTCCGCATCTGCACATTTTATAAAATTTCTGGATCTCTGTCTATATCATTGTTAGAAACCAATTACAACTATGCTTTCTGTTATGTTTGCTTTATTTAATAGTACATGATATACACGCAGCACACTTATACAATTCTTTATTTTTGCATACTCTTATTGTATCAGTGAATTTTTTTTATTATGAAAAATATATATACACACATACATACATAAATGAATATATATATGCATGTGCATATGTATTTATTTATTTAGATATACTCTTTGTTTGAAAAGGTTGCGATGTATTTCAATGAGTTGCCATAGCTTCACAAACATTCATGTATTTCATGGATTTATATAGATATATACATGTATGTATATATACATTAATTTACTTCATCATTGAAGAGTGAGTTAAAAAATGGATTGAGACTTTTCACAGCAACACCTACATATGTTGGATTGATTTGATTGATTAATAATAAGTTCGAAATAACATAATATATATATTCATACCTTTGCCAGCCGACTGATCCTTTGAGTCACGCCATTTACAAAGTGTTTCTTTCTGTATTACATAGCCATCATACAGTTCACCAAAAAGTTCGCTTAATAATCCTTTAATTGAATAAAGGGCTTTATTAATAATAGAATTTTTTAGAGTTAAAACAAATGCAAACCTCTGGGGTGCTCCAAGTTGTGCACCAGCAGCTGCACGCCGTATAAGCACTCAAGTTGTAAGTCTTCTTTGGAATCGATATAGCGAAGAAAAACAGGTATGCAGATTTTTTGAAAGATTTCCGGCTCAAGTTTATAACTGTTATCCTTATAGATAATTGCAAAGTTGCTTAAAGTCTGCGTTAAGCCTTTAATAAACAGCTTATCGGCCACTACAATGTTTCCCTGCGTTAGATACATTTTTTCGATTTATTAAGAATAGTAAGTTATATAATTATAATTTTTTGTAGATTTTTTTCTTACATTACTGTAATCAATTATGCAATCTGCAGTAGATCCTTCCTTTAGCAGATGCTCAATATGTTCTATCACATTTTTCACATGTTTTTCTACGGATTCGCGTTCTTCAATCACTGGCGTTTTTAACTCGTTTTCCACATATTCTAATCTCTAAAAAGCACAGAGAAGTAATTAGTGTTTCATAGTTTTAACAAAAAAAAAAAAAAAAATAAATATAAATATCTTACATTTGATTCAATAAAATCGGCAACTTCGCTTTCAGCCATAAAATCAGACCAGCGCATATTAAACTTATGCCACATGCTGCGCGTAAAATTCGGTCCTACTTCCCGTGTACAATATTGTAAATATGTTTTAAGGAACTTTTTACCCATGGTAGATGGGCTGTTTTCTTGAAGATTTTTATTCCACAGATCTGATATAGTCAACAAATTTTTAACAATTAATGGACCTGAAATTAAATTAATTATATTGAAATTAGTTTTATTTTAATACTTTAGGACATTATAAATACTAAAATTTACATTAAGCCTTACAAAGATAAAACAAAAGAGGTTACATTTCAGTCGGCAGCCCTGCTTGCAGCTATGAAAAACGTTGAGTTGAATAACTTCTGAATTTATTACCAATTGTTATCAAATTTATAGATCATCTGGATAGCTATAGTTATTATATAAACCGAAAATAATCAATATGGCATCAGAATTGCGCTGTTTTTTGATTTACGGGGGCGGAAGGAAACGTGGTCAAAATCTAAAATAAACTTGATCAGCGTGCAATATAACACATATTGTTACCAAATTTGGAAGTCCTAGCTCTTATAATAGCTGAGATCTACATTTTCACACGGAAAGACAGACAGACGAACAGACGGACATGGCTATATCGACTCGGCTGTTGACCTGAGCCAGAATATATATACTTTATGGGGTCGAAGATGTCTCCTTCTGCCTGTTACATACCTTTCCGTTTTGAACAAAGTTATAATACCCTTCTACTCTATGAGTAGCGGGTATAAAACTGTTACATTGAGAAAAGTTATTGTATAGCATTCCCGCAGATTTTACTAAAATCAAGGTATGATTGGACGTTTTCTATTTAGTATCTTATTATAATCTAGTCCAAAAAGAAAAAAAAAAGAACGGCTACAGTCAAGTGTTGACTGTATAAGACCATGGATTTTTGAAGATTATGAAAAGAATCAGATTAAGAAAACTGATTGAGAAAAAATAATAAACAGCACATATATTTCAGTTAGATGCTAAGCAGTTCAAGCAGTTGGAAAAAACACTGCTTGGAAAAAACACTGCTTCCTTGCTTACAATGGGCGCAGTGCAAATTTATATGAAACGTTGAATAACTTTTATGTTCATTATCCGATCGGAACCAATTTTTTAACTAAAAACTTTTTTAGTTTCTGAGATATAGGTGTTTATACAGATGGACAGACAGACATGGCTAAATCGACTCGGCTAGTGATCCTGAGCAAGAATATATATACTTTATGGGGTCGCAGATGCCTCCTTCTGCCTGTTACGCAAATTTCAACAAACACAATAGACCATGTATTTTTTTAAAATCCATGGTCTAAAAATATATAAAAATTGTATACTGTTAAAGCTTATCTTACCTGTAAATTGAAGCACATAGAGCCAGAGCTCTGGAATATCAACAATTAAATCGTTGGCAAATTCACTGAATTCTTTGTAAGCCAACTTAAAATGATCCATAGATAGCTGATTTTGCTGTACAAGATAAGCAATAGCATTTGCCAGATAACGCCTGTATTGCTTGCCCACATTCGCTAAATGCAAGTAATCAGTTAAAATGTAGTACAAAAAGCCGCAGCGCTGTTGCTCCGGTATTCGCTTTATGCAATCCACAAGCGAGGGTGTAACAGATTTGGCGACCGCCGTCTGATCAATTATATCTGTTAGTACAGATTTAAAAAGCTTTATATCGTTGTCACGTGGTTCAATAAACACAGCAGGCGGCGGGGCAGCAGCGGAAGAGACATTAGAAGTTGAGGCACTAGTCAATGGTTGATCGGCCCCTCTGTACAAACCCATTCCCACATTAGAATTTGAGCTCATTGCCTTAAACAAAAATCAGATCGAAAATGTAAATGTAAAAATGTAACTTTTTAACACCTACCTTGTTGGGCAGCCTGCCTTGAGGTGGTATCTGTTGTGTATACTTGGAGTGACTAGCAGTTTTCTGCATTGCAGGATTGCTCATCAGGCTTCGAGTTTGTTGGTGCGAATGCTGACTTACTCCACGCGATGATGAGTTTTCCCTTGAGCCTTGGGATGAGCCAGTTCTTGAGTTAATGCCTAAAAAGAAACAATGTATTTTATCAATGATTTTGTTTGATGGAAATTTATACGAGATTTAACCTCTATCATTAAAACGATCACGCTCCATAGATCCCTTATTGTACGAGCCCTTGTTTCTGGGCCCAGTTCGATCTCTATCTCTTTCTGAGGACATATTCTTATCAATTAGTGATGAGAGCGCTGCAAAAGAGTTGGAAGGCGTTGTTGTCGGTGTCGAAGACTGTCGGTTCACATTGTTATTCCAAATGAATTGCGATACACCTCCCATTTTTTTCGTATCCAAATTTTGGTTAAGCTGTAAAGTCTGCAAAGTATAGGAAAAACGTTCACTTACATTTTAAAAGAGAAATGAATGTAACTTACGAGGCCCTCCAATTTATTTGTATCCACCGCCTGAGACCGGCTGCCCTTTCCGGTCTGCACATGCCATGTGTTGTCATCACTGTTACCATTGGAGTGAGAATTGTTATTGCCCCCACTGCCGACGACACCACCGTTGGCATTGCCAACTCCACTGCTATGGGTTTGCTGCTGACGTCCGCCGCCACCTTCGCCGCCGCGTTGACTATGACTGCCACCGTAACCGGTGGATCTATTATCACCGTAACGACGATCATCACGCTTTCCAACACCCGACTGCGAAGCACTGCTTCCCGAAGCAGAACCACTGGTAGAGAGGGAACCACTATAATTCATATATTGTGCGGAAAGCTGTTCATTTTTCGCCTCCTTCTCAATTTGTCCCATTGTCTTGGGCGCCTCATTTCGTGTCGACTGCCATTTATTTTTGCGTAAATCAATTACATCTTGCAACATGAATCGCACTCGTGAACTGACTTTGGCAACATCTTTATCAGTCTTCGACGCGATAGCCTGCATGCGACTTATAGACTTTTCTAAGGAATAACAACGTCCTGGATCCTTGGCATTAACTGGCGTCTGCTCAAACTTGGCTCCCACTGTTGTTAATAGCTTACAAAGGCACTCAAGCATGTCTTCTGAGTGCGGATTAAGTAGGGTATCAATGCATGAATATATAATTTTTCCGGTGAGCATTGAAATCTTAAAAAGTTCACCGATAAAGCGCACAGTACCACCTGAACGTCGTCGTATCTTGCGCTCCTCCTCTTCGAGCTGGGCCTCCAACTCAGCCTTTTCATTTGGATCAGAACACTTTTTGATTTTATCGACAAGGGGCTGCAATTTCTTTTCCTTTGCTGTGCTTTGCGAAACATTTTGTGTGAATTCTCGTTCGGTTTTATCAAGCAGTGCGTTACGAAAGTGCTGAAGATTGGACTTTGTGCCGCTTTCCATACGTTCATCACGAGCCTTTACCTCGCTAATGAGCCTGTGACAGAGTCGCGCATAAGACACTGAGAAATTTGGTTCGTCAATGGCTTTCTCGAAGACGAGTACAATTACTTCGTCCATTTTCTCTGGCGTGTCAATCTTTAATTTGATTATTTCCTCGACTAGTGTATCAAATCGCTCGGGTGTTAGCTTATTTAGTATGCCACGAACTCGACGAATTAGTTCGTCCTTTTCATGTGTGGAAGATTTACTATCGAGGGAAGCACCATTATCGTTATCCAACACCTTGTTCTGCTGTCGTGGCCGCCACGCATTTTCCGTCTCATTTAATTTCACATCCTGATTTAGCGATAGATTCACGTGTATCATACCCTTCATGCTGTTTCTTCCTGGCTGCACACCGCTCATTGAAACTTGCTTGCCCACAAAATTTCCGCCTGCATCATTTGTACCGCGACTACCACCGCCTCCTATCATTCCTACCATGGACTGCACTCGTTTGTTGTTATTATTGTTTCGCATGAAGAGAGGCATTAAATTGGGATGCGGCAATATGGACACATTCTTCACTTCCGGTTGAACTCGGGATGCTTTCGCCTCGCGCAACTGTAGAAGTTGATCCCTATTATATTGCCGTTTACCATCAGGATTACTTGGCGACCATTGGCCATCTTTGTAATCGATTAACGAAGTAATTGATGTAGCAACAGTTACTTCTTTCGCTTCCGCTTCCGCTTCACACTTCTCTACTTTGGGTTCATCTATTCTCGCTATTGGGTCATCCTTACTTTGTTCTGGGCTTTCTTCAGTCTCCAGTTTATTTTCCATCGCAACTGCAGAACGATCCGTTTCATCGGGAGTACTTTCATGTACACTAACCAAATCAGCATCAACTTTCTCTGAACTTTCGATACACTTAGACGGTGACTTATTCTCGAATTCCTCGCCTGGGGCTTCAATAGACATCTGCAACTTCTCTGATTCGGCAATAACACAAAAGTTCTGAGGCAGCACCTGAGGATGTTCTTGAACCTTTTCTGGTCCTTGCTCAGGAGCAGGAACTAGGCCCGTTTCTGGTGTTAAGACCGACACTTGCCCCATAAACTCTGATTGTATTTGTTGTTGTTCCTCTTTTTGCACCGACTGAGGAAGTTGCTGCCGTTGCAATTGATGGTTTTGTTGCAGTTGATCCGATCTAGAAGGTTGCTGAGGGAGCGTTTGAGTTTTTTCTGATATACAGTCCGGCTGTTTAATACTCTCGTTTGATGTTTTAATGGTAGCACTTCCTTTTGCTGAAACATCGTCCACATAAACTAAAAAAGTAATTATTATATTATTATTTTACTCTTACACTTTTTAAATTTTGTGTCGGCTGCAATTAGTTGACGTTAAATAAATTAATAAAAACAAGTAAAAAAAACCTACAGTCGAGCGCGCCCGGCAGTAAAATACCATTCGCCCAGTTTCGAAATAAATTATCAGACATTTAATTCCACAAAAAAACTCTGCACAAGTTCATCCGCCACCTATTGTTTAAATTAGATCTATCTTTGAATAGCGCCATCTACATGTGAAAACATAGCAATCAGCTCTACCCACGCTACGGCTAAAACAAAGCATCGTGACGATGACGTCACGATGTGCTGCAAAGGCGCAAGCAGTGTAACTATGGAAAACGTTTAGATGAATATCTTCTGTGTTTATAGTTCGATCGGATTGTAATAGAATAGATTTATATTCTAATTATCTATGTTTATACCAAAGCAGAAAGCTGCAATTTCAATACTTTTCCTAATAATAGTAAATTATCGATTTGCGTGGGCGGTGGGCGTGACATCAAAAATTGAAAATAAACTCGATCTACCTATGGTATGTGAAATTTGGTGTCTCTAGTTTTTGTAATAGCTGAGATATAGACGTTCAAACGGACAGTCAGACAGACGGACAGACGGACATGGCTCAATCGACTCAGCTAGTGATTCTGAGTCAGAATATATTTACTTTGTGGGGTCTGCCACGCCTCCTTCTGCCTGTTACATACATTTGCACAAAATTAGTATACCATTTTTGACCATTTTCAATGGTCGAATGGTATAATTAATATAAATTATTATAGATTTATATTACATTCTAAATATGTTCAAATGTATATGTATGTACAATACGAAATAAGTTTGCTCATACTTTGGGGGTACGACTGGCGAACACTGACATTTTAAAGCTAGATTTTTTAAATTTCACCCACGGATTAGTAAAATTATTTTAGAATATAAAAGATATTTTTTAAATTAATACACTCCTTTGCCGCTCACTCCGCCGCAAATCGATCAAACTCGATAAGCAAGCTTACATTTGATTAATAAATATTTCCGCCCCAACAATCGCTAAAAACTTGGTTCATTTCGGAAACACGGAAGTTATTAAAGTTAAATGTTATTAACAATTTGCAATACTATATTTAAAACTTATAACTTGGTAAAAATGTTAGTGGCAGAAAGAGGCGTGTCTATGGGCCCTCTAAGCATGTCCGTCTGTTTGTCTGTCGGGATAAACGTTTGGATCTCAGTTATTGCAAAAGCTGGAAACACTAAAATTTGGCATGACAATCCCCTGTATACCATAGGCATTTAGTTTACGAGTATTAATGTTACAACTTTTTTCTTCGACATTTAGGTATGCGCCATACTAAATTCTAGTTATGTTACAGGTTTTTTTTCATTTTTATACCATTCGACCATTGAAAACGGTCAAAAATGGTATACTAACTTTGTGCAAATGTATGTAAAAGGCAGAAGGGGGCGAAGCAAACCCCACAAAGTATATATATTCTTGCTCAGGATCACTAACCGAGTCGATTGAGCAATGTCCCGCATGTCAACTGTAGGCTTTATTACTTGTTTTTATTATTATACAAATTAAAATTGATTATTATTATAATTTATTATACAAATTATAATTTTTTTAAATATTAATATGGAGGTGACACACCGAAATATTTATACTTTCATTCCTCTAAATAATATAAGCTCTCAAATCAACAAGTAAGGAAAACTTCAGTCGCGCGCCCGACCATAAAATACCTTTCCATTCCAGTTGTGCCTCAGAAATGTCAATAGATGGCACTAACTCGTTCTCACACACACAAGGGCTAAAACGATGCGGAACTGTGTGTTTTTGTTCTTGAGTTATAAGTTAAAGACTTTGAAAGTGGTCTGTAGCCTTATAGTGCAGTGTACGGGTATTTGATATATAGGTATACATACAAAAGTTGCATAAAGAAAGCCCAATACAATGTTACTAAAATTTATACACAGGCACACCGCTAGTTTGGCAGGTTTAGTTCACTGTTTGATTTGAATTTTTTTAAATGGACTATTGATTTTGATCGCGTGCGAAAATGTTATTTTTGTATTTATATTGAATTTGAACTATTGGTCAAAATATAAATTTGCACCGAATGTGGTATTAATTAAAGACTATAAATATCATTCTTTTTTTATGTTACTTAAATTACCTAAATATGTATACTAATATATAGTACCGCACTGAAATTTTCCACATTTAGAATTTTTTATAATCGAATCAATTGAGCTTTTTGAGCCAATAATTTACAATCTTATCTTGTGTTTTGAAAGACCCATTTATTTCACACTTTAATTAAGCAATGAATATGAATATATATATATGAATATATATATATATATATATATATATATTTATATTTATAATATAATAATAATAATAATAATATAATAAAAAATTATATATTTAATTTGTATTTCTTTCACAGATCGAAAAGCTTTGTGTGCGAATGTCCAACCAACCAATTGTCGCGTTGTCACCTAGTGCTATAGATAGACATAGATGATATTGAATAACATTAACACACCAACGCACAAAAATACAAATGATCGCATAGACTGGCCGTCGTTGCGGCAGCTGCATGCAGCAACCGGTGAACGTAACTGAAATCAAGCAAAAGCAGAAACACGTAGCCGCCAGCTGGCAATCGTCATCATCGCAATAGAGTTAGTTCGAAAAAAAGAACGTGTCGCCATCACCAACAGCAAAAATTAAAATTTCTGAATCACAAATACAATATGAATACACACATATACACCGAAAACTGAAAGCACGTGTTGGTGTTCGAAAGAGAATCGAGACGAAGGTATTAGTAGTCAATAACATCTCGAGCAGCCTCAATAGAGCTAAACATAAACGCAGAGAGTGGGGGAGAAGCAGAGCGAGAAACAAGAGAGAAGAGACATTAAAATGTCTGTTCAAATATTGAGTTCTTAAATTTTGCGTTTAATTTTTTTTTTTTCAGTTTTAATAGACCGCAACGAAGATACTCTTTCGCCATCAACTATGTAAGTATCGTTCATTCAAAAAACATTGATTGATATAGCCTTGATAATCAAGCAAAAACAAGAAGGAACAAGAAAGAAAAGCTACCTTCGACACGCCGAAGGTTTTATACCATTGCAGTTACTCCACATATTAAATTGGCCGGTAGGTTCTATGTCAGCTTAATATATCTGTCCAATTTAAATAAAACTTGCATAGCATTTTATGGACATACTTATACATATATCAGGAAAGTTACACAGCGATATTTTAACAAATAACAAAATTCGACCGATAGGTTCTATAGCAGCTATACGATATATCAGTCCAACTTCGATAAAATTTTTGACAGTCTTTAAAGGACGTACTTAGACATACATATATAGGAAAAATTTCTTAGCAATTTCTTAAAAAATAACAAAATTCGACCGATAGGTTCTATGGCAGCTATACGATATATCGGGCCAAACCGGCTCGTTCCGACTTATTCACAGCGTACAGCAATAAGGAACATGTATACTAAGTTTCATCAATATAGCTCTAAAACAGCAAGTCTAGTATGCGTTGCAACGGACGGACGGACGGACAGACCAACATGGCTAGTTCGACTCCCCTATTGATACTGATTAAGAATATATATTATTTATTGAGTCGAAGATGTCTCCTAAGGTCCGTTGCAAACTTCTAACCAAAAATTAATATACCATTTGCAATGGTATAAATATTCTCGATTGTTATGTACCCTCTACCCACCTGCTCGATCACCGAAAATTATTTCTGAAACAATTAAGAGCGCCTACAATTCGGTTTGAACTGTAAATGGCTTTTCAATTTTAATGTATAACTCAAAATGTAATAAGTAACGACAACAACAAACTCTCTATATTATTCTTCTCCTACCAATGCATCGTACTGATATTAGATCAATAATTCAATAAATGGCGGCACTACGATTATATCATAGCAATCCAAAAGGAACCTATAATAAAAGGCTGTATGTTTTTAACAGAGTTTGTATTGCTTTTAAGAATGTTTTCATATGAATTTGAGCTCAAAAATTGAAAACAAGTCTTCAAATCAGGAAAATACTTTTTATACCATTCGACCATTGAAAATGTTCAAAACTGGTATACTAAGCTTGTGGAAATGTATGTAACAGGCAGAAAAAGACGTGGCAGACCGCACAAAGTATATATATTCCTGCTCAGGATCACTAGCCGAGTCGATTGAACCATGTCCGTATAAATCTATTCTCCAAATTACAATCCGATCGGATAATAAACACAAAAGTTTTTCATCTAAACGTTTATCATAGTTATACTGCTTGCGCCATTGCTGCATAACGTGACGTCATCGTCATGATGCTTCGTTTCAGCCGTAGCGTTATAAAGCTATGCCGTTTTCACATGTAGATGGCTCTATTCAAAGATACATAGATCTAATTTAAACAATAGGTGGCGGATGAATTTGGGCAGAATTTGGTCTCCGCACCTTGAAATACCCTTGCAGAGGGTATATTATTTCCGACTCCATGAAGTATATACATACATATATATATATATTTGTAATCAGCATCAATTATGGCGTCGAACTGGCTATATCAGGTCAGTCTGTCTGTTGAAACGCAAACTAGTCTCTCTATTTTGGAATGCTCTTAATAAAAATTGGTATACATGTTTCTTATTGCACCCTGTAAATAAGTCGAAACGAGTCGGATCGGACCGATATACAGCTGCCATAGAACCTATTGGTCGATTTAGTTATAAATTTAGTTTAATTAAGTTATTTGTCAAGATATCGCCATAAACCTTTTATCTATATTTATCTTTGTCAATGCATATCTTATTAAGGCTAATTGCATACCAGCAATGTTATTTCAACTGCTTGGACTATTATGCATTTAAATTATTAATTGGTTTGTGTCTTAGACTTCATTGTTGAAAACCAACGCGTAAGTGCGGTCTTGATTAAGTTGTTAAAGTTTATATTTTTTGTTGTTTTATACTCATAGAGTAGAGGGTATAACTTTTTTCAAACCAAAAATGTTTTTAACAAGTAGAACAACTTTATGTTTTGGCGTACATAGAGATGAATTCGATATGCACCGAACCTTCAAACTGCAATCCGATCGGAAAATAAAGACAGAAGTTATTCAACTAACTATTTTCCATAGCTTCGCTGCCTTCGCCTTGCAGTATGTTGTGACGTCATCTATTAAAAGATGATATGAAAACGTTTCATAGGTGGCGGAAGAAAATGTACAGAAATTCTTGTTGGAATTTAAAGTATCGGCTTTTCGAAATTGGGCGAATGTTATTATATTGTCAGGCTCGCTCGACTGTAGCTTTCCTTACTTGTTATACCCTTGCAGAGGGTATATTAATTTTAGCCAGAAATTTGCATCGCACATTAGGAGAGATCTATGATCCTATAATGTATATATATTCTAATCAGCATCGAACAGCAGGGAGTCGAACTAGTCATGTCCGTCTGTCCGTACGTCTGTTGCAATGCAAACTAGTCTCTCAGTTTTAGAGCTATCTTGATGAAACTTGGTATTATGGTTTTTATTGCTGAACGCTGTAAATAAGTCTGAACGCACATATTGTCACCAAATTTGGTAGTCCTAGTTCTTATAATAGCTGAGATCTAGGTGTGCATACAGACAGACACACAGACGAACGTGGCTATATCGTCTCGGCTGTTGATCCTGAGCCAGAATATATACACTTTATGGGGTTGGAGATGTCTCCTTCTGCTTGTTACAAACATTTTCGGGTTGAAAAAAGTTATAATACCCTTCTACTCTATGAATAGAGGGTATAAAACCACAAAAAAAATACAAACTTCAACAACTTAATCAAGGACGCACTTACGCGTAGCTTTTCAACATTGATGGCTAAGACACAACCCAATTAATAATTTAAATGCATAATAATCCAAGCAGTTGGAATAACATTGCTGGCATGCAGGGGGCGCAGTTCAATGTATGGGAAACGGTAACTTGAATAACTTTTATGTTTATTATTCGATCGGAACCAAATTTTCAGCGGTCTTTTGGGTGGTTATATCAATTGCTATTCGGGGTTGATCTATTTACGGGGGCGGAAATATACGTGGCCCAAATTTAAAAACAACTTACAGCTTATGACCCACATGAGTGTTGTTACCAAATTTGGAGGCCCTAGCTCTTTTAGTCTCTGAGATCCACGCGTTATTACAGACGGACTGACGTACCAACAATCATGGCTTAATCGATTCGTGTCGAAATGTGCGTAACAGGCAGAAGGGGGCATCTGCGACCCCATAAACTATATATATTCTTGCTTCGGATCACTAGTCGAGTCGATTGAGCCATGTCCGCTTGTCTGTATGAATGGAAGATCGCAGCTATTACAACAGCTAGGGAAACCAGCTGTATACCATACGCAGATCAAGTTTATTTTAAATTTGAGGTGCCACCCAAATCGATAATTTACGAATATTTAATATTCAATATGGTAAATCACGCCTATGTAACTTTCGTGTTTATGATATGAATAGTTCATTTTATATAAATGGCATATAGTATTCATATCGGATTAGAAAGTTTAAGCTTGAGTAGTTTTAATTTATTCATTTGCGAACGCGATGGCATCCTAGATAATGCAATAAGCCCTTAAAGCGTACGATATACACAAGCGATCATACAGATCTTAGTGCCTCTAGCTTTTATAAAAGCCGAGATTCATGTGTTTAAACAAGCAAAGTAAGTATGCCCTTTTTCACCATTTACTATATTCAATGGGTATTATACCCAGAACAGAGAACGAGTGCAAAAAAAAATCTGTTCAGATTAATAGTAAAGACAAATTAATAGTAAACAAATAATTTCTACAAAAAGAAACAAATAATCTTACCCTTTTTTAACGTCTCTGAGTCATCTTTTAAAGAATTGTGATTTATATTTCTATATGAAAGTAAAAAAATAAAAACATTAATAGCTGCTTGATGATATTAAGTTAGGAAACATACTTTTTACTTTTAGCCTTTTGTGGTAACGTCGGTAAAATTTCAACTGATGGGGCATCTGACATGGCTGAAACTACCGGAGTTTGGGCTGCAATTGTGTCTGGGCGCTGAGCGGAAATTTGATCTAGTATTGTAAGTTAAAAAAAAGGAAATAAGTATATTATCTAAATAGAAAATGTCTGCTTTTTAGAACAGCTAAATTCTAGCCAAAATAAAATTACAATAAATTAATTTTTTACCAATTTTGTACTGAATATTGGCCCTGTGGTCAGAGCTGGACTGCGTAGCCATGCCACTGGCTAGTGGAATGGTCATTCCGAGTACTTCTGGCTGCGAAAGGCTTATGGGCACATCAGATGGAGTAACAGCTGTTGGAATTGCTGCTGTCGCCGTTGTCAAAATAGTTTGCTCCGGCTGTTGATCGCTTTCAACACTAGAATTATTCTGTAATGTCTTTAGGTAAGAAAATCGGAAGACCAACAAGCAAAACAGCAAAGCAGAACCTACCTTATCAAAGTCATCAAGAATATTCTTTCGAGTTGCCGGATCGATAATTTGCAAGCGGTGCTGATGTCGACGTCGACTCGTGGGCTGTACCTGAACCTGCGACACAGGCGTTACGTTTGTTGGCATAACGCTGACCATTGGCGAAACGCCTACCGGACCGCTGCCAGTGCCACCGACTCCAATAACTGTATTTGCTCCTGGTTGAACAGCGCCAGTCAACAACTGGATTTGAGATGATGTGGCTCCTGGTGGACCAGGCAGTGGTCCATTTGGTCCACCTTGCACGGGCATTGTGTTGCCAATGCTGACGTTTGCATTAACAGCCACGCCGCTGCGCGTATGCTGTGGCTGCTGTGGCATTAAAGGCAAATATTGATAGGGATGGTATGGAAGATGTGGTGGTGCGTATTGCAAATGTGGTGTCTGAAAAGGTTGGCGTTGACTGAACGGCGGGTACTGCTGCAGCATGACGTTTGGAAACATTGCCTGCATGTGTACGTGTCGTGCATTTGTTCCGCCACCAGTTGTTCCACGAGGCGCATTTGATGCAGGGGGTCCGCGATATATTGCGCCTCCACCGGTTTGTGGATTGGAACGAGCACTGTTGCCTGAACTGTTATTTCCCGGCGTCACAAACTGAAAAAGTTGGAAAATTAATGAAAATTAAATTTGCTTGCAATGCGTTTTAAATGTATACCAAGTGTAAATTAGTTGCAATATTAATTTGGTGGTCTGAAATATTTTAACCCTAACAATGAAGGCGCGACCCCCAAATCCACATCCAATCAACACTTTTATTTCAAATATTTATTTTTCAACCACAAAAAAATTAAAGTTATCGTTAAGCAATCTATTAACCATGCATGACAAACTTGAATATCGCTGGCATACGAGACACACAAATTAAAAAGGGAAATTGGTGCTGTCTGGGTTAAACTCTTTCTCGTTACTTGCGGCTTTATATTTTGAGGGCAGCTGAATTAAAACGGTGACGTACGAACTGAATGCTGTAGCTTAAAAATTGCGCTTGTTATTCGAGTTTGATCTATTTGCGGGGGCGGAAAAAGGTGTGGCGCAATTTAAAAAAAAAAAAACAGAGTTTATGACCGACACGAGTGTTGTCCCCAAATTTGGTGGCTCATGCAATTTCAGTCTCTTAGATCCACACGTTCATAAAGACGGACCGACATATATGGCTAAATTGACTCGGCTAGGGATATTCAGCAAGAATATATAGTTTCGCAGATGCCTCCTTCTGCCTGTAACGCACATTTCGATTAACTGATTGGTTGTTTGAAAACGTCAACAGTGAAAACAAGCAACTACGTAAGAAGATACCTTTCGCCCAGTTTCGAAATCTCGACTCAAGCATTCGATCACAACAACAAATTCTGCACAAATTCTTCTGCCATCTAAGCAACGTATTTCTATTAAGTCAATCTTCATATTCTGTCAATTTTTATGTTTGCACTAGAAATCGGTTTCTTCAAAAACTTCTGGGTTTATTGACCGATTCGGTTGCAATTCCGAGATTAGATGAATATCGTTTTCTATATGATACTTCAAAACTGTTGTAGAGGCACTGGGCAAAACTATATGTTATACAGAAACCTTAGTTGTTAAGCTAAAGTGACCAAATAACAAGTAATAGCTAAAATTCAAGTTCGAAGCTCAATCGGGAAAAGAATCTGACACAGATAAATCGACACGCCTAGGATCACTGACCAAGAATATATATAGTTTACGGGGTCTACCAGGCTTCCTTGTCTCTGTTACATACATTTGCACAAAGTAAAGTTTCCCATTTTTACCATTTTCAATGGGTATACAAAACAAGAAAGAAAGGCTAACTTCGGCTTGCCGAGAATTTCATACGAAACTCGAATGGAACTAATAGGAGGGGTTAAGTTCACAGTTTAAATTGTCATTAACAAATAAAAACCACTTTTGTAAAATCAAAACGTCATTAAGTTTTCGTCTAAACAAGAAGATTTAAATAATCAGATAGATTCACATCTAGCATATCAATCCTTTTGCTAATAATTTCAATTAGGTATTGTTTGATTTCACTCCGGTTTCATGGCCTACCTCTTGGGCTGCTTGAAAGCATCTGTTTGAGAGCAGATTTTCATTGTTATAGTCGTACTTCCTACTATTATTGCAGTTAAGGTTGACGCCAACGCCGACATTAACGTTTACACGAACAAGGCTTTTGTCGTTTAAAGCAAAAGAAGCGCCACTCGAGGTACCTAAGGTTATACCATGCGGGTTTCCCAAGGTAATAATGCTTCCGCTGTAGTTACTAGCACCATTTGTTTCCTGCTCACTATTGCTTGCTGTGGAAAGATCTGACACACGATAGGAATTGATTGTTCTAGTCTCTCTGCGATGTCCACTCAGAGTGTAGAACTCATCACCACAGATGACTGCGTGTTGCTGCTGCTCAGGCGACCGTACTGGGTGTACTCCCCCTGGGACTATTGTCTGCCTGTTCACATCATTTGGAAAGCTTTTTTGCTGGTGTGTGCCATTGCCGTGCTGTGTTTGGCTCTGTTGATGTTGCATTTGCTCCTGCTGATGTGATTGACCTAGATGAAAGACGGTCTGCGGCGAAGTTTTTAACATGAAGAAAATATTGTAAGCCTTGTTAATTTGAAACTGCAGATGGGGATGGAGCAGGGCCTGCTGCTGCTTTAAAGGTGGCTGCACCTGCATCTGTACTTGCACCTGAGAATCATACTTTTGGGTTTTTTTTATTTGTCGGCGAAATTAACAACAGATTGCAAAAAGCTGATCAATTTTGTTTTCAAAAACAAGTAAAGAAAGCTACAGTCGAGAGCGCCCGACAGTAAGATACCATTCACCCAGTTTTGAAACAAATTATCACACATTTAATTCCATCAAAAAACTCTGCACTCTCTATCTCTCTCTATCTTTAAATCTACATGTGAAAACATCATCGGCGCGACATCGAAATTTTAAAATAAACTCAATCGACCTATGGTATACAGGAACCTTTTTGGGAAATTTGGTGTCTCTAGCTTTTGTAATAGCTGAGATCTAGACGTTCAAACGAACAGACGGACAGACAGACGGACATGGGTCACTCGACTTGGCTAGTGATCCTGAGTCAGAATATATACACTTTGTGGGGTCTGCCACGCCTCCTTCTGCCTGTTACATACATTTGCGCAAACTTAGTATACCATTTTTGACCATTTTCAATGGTCGAATGGTATAACAACAAAAGATTCTAACTAACACAACTAGAAACCAAACTAAAACGCAAGGAAAACTAAACGTGAATATCTTTTAAAAAATAATTTATTATTATGCGCTATATAATAATTGTTATTAATTTAAAGATTGCAGAAATAATAATATGTTTTTACCCTTTAACTTCCCAAAAAAAAAATATGGAGTTCCAATCTGGTAATACGATTTATATGTATATTGACATTGCACTTTGGACATTTAGTGCGATTCCAAAAGTCGACTTAACCCTAAATAGCTCGAAAAATCTTAAAGGCCCTTAAAAATGATGGGCGGTCATGATGTAGTCATGTGATGTAAGTATGGGTCTTTAGCTCCTTTTTGTGGTAAAAGGAAATAAAAATCCGTGTATGGTTATATAATTTGAATGCTCTGAGATCGTTACTGTAACTGAGATTTTGTTGCGTTCATCCAGGCAGACAAAGCTAAGTCTATCCCTTGCTTTGGGCCATTCCAGACTGGCCCCACTAGACAAAATTACGTATTTTGACGTATTATAGCTAAAAGGGGTACCATTTAATAATTTTTTACTAGCTTTAATATTTTAAATGTTGCACTATTAAATTAAACTTTAATTATTGGCCCGTGAAGCAACATAAATTAATAAACAAACGAGCAAAATAAAAACCATTACTGATTCTAATCAAATAAAAAAAGAAAACAAAAAATGTTGTCCATAAACTTATCCAATGTAAGAAAAACTACCTCACGGCGGACAATCCTACGGCATGCTTTGAGTTCCAAAAGTCATAGTTCATTACTTAAATATTATTTCATTTCTTAATTAAAATACTAAGTTTCATCAATTAAACTTAAAGGAATAGTATTTTACAAGGAATGATATTGTACAGTCGAGCGTGCTCGCTACGCCTGCCGCCCAAGCAAATTGAAAATAATTATTAAAAGTAATATAGTTTTTGCCTTGATATGATGAATATATTTAAACACTACATAAACTCATCCTCCTAATTGCAAAAAAAATATTACACTGAAGTTAATTTGAACAGCAATAGGTGGCAGATGACTTTGTTGTTGGAAATTGTTGGTATGTTTGTAACAAGAATTTCGAAATTGAACGAAAGGTATTTTACTAATGGGCTTACTTGACATTAGCTCATACATAATGTAATAATTTTATTTGAATCAGAAATTAAAATGCTTTCTAGAACCAATTTAAAACAAAGCTTAGAAAGTAAGGAAATTTTGTAAAAAAAAATAGGTAGAAAATATAAGTTCCATTGCAGCAATACGACATATTGATTCGATCCGGAAATAAGAGAGCTCTTAACTAAAACAATCATTTGCGTTTCAACAGACAGACCAACAGACAGGCCGACATGTCACGTTCGACTTCTTTGTTAATGGTTATTGACAAATTTATGTATATATGATGTATATATATGAACAACTGCCCAAAGTTATATTCAAGGGTATAAACATTTTAATTTTTATACCCGCTACTCATAGAGAAGGGTATTATAATGTTCAACCCAAAAATGTATGTAACAGACAGAGTTCATAAACTACATATATTCTGGTTCAGGATCAACAGCCGAGTCGATAAAGCTACATATGACCGTCTGTCTGTCCGTGTGTAAACCTATAACAGTCAAGAACTCTCGGCTGAACGTTTTTTCCTGATATTAAACATAAATCAAAATATTTGGTTAAGAAATCAAAAAAACATCATTTTCAAAATTAAAATTTCGCCTACTTTTTGAAAGTGAAATCGATTACCTGAATGAAACACAATTGTAAATCAAGTGTAAACGATTTCTATAGCGCAAATCTGATTAGCTTAATTTTGGGCTAAAACCAACAAACAAATCAAAACAAATTTAAAAAGTAAATTGTAAACAAAACAGTGGGAACATAGTCAAGTCACTTTATAACCTCCTCACACATAGAATTTAAAACCTTTTTTTTCGAAAAACAGTTTTTAAACGGTCTACTAAGCTTAAGTTCAGTTTCTATTTGACTATGTAATCAAAAACAAAAAAAAAGACAAATCGCAGGTGGGAATAACAATAACGTGAAATTCATGTAAGAGAATTGGTCGAATACTAAAGGTAAAATAGACTTTAAAATACTTCTCTCAAATTAAAACTACAAATCAAGAAATTTTACATTTTTGTTTTGTTTATCAATTGTAGTTATTTCATGAATTGTATAGGTCTTACCATATTTTGGGGCTGCATGTTTTTAGAAATCTCTGTTTGTGTGGAAAGAGTTGTCGCTGGTTGCATTACGAAGATACCAAAGGAAAGTCGTAAAATAGTCCCGTATCGCGTTGTTAGTCGATCTCCGGGGCGAGTTTTAACCCACTAGTAATATGTCACACAACCATCTGACTTTGATTTCTGTTAAGTTGAAAATGGGTAGCAAGTTTTAATATTTTCTCAATATTTTTACTATTCCGAAATTAAATCTTACCTAAATATATTTATTTTTTCTACAATTTTAACGGGTTTGAACCTGAAAAATTTAAGAGAAATTATTTTACTCTTGTTGTTTTTGTGGTGCATATGTAAGTATGTTAGAACAGTAAAAGCATGTATGCATATAATAAATACATAAACTACGGCATGTTTCTTTTCAAAATTTATGTTTAATTAATACTCTGTTTTCCAATAATATGCACATATGTAAGAATAGGTTTATTAGATTGTAAATATGTGCATATGCATATGTACATGTCATTACTGGTGAGTATTAACTTCATTGTTATATGGTAATGTATAATTCATATACATAATGGTAAACGCAATGTAACTACACTTTTCTATAATAATGTTTAATATACATATTGCCGACGTTGCGCCGCTGGCGACGTATGTACATATACACGTACATGCATATGTACATGCGTGCAAGAAAATGACAGAAAGCAACCAAATAAAGAGGGGAGAGTAGGGACAGACGGAACGGTTGTTACACAAAGAAAAACCAAGTTAAGAGATCGTCATCAAATTTGTTGCATATTAACTTAATAATCCAATGCCAAATGGCAAAATGATGGACTTTTTGAAATGTACACGTATTACTTTACCATAAAAATGAATATAATTTTAAGAGCAACGTCAACCGATTGCATTTGTAGTGTGAAATGTCATCATGTAATTTTACTTTATGCCTGTGTTATTATCCATAGCCACTGAAGATTTTTACCTGGAGCATTCGTCACTAGTATGGCAAGCAATTATATACAATAAAAAATAAAGCCTGCACTTTGAAAATGTACTTGTAAACTTATTATTCTTGTCTTTTTTGAAAAACAAATCTTTATATTAATTTCATTCCACATGCAATGTGCTAGTTGGGAATGGCGACATATGTATCGATAGGTCTATCGACTCATCGCTTAAAATCGCGTGTATTGCAGCGTTGCTTCATTTGTTGCAATCAATGGCAGTATTGCTGTTTCCGTTGCGTAAAGACCTGATGACGGTTTCTTATAAAACTCGAGGAAATAAGACGAAAATATTAAGCAAATTTTATTTGAAAGTTGGCTTACCTTAGGAGATATAGTCTCCGATAAGTCTCCGGTTTCCATACAATTTTCAGGTTAAGACGGCCAGTGTGACCAGGTTTCAAGAAGCTTAATCACCCATATTTTGAACACTTACTGTTGTTTTTAAATTCTGATAACGCTGATAACCATGTGCCGCGTTTTTCAACACTTTTATATTCATTACAAACTTATTGTCGGTTATAAAAAATAATGGAACAAATATAAGAATTAAAACATATAATCTTACAAAAAATACCATTTAAAATTCACAATCATTGATGCATGGTCACTTGAAGATTCTATTAGTTGTAATAACTTTATTCATTAAATTCTTCAATTACATACCAATAACTTCAGTTCTTCCACTTACTTTTCCACTTAAGTAACAGAAACATATTGTACGTGTATTGAAATAAAAGTAATTAAAGTCACATACAAGAAATGGTATTGAAATACTATACAATTTTTAATTTACTACCGCATTCGAAAGAGAAACTTCATTTCCAAGACCATTGAAAGCTTTTCGGTAAAGCTTTCGCTACTCTCTTAACAAATTCCTTAGGACGAAAATTCTGTAAGACTTGGTCGAGCAAAGAGAACGTTTCTATGGTAAAATTAGAGTATGTTTTTGTGTGCCAATGTTTGTATATATGTAGTTGGTAGTTTCATGCTGGCGTTTGCTCTTTGAGAACCATTGCGGCTGCTGCAGCGGTGCCTTTGCTCCCAAAAAGACCATTCACTGAGAGATGGACAGTTATAGCAGATGGATGATGGTGGTTATGGTGTTCCTGCTGCTGCTGCTGCTTTTGCTGTTGTTCTTCTTCATTGTGCCACCCACTGCTGTACTACTTCACGTCTTTTGTTGTTGTGGTGTGCTTGGGCTGCTGCTGCTTCTGCTGCTGCTTCTGCTGCTGCTTGTGGTGGTGCTTCTGCTGCTGCTGCTTCTGCTGCTGCTTCTGCTTCTGTCGCTACTGCTGCTTCTTGTGGTACAAGAACTGTTTAGGCTTATCATGAGTGAATCAGTTTATCTACAGTTAATGCTATGGGCAGATGTGCGTGTTTCTTGCTCTATGCTTGATTGATTAACCTAACAAAATACAAGGACTTCCCTTATAAAGTAAGTCCTAAATACGATTTTATTAAATAACAAGCGGTTTTCAGACGAATAGTTGTTTCCTCATTTTTTAAAGTTATAAATTACATATGTAAGGATACATGTATGTATACACGTTTGTATATGGATTAAGCTGAGTGTGCATGACTACTGTTATACATATGTATGTATGTTAATGTACGTATACTTATGTAAACGTATTGGGTAATTTTAAATACGTATAAAACATTTAACAAATATGTTTTTATATGGATGTATGTATGTATGTATTTGTTTATGTACTGTAGTAACTGTTAGTCCCTGCGCTTTTATTCCCTTACGGACTACCGTCCACTGAACGAAGCACAAGTATTCAAAAGAATTGAACAAGTCTTTTGTACGTTAATATGCATAAAATAAAGGTTTGTAAAAGGTATAGGTATAGGTATATATAGGTATAGGTATATAGGTATAGGTATAGGTATAGGTATAGGTATAGGTATAGGTATAGGTATAGGTATAGGTATAGGTATAGGTATAGGTATAGGTATAGGTATAGGTATAGGTATAGGTATAGGTATAGGTATAGGTATAGGTATAGGTATAGGTATAGGTATAGGTATAGGTATAGGTATAGGTATAGGTATAGGTATAGGTATAGGTATAGGTATAGGTATAGGTATAGGTATAGGTATAGGTATAGGTATAGGTATAGGTATAGGTATAGGTATAGGTATAGGTATAGGTATAGGTATAGGTATAGGTATAGGTATAGGTATAGGTATAGGTATAGGTATAGGTATAGGTATAGGTATAGGTATAGGTATAGGTATAGGTATAGGTATAGGTATAGGTATAGGTATAGGTATAGGTATAGGTATAGGTATAGGTATAGGTATAGGTATAGGTATAGGTATAGGTATAGGTATAGGTATAGGTATAGGTATAGGTATAGGTATAGGTATAGGTATAGGTATAGGTATATATATAGGTATAGGTATATAGGTATAGGTATAGGTATAGGTATAGGTATAGGTATAGGTATATAGGTATAGGTATAGGTATAGGTATAGGTATAGGTATAGGTATAGGTATAGGTATAGGTATAGGTATAGGTATAGGTATAGGTATAGGTATAGGTATAGGTATAGGTATAGGTATAGGTATAGGTATAGGTATAGGTATAGGTATAGGTATAGGTATAGGTATAGGTATAGGTATAGGTATAGGTATAGAACGCAAACTAGTCTCTCTATTTTGAAACGATCTTATTGAAATTTGGTTTACATGCTTCTTATTGTTATTCTTACCGGACCGATATATCGTATAGCTTCCATAGAAACTATCGGCCCATTTTTTTAATTTTTTAAAATATCGTCAATAAACTTTCGCTATCTTTTTCAGTATGTCCATACAAAGCTGTGTAAATTTTATCAAAATTTATGCGATATATCGTATAGTTGCCACAGAACCTATCGGCTTATTTTTGTAATTTTTCTAAATATTCCTGTGATAATTTTATCAAAATTGGACAGATATATCTTTAAACTGCTGATTTGTTATTTGACGTAACTGCAACGGTATGAAACCTTCGGCATGTCGAAGGTACCGACGACTAGCAATGCGTGGTTTACAGAATTCGATGTGCAAATAGTGACGTCGTAAATACCATTGCTTATTAAGAAATAAGAATAATCTTATTTTATTTCAGTAGTATTTTAGAAAATATTAAGTGTACTTACGAAATTTTTTCTTGACCAACAGTATGATACCCCTCACCTAGTTTTAAAAAACCTTTCCAAACATGTTATTACACATTTAAATTGTGACCAGGTTTCTCTGACGCCTTTGAACGAAAAATAAAATAAGTACAACGTATTCACAATAGATCACGCTAATAAAAAACGTTAGTTTTCGTTTTTTTTTTTAGTCACTAAAGGAAGGCGTTGCAACTTTGACGCATATCATACCAATTCTTTTCCAATAAAAATTTTTAAGAACAGCTTTGTGCTGGTGTAATTTGTTATATATCGGAGCACTATACCATATATCCGCCATAGGAATAATCAACCAAAACCAGTTTTTTAGACCATGGATTTTAAAAAAATACATGGTCTATTGTGTTCGTCGCAATGTGCGTAACAGGTAAAAGAAGGCATCTGCGACCCCATAAAGTGTATATATTCTTGTTCAGTATCACTAGCCGAGTCGATTAAGCCATGCTTGTTGGTCCGTCAGCCACCAAATTTGGTGACAACACTTATGTGGGTCATACGCTGTACATTTTTTATTAAAATTTGGGCCATGCCTACTTCCGCCCCCGAAAATCAATAAATAAAAAAGCAAGCGCAATAACAAAGCTACAGTATTCTGTTTTGGTCACACAGCACCGCCGCAGCAGCGCCACACCAGAAGCGTAGCGCGCAAGCATTGCGCAGCGCCGCAGGAGCGCATCCACCCTTGACCCTTAGAATAATTTAGTTTCTAATTATTATTTAATTTATTTATTAGATCATGGATTTAAAAAAAATACATGGTCTATTGTGTTTGTCAAAATATGCGTCACAGGCAGAAGGAGCCATCTGCGACCCCATAAAGTAAATATATTCTTGCTCAGGATCACTAGCCGAGTCGTTTCAGCCATGTCTGTCTGTCCGTCCGTATGAACTCAGAAACTAAAAAAGCTAAAGCCATCAAATTTGGTGACAACACTTATGTGTGTCAAACGCTGTAAATTATTTATTAAAATTTGGGCCACGCCTACTTCCGCCACCGCAAATCGATAAACCGAATACGAAGCGCAATAATAAAGACACAGTATTCAGTATTCACCACCTAAACGATCGCTGAAAATTTGGTTCCGATCGAATAATGAACATAAAAGTTATTCAATGCTTCATATAGATTTTCACTGCGCCCACGGCAAGCAAGCAAGCAGTTCTTTTCCAAGCAGTGTTTTTTCCGAATGCTTGGACTGCTTGGCGTCCAACTGAAAATTATATGTGTTCTCAATCTGATTTGTTTTATAATCTTCAAAAATCCATGGTCTTATACGCTCAACACTTGACTGTAGCCGTTCTTACTTGTTTATATGGTATTTAATTTATTTATTTATGTATTGTTAGTCAGGTTTTGTGTAGGTTTTGTTTAATAATGTTAATTAAATGAATATGTTTATAATGTAAAAACAGGATAAGTTGCTAAGTATCGATTCTTAGGGAGATTGGACAACCGTAGCAGACCGGGAGCGGACAAATCGGCTAGGGTGATGCTCCGAAACCGTGAGCAGGAGCATCACATTGTTGGGTGGGTGCGCGGCGACCAATAACGGTCACCAAAGTTTGTTGTTGTTGGTGTTGTTTAACATAATATTTGTGTTAAATGTTGTGTGTGAGACGGTACATCGGTAAATCGAAATTCATCGGTATTTTAGTGCGAACTGCAGGGCAGCGGAAAAAACCCCTTCCCCCGTGCAGCTGAGCTAGCCGGCACAGCCCTGAGCAAGCAGTCCGCAACAACTGCGCCCACTGCAAGCAAGCAAGCAGTGAGATTTCCAAGCAGTGTTTTTATAACCCCTACTCATAGAGTACAAGGGTATTATAACTTTGTTCAAACCGAAAATGTATGTAACAGGCAGAAGGAGACATCTCCGAAGCAATAAAGTGTATATATTCTGGCTCAGGATCAACAGCCGAGTCGATATAGCCATGTCCGACTGTTCGTCTATCTGTCCGTCCGTCTGCCCGACTGTCTGTCCGTGTGAAAATCTAGATCTCAGCTATTAATAGAGCTAGGACTACCAAATTTGGTGACAATGTGCTACTATCGCATGCTGATCAAGTTTATTTTGGATTTTGGCCTCGCCCTCTTCCGGCCCCGTAAATCGAAAAAAATTGATTACAAGTGCCATTCTGATGCCATATTGTGCTTTTTCGGTTTATATTATTTTCTTGATGATCGAGTTGCTGGGTAGCGGGTGTATAACATTCGAGCACACTTGACTGTAGTTTTCTTACTTGTTGTTTGATTCATATAATAATTATCAACACCCAAACGATCTTTAATATAAAAGCTATTAGACTTTATTATTGGAAAGTTGGGCGAAGGGTATCTTACTTGGATGCGCCCGACAGTAGCTATCGTAACTTGTTTGGTTATACGGTGATAAAATCTGATATGTCTTATTCCGAATTATTTACAGCGTTCCGCAATAGGGGGCATGAGTGCCAAGATTCATCACCTTTACTAGTTGAGAGGATGAACGGATAAACGGATATACAAGATTATTTTCACCTTATGGTGTCGGCGCCGGTAACTCTTAACGTGCGTTGCAAATCTGGGGAAAATAAAGATAACCTCTGCAAGGACATAATAAAAGTTTGGAACATAAATGTAAAAAGATAATGGAATTGTAAGTAGAATATTTTTTGTAACCTTCAATCAATTTATCGTAGTTCTTTTTCTGTAGTAATGGCAACGGTTTGGGACAGAGGTTGCTGGGCTGGTAAAACTGTCGTACGGGTTTTATTGATCACGATCATGCGAAAACTTGTAAACTATAGTAAACGTGCAACACCGAGTCGATTATTCGTCTTAGTGTTGGCATCCTGCTCCATCCATTTGTATGAATCAGTTTCTGGGCGATCGCAGTTACAGGACTCGGTCTCCGTGTCTTTACCTGGAGACATAATACTCGGCGGTCTCTTCCCAGTGCATGAGAAAGGCGAAGGTGCTTTGCCGTGCGGTCCTAAGGTCTACAATCGAGGTGTGCAACGCTTGGAGGCGATGCTATATGCGGTTGATCGAGTCAACAATGATACAAATCTGCTACCGGGCATTACCTTGGGTGTACACATATTGGACACATGTTCCCGCGACACATATGCTTTAAATCAATCGCTTCAATTCGTACGCGCATCACTAAATAATCTGGATACCTCTGCCTTTGAATGCTTGGATATGTCAAATCCACAGCTACGCAAGAATGCATCGTCGGGACCGGTGTTCGGTGTGATTGGTGGCTCATACAGCTCTGTATCTCTGCAGGTGGCTAATCTGCTTCGTCTCTTTCATATACCACAAATATCGCCAGCTTCTACGGCGAAAACATTATCGGACAAATCGCGATTTGACCTCTTCGCTCGTACAGTACCACCAGATACATTTCAATCAGTTGCATTAGTCGATATAATCAAAAACCTGAATTGGTCTTACGTCTCGACTATACACTCAGAGGGCTCCTACGGTGAATATGGCATTGAAGCCTTTCACAAAGAGGCCACTGAACGACATGTTTGCATTGCCGCTGCTGAAAAGGTGCCGAGCGCAGCGGACGATAAGGTCTTCGATGCCATAATTAACAAATTGCAGAAAAAATCTAGCGCACGTGGAGTTGTATTGTTCACACGTGCCGAGGACGCAAGACGTATTCTGCAAGCAGCGAAGCGGGCAAATCTTGCGCAACCATTTAATTGGATTGCCAGCGATGGTTGGGGTAAGCAGCAGAAGTTGCTGGAGGGCCTGGAAGATATTGCCGAGGGCGCGATAACTGTTGAATTACAATCGGAAATAATAGAGGATTTCGATAGTTATATGATACAATTGACACCGGGAACAAATCAACGAAATCCTTGGTTCACCGAATACTGGGAAGACACTTTCAATTGCATTCTAGAAGATAGAGAAGATTTATCAAAGAATTCAACAGACATGAAGAGAAATCAATGTGCCAAGGGGTTGCGACTTTCGGAAAAGGTCGGGTACGTAGACAAATCAACTAGAGCATTTCATGTTTTTATACCATTCGACTATTGAAAAAAGTCAAAAATGGAATACTAAGTTTCTGCAAATGTATGTAACAGGCAGAAGGAGGCGTGGCACAAAGTATATATATTCTATATACACAAAGTATATATATTCTGACTCAGGATCACTAGCTGAGTCGATCGAGCCATGTCCGTCTGTCTGTCCGTTTGAACGTCTGCATCTCAGCTATTATAAAAGCTAGAGACACCATTATTCACATGAAGGTTCCTGTATACCATAGGTAGATCGAGTTTATTTTCAATTTTTGATGCCACGCCCACCGCCCACGCAAATCGATAATTTTCGATTATTAGGAGAAGTATTAAAGTTACAGATTTCTGTTTTGGTATGAACATAGATAATTGCAATATAAATCTATTTCCCAAATTACACTCCGATCGGATGATAAACATAGAAGTTATCCATGTTTCCTTTTTCCGTACTTTCGCTGCTTGCGCCTGTGCTGCGCGTTGTGACGTCATCGTCACGATGCTTCGTTTCAGCCGTAGCGTGTGTAAAGCTATGTAGTTTTCACATGTAGATGGCGCTATTCAAAAATAGATCTTATTTAAACAATAGGTGGCGGATAAATTTGTGCAGCGTTTTTTGATGGAATTAAATGTATGATAATTTGTTTCAAAACTGGGCGAATGGTATCTTACTGTCGGGCGCGCTCGACTGTAGCTTTCTTTACTTGTTTTTTGCTAAGTTTTATAGTCATAGATGTTTGCCGATAGGTTATATGGCAGGTATACAATATATCGATCGGATCCGGATCGTTCCGACTTATTTGCAGCGTGCAGCAATAAAAGAATGTATACCATGTTTCATAAAGATCGCTCTCAAACTGAGGGAGCTAGCTGAATCGTTTGAGCCATGTCTGTCTGTCTGTCCTTCTCTCCGTCTGGCTGTCTGTTTAAACGCAAAAATCTCGGCTAGAGACACCAAATTCAGTATGAAGGTTCATAAACATCATACGCTTAAAAAGTTTTTTTTTTTCAAATTTTGGATGCCACGGCCTGGAATCGAAAGTTAACTGTTAAATATGATTTATAAGAAAGTTATGAAGTTACAACTTTATCCTTTGGCATAAATAAAGATAATAGATAATAATAATGATATGCACCTAACCTCCAAATTGCAGTCCGATCTACATATATTTATATGTATATATATATATATCTCACCCAGATATGAACAGGAATCAAAAACGCAGTTTGTGGTCGACGCAGTTTATGCGTTTGCTCACGCGCTCCATAACCTGCATCAGGATCTTTGCATTCAGAACGACGTGCGTCAGGAGAAGCACCATCTGCATAGTGAATCTGTTTGGTATCGCCATCCCGTGGATAGCCAATCACAGGCATGTCCAGACATGACCAGCTACGACGGCAAGGACTTTTACAATAACTACCTGCTAAACGTGTCTTTTGTAGGTAATGTATGTCTTGTTATAAACTAAGTTTCAATTTGTCAATTGCAATTTTAATTTCTGTCCAAGATTTGGCTGGCAGTGAGGTCAAGTTTGATCGACAGGGAGATGGCCTGGCCAGATATGATATTTTAAACTATCAACGACTCTACAACTCCTCGGGATACCAGTACAAGGTAGCATAACAATTAGCTATATTTCGAAAACTATATATTTTCCCAAAAACTACACACTTGAACTTCAATTTGTGATATATATATATATATAAATATAGTGACTATATCGTTTAAATGTCCTTTGAAAATGCTAAGTTTATAATTTTTTTGTATCGTCTCAGATCAGACCAATACAAGTTGACAAGGTTTTATAGATTGAAAGGATAGAGTGAACACTCTGAGGCGTATTTATATACTGCCTAGTCAATTAAATCGTTGTTTGGAATCATACTCAAAGTGTAGTAAATATATGTATTATTTGTAGGGTTTTGGCGACCTTTCTTTTTATTTCAATGGTTGCTGGTTCGAGGTCAAATTTTTTGTATAAATAACATAAAAAACAATTTGTTTATTATTTTATTATTTTATTTCCGATATATTTCGCTTACTCAACGGTAACCGTCTTCAGGGATTTCTAATTACACGTCTGCTCTTGCGGGCGCGGAGTTCTTAACTTAAAAGTTACTTAAAGGTTACTTAAAGTTAAGAACTCCGCGCCCGCAAGAGCAGACGTGTAATTAGAAATCCCTGAAGACGGTTACCGTTGAGTAACCGAAGTATATCGGAAATAAAATATTAAAATAAAAAAGTAAGAACGGCTAAAGTCAAGTGTTGTCCGTATAAGACCATGGATTTTACATATAATTTTCAGTTAGACGCCAAGAAGTCCAAGCAGTTGGAAAAAAACACTGCTTGGAAAAAACACTGCTTGTTTGCTTGCAGTGGGCGCAGAGCAAATCTATATGAAACGTTGAATAACTTTTATGTTTATTATCCGATCGGAACCAAATTTTAGGTAATAATTAGGTAGGATAATTATCATACACACCAAAACTGAATACTGTAGCTTTATTATTGCGCTTGCTATACGGTTTATCGATTTGCGGGGGCGGAAGTAGACGTGGTCCAAATTTTAATAACAATTTTACAGCGTATGACCCACATGAGTGTTGTCACCAAATTTGGTGGCTCTAGCTTTTTTATGTTCTGAGATATAGGCGTTCATACAGACGGACAGACAGACATAGCTTAATCGACTCGGCTAGTGATCCTGAGAAAGAATATATATACGTTATGGGGTCGCAGATGACTCCTTCTGCCTGTTACGCACATTTCGACAAACACAATAGACCATGTATTTTTTTTAAATCCATGGTTTAAAAACAAATGGTTTTTTATGTAATTTAAAGTTTGATCTCGAGCCAGCAACCATGAAAATATATGTATTATTTATTTTTATATTATATTTTATTTTTATTTATTTTTATACCATTGCAGATGGTATATTAATTTTGGCCAGAAGTTTGCAACGCACCCAAAGAGACATCTCCGACCCTATAAAGTATATATATATTTTTAATCAGCATTGCAACGCAAACTAGACTCTCTGTTTTAGAGATATATTGATGAAACTTGGTATAAAGAAGCATATATTCCAATTGCCGTACGCTGTAAATAAGTCGAAATGAGCTGGATCGGACCGATATATTGTATAGCTGCCATAGAACCAATCGGCCAACTTTTGTCATTTTTCAAGATATCACTATGAAATTTTCCCCAATTTATGTCTAAGTATGTCCTATAAAGGGATGCAAATTTTATGAAAGTTGGACCAATTTATCGTATAGCTGCCATAGAACATATCGGCCTTCTTTCAAGATTTTTCAAGATATCGTTGTTAAACTTTCCCAATTTTTTGTATGATAAAGGAATTTAATTTGTAGTAAATTAATGTATTTGCATAAATAAAATTTGGTTATAGGTGGTCGGTAAATGGTTTAACGGTCTTGAGCTTAACTTGGAAACTGTAGTGTGGAACGGAGAACAGGAAATGCCAACGTCGGCTTGTTCGCTACCATGTGAAGTCGGAATGATAAAAAAACAACAGGTAATCGCGGCACTAAATAATTGAATATGCACATACACTTACATATTTATTAATAAATATAATATCAAATTGAAGGGCGATACCTGCTGCTGGATCTGCGACAGTTGTGAGGTATATGAGTATGTGTACGACGACTTTACATGCCGCGACTGTGGCCCGGGATTTTGGCCGTATTCTGATAAGCTCTCATGTTTTCCACTTAGTATCCAGTATATGCGTTGGAATTCTCTTTTTGCCTTTATTCCACTAGCAATTGCTGTAATTGGCATAGTAATGACCCTAATTGTAATGGTACTTTTTGCCAAAAATCACGACACTCCACTTGTGCGTGCATCCGGACGTGAGCTGAGCTACATGCTTCTTTTTGGGATTCTGGTCTGTTATTGCAATACATTTGCACTGCTTGCAAAGCCCACAATCGGATCGTGTGTCCTTCAGCGCTTCGGCATTGGGGTCGGCTTCTCCATAATCTATAGCGCTCTGCTAACCAAGACTAATCGCATTTCGCGCATCTTTCACTCTGCATCGAAATCAGCACAGCGTCTCAAGTACATTAGTCCACAGTCGCAGGTCGTAATCACGACGACTTTGATTGGTAAGCATTCAAAATGAACGGAATATTGGTGGCAACAAAACATATATCTTTTCATCTTTTAAATTAGCCATACAAGTTATAATCACCATGGTCTGGATGATAGTGGAGCCACCGGGTACGCGATTCTATTACCCCGACCGTACAGAAGTAATACTTAAATGCAAAATACAGGATATGTCATTCCTGTTCTCACAATTGTACAATATGATTCTGATAACAATTTGCACGGTTTACGCGATTAAAACGCGAAAAATACCCGAAAATTTTAATGAGTCAAAGTTTATTGGATTCACCATGTACACCACATGCATTATCTGGTTAGCATTTGTCCCGATCTATTTTGGCACAGGAAACTCTTATGAGGTATTTCGCTATAATTGAATTTCGCTTTTGCTGATTATTTGTATAATGATTATTTTATTTTCAGATACAAATAACAACTTTGTGCATCTCAATTAGCCTAAGTGCTTCGGTGGCATTGATATGCCTCTACTCTCCCAAGGTGTATATATTAGTCTTCCATCCGGATAAGAACGTGCGAAAGTTAACAATGAATAGCACCGTCTACCGCCGGTCGGCCACGCCAGGGCAAGGTGGAGCGGCAACAAGTTCCGCGATTAGCCGTACACAAGTTGCGACCTGTGCCGCAACATCTGATCGTGCGTTGCACCAAAATGGAAGCCGAAATAGTCAAAGTCCAGATCTAGATCAAAATGAAATATATCTAACTCAAAGTAAGACCGATGAATGCTATCGCATGCCCCAACTCACCCCAGTTTCTAAAAATGAAGACAAAACTGGGCCATCGGATGAGGAGCACACATGTGTTCCCTATAAGGAATAATAACCTATTAACAACTACCAAAAGGACCCTCACAAAAAATGGACATTGAATTGAAGTTGTATAAGTATAGATATACTATATATCTAAACTCCAAATATTTGCAGTTAACGTAAAGCGAAATCTTGCACAAAGCACATAATCAGACCATATGTAAAGCCAATTTACTGTCTGATTGGCAAATTGATATGCAAAAGACACAAGAATACAAACTATATATTATATGTGTATTATTACTTTGTTCTTTACAAATCATAATATTAAAAAAACTCTTAGAGAAATTGTTTAACACAGCTATTCCTATTTGTTAAGTAATTTTAATTCTTTTACATCATTTGCACAAAGTAACATTGTGTCTTTAAATATTAAAATATATATTAAAATCACGTAATAATGTAATTAACGTAGTTTGTCCATACAAACATATCGAAGAATGCCAAAAAAAATTAACCTATAATAAAAAGAAATCGCCAATCTATTCTAACACACTTATAAGTTACGTTACAAAACCAAAGATTATCCCACCAAAAAATAAAATCTATAATATTTAGTATGAAATAGTGAGAAATGATTTCTTAATTCTATTTAGTTTTTTGAAAATATCATTGCTTACAAAAATATTTCATTCTTCTGAGGTTATGGTTACCTGATTTTAATAAAGTTGATCAATTAAATATCAGTTAATATTATAATAATTAATATATTATTATATATACATGGCCTTAATTGATAGAGTTTAAGTGCAATATTTCGAAAATAACATTGATTAATTATCAAAGACCTTGTTGTGGCTAAATCTTCCTATGGCAAATATAAGGTCTACTAGTCTGATATATATATATTAAAATGCAACAGGACAAAACTGTTATTGAACAACTTTTACTAAAATACACACGGTAAAGTTCTTTGAAGAAGAAGATAACTTTTCATAAAAACAAGAAAGAAAGGCTACCTTCGACACGTCGAAGGTTTTATACCATTGCAGTTACTCCACATATTAAATCGGCCGATAGGTTCAAGGGCAGCTTAACGATATATCTGTCCGATTTTAGTATAACTTGCATAGCATTTAATGGACATAATTAGACATATATTAGGAAAGTTTCACAGCGATATCTTGAAAAATGATTAAAGTCGACCGATAGGTTCTATGGCAGCTATATAATATATCGGTCCGATCAAAAAACATGTATACCAAGTTTCATCAAGATAGCACTAAAACTGAGGGACTAGTTTGCGTTGCAACAGACGGACGGACGGACATAGCTAAATCGACTTCCCTATTGATGCTGATTAAGAATATATGTACTTTATAGGGTCGGAGATGCCTCCGAAGGTGCGATGCAAACTTCTGGCCAAAATTAATATACCATTTGCAATGGTATAAAAAAACTCATTTCCACCGATAGTTTATTTAACAGCTGTGTTATAGTTGTTCGATTTTTATCAAATATTGACACCATCTTAAAAAAAAAAAACAAAGTTAAAGTTAAGATATGACAAGTTTGATTGCAAAATTGTGAAAAAGAGCAAAAATATACCGATATATTTATGGAATTTTTATATGGCAGTCATACGATATATTGGTCTGTTTGAGCTTTTCAACAACTAATAAACACGGCATGGATGAACAAATTTAGAAAGTTACCACAAGAAATGAAAACTTTGGCAACTGTCTAAGCTTTGCATGCATAAGACAATGGGAGTTAGGGATGGGACTAAATGACTCCCTTGAGGAACACCAGTCGTGGCATGACCTGGATTTAAAAGAATTTGTTTAAGTCACTCTTTAAGCTCTGTTAGAGGAATGTATCAAATCCAACTAATATTAGGTTCTCAAAAGTACACGGTGCATCTCCTCAGTCCAACCCATATTATCCTATTTCAAAGATAACTTTGAAATAACTTTGATACGAATCTGCAAATGGGAGAAAGCGGTTGACGTCTATTAAAAGTCACTCAGACATAAAGTATAAGTTAAGTATTCTATTAAAGCAAGTTTTAACATGGTTGACGTGGGACACTGGAATGTCTAGAAAGCCTTCTATAAAGTCATGTTGGCTAAGAAAATACCCTTACCACGAAATGTCCCACAAAGTCAGAAAGAGCTCATTGGTTTCTGACAGCTAATTGAAATCAGATTAAATAGGAAACACATGTAGAATGTGAAACGAGATATCAGCGACGGTAGAACATAAGAACAAGTTATTAAAAGTCAACCGGTATCAAAACACGCACGTTTTCAGTCGGGACGATCAACCCAATAACTTGTGTATCTTTGTGGAAAAACATGAGATATTAAGATCGTCGGCTTAAACCAGGACTCCGAAAACACAACTATTTGAAAAGCTAGAGTAAAAATGTTAACAAATTAATTAGTATGTTTGGTCTCTTACATTTTGAAGGGAAAGAATTAAAGATGAGATTATTGATAACATAGAACCAGTCGTCTGCGACTCTGTTAACTATATATATTCTAAGTCAGTATATTTAACAACATAATAGCATAATTATCGATTCTTAAAAATTATGGGTGGAACCACTATCTAACTATTCGCACTGTGAACTCTCATTAATACCCAATCAATGCACAATAGGTTTTCAATTTTCATTAGTTTTTAGTTTTTTATTAGTTTTAGTTTTTATGTACAGAAATATTTTTTTGTTTTTATTTAAGAATAAAATCAACTATATTTTTATAAGTTGTAATTGTTTGAGTTATAATGTTTTTATTGAGTTACAGAAAAAAGGCCGTTTGTTATGGAAATATTTGTGAAACTGTAAAACTCAATAGACAACTTTTGTGTGTTTTGTTTTCTTAAGTCTACATTTTTTAATTGAGAACTGTGGCCGAGGAATGTTGCATACTGCGCTCAAATTCTTCCAAACTAAGAGCTTGATCCATATTGAGGAGCGGTAACTTACCGGCCGAAGCTCGGGCTAATAGCTCGGGTGAAAACCATTGAGCCAATTGATTTGTTGTAGGCGAAAGCCGATCTGTGGTATCTCCCCCATGGTAATTTATGGAACTGAGGCAATTTTTTTCAGAACCTTCCGATAAAACTACAAAACGGAATGGAATTACCTCCCACGTACAAATTATATAACTTAAAATTGTTTAATTACCTGCATTCACCATGGTGTTATTCTGGCCGTGTGGCAAATGATATCTGCTTTGCGGTCGATGTTGTTGTTGTTGGTGATGTAAGTATAGATGTTGTTGCATTTGGGATATTCCATCGTTGTATGGTGGATGCGCATGGTGAATGGAGTCATTATTAACAGCTTCTATAGATTGCATTGACTTCATTCGCTGTTGATAATGCATTTGGTGTATTTCATTACTTGATGGAAACGTCATAACAGCCGCCATCTGTGGCTGGCTGCAAGCAGTGTTAAGACCTCCTTTAAGAATTGGACGACCTACAAATATTGGCACAAATTAATTTTTTGGATAAAACAACAAATTTATGACTCGAACTATGCCTCGACTTTGGAACAGTTCAGTACAGACTTCGCAAAGAAACTTACCAAAAGATTTGGGTTGTGGTATGTTTCCACCATGAGTCCATTTGACTTGGGTCTGACATCGGACTTGGGATACTTGTGGCAGTAGTTTAGTAGATATTTGCGGGTTGCTCGTATTTAAAGGATGCTGTTGTTGCTGCTGCTGCAAGGAATAGTTTCCACCCAATATCATGCGAGGCTGTGGATTTATTTCTGAATTGGCAGACAATATCGCAGAGTCGTTCAATATATTATGCGCAATCGGTTTCTTTACATTCTGTGAATATAAAACGATATTGGTGGGGGTGCTTTCCTTATCGGCAGTCATTTTTCGCAACACAGACGTTGGGGTAAATGCCAAAGGCGTGGGTGAAATAGGATGTTTAAGTGATACTGATGCGTGGTGACAAATATTTTGCGGAGTATGCTGAGAAAACATTTCTAAAAAGAAATTTTCACAAATTAATAAAAGGTTGGGAAACCATTTTAAATATATTTTTACACACCTTCAACGCTATTTTTATTAAATTGTGAATGCATTATATTCATGGCGCTTGGTATTCCGTTTGTATAAGTCATATTTTGTTGCACCATATTTCGACCTGGATTTGAACACTCATATAAAACATTTGCAATGACCTCTCTCGACTGAGCTGCTGTGTTTGGATTATTTAATTCCTTCTCTAAAGCATCCACAGGAATATCTCCATGAATAACACCTTAAAAGAATGAAAATTTAAATCTTGACTTAACTTAACAAGTAAGGAAAGCTACAGTCGAGCGCACCCGACAGTAATATACCATTCGCCCAGTTTTGAAAAAAATTATCACACTTTTATTTCCATTGAAAACACTGCACAAGTTCATCTGCCACCTATTGTTTAAATTCGATCTATGTATCTTTGAATAGCGCCATGTACATATAAAAAGGTTATAGCAGTCAGCTTTACACACGCTACGGCTGAAACAAAAAACGTTATCATGGAAAACTTCTGTGCTTATTGGCCGATCGGATTGTAGGGGAATAGATTTATATTGCAATTATCTATGTTTATTCCAAAGCAGAAAACTGTAACTTTAATACTTTTCCTGATAATCGTAAATTATTGATTTGCGTGGGCGGTGGACGTGGCATAAAAAATTGAAAATAAACTTGATCTACTCATGGTATACAGGAACCTGCATGTGAAATTTGGTGTCTCTATAATAGCTGAGATCTAGACGGACAGACTGACGGATATGGCTCAATCGACTCGGCTAGTGATCCTAAGCAAGAATATATACATACTTTGTGGGGTCTGCCACGCCTCCTTCCGCCTGTTACATACTTATGCACAAATTTAGTATACAATTTCTTACATTTTTCAATAGTCGAATGGTGTAAAAATTAGAACATTCATTTAAACAAGTACAAACACTGTGTGTATTCAGCAATAACTTCAAGGCTTACTACCGTCTACTATTTACCAAGCAGAATAAGTAAAAAATCTACAGTCGAGAGTGCCCGCTACCCATCTGCTCGTTTATCGAAATTATATGTGAACGGCTACAGTCCTATTTTGACTATAAAAGGCCATTGATTTACAATATTATTGCAAAGTCAAAATCTAACAAACAAAATAAAAAAAAGTTTTTGCACACACATCCGTACACGTACGCACTTTTCGGCCCAATACTGCCGACAGCGCTGCTTACAGCTATAAAAAACGTTGAGTTGAATAACTTTTATGTGTATTATCCGATACTTACCAAAATTTCAGAGATCATCTGGCTAGCTATAGTTATCATCTAAGCCAAAAATTAACAATTTTTTCGATTTACGAAAAGGGGGCTTGGTCAAAATCCATAATAAATTTAGCCAGCGTGCAATAATAACACATATTATCTCCAAATTTGGTAGTCCTAGCTCTTATAATAGTTGAGATCTAGTTTTTCACACGGACAGAGAAACGGATAAACGGACAAGGCTATATCGACTCGGCTGTTAATCCTTAACCAGAATATATATACTTTATGGGGTCGGATATGTCTCCTTCTGCCTATATTATATTACATTTTCGGGTTGAACGAAGTTATAATACCCTTCTACTCTATGAATAGTGGGTATAATAATCAATAAAAGTGATTTTAAATTGGAAAATACTATAGGTTGTTAACGCTTCTGCCTTCTATATAAATTGGGACAAAGATATAATAATGCATTTAATGGGTATTTACTATTTTCTTAAAGCTATATCTTACTTTGTAGTAAATGTTGAGCCTCCATTCGTTTTCTTTCATGCAATGATAAAACTCCAGACACGTTTGGATCATGTGCATACACGGGATGCAATTGATTTTGAAAATGAGCTTGAGAATGGTTAATCGTAAAATCATTTTTTTTATTACGCTGTTGATGATTGATGGGTTGATGGAAATCGTCATCTTTAGCTTGCGATTCCTGAAACCCACTACCTATATGTTGAGACGGCATATTGGGTCGATGGACATCTCCGACGCCAGACGCCACATTTGAAGCGTTCGTTATCGAATGGTATGATTTGTCCGCTCGCTGCGAATTTTGAGAGCCCAACTGTTCCAAAAGTTTTTGAAAAGCTTCTGTGTCTCTGGTGGCCATTTTCTCTGATTCCTGTTCAGCATTCTGTTTACTGCTGTTGCTTGGCATTCCATTTTCAAGGCGTAAATCTACTTTCGTCATTTGTGCTTCAAGATCTTTGACACTAGGAATTTCTATAATTAAACCCGATTTAATACATATATAACATTATACATATATATGGGAGTACTTGTTTCTTAACATTAACATTATATATTTGATTTGTTACCTTGCGTATCTTGGGTCGAAGGTTTGTTGCTGGTATTAACAGGCTCTTTAATAGCAAACCATTGACTGAAACGTGATGTCCCTGAATTATCACTCTGCGCTTTGCTGTCTTTGCCCTGTTAGAAGAGAATTATAAAAAAGTGACTAACTTTGAACACGTTGATATGGAATGTATACACAAATGTTACACAATTTTTTATAATTTTTTCTTGACATAAAAAAAAAAAAAATACATGTTAATACGCCTAGAAGTTTTAAGTGTACTAACCATGATTGATGGCTCCATTGGATCCATATGGAGAAAAGCTTCAAAATTAAACTCAACTTCTGATTTTAAAGCTGGATTGCTGCCTGCTTGGCCTGCTTGATTGTGAGTCTGTTCGATGGAATCATTTTTGTTAGTATGCATTTTGACCTTAGTAGGGCTGCCTACACTGCTACTTCTCGAATGTGCCGTCGATGCTATTGTCAATTCATTTGATTCTGGCGGAGAAATAGGCTCCTCTTCCGAGTCATCGAACCCATGCAAATCAATTGTTTCATGTTGTGATGTTGGTCCGGCACTAAACCATTCCGGCTCATGTCTTTCATGCATTTGGTAAGTGTTTTGACCGCGTCTTCCACGACTGTGATTTGCCGTATCAGAAAAGTTAAACTTCTCTTTATTTCCTGTTCGACGTCCGCTTTGAACGCTGATTTTCTTCACGTCAATTTGTTCACGCACATGGTCATTCATGTTATTGCGGCGATCAGACAATTCAACGGGCTTTTCGCCTTGTTTACCGCCATATGTACGTAAACTACCATTTGGAATTTTCTCTATATCCAGCCTATTCGTATCTTGATTTTTATATTCCCAATTATCATTGCGAGGTAGTAATCGCCCACTTCCGATACGCCGTTCGCCGCTCTGACGAGCGGACAAATACGTCGGGGACGAGGCTGATGATTGTTCTATATCCTTTAAATTTGTATGCTTATCGCTTCGCTCCCATTCGTTAGCTACAATAGGGTCAGCTACAATGCGGTTAGGTGAGCCTAGCACATTGCTTAAAGATCGAATAGAACTGAAGTTGTCTTTACGATTTTCGGACCCATCTGCGGGCTTTTCAGCCAATTCATTTGAACCATCTCCAGGCGTAACTATAAACCGACGTTTGGCAAACGCTGGCATTAAATGTGATGAGGAAATGCTTCGATGATCTATCAGGTTGGATGATTTCAATGGCGTATTTGAACTCGCTGACGAAGAGATGTCATCTTCTCCGCCAACTTGATCGCTTGAGCTAAAGCGTTGATAGTAGTTGTGAGCTCTTTCCCGATTACGCATAGCCCGTCTTGAACTAATTAAGCTGCTGGAACTACTCAGACTTAAGCTATCTCTGTCCCGATCTCTCTCCCTTTCAGGCGAAGAACTTGGTTTACTTCCACAGTTTACATTGTTGCCGCCCAAACTATTTGGCAGTCCACCTATTTTCCAGAAGTTTAATGCTTGTAGGTCGATGCGATTTGCACAATTGGGACGTTGCCTTGCAATTTCCTCATATCGCAGAGCGAGCAGATCGGCCCGTGTATACCTATAGATTAAATTCATGTTCATTAAAATTCAATTTATACTCGTGTGTTATTCGAAGTCAGGATATTGGATTGGATTTTTTGATTTGGGAGGGAAAAGAAGAAGGGCAGGTGTAATATAAATGAGGATGTGAGTATATATAAATGAGTATTTAAAGCTAATTATATTTACTCGATTTACGGAGAATTTACATTTTTGTTTGCGACAGATGTAGACCTGTTACACTACGATTCTAAGTCGTATTTTTATATATATATATATATATATATATATATTTTTTTTTTTATATACATAATTGCGTCGTCTGTGTAAATGGATATATTTATGTCTCTATAACTTTAAAACACAAGTAGTACTAGCTAGTGATCCTAAACAAGAAAATATATAGTTAATGGGGGCTGCCACGTCTCCTTCTACCTGTTACATACTTTTGTAAAAGCTTAGTATACCATTTTTGACCATTTTCAATTAACAATTATTTAATCAATTATTAATATTAATATAATTAATTAATTATAAATATTAATATAATAAATTAATTATTAATATTAATATAATTAATTAATTATTAATATTAATATAATTAATTAATTATTAATATTAATATAATTAATTAATTATTAATATAATTAACAAGAAAGAAAGGCTACCTTCGACACGCCGAAGGTTTTATACCATTGCATCTATACGATATATCGGTCCGATTTTGATAAAATTTGCACAATTTTAAATGGACATACTAAGGTATAGATTGCGAAAGTTTCTTGGCGATATCTTAAAAAATTACAAAAATCGACCGATAGGTTCTATGGCAGCTATACGATACATCGGTCCGATCCGCATGCAGCAATGAGAAGCATGTATACCAAGTTTCATGAAGATAGCGCTATAACTGAGAGACTAGTTAACGTTGCAACAGACGGACGGACAGACGGACATGGCTAGTTCGACTGCCCTATTGATGCTGATTAAGAATATATATACTTTATAGGGTCGGAGATGTCTCCTAAGGTGCGTTGCAAACTTCTGGCCAAAATTAATATACCATCTGCAATGGTATAATAAAAACAAGTAAGAAAGCTACAGTCGAGTGTGCTCGACTGTAATATACCCGCTACCCAGCTGCTTGAACATTATTTATTTGCGGAACAAAAAAACGGCTACAATCATATTTTGACCGTAAAAGGCTATGGACTTATAATATTTATGCAAAGTCAAAATACAAAATAAAAAAAAAAACATTTTTGCACACATTTAATTTTTGATGCGGGCGGGACTCGAACCCGTAAATGCATAATAGTACTGTTCGTTTTGCAGTCCACAACTTAACCCATTTCACCACCGTACACGCACACACGATTTGGCACAATGCCATGGAAAACGTTAAGCTGAATAACTTCTGTGTTTATTATCCGATTGTTACCAAATTTTCAGAGATCATCTGGCTAGCTATAGTTATCATGTAAACCTTTTGGTACATATTTTCATATGGCATCAAAATTGCACTTGTTATCAATGTTTTTTTTCGATTTGCGGGAGCGGAAGGGGGCGTGGCCAAAATCCAAAATAAACTTGATCAGCGTGCAATAATAACACATATTGTCACCAAATTTGGTAGTCCTAGCTCTTATAATAGCTGAGATCTAGATTTTCACACGGACAGACAGACGGAAAGACGGACAGACGGACATGGCTATATCGACTCGGCTGTTGATCCTGAGCCAGAATATATATACTTTATGGGGTCGGAGGTGTCTCCTTCTGCCTGTTACATACATTTTCGGTTTAAACAAAGTTATAATACCGTTCTACTCTATGAGTAGCGGGTATAAAAACTTCAGCACGCTGAAGGTTTCATACCCTTGCAGTTACTCCACATATTAAATCGGCCAAAAGGTTCTATGGCAGCTTAACGATACATCTCTCCAATTTTAACAAGTAAGGAGAACTATAGCCGAACGCGCCCGATCGTAAGATACCATTCGACCAACTTCGTAGTTGCACTAACTCGCTCTCACACACACAGAAAGACTAAAACTATGCGTGACGATATGCTGCAATGACGGGGGCAGCGGAACTATGAAATACGTTTTCTTGAATTACTTCTGTGTTTACTGTCCGATCGGACATCAGATCTTTGCATGTGCCAAATCAGAAGCTGTATCTTTAACACTTTCTTTAAACCTTGCAAAATATCGATTTGTGTAGGCGGTGGAATTTTAAATTTGAAATAAATTTGATCTGCGTATGGTATACAGGAACCATCATGTCAATTTTGGGTGACTCTAGCTTTTGTAATAGTTAAGATCTCGACGATCATACAGACAGACGGACATGGCTCAATCGACTCGGCTAGTGGCCGACAACGAACTTGTGCGGAATTCCTTGTAGAAATTAAAGGAATTATCACATGTTTGTAACTCTTTCTTTTTTTATTGGGCAAAGGGTATTTTTCTTGCGGTATACCCAGTTTAAATTGCAATACATCGAAGTAAGTATTTTACACATTTCTACTTTAGTACCTTTTAGTTGCACTTGCGGTTTCACTTTTCCGCCAAAAAAATCCTCTTCACTTTCTTTGTATGCTACTTAACTTACGTGAAAACCGGATATCATTATACAAGTATATACTATAAATGAACGAACATATTTACATATACAATTGGTATGCATTCTCCATAGCTAATATTTCAAAACAAGGAAACATTCTTATTTGCATGTTTAAACGTTTTTGGAGTCTTGCCAGAAAAAGCAATAAAAGGGAAGGATTAGACAGCAAATTTATCAGATACTTTCGTTGATAAAAGTTATTTATCAGAAAAACGTATTTTAATATTTCAACTTGCAAGCATAATACCATAAAATTGTTGAAATTTATACTCTGCGTTTTAAGATAGAACGATGAAATATAATGAAAGGAACATTTCTGCACCATTTTGTTAATGTATTAATATGAGGGCTATTTTAATGTCATCATATTTCAAGTATTTACATTTTGTGATATGCATTTGCATGTCAACGTTTTTAGTCTTACCTTGATTTAACATTGACAATATCCATTTTATATATTCATGAGCTTCCAAAGTCTGTAAGAAACAATTTATATGTATGTATACATATGTAATCGAGCATATTTTTTGTAACTTTTACACTATACAAACTATGCACACACTTAATCACGTTGCTTTATGTGCCAAATAAACTTCACGTAATTAATAATAAATTTAATTATATAGTCAAACTCAAGTATTTTAACCTATATGTGGAATGCTTTAATAATAAGTGTACATTTGTTATTGTTGCTCTATGCATACGTATATCATATGCATGTACATATTTAAATATACCTGGGTGTACCCATACACATATAGGAATTTAAGTATTCTTTATCGGACTCTAAAGTGAAATATTAAACCATTTTAAGTCTATTGACTTGGTTCATTTTTTTATATATATGACTAAACAATTTTCTTTATATATTTTACGTTTCTAACATTAAAATAAATTTTTTCGTGAAATATTCACTTTCATACAGAGTTGTATGTAAGTTTGCTCAATTGAATCAACTGAACGAACTAAATCACTTATCGTTTAATGGCTCATATGCACTGAATTTTATTGTGTATGTTATGGGATATTGCTGTTTCTTATAGAACTGAATAAAATAAGACGAAAATGTTAAGTACAATCTTTTGGTTTTTGGCTTAGCTTAGGAGATATAGCCTCCGATAAGTCCCCGATTTCCATACAATTTGCAGGCCAAAATGACCAGTGTGACCAGGTTTTAAAAACTTAAATCACCAATATTGCTGGCACTCAGCGATGCATGACTATGGTCTCACTGTTTCACTTACAGTTTGTTTTTAATAGTGTAGTCCACTTTGTTTTTTTCGTTTAATATGCATAACTATGGACACACTGTCATTGTACTTTGTTCATAATTTAACGCTGCCGTTCGTCAAAAAGATGAAACAATTTTATCTTGTAAGCCCCGTGCTCAGCATAGACGAAATATACATAATTTGAGATTTATCTAGTCTGACGTCAACGACGAAATAATTTCAGTCTATGGTCTATGAAAAAAATCTAACAGACATTTCATTGCTGTTAACAGAGATGGTCTACTGTCCAGATTTCTTGCAAAGATGGAACCACTCTGCTTGTTTGCTGCGAGATCGCGGTTTCTATTGCGCCTTCGCTTTGCTGTAGCATACAAGTTGTCTTGGCCTCTTTTTGCTCTACCTCGCCACGCCTTGCGGTGCTTTGCTTTTATAGATAACAAGGGAAGAAAAATGTAAAGGTAAGTTATGATACTTTTATTTATTAATTTATTAAAATTTCCCTTTTCTCAACATTAAAATTACTAACATTCAATACGCATGATAAGCTGACAAGAAAACTTTTAACAGTTAAAATGTCTGTTAAATTATTAATCTGTCGTTCATGTGTACATAAGGTTTTGGGAACATGTTTTCATTTGTATACTACTTACGCGTAGATTAGAAGGGTATTGTAACTTTATGCGAATCGCAAATGTGTATAACAGGCAGAAGAAGGCATCTCCGACCCCATAAAGTATAAATATTCTTGCTTATTATTTATAGCCGATTTGCTATAGCCATGTAAGTCGCTGTGAAAACCTAGATCTCAACTATTATAAAAACTAGGACTGCCAAATTTGGTGACAATATATGTCATTATTGCACGCTGTTCAAGTTTATTCGATTCGCCCCTTATCGCTCCTGTAAATCGAAACAATCGAATTGCAAGCGCATTTACTTTTACATAACATTATTGGTTTTTTTTAGTTTATTTAGTAATTATAAGGAGCCAATGACATCTGAAAATTTTGCGTAATTTCGTAAAAAGTTTTATTTAAGTTTATTAATATAAGTAACAAAGTTAATCTGCCACATTCTCTTTAACCTTTGCAACTGCGTCGCAACAAAAGAATTGCGATGGGGTGTCAGGACTTAGTTGACGATGTTGGCGTTGGCGAAAGCTGTTTATATGGGATTTTAGAAATACAGGAAATGTTACTCTCTGCTGTATTTGCATGTGAGATCCAGGTTGTGGTGTGAAAATCGGTTGATCGGTTTCCAGTCTTGAAGTTGTCAATCCACTGCTGTTGCATGCTTGACGATCTTTAGTTTTTCGACGTGACAATTTCTTGAAATGCCGTTTCATTCTATTAGCATCCTTAAAAATGAATAAAATATATTGAGTCTTTTAAATATCAGTCGAGTCGGCTTCTTCTGCGTTATGTACAACGTGGAGTAAAAGCAAGTAACGAGCAGTAAGGACAGAAAGATCTGCAAGGCACTTAAGCAAGGGTAATTGCTAAAATAAGGCCGACGGCGGCCCCAACTTAGAGAGAATTATGTAACTAAAGCCTACGGTTTCCAGATTATTAATATTTATTATATTGCTCAAGATGACTATCCGATTCATTTAACCCATATCAGCAGACAATAATATTGTTTATTAACTAAAAAACCATGAGAGTTTTCAATGAACATACCTCAATCTTATCCGTATAGTTTTTCCGAATATCTTTTTGTGCTTTAATAATTGGTGGACTTTCAGATGCTTTATCATTTTCACTTTGATAAATCCTTAAGTTTGAGCAAAGGTTCGATTGAAAATCGATTTGTTCGTCCATATCCGTTGTGGAGCCGTCTACGTCAACTTCAACGTTTGGGCTAACCGAATGGCATGAAATATTTTCCGTTGTCAAACAGGGGGAACGGGATTTGGAATGTGATCGAACTTGTTCATTGACACGGTTTTCCATCTGTGTTTCGTCCTCCGTCGTTTCAATGTCAACAACTTCTTCATCATCGTCGTCATCGCCAGCCTTTGTTTCCACTCCGTATACCGTATCTGAATCTGTTGAATCTGTATTAAGTGATGGAATTGCAGCATCTACTATAGGTGAAAAAACTCTTGTGGGAGTAGCGAATACTGCATTTGCATCTGGATAATGAGGTGTCGCCGCTATGCTATTGTGCGTGAATACCGTTGTTGTTCGCGCTTCTGGAGTTATGTAGATATTACTATTGGAATTACTGGAGGAACGCGCTGCATATAGGGAAGTTGAGACAATGGCCGCCGAGGCTACAACAGGTTTAAATGCGGATGAGTTTAATATCGTTGGAATGTGTAAGTCTCTAATCGGACCTGTCACTTTGCGACACTTGTCCAAGTAAGGCTCGTTCTTGACATAGGCCGCTGGCTCCGGGCGAGTCCAGGAAATAGAGCAAGGTTCAAAGCATTTTTTTAATTGTTGCTGTTGGGACTGTTGTTGGTGCTGTTGATGTTGTTGCTGTTGCTGCTGCTGCTCCTGCCACATTGTATAATCAACAACAAAGTTGCTTGATATCGGCATAAAGGACAAGTCATCTACGGTCGAGCGACGTACGTTAATGGGAACACCAACAGTTGCCGCTACGGCAGTGACACCAACAACAGCTGCAGTCGCTGCTGCCACAGTGTCGAACTCATATGGCTGATTCATAGATCGTGACTTTGGGCAGATAGAAGACTCCTTATTGGTAGTGAGTAGTCCGGTGCTAACGGGAGAGGGGCGTGTCTTTGTCGCGGCGGCGGCGGCTGATGATGTTGATGATGTTGTCGCCACGGTGATGGTGGCTGGTGAATTTTGAATACGATTGGTGTTGCAGCCCACAAGGCGTTTTCTAGTTCCGCCATTAAACATTGCCTTGACGTCTTCCCAGGCGTGTATAATCTTCTCTTCCTGTGTGTGCCCGCAGAGTGTCATATGGCGGCGCCACGAGTTGAAATTTGCTGCATCGGGTTGAATGTAGCGATCGTTGGTTGTGACACGATGGGAATGGAAAATGAACTTGTTTGGCGAAAAGAACATGCCACAAAAGCTGCACTTGATGCACTTGGCTCGCGACGAGTTGTAGCGCGCGGGTAGAAATGCGCCACGGCATCCCCAGGCACACTTATGCTGTACATTAAAGGCAAAATCGTCCGGAAGGCGAGGTGGAGTATTGTCACCCAGGAAGCTCTTACAGAGTCGTTCAGCCTCTCTTCTGGTTATCATGCCGCAGCGGCGCGAGCTAACCGGCATGGCGCCGGCTCGTCGTAAGATCTCCAACTGCACAGGTGTGCACTGCACACACGTTATACCCAGTGCAACGCGTCGGTTGTGAATTTCGTTATAGCTAAACTGTTTAAGCAGCGTGTTTGAAATTTGCGCAAGGCAGAGTCGCTCTTGTCCCTCAATGATTAGAGACACGATGGGTATTCCATAAAGAAGAACTGAACTGACCTGAAAATAGGCAATCATTAAAAACTGTATTACGTGTAAGGCATGAAAGAATATTAAATACTTTTTGGGGTCTGCCAGGCCTCTTTACGTCTGTTACATATATTTGCACAAAGTTTGTATATCCTTTTTTGACCATTTTCAATGGTCGAAAGGTGTTAAAACTGAGTTACTAGTGTGTGTTTGCATAGAGAGACGGACAAACGGATAGACCGACAGAGCTAGTTCGACTCTTCTGTTAGGTGCGTTGCAAATTTCTAGCCAAAATTTATATATAATTGTGTAACTTTATAATAAATTGCAAATCGAATAATGTCGTAATAACAATTTTATCCCGTGCATTTTATTTTATATAAAATATACGAATCACGTAGTCAACCTTGCCCTCAGGGAAACATTTATCAAGTTTTAATGTATTTTATTGAGGATAAAAAACAAGCGCACTCCAACGTTTTTATGGTACTTTAGAATAAGGTATATGTTAGCGATTCATTTCACATAATATACTACACAATTAGTATTTTCCAGTACATCAAATTTTTAATCTTTATGGGGATAAGAACTTGCAAAAGCTACAATCAAGCGCTCCCACAAGTTAAATACCAGTTCGTTTGGTTTGTAATTATGAATTTTCTATGCTGTGGACGTAACACCGAAAAAAACACAATATATTAAGGAATGTTTATACCATTGCAGATGGTATACATATTAATTTTGGCCAGAAGTTTACAACGTACCTTCGGAGGCATCTCCGACCCTATAATGTATATATATTTTTAATCAGCCTCAATAGGGAAGTTGAACTAGCCATGTCCGTCTGTCCTTCCGTCTGTCTGTGCGTCTATTGCAACGCAAACTAGTGTTTCAGTTTTAGAGCTATCTTGATAAAACTTGGTATATATGATTCTTAATGCTAAACGCTGTAAATAGGTCGCCATAGAATCTATCGGTCGATTTATGTTATTTTTCAAGACATTGCTATGAATTTTACAGTATCTTTATATATTAACTTCCTGTTATAGAACCAATTAGGCGACTTTTGTTATTTTTCTAGATACATGAGCTAAACTGACTACATCAACCTACTTGTATAAATATAGAATTCTGTCAAACATTTTATAGGGATCGGACTGCTATAATATAATCATAGGAACAATCGTTTGAAATGCGGGTTTTTACATAAAGAAAATATATTGTTGTTCAAAAATTGTTTGTAATTATACAGTAGCATTTATATGTATAGCTCAGCCAGTTTTTTTATAGTCAAATTAATGTACCCTATTGCTGTCGTATGAACAATCAGTCAAAAAACTCAATTTTGGAAAACAACTTTATATGATTGAATAATAATATTGTAAGAGTAACCTTTCTATACAACAATTTTCCGAAATGTATGTAAAATAGTAAAAAGGATTAGATTAACTAGATTTGTTTTTCCACATACGTGATTTGCTTTTTGGGATACAAGCGTCTGCATGTTTTCCATTGCATTTGGTGAAGTGATAGGCGTGGTGGAATTCTTAGCAAGTGCATGAAATGCCATTTATCTCAAGGTCTAAAAAAATAAAATTGAATAAGTGGTTGATTAATAGAATATTTAGTATATAATCACATTCACCCTTAAATAATGTAAATACATAGAAAACAAGTGAAGAAAGCTACAGTCGAGCGCACCCGATATTACGATACCATTCGCCCAGTTTCGAAACAAATTAACACACTTTTATTTCCTCTTCAGAAGTTTAATTGCCACCTATTGTATTGATATTTCTTTAAAGAGCACCATCTACATATAAAAACATCATAGCAGTCAGCTTTACACACGCTACGACTTAATTGAAGCATCGCCACAATGACGTCACGATATATGCACAATTAGTGGAGCTACGAAAAACGTTTAATTGAATAGTTTTTGTGTTTATGATCCGATCAGAAATTTGAAATATATATGCATTAAGTAAATATTTATGTGTGGGTTAAACGAAAAAGTTAGAACTTTCATTCTTTCATCACAAAGCAAACTCAAAAATTTATTAATAAATTTTCAGAGGCGGTGGGCGTGGCACCTCTACTTTCAAATAAAGTCCAGGAGCTTTTAATGTTTACATACCCTCATACCAAATTTGTTGTCTCTAGCTTTTATAATAGCTGAGATCTGTGTGTTCACACAGACGCGTGACGCGTCAGATGGACAGACAGACGGACATGGCTTAATCGACTCGGTTAGTGATCCTGAGCAAGGATATATATACTTTATGGGGTCGCAGATGCCTCCTGCCTGTTACGCACATTTCGACAAACACAATATACCATGTATTTTTTTAAAATCATGGTCTAACAAGTAAAGAAAGCTAAAGAAAGATACCATTCGCCCAGTTTCGAAATAAATTATCAGACATTTAATCATCAATCAAAAACCTTTGCACAAGTTCATCCGCCACCTATTGTTTAAATTAGATCTATCTTTGAATAGCGCCATCTACATGCGAAAACATAGCAATCAGTTGTATACACGCTACACACGATGATAACGTCACGATATGCTGCAAAAGCGCAAGCAAAGATAAATATCTTCTGTGTTTATTGTTCGATCGGATTTTGAGAATAGATTTATATTGTAATTATCTATGTGCATACCAAAGCCGAAAGCTGTAACTTCAATTATTTTCCTAATAATCGCAAATTATCGATTTGCGTGCGCAGTGGGCGTGACATCGAAAATTAAAATACACTTGATTTACCTATGGTATACAGGAACCTTCATGTGAAATTTGGTTCTATAGCTTTTTTAATAGCTGAGATCTAGACGTTCAAACGGACAGACGGACAGACAGAGGACATGGCTCAATCGACTCAGCTAGTCATCCTGAGTCAGAATATATATACTTTGTGGGGTCTGCCACGCCTCCTTCTGCCTGTTACATACATTTGCACAAACTTAGTATACCATTTTTGACCATTTTCAATGGTCAAATGGTATAAAAATGCAAGAGTAATTTGTTATATGCTAATAAAACTAATCAATTATCTCTTCTGGTTCAAACGACGCGTTTCGCCGTCGCCGCTTTAGTTTTTTGCCCGTTTCGCATAAATGAGTAAGAGTGAGATAGCAATAAAAGTAGATGACTTTGCTGTTGGAAAACTGTGCGAAGAGTATCTTATTGTCGAGCATGCTTGTCTGCAGCTTTCATTACTTATAATATCCTTCGACAATTAAAAATAGTAATACTATTACCATTAAGTTCCAGCATACTTATATGAGAGAGTGAGAAAGAAAGAGAGAGAAAAAGAGAGAGATAGGAATAGGTGACCAAAGAGTCACTGTTATTGAAAAATAATTGTGCATTAGTAATGATTTTTGCAAAAAAAAAAAGGGTAATTTACTCTCGTCTCTCGTCAACGTGACTGCTCTGCTTATTTCAGTTTCTTGATGCATTTATGTATAATTTTTAGTCGTGCATGTTTAGGTAAATTGAAGCATAAGGTATATATGACATGCTGACGAAAACTTTGTCGCTTTTTTCTTATGCTCGAAATCAACCCCTAACCCTAACCTTGGGCAAACAAAACACCCCCAACACATATCGGAAAAGATAAGTCCATCTGCCAGATTTGTAAGCAATCTGCTGTTTTTCTAAATACTAACATAATTTGGTCATTATTTACCTCACTGGTTTGCAATACAACCCTCCGGTGGCGGTGCTCTTCAGCACGTCCCATTCCCTGGGAAGTCATTTGTTTCGCTTTGCCCTGCAAACACATTGGCTTTACGATTAACAATCCGCAGCCTCTATCGTTTGTTGCTACAACATTATTATCTTTAACGAATCCGTCTCTAGGGACAATCTCCTTTTCAATTATGCCATTCACACGCAGAATATAATTGAATGTAACAAATAGAAAACAAGATTGTGGATGGGGCATGGACATTTGATTGAATAAATTTCGTATAACATAGCAGAAACAAGTAAGGAAAGCTACAGTCGAGCACGCCCGACAGTAAGATACCATTCGACCAACTTCGTAGTTGCACTAACTAGTACTAACTTGCTCTCACACACACATACCAACAAACCCACAAAGGTTAAAACGATGCATGAGAATATGCTGCAATGACGCGGGCAGCGGAACTATGAAAAACGTTTTCTTTAATAACTTCTATATTTATTGTCCGATCGAATTGTTTTTGGGTGCATATTATCAGCATTTTTACGTGTTCCAAAGCAGAAATCTGTAACCTAATTAGTTTCCTTAATATTAAAAAATTATCGATTTGCGTAGGCGGTGGGCGTAACATCTCAAATTTGATACAACCTTTATCTGCGCATGACTTACAGGAATCATCATGCCTATTCGTAAATTATCGATTACTTTATTTTCAATTTTTCTCATGGATCGGAATTATGTATATGAATCTTATCTTCACATTGCTATCTGATCGGATTAATAAGAAGTTATTAAAGTCTACACTTTAAAACGTTTTTAAGAGCGCTACATGTCGACATTCGTTAAAGTTTCTGCCATTCAGTTGGGCGCTCTGGAATTTGAACTCGCGACCCCATAACACTATTGGATCGGAGTCCGTCACTCAACCAAGGACAATTAAGAATACACACAAGGTATTGTCGCTCAGGATCACTAGCCGATTCAATGGAGCCATGTACGTCTGTCTGTTCGTCTGACCGTCACGCGTCTGTGTGAACACACAGATCTCAGCTATTATAAAAGCTAGAGACACCAAATTTGGTATGAAGGTGTATAAACATCACAAGCTCCTGGAGTTTATTTCAAATCTGAGGTGCCACGCCCACCGCCTCTAAAAATTGTAAAATACATTTTTGAGTTAGCCTTGTGACAAAAGTATTAAAGTTTCAAAGTTTTGCTTTAACACACATACAAATATATACTATACGCATATATATTTCAAATTTGAGGTGGCACGCCCACTGCTTTTAAAAATTGTAAAATAAATTTTTGAGTAAGCCTTGTGACAAAAGTATTAAAGTTTCAACGTTTTGCTTTAACACACATACAAATATATACTATACGCATATATATTCAAATTTTCAAGCCGATCGGATGTAAACACAAAAGTCATTCAATTAAACGTTTTCCGTAGCTCCGATGCTTGCGCTTTTGCAGCGTATCGTGACGTCATCGTCGCGAATCTTCGATTCAGCCGTAGCGTATGTAAAGCTGATTGCTGTTTTCATATGTAGATGGCGCTATTCAAAGATAGATTTTATTTAAACAATAGGCGGCATACTAACTTGTGAAGAGAAAATGAAAGTGTGATAATTTCTTTCGAAACTGGGCGTATGGTAACTTACTGTCGGGTGCGATCGACTGTAGCTTTCCTTACTTTTTTTTTAAAATTATTATGCATGTTGACTTAAATAACTATTATGATATTTGTTCAATTGATAGTTGGTGATACACGTATGTTAGTTTTTGTTTGACCAATATTGTAGGGTTTATTCAATTTGGAGTGCGTAAACGTATTAAATGCGTATTAAATTCTAAAAGAATTTTCAACTACATGCCTATTGTCACCAAATGTGGTAGCCCCTAGCATTTATAGTCTCTGGGATCTAGGTTATTAGACCGACAAAAAGACTGACAGACAGACATGGCTACATCGACTTAGCTGTTGATCTTGACCAAGATGTCTTCTTTTGCCTTCGACCATTAAAAATGGTCAAAAATGGTATACTAAGTTTGTGCAAATGTATGTAACAAGCAGAAGGAGGCGTGGCAGACCCCACAAAGTGTATATATTCTGACTCAGGATCACTAGCCAAGTCGATTGAGCCATGTTCGTCTGTCTGTCCGTTTGAACGTCTAGATCTTAGCTCTTACAAAAGCTAGAGACACCAAATTTCACATGAAGGTTCCTGTATACCATAGGTATATCGAGTTTGTTTTCAATTTTTGATGAAAGTATTTAGGTTATAGATTTCTTTGGAAAACGTAAAGACGCTTATAATATCCACCCAACCCCAAAATTACACTCCGATCGGACAATAAATACAGAAGTTATTGAAGAAAACATTTTTCAAAGTTCTGTTGCCGGCGTCATTGCAGCATATCATCATGCATCGTTTTAGCCTTTATGTGTGTGTCTGTATGTGAGTGTTAAAACGAATTATAACTAGTAAGTGCATTTACGAAGTTGGTCGAATGGTATCTTACAGTCGGGCGCGCTTGACGCTTCTGCAGCATATCGTCACGTTATCGTCACGATGCTTCGATTTAGCCGTAGCGTGTGTACAGCTGATTGCTATGATGTTTTCACATGTAGATGGCGCTATTCAAAGATAGATCTAATTTAAACAATAGGTGGCGGATAAACTTGTGCAGCGTTTTTTTAAGGAATTAAATGTGTGATAATTTGTTTCGAAACTGGGCGAATGGTATCTTACTATCGGGCGCGCGACTGTAGCTTTCTTTACTTGTTTTATCTTATATTTGCTGTTATTATATGTATAATTTTATCTATGTTGAAGAACAACGATGGTGCAATAAATATATACAATAAATTCCGTGCAGTATCGCTAAAATTTGGATGCAAACTTAACAATCAGCTTAGTATTAAGTTTTATCAAAGTAATTAATACGCCTGCTCAGAGCTCGGATTTCAACCGAATGGAGAATTTATAGGTTTACCTTATGACACAAGTAATGACACAAGCTACGGTCAGGCCCGCCCCGACAGAAGGGTCGATCGAAAATACGGGGACTTGTATTGTTTTGTTATTGCAATTTAAATGCCAATTTGTGAAACTATGCCTAAAAGTCATGAATTCTTAGCAGACTTGTTATTTTTGGAATTGGTTTTATTTTGCAACTGTAAACCTCTTTGGAATTCTAAAAGGAGCTTCCAAATTAAAACGATTACAGCAATTCAAAAAGGTGGTGGAAATTGAAAGCATATGCCCCCGTTTACAAAAGGAGCGAAAGAGACACACAGAGACACAGACACGGAGACAAAATCGAGTCGAAAATACCCACTGATGAGTTGGCAATAATTCGGTTGAGTGGACTCTGTCAACAGGCAAATAATAGGTGTTCCATTTAAGGGCGGGTAATCATTATTACACACTCTGGTCGAATGGCCTTTTGTTTACTAATACAACATCATGCATATTTAATTGGGTTAAATTACGCGACGATTAACATTTGCTGAATCAAATACGCAGATAATTGAGTTTACTTTGTCTAATTAAAAGTGCTACAGGTACATAAAGGCGTTTACAAATATCATGAAGTGGATTTTCGTTGTCTTGGCAAAGAATAATTCGACAAGCTAACTACGTGAGCTTTTTATTTTAGGGAACAGCTTGTTAACTTTCTGCCTTCGTTTGATATGATTAACTCTATGAGTTTCAACAAAAACTAGTCTCTCTAAGCCTACACAAGCCTTCTTTGAATAATATTTAAAAAAAATTGTAATTATCTGATTAACCATTTAATTGATTAACCACTGAAAATAAACAAAACAAGGGAGAAATGTTAATTTCGGCACGTTGGAGGTTTCAGACACCCTTGCAGTTACTCTTAATATAAACAACTAAGAACGGCTACAGTCAAGTGTTGACCGTATAAGACCATGAATTTTTAAACATCATTAAAAAAATCAGATTAAGAAAATTGTTATTGGTAAACGTTTTCGTTTGGGTGGTGATATTTATAATACAAACCAAAACTGAATACTGTAGCTTTATTTTTGCGCTTGCTATTCGGTTTATTGAGTTGCGGGGGCAAAAGTAGGCGTGGCCCAAATTTTAATAACAATTTTACAGCGTATGACCCACATGAGTGTTGTCACCAAATTTGGTGGCTCCAGCTTTTTTAGCTTTCTGAGATATAGGCGTTCATACAGACGAACAGACAGACAGATGGAGAGACAGACGTGGCTCAATCGACTCTGCTAGTTATAGCTAGGTATATATACTTTATGGAGTCTCAAATGCCTCCTTCTGGCTGTTACGCACATTTCGACAAACCCAATATTCCATGTATTTTTTTACAATCCATGGTCTAAACAATTATGGATTGCTAAAGATAGCAAAAGTTTCATAGCGATATCTAAAATCTTTCAAAATTTGACCGGTTTCATAGCAGCTCCATGATATATCGGTCCGCCTCGTTCCGATTTATTTACAGCTTGTAGCAATAAGAAACACGTATACCAAATTTCATAAAGATAGCTCTAAAACTGAGAGACTAGATTGTGTGACAACAGACAGACTATTGATTGATGCTGATTTAGAACAGGGCCGGAGATGTTTCCTAAGATATATATAGTTTTGTCCAACATTGATATACCCTCCACAAGGGTATAAAATTGGTATACTTACTTTATGGAAATGTATGTAAAATGCAGAAGAATACGTGGCAGACAGTCAATTAAGCCATGTCTGTCTGTGCCTCTCTCAAAATTTTAATCAGATTGAAAATATGATAGATATATAAGGATTGATTCTTTAAGAAATTTTAAGAAACCAGATCTATTCTTAAAAACTTAATTCTTGAATATCTTGAATTTTTATCGTCCGATCTGGTTGAATCCTTGGCAAAACGACCCTGATATAATGCTTTTTATTTATATCGATTTGGCTGTTGATTCTGAGCAAGGCGCTTTAAGGCGCCTCCTTCTGCCTGTTACATACATTTGCGTAAACTTAGTATAACATTTTTGACCATATTCAATGGTCGAATGGTATAAAAATGATAAAAGTCGGTTGATAGGTTCTATGACAGCTATACGATATTCGATTCGGTCCAATCCGGCTCATTCCGACTTATTTTCAGCGTACAGCAACAAGAAACATGTATACCAAGTTTCATCAAGATAGTTCTAAAACTGAAGAACTAGTTTGCGTTGCAATAGACGGACGGACAGACGGACATGAACAGTTCGACTTCCCTATTGATGCTAATTCACAATATATATACTTTATAGGGTCGAAGATGTCTCGTAAAATTAATAAATACCCTCAAAATTAATTACCTCTGCAAGGGTATAATGAAAGTCGGCAGATGCCTTATACATATAGCAGATATGAGCTAGTTCCGATTTAAGGATATATAATGTGCTATCAAAAGAAGTAAAGTATCATAGAAAGTAAAAACCATGTAACGACAGCTATATTAAAATACTCTTTGCCCGATTTCAAAAAATCTTTACAAACATACTAACAATTCCACCGAAACAAAGTTACCTGCTACATGTTGCTTTTTCGTTCTGGCGCTCTCAAAAAGGTATAAATAAGAAATAAGTATTATGCAATTATTTCAAGTCTTAACCCTCTTTTTATACCATTCGACCATTGAGTATATATGTTCTGACGCAGGATCACCAGCCGAGTCGATTGAGCGATGTCCGTCTGTCTGTTTGTCCGCCTGTCCGTCCGTCTGTCCGCCCGTCCGTCTGTCCGCTTGAACGTCTAGATCTCAGCTATTATAAAAACTAAAGACACCAAATTTCACATGCAGGTTTCTGTATACCATAGGTAAATTGAGTTTACTTTCAATATTTGATGCCTCGCCCACCGTCCACGCAAATCGATAATTTACGATTATTAGGAGAACTATTGAATTTGCAACTTTCGGCTTTGGTAGAAACCGAGATAATTGCAATAATTAATAATAATTCTATTCTCCAAATTGCAATCTGATCGGACAATAAGCACAGAAGTTATGCGTGTTAACGTTTTCCATAGTTCCACGGCTTGCGCCCTTGCAGCTTATCGTGCTTAGCTTAGCGTGTGTAAAGCTGATTGCTATGACCACTTCAATCCGATCAAAAAATAAACATAGAATTTATTGAAGTCAGGGTTTCTATAAATCACCGACATCGCGACGCGTCGTGTCGCTTTAGATTGATGATACGTGTTTTGACTTGTGTGAGGCGTAACTTGTTTGTAACGGTATTTAAATCTGGACAAAGGATTTCTTAAATAGTGGGGGTGCTTGATTGTAGATTTCGTTACCCTTTTTTTAGCAATCAAAAATTTTCACCTTGCCGAAAGGATGTTAGAATGCAAAACTAACTACACTTCATTATTGTTACACATTCACTGCAGCATAAATGTGTAGTTTTTAAATTTTGGAACTGGAACTAGTTTGCGGGGTAATATTGTGAAATCTCGCGTCCGCCGAGCATCCACGTAGACTGAAAAGAAAAAGCGCTCTCAATATACCTGAGACTTGAAAATGCTCCAATATAGAAAAGATACTGTGGAAATGTGTCCAATAAACCGACACAGATTGGGCCAATAGGAAAAGTTTTCTACAAGTTCCAAAAAAAGAATTCTGTGTATCCCATACATGGTTGCCAATTAGAACGAGCCGTTGACTGAAGGCGTGTTTTAAATTGGATCATAGTTTAATACGCATGCGCCTTTTTAAATAAGACAGCCCTTAAGCGAATTTCCAGACTCACCCTTGATAATAAGACCCTCCGCTTATGCCTCCTCCGCGTCCATAAATAGTGCATAGCACCGTTTTTTTGTATTTTGAATTCAACGAACTGTGAATATTGCTTTTAATTTAATTAACTTTTTCGGGAAAAATTGTGGCATGAAATTAAATTAAGCCCTGGGGCCACTAAGGAAAGGGCGACAGTATACACAAGCTAAATATCCCAATGAATTATTAATCTGATTTCAATGTAAATAGCATTTGTATTTATTAAATTAAGCATAACAAGTGTTTACATATGCATGTCTGTTCGTGTAATATCTAGACGCTGATCTCACACGATGGCATAGGCCGCATAATTAGCTATACCGCATAGATTGATGCCTTTGCGCAATCTCATATATCCAGCCTCTCCCCAACGCTCGCCCCACCAGTTTTTAAGAATCCAAAAATCTTTCTCAAAACCAACGACTAGCATTGCGTGGTTTACAGAATTTGATGTACAAGTGGTGTCGTCGTAAATACCATTGCTTATTAAAAATATAAGAATAATTTTATTTTATTTCAATAGTATTTTAGAAAAATTTAAGTGTATTTATGAAATCATTTTTCGACCAATAGTAAGATACCTTTTACCTAGTTTCGAAAAAACCTTTCCAAACATGTTATCACACACCAACACCAACATCCACCAACAAATTGTGTACAGGTTTTTCTGACGCCTATGAACGAAAAACAAGAAATAAAGGCTACTTTCAACACACCGAAGGTTTTATTGCAGATTCTTTTAATACAAAATCAAATGTTCATAGCCTTTGAAGGAAATACTTAGACATAGCTAGACAAAGTTTTATGGCGTTTTCTAAAAAAAATAACAAATTTCAACCGATAGGTTCTATGGAAGCTATACGATATATCGGTCCAAATCGGCTCGTTTCGACTTATTTTACAGCATGCAGCAATAAGAAACATGTATACCAAGTTTCACCAAGATAACTCTAAAACTGAGGAACTAGTTTGCGTTGCAACAGACGGACGGACAGACGGACATGGCTATATCGACTCGGCTGTTGATCTTGAGTCACTGAGTGATTATTGAATTTGATTTCTGACGAAAGTATTAAAGTTTTAACTTTTGGGCTAGCACACATATAGATACCTACTATACGCATATATGTATATTCCAATTTCGAACCGATCGGATCTCCATACATTCATACTTTGCCTATACGTCGACGTCCTTTACAATAAGCCCTTTTCAGTGCATGGCCCAAGTATTTCAATACTCTACGTTTAAGTTATATTTTACAACATATTATAAGGAAACCAGTAAAGAAAGCTACAGTCGAGCGCGCCCGACAGTAAGATACCATTCGCCCAGTTTCGAAACAAATTGTCACACATTTAGTTCCATCAAAAACCCTGCAGAAGTTTATCCGCCACCTATTGTTTAAATTAGATCTATCTTTGAATAGAGTCATCTACATGTGAAAACATCATAGCAATTAGCTGTACACACGCTACGGCTTGAACGAAGCATCGTGACGATGACGTCACGACGCGTAGCACAGGCGCAAGCAGTGGAAGTACGGAAAACGGAAACATGGATAACTTCTGTGTTTATCGTCCGATTTTATTGTAATTTGGGAAATAGATTTATGTTATTAATTAATTATGTTCATACCAAAGCAGAAAGCTGTAACTTCAATACTTTTCCTAATAATTGTAAATTATCGATTTGCGTGGGCGGTAGCCGTGTCATCAAAAATTGAAAATAAACTCGATCTATCTATGGTATACAGGAACCTCATGTGAAATATGGTGTCTCTAGCTAAGATTTAGACGTTCAAACGGACAGACAGACGGATATGGCTCAATCGACTCAGCTATCGATCCTGAGTCAGAATATATATACTTTGGGGGGTCTGCCACGGCTCCTTCTGCTTGTTACATACATTTGCACAAAACGTTAGAATACCATTTTTGACCATTTTCAATGGTCAAATGGTATAACAAGTAAGGAAAGCTACAGTCGAGAGCGCCCGACTGTAAGATACCATACATACACATACAGACACACACACAAAGGCTAAAACGATGCATGATGATATGCTGCAATGACGCGGGCAACGGAACTATGAAAAACGTTTTCTTTAATAATTTCTGTATTTATTGTCCGATCGGACTGAAATTTTGGAATTGGGTGCATATTATCAGCACGCGGTCTAATGCAGAAATCTGTAACCTAAATACTTTCCTAAATATTTAAAAATTATCGATTTGCATGGGCGGTGGACGGTACATCTCAAATGTGAAATAAACCTCATCTGCGCATGATTTAGAGGAACCATCATGCCGAATTTGGTGTCTGTAACTATAATACTTTCCTTAATATTCAAAAATTATCGATTTGCGTGGGCGGTGGGCGTGGCACTCCAAATTTTAAACAAACTTAATCTACGTATGGAATACAGGAACTATTATGTCAAATTTGGTGTCTCTAGCTTTTGTAATAGCTGAGATCTTGACGTTCATACAGACAGACGGTCAGACGGACAAACAGACAGGGCTCAATCGACTCAGCTGTTGATCCTCAGCTAGAATATATATTTTCTTTACTTTATGGGGTCTGCCATGTCTCTTTCTGCCTGTTACACGCTTTTGCACAAACTTAGTATACCATTTTTGACCATTTTCAATGGTCGAATGGTATAAAAATTCAAAGATTATATTTACTTACCTATACAATTGAAAAGTTTTTGGAGTGGCGTTTATGGATACGGCAACTGGGCCAATGTGGGCCACAGCTGCCTGAATGGCATATTCATCTCTAACTGGCAAAATTGACCATGAGGTCACATTGACAACGGCTAACTCCTTAACAAATTGACAATATCCTTTCTGTGTGCAAAACGTTATAGTGTATGCAACAAATAGTCATAAAAATAACCCACTTACCTTTGAGACATATTTATAGTCCATTGATCGCATTAAACCCCCTGTTTCCTTTAGATAATTTAAGGTATTTCTGAGGGATCCTCCAGTGCATCCCTGATTGCCATAGGCTAGGCTACAATCAATAATTTGCTGGGGACTTAGGCTTAATATTTTGCCAGTGCGTTTAAAGACCTGCCCCTCTATGCTTTGTGCTATGCTAAAGGCATAGCAAGACCCACAGGTATCCTGGTTATATGCAGGTGTAACGAACCCCTTCTTACGCCAGTCAAATATATTGGGCACGTTGCTTACCAACGTCGATCCGACAATATCCACCATATTATCTAAACTGATATTCACTTCGTTACGTTGTAGGCGAAGAAATCTCTTGAGATATGATTCAGTGTTCTAAAATAAAGAGAGTTTGTATTATTAAATTCCTTCGTTATGAGCAGAATAATACCATATCTGCCATTGTATTAACTCCAAGTCGAAAGCTGAACTTCCCACTATCGAATTCTTTATTATGCACTTCGATAATTCTCTGGTTTTCTTCATAGGCATCAAAACTGCGTCTCTCATCGAAAGCCCGTGTGTAAGTTTTGTTGTTCATTATCTGAAATACATATTTAATGTCTATAATTAAAGTCAGGAGATAATAATAAGCCGGCTGCACCTTAAAGTTTTTAAAATCATCACTAAAAACTCTGCTTGGTTTGCTTTGCTGACATATAATACTTTTTATATTGAGCAAAATGTATATAGTATAATATAGTATTACAAGAGTCGACATTGTGCAAAAAGTAAGGCAAACGTTAAATTATTTGTGATAATATATATATCCATTGGCTCCACTCATTAAGTTGCAACACAGCACATTTTTGTTACCCTGTGACCATTGAGAATTATAAATAATGGGGTATACTAATTTTGTACAACCGAAGCCTTCTCCATTTATCTCTCCGAGTTTTAGTTGCACACTGCGGTAGGGTATAATTAAGTCGTCGTTTAGTGTGCTCGACTGTTGCAGCTCGCAATCAAGTCCAACTCCGGGGTGACTCTCTTATCTTTTTAGAAGCTTTGTAATAAACGGTTATACAAAAGCATGTTATAAGTATCGTTAATTGGCTATTAAGTATACTTAATTTAAATTGGGTGCAGTGCATAAGCTTTGTGGCCACTGCGCTAACATCAACCATATGCACCCTCATCCATCTTACCTGTATTTTATACAGAGTACCATAGAGTATGCGAGGTTAGGACGTTAAATGAAGACTATAAGTGGTTAAATTAAGACTATTTAATGTTATAAGTTTTTAAGATGATTAAAAAAACAAAAAAGAAAGACTACTTTCGAAACGCCGAAGGTTTTATACCATTGCAGTTACTCCACATAGTAAATCGACCGATAGGTTCTATGGCAGTTTAACGATATATCTGTCCGACTTTAATAAAACTTGCATAGCATTTAATGGACATACTTAGACATATATCAGGAAAGTTTCACAGCGATTATGGAAGTCGGCCGAGGTTTTGGGGCAGCTATACGATATATCGGTCTGATTCGGCTCATTCCGACTTATTTGGAGCGTGCAGCAACAAGAAGCATGTATACCAATTTTCATCAAGATAGCTCTAAAACTGAGAGACTAGACAGACGGACGGACGGACGGACAGATATATACACCTTATGGGGACTGCCACGCCTCCTTCTGCCTGTTACATACGTTTGCACAAACTTAGTATACCATTTTTGACCATTTTAAATGGTCGAATGGTTAAGAGAACAAAACATAATTTTTAGTTAGACGCCAAGCAATCCAAGCAGTTGAAAAACACTGCTTGGAAAAATCCCTGCTTGCTTGTTTGCAGCGCAAATTCTTAATTGTCTTTGCTTCAACCTCAATAGCCGAGTAAAGCAGTTGAGCATTGTCCTACACAAATAGCTGATTTCGAACTCAATCAGCGTTGCCACATTTTTTACTTAGACTCAAGTCAAACAATTTTTTCAATGAATAATATTATTTAAAGAAGAAACTTACCAAACATGCACATTTTTCAAATTAAATAAAATATTTGCTAATCCAATACTTGCGTGATTTCATTTCAGCCATAAAGGTTTGTGAAACTGCTAAAATCTCTAAATCATTCGATGTGGTAGAGAATCTAGGGATTGATTGGGCTAAATGATTTTTTGCTGAATTTAAAACCGCAGCGATCTTTGAAAAATTTTCAGAAAACTGGAAGAAGGATATTTTACGCTACGGAATTTAATTCAGTTTCATGCAATTCCGAACGAAAATTTCCGCAATGCTAACAACCAAAGATAATAAGGAATATAGATTACGCAACCCCCGCTCCCACCGATTTCAGTGAAAATATTAGTTTTCACCACGATCCGAAAATGGCCGCCTATTTCGTCGTTGCCTTCCTCTCTCTTCTAAAAAAGTAAGAAAGCTACAGTCGAGAGTGCTCGACTGTAATATACCCGCTACCCAGCTGCTCGTAGCGCTACCGGCAGAAAACGTTAAGCACAATAACCTCTGTGTTTTTTATCCGATTGTTACATCTGGCTAGCTATAGTTATCATATAAACCAAAAATGAACAATGTGGCATTAAAATTGCGTTTGTAATCAATTTTTTTCGATTTACGGGGGCCCCTTCTGCGTGCCCAAAATCCAAAATAAACTTGATCAGCGTGCAATAATAACACATTTTGTCACCAAATTTCCTAGATCTAGCTCTTATAATATCTGAGATCTAGATTTTCACACGGGCGGACAGACGGACATGGCTATATCGACTCGGCTGTTGATCCTGAGCCAGAATATATATACTTTATCATAGAGGTGTCTCCTTCTGCCTGTTACATACATTTTCGGTTTGAAAAAAGTTATAGTACCCTTCTACTCTATGAGTAGCGGGTATAACAAACAGCAGTCAGCTGACTTTAGCTTATCCATCTGCGCGATGGTAAACAAACGGCAAAGCAACGAAGTTCAAGGCCACCAAAGAAGCTGCGCGCACACAAAACACAAGCGAACACGCAATAGAAGAGCGAGTGCGCAATAGACCAAACCAATGTACACAGCAGAAGAAATGCAGAAGAAAAAAAACTCCGCTACTTCGAATTTGGGATGGCCTTTCATACATATGCTCAATTTTATGACTGCGTGGTGCAGCATTGTTTACCTTCTGATATAAATAATTATTTAATACCATAGAATCATGTATTTGGCATAAGGCAACGTCATTCATTACCATGTGTAGGGCAAAAACAAAATTATTATTGTTTCTGCACATACACGGGAGCACAGGAAAGCCATAGGTCCCTGCGCTGCTTGAAGTAAATCAAAGCAAGGCAAGAGAACCCAAGGCCAGATCGGGTAGCGCACAGCTGATAGAACGAACGAATGGAAACAAGTAAAGAAAGCTACAATCGAGCGCGCCCGACAGTAAGATATCACACATTATCACACATTTTATTCCATTAAAAAAACGCTGCACAAGTTTATCCGCCACCTATTGTTTAAATTAGATCTATTTTTGAATAGCGCCATCTACATGTGAAAACGGCATAGCTTTACACACGCTACAGCTAAAACGAAGCATCGTGACGTCATCGTCACGGAAAACGGAAACAGGGATAACTTCTGTGTTTATCGTCCAATTGGACTGTAATTTGGGGAAAAGATTTAATTATTGCAATTATTTATGTTCATACCAAAGCAGAAAGCTGTAATTTCAATACTTCTCCTGATAATTGAAAATTATCGATTTGCGTGGGCGGTGGGCGTGGCATCAAAAATTGAAAATAAACTCGATCTTCCTATGGTATACAGGAACCTTTATGTGAAATATGGTGTCTCTAGCTTTTGTAATAGCTGAGATCTAGACGTTCAAACGGACAGACGGACAGTCAGATGGACATGGCTTAATCGAATCAGCTAGTCATCCTGAGTCTGAATATATATACTTTGTGGGGTCTGCCACGCCTCCTTCTGCCTGTTACATACATTTGCACAAACTTAGTATACCATTTTTGACCATTTTCAATGGTCGAATGGTATAAAAATAAGTCGCCAATGGCCAGAGACATCTAATGTTAAACTCTGATAGTTTTTTGGGTACGCTATATAGGGTACGGTACCGCACAATCTTTATTCATACTTATCTTTGATCTTTTCACCCGATTTCTCGGTAAACTAAAGTTTAAATCATGTTCACTTACCTCTCCCCGAGACAAAAACCATTCAAGACGTGGATTGACAAAAGCTATTATGTGTGAGCCAGTTGGCAATAAATTCTAAATTCATCTAAAGTTTTGCCTTACCTTCTCTCCGAAAAAAAAAAACTATTAAAGACGAGAACCATAGAGAACATTGTCTTTGCCACACAATCTATTTCTTGATTGCCTTTGGTTCTCGTCTTAAATGGTTTTTTTCTCGGTGAGAATGTATGTGAAAACTTAAGATGAATTTAGAATTCACTGCCAAACGGCTCACACATACTAGGTTTTGTCAGTTCTCGTCTTTAATGTGTAAGCTGTATTTTTACCGATAATTAACAAACTATCGATAGTTCTGTAAGCAGCATTGTCTTAAGTATTTTTAAGAAAAGACCAACTGGTCACATTAAAATCAACATCGCCTTTGAAATGACGCGCTAAACTTGTGAAATAAAATAATAAAAAACCGAAAAGCAAAGAGTTTTTAAAATGGTTTTTGTCTCGGAGAGAGGTAAGTGAACAGGATTAAAGCTTTTCTTCACGGTGAAATTAGGTATAAAGCTTGTGCCATCATGTGTACAACAACTAACTTAACAATTAACAACCAGTTTCAAAATTAACGTTACCAACTTTAGCACTGATGCGACGTATTTATATCAGATCAATGTTTCAATAGCAGGCGTCAGCACAAAGATTTCACAGCAATCAGCTTTGCTTTCTCCCTCTGACGCATACACTCAGACAGGCACAGAAAGACTAAAGCGACACGTTGCGACAGTAACGTGCGGCAACGGTACCATGGAACACGGTATTACAGTTACAGACACCAAATTCGGCATGATGATTTCTGTAAATCATGTGCAGATGATGTTTATTTCAAATTTGAGGTGCCACGCCCACAACCAACGCAAATCGATAATTTTTGAATATTAAGGAAAGTATAAAGGTTACAGATTTCTGCTTTGGAACACGTAAAGATGCTGATAATATGCATTCAATTTCAAATTACAATCCGATCGGACAATAAATACAGAAGTTATTAAAGAAAACGTTCCGTTGCCCGCGTCATTGCAGCATATTCTCATGCATCGTTTTAACCTTTGTGGGTGTGTCTGTATGTGTGTGTAAGAGCGAGTTAGTACTAGTTAGTGCAACTACGAAGTTGGTTGAATGGTATCTTACAGTCAGGCGCGCTCGACTGTAGCTTTCCTTACTTGTTATTGCTGCACGCTGTAAATAAATCGGAACGAGCCGGTTTGGCCCGATATATCGTATAGTTGCCATAGAAACTATCGGTCGAATTTTGTTATTTTTTAAGATATCGTCATGAAACTTTTCCGATATATGGGTATGTATGCCCTTAGAAGGCTGTCAAAATTTGAACCGATATATCGTATAGCTGCCTATCGGGCGACTTTAATCATTTTTCAAGATATCGCTGTGAAACTTTCTTGATATATGCCATATTACATATGCCCATTAAATGCTATGTAAGATTTCTTAAAATCGGACAGATATATCATTAAGCTACCATAGAACCTATCGGTCGATTTAATATGTGGAGTAACTGCAATGGTATATAACCGTGTCTTTCATGTTTTAAAATCCATGGTCTAATGAATTTTTCTATATTTATCGTCCGATATGGATGTAGAAACTGAAATCTGTAACTAAAAATACTTTGATGGATTTGAGAGAGTGCGATGAGGGTGTGACTTTCAAAATTCAAAATGAACGTCATCTGCAATAAACTCTGATTTGAAATTTAATGTCTCTAACTTTAGTAGTTGCTAAGATAGCTACGATTATCCAGACAGATAAGAAATGATATAATATATATACCTAATCAACATTATATATAGCAATACAGTCAAGACTATATCATATTGGCTATACATATGTATGTACTCTATGCGCTTTAAGCACACCTAATCCTATGCGCTCGTACACTCACCCTGACTGCGCCGGCATTGAGATTTATCTCAAAAGTTATCACATGTCAATTTAGTTCCACTCGGCAGGCTAATTCCGCACACAGTGACGCGTCCCAGCGTGAAGTGCGGAGCTGAATACAGTACACAGAATCGAGAGCGCAAAGCCAAACGGGATCAGCTGTTATTTTTCACGTTGCGGTTCGTTCGATTCGAAAATTAATGACACACAAATGAAATGTGGAAAGTGATGCTGTCAACAACACTTGTTCAATTTGGGACATTAAGAGTTGGCATTGGCTGGGATCTGGGACCATAACGCACTGTCAGAGGAAATACGAGTTAGTTTATTCTCTTCTCTTTGTAAAAGTTGCCTTTATGAACATTTTAAAAAATCAAAACTTGGTACATATATTGAGTTGGTTAAAATGTGTCCAACAGGCAGAAGGAGGCATCTGCTGGCCAGCCTAAAAATCCATATGTTTTCTCCATCAGCATCAATGAACGCCGTCTGTATGAAGGCCTGGATCTCAGAGGCTAAAAAAACTAGGGTCACCCAATTTGAGGATGGCACTTACGTAACTCGCACTCGTGTTAGTTTTATACTCCTAAAATTTCTTAAAATTGGGCCACGCCTTATTCCGCACTTCGATCAAACTTGATTAACAAGCACAATTCTAAAGCGTAGCTATGAAAGGAGACGTTACAGACCCCACAAAGTATGTATGTATAGTGTATATTATATATAGTATATATTCTAGCTCAGGATCACTAGTCGATTTAGCCATGTCCGACTGTCCGTCTGTTCGGCTGAATGTCAGCTATTACAAAAATTACTCGAGTTAATTTTCAATTTTAAGTTACAGCTTGGTATAAACATAGATGAATGCAATATCAATCTATCCCCCAACGTTTTTAGACCATGGATTTTAAAAAAATACATGGTATATTGGGTTTGTCGAAATGTGTGTAACAGGCAGAAGGAGGCATATTCTTGCTCAGGATCACTAGCCGAGTCGATTGTGCCATGTCCGTCTGTCTGTGTGTCCGTCTGTCCGTCTGTCCGTCTGTATGAGCGCCTATATTTTAGAAACTAAAAAAGCTAGAGCCACCAAATTTGGTGACAACACTCATGTGGGTCATACGCTGTAAAATTTGTATTAAAATGTAGGCTACGCCTACTTCCGTCACCGCAAAGCGATAAACCGAATAACAAGCGCAATAATAAAGCTAAAGTATTCAGTTTTGGTTTGTATGATAACTATCACCACCTAAAAAATCGCTAAAAAATGGGTTCTCATCGGATAATGAAGTGTTTTTCCAAGCAGTGTTTTTTTTTTCCAAATGCTTGCTTCCAACTAGGCTGCTGGTCCTAAAAGAGAGAATACGCTTTGTTGGGTCTTCACAGACATTCTTTTACGTGTTGGCACATCTTTTTGCATTTTTCCCCATGAGTAACATATTTGGAACATTTAGCGACAGTTAAACAAGTTAGTTACGCTTGAGTAACTGTTGACGTTGGTATTTTTTAATTTTTCCAAAAGATCTGCCTATGCATGAGAAGCCAGTGAGTCTACAACTGATAACTTTGCCGCCGCATAACCTCCCTGCCCTTTGGCCAGTTACACTTGCGGGGGTAAGTGCACCGCTTGGATCCCAATTTTAATCGGATGCTAAATCTGCCAGTATGTCTGCTAATTAAGGCATTGCTTCTGCCGCACTATGGAACAAAAAACGCTCAAATTTGGATTTGATCATTCTAAGGTTCCACTTATGTAAGTTGGGTTTCTTCATTGCCAATTGTGCAATTGTGCAATTGTCCAACTTTAACTCCAAAAATGAATACATTTATAGTAAATCCTTCTCCCAAGATTGTCGCCTGCTGTTTGTTATTGGATAGATACGGTTAAATAAAACAAGTAAGGTAAGCTACAGTCGAGCCCGCCCGACCGTGAGATACCATTCCACTTGCACTAACTAGTACTAACTCGCTCACACACATACAGACTCACACACAAAGACTAAAACGATGCGTGACAATATGCTGCAATGACGCGAGCAGCAGAACTATGGAAAACGTTTTCTTAAATTACGTCTGTGATTATTTTGTCCGATCGAATTGTAATTTGGAGATTAGGTGCATATTATCAGCATCTTTACATGGGCCAAGCAGAAAGCTGTAACCTTAATACTTTCCTTAATATTCGTAAATGATCAATTTGTGTGGGCGGTGGGCGTGGCACCTTAAATTTGAAATTAACTTGATCTTCGTATGGTATACAGGAACCATCATGTCAATTTTGGTGTCTCTAGCTTTTGTAATAGCTGAGATCTCGACGTTCATACAGACAGACGGACAGATGGACATGGCTCAATCGACTCGTATATATACTTTACTTTAATTTATATGCATATAGGTTTGTAAATATCTGTACAAAGTAAAGTCTAAAACCGATGCCTTCGAGTCTTCTTCAGAGCAGAATACAATAATATAAGAAAAGAGCTAATACAATATATTTTTGACCATCGTACTCAATTGGGAGGGAGTGCGCAATGTCTGGCGTGCAGGCAGCAGGCAGCAGGCCGAAAGAGGCAGGACCGAAGGGTGCAAAATCCACGAAAATCCACAAAGTCGTATTCTTGTTGTTGTTGTTGGTCTGCTGCTGTTGTTGTGAAGCTGAAGCTCCCTCTTTCCGTTTCCGAGCCAATGGTTTATTGCCCAGTCAACTGGCAGCGAGAAACTGACAGAGACAGAGGCATATGAGAAGTAAAGAAGATAGAGTAGTTAAGCTGTAGCTGCCTTCTGCGTTTTGTGTTCGGGAAACCCGGCGCTGCTGACGTCCATCCACCGCAGCACCGTGGCCAAATGCTCATTGTAATTGTCGTCATCGTCATCCTCGTCCTCGTCCACATCCGCAAACCGTGCGCATCTCGCATTGTTGTTTAAATGATTGCTGTGTGTTGTTCATTATTGCGTCCAAAGAAAATAATCACAAAACAACAAAAATTGCGCTGGCAAATGCACGCCCAGCGCCCTGCGCAGTTCGCCTCTACTATAACTCTGTGTATACTAAGGGGGAGAGGAGGCGAAGGCAGAGGTTGGCTCTGATAGGGGGTGGTTGCCAAAAAATTAGATTGTGTAAAAGCTCTGCGCGGAATTGAATCAATAAACTGACATAATTAGGAAATACAGTAGGCATACATATGCATGTATTTACATATACATTTGTATGTTCACATGTGTGTGCTAGAAGACACGATGGACAAGATAGGACGGAAATAGAGCAAAAGCTCGCCCTCCTTCATTGACTGGGTGTTTCAAATTTCGAGTTGAGTTTTACTCAGTTTCGCTTTATCTTTATCAATCCAAAACTGTTTAATTTTTTTAGAGTAACTGCAGGGGAACGAAGTGCCTTCGTCGTGCCAAAGGTAGCCTTTCATTCTAGTTGTATGGACACATTCATACGCAGCTTGGATTAGGGTCAGGACGCGCCCTTGCCGGGCCAAATAGGGTAAAAAAATGCCTTGCAAAGTTATTTTGGTCTTGGGATATCCGTTTGATTGTTTTTTCGGATTTTCATTATTTCATTTCAATGATTTTGAATTCATTGGAAACTCTCGTAACAGTTGTTACACAATTATTCAATTCGTTTCGTTTGTCTGATTGTTACCGCCCTTTATAAGAAATACAATTTGTTTGACAAATATATACATGCTATTAAATAAAGAGTTACATGTTTCACATGTTTGCTCACTAAAGTTAGTCTGAAAACAAGTAAGGAAAGCTAGAGTCGAGCGCACCGGACAGTAAGATACTATTCGCCCAGTTTCAAAAGAAATTACCACCTATTGTTTAAATTAGATCTATCTTTGAATAGCGCCATCTACATATGAAAACGTCATAGTAATCAGCTTTACACACGCTACGACTGAATCGAAGCTTCGCGACAATGACGTCACGACATGCTACAAAGGCGCAAGCAGTGTAACTATGAAAAACGGTTAATTGACTAACTTTTGTTTTGATAATTCTATCTGCTTGAAATTAGAAATATATATGCATATAGTATAAATCTATATGTGTGTTAAAGCAAAACGTTGAAGCGTTAATACTTTTGCACAAAGCTATCTCAAAAATGTATTTAACAATTTTTAGAGGCGGTGGGCGTGGCACCTCAAATTTGAAATAAGCTCCAGGAGCTTGTAATGTTTATACACCTTCATACCAAATTTGGTGTCTCTAGCTTTTATAATAGCTGAGATCTGTGTGTTCACACAGACGCGTGACGGACACCGAGTCGATTGAGCCGGCTGTCCGTTTGAACGTATAGATCTCAGCTAATACAAATGCTAGAGACACCTAAATTGACATGATGGTTCCTGTATACCATACGCAGATCGAGTTAATTTCAAATTTGAGGTGCCACGCCCACCGCGCACGCAAATCGATAACTTACGAATGTTAAGGAAAGTATAACAGTTACAGACACCAAATTTGGCATGGAGTTATTAAAGAAAACGTTTTTCACAGTTCCGTTGGCCCCGTCATTGCAGCATATCGTCATGCATCGTTTTAGCCTTTGTATGTGTGTCTGTATCGGGCGCGCTTGACTGTTGATTTCATTACTTGTTTTATTTTATATATTTATCACAATAAGCGGCAGGGGTATATCACCTTCTGCGAATAAAAATAAGAGCATTTTGATCTGTTAATATTGGCTTCTTTTGACTGTCTTGCCGAAGGCATAAGTAAATTGAGCAAACTGTACCAAACCACCGACCGAACATCACCGACTGCAATGCAGGTACTTGATCACGTTTAACGTTGACATCGCATGTCAAATGATGTTATCCCAGACATGAGTGATTGGCCGATTAAGAGCTGCACAAGTTCGAGCAACGTGACTCGACAAGGTGCAATCCTCTGGCACCTGGTAAGTTGGGTAAGGTAATTCGTGTATTAGCATCCGTTTCAATAGATACAAGATATTACAATTAATCTCCTTACCTGACTGGTAAACGTGAGTTACAACTGAAAATGGTACAAATACACAAACAATCTCATAGAGTAGAAGGTTAATATAACTTTGTTCAAATAAAAAAAAAAAAAAAAAAATATATATATATATATATAAATGGTATACTAAGTTTGTGCAAATGTATGTAACAGGCAGAAGGAGGCGTGGCAGACCGCACAAAGAATATATATTTTGACTCAGGATCACTAGCTGAGTCGATTGACCCATGTCCGTCCATCCGTCTGTCCGTTTGAACGTCTAGATCTCAGCTATTACAAAAGCTAGAGACACCATATTTCACATGAAGGTTCCTGTATACCATAGGTAGATTGAGTTTATTTTTAATTTTTGATGCCGCGCCCACCGCCCACGCAAATCGATATTTTCGATTATCAGGACAAGTATTGAAGTTACAGCTTTCTGCTTTGGTATGAACATAAATAATTGCAATATAAATCTATTTCCCAAATTGCAATATAATCGGAAAATAAACACAGAAGTTATCCATGTTTCCGTTTTCCGTACTTCCACTGCTTGCGCCTGTGCTGCGCCTCGTGACGTCATCGTCACGATGCGTCGTTTCAGCCGTAGCATGTGTAAACCTATGCAGTTTTCACATGTAGATGGCGCTATTCAAAAATAGATCTAATTTAAACAATAGGTGGCGGATAAACTTGTGCAGCGTTTTTTTGATGAAATTAAATGTGTAATAATTTGTTTCGAAACTGGGCGAATGGTATCTTACTGTCGGGCGCGCTCGACTGTAGCTTTCTGTACTTGTTTTTTCTTTGCAAAACGCGTTCACCAATAACAGTTTTCTCAATCTGATTTGTTTCATGAACTTCGATAATCCATGGTCTTAGGCAGTCAACACTTAACTGTAACCGTTCTAAATTATTTTTTGCTTACATCTTCAATATATCTTCATATAATCTTTTAAATATTCTTAAATTTGTTTTAGCAATTGACAAACAACAACATAACTTCTGTTATTGGCCGATTTTTATAATTTTTCAAGATATCCTATGAATGTGTCTAAGTATATTCAAAATGGACCGATATTGTGTATAGCTTTTATAGGATATGGAACCTATCGGCCTTTAAGATATCGGTATAAAACGAAGAGTACCCAAGCAATAGCAATGACTTCGCTGTGACACCTTTTCCCAAGTATTAAAGTATAACGATAAAGCAACAACGGAATCAGCATTAGTACGAGTATATGTAGATGGCGCCGTGTATCGCACTTTAAACAAAACTCATGTAATTCTTAATTTCTTGTACACCTCCAGATTATACCTGACTGACCACCTACTAATCCATGTTAACACATGCATGTTCATTGCTGTGTGCGTTCTATCCATGTATGTGTGTGTGTGTGAATGTTTGCTTGTCTACCCAACATGGTCAACGACCCATATAATTAATCACATTTGTGAACATGTCCGATGTGATTGCAAATAATTGTGGGACTTGCGAGACGATTCAAATCGGAATCGCTAATATACGTTAATAATCTAGTAACGCTGTATGGGTGTAAAATGTTGGATTCCCTTAGCAGCTAACATAGACTCTGATGAGTGCTGCGCACTTGATAATTGGCAGCCGGGCGACCATTCAATCGATAACAATAAAAATGCTAAAAGCGCAAAATGCCGCAAAGTGTGTAATTTGTCCGAGCGTTGGCAACCCGTGCCGCGCCTTGGCAATTCACGACAACCCTAGCATCTCGCTCTATAGCTATACAACTCAATTTGAATTTATCAGCGGCGTGTTTAAGCAGTTTGTCAGAGACACGTGGCCAAACGAACGACTGTTCTTTCTAGTTCGCTGGCAACAGCAGGCGGTGGTTTTGATTGGGATTGGGATAGGGAGTTGGGGTGAGAGTTACGTGTGGGTGTGGTGTGGGCTGGTCTGAAGACGACGCTTCGACCAAAACTGACGATGACGTAAGGCATCAGGACCAGCCAAACACTCTCTCTCTCTCTCTCTCTCTGACACCCCTCGGCGCACAGTGAGGTGCAGTAAATAGAGATTTAAGCGCCCGACCTGGCTGGAAATGGTCGTTTTGCCGAGGTGGTTGTCAACGCAACGGATAACGTTATAATGACGGATATTTAACGACTCAAACTGAGTGCGAAATTTTCTGGTGCCTTCTTCGAAATTGGTTGAAAAAAGGCATTTGTTCTTTGAAAACTCCTCGGGGAGAAGCCAATTAAAATCGGAAGACATGACATTCACATATTAATGCATATGTTTGTGTAAGTTTTACTATATATAACACTTATTTGTGATCCCTTTTGCAGGCGCAAGATAATTTGTTTATTTATTATTTAGTAACAAAGAAAAAAAAAAGACTATATTCGACACGCCAAAGGTTTTAAACCACTACAGTTACTCCACATATTAAATCGGCTGATAGGTTCTATAGCAGCTTAACGATATATCTGTCCGATTTTCATAAAACTTGCAGAGCATTAAATGGACATAATTAGACATATATCAGCAAAGTTTTACATCGATATCTTAACAGATAACAAGATTCGACGGATAGGTTCTATGGCAGCTTTACGATAAATCGGTCCAATTGCGATAAAAATTTTGACAACCTTTAAAGGACATACTTAGACATATATCGGAAAAGTTGCATAGCGATATCTAAAAAAAAAAAACAAAATTCAACCGATATGTTCTATGACAACTATACGATATATCGGTCCGATCCGGCTTGTTGCGAGTTATTTACAGCGTGCAGAAATGAGAAACATGTAGACCAAGTTTATCCAGAAAGCTGTAAAGCTGAGGGAATAGTTTGCGTTGCAACAGACGGACGGACGGACAAACGGACATGGCCCATAGATGCTGATTAAGAATATATACACTTTATAGGGTCGGAGATGTCTCCTAAGGTGCGTTGCAAACTTCTGGCCAAAATTAATATACCATCTGCAATGGTATAACAAGTAATGAAAGCTACAGTCGAGCGCGCCCTATAGTAAGATATCACTCGCCCAACTTTGAACAACCGTCACAAATAAATTACTTTTTCGCTCTCACCGACTCAAGTAGATACGCATTCACAACAACTAAAGCGACGCGCCTCGCCGCGACGTAGTCTTCAATGGCATAGCTGTTTCGAGTCTGATTAAATTTTGGATTTGAAGCATAGATTCATATTTTATTTATCTATCCGCATTGTATTGCGTGGGTTGTGGGTGGGGCGTCAAAATTACAATTAAACTCGATCTGTGTATTGTATATACAGAAACCTTGATGTGATGTGTCTGGCTTTTGTAACTAACTAAGTTGCAGAATTTCGAACAGGAACACGCAGACAAACGAACACTTTATAGGGGAGTGAGGGCACACTTCCACAGTAGCACAAAGTAAGTACATAAAACATATATAGAATAATTGAAGGGTATAGAGAGTAAACGCTTATATTATACGCTACTTCGTAAGAGAATAAAACAAAACTGGGCAATAAATTAATGAATAATGGCAGGTTTTAGTAAGCAAATATTACGAATCAGATTCAACACGCTCCTTTGTTAATTTCCCGTGCACACGCTCACGTCTCACGTCTTTCGCAACCCTCAACCAACGTTCCGCAACCCATCCATCCCAGTGAGCAGAGTGTCCAGGATTGCCCGCCCAACTGGCAAACTGACAGCAAAGCGGCGTTCAGCACGCCTATCCGCCTTTCAGTACGTAGTTATTTAAAATAATATTTCCGTATCCGGCAAGTAATACGTGGCGCGTGCCCATAGAAATTTTCACCAATTTGAGAATAGAAAGGACAGGACCCATCGCGATAAAGGCAATCAACTAGTCGATAAGCCATCCATCATTGCTATATTTCTATATTTCTTGATTTTTAAATGTTTTATTATACCATTTGATCAGTATACAAATACTAAGTTTGTGCAAAAGTATTTAACGTGACTATATGTATTCTTGCTCAGGATCAACAGCGGAGTCGATATAACCATGTCCGTCTGTCCGTTTTGAATTTTGATCACGCCCCCTTCCGTCCCCGTAAATCGAAAAAAATCGATTACAAGCGCAATTTTGGTGCCATATATAAGACCGTTCTATGGACAGTTATCTCGAACTTGCATAAGTTTCGTCTGGGCCATGCCAATTAGAAACTAAACAATGGACACTTTATTTTAATTCTTATACCAAGGGTACCCACAAATCGTGTCGACTCACCCCTAAGTAGGTATATGTTGTACCCTAAGTAGGTATATGTTGTACCCGCACGCTTAAATCCCTATCGATATTTATCTCAAGGCGTGTGTGCAGAATGTAACTGCATTGACCTTCTTTGTTGGCATTAAGCCTGAACATTGTTGTCATTGTTTGTCTGCTTTGTATGTATTTTGGGCCAAACTCTTCAAATTTTTTTTTATACCCACCGTGGCGTGCTCAGATTCATAGATACAACATCCATAGTTATTGTATTTTTCTCCAAATATCAGGCAGAATTGGGCATATAAAAGAATTCCATATATGCTAATCTGTTCTCTCTGGAAAAGTGGAAAACATTTGTGGAAACAAGTAACATCGAGTCTACAAGTATATCGAGTAAGATACGCCAGAACAGTCATAAACAAGTCGAGCGCGCCCGACCGTAAGATACCATTCAACCAACTTCGTAGTTGCACTAACTAGTACTAGCTCGCTCTCACACACACATACAGACAGACACAAAAGACTATAACGATGCGTGAAAATATGCTGCAATGACGCGGGCAGCGGAACTATGGAAAACGTTTTCTTGAATTACGTCTGTGATTATTTTGTCTGATCGGATTGTAATTTGAAGATCAGGTGCATATTATCAGCACCAAGCAGAAAGGTGACCTTAATAGTTTGCTCAATATTTGTAAATATCGATTTGCGTGGGCGGTGGGCGTGGCACTTCAAATTTGAAATAAACTTGATCTGCGTATGGTATACAGGAACCATCCTGTCAATTTTGGTGTCTCTAGCATTTGTAATAGCTAAGATCTCGACGTTCATACAGACAGACCTGACCATTTTTTACCATTTTTATTGGCCAGCCAAGTTCACAACACTGGTAAAAACTAATACCAATGCAATGGTTACAACGCCTTGGTTGTGAGACCAAATCTTCGGCACACTTTTTTATCTTTGTCTAAATTTCTTCCGCTTCTATGAACTGCGGGTACCTTTGCGGCTTATGTTTTCATTGGAGTCGGGATGAGCTAGGCGGTGATGGAAAAAAGGCTGGCTATACAAGTTATACATACATCGACTTGGTATTGAGTTTTTTTATACACTTCGACCATTGTTCGGCAGTCACTTTTGTTTGTCCGGCACTGCTTCTCCTCAATGTTCGCTTCTTTTCAGAACCTTGGTGTTCGGTACAATTGCATACAAAATTCATATTAGTTCCTCCTCTCCACAGAACAATAATCGACATTTTGATTTGTTGAAAAAGCTAAAAAAAAACCTACATAAACCAAAAATATAAATCTTAACGTCAACAGTCCCACTCAAACGTGAAATCACAGCCTCAAGTCCGACAGTCAAGATCTTAGTTTCCAGAAATATACAGTCTGGCAGTAAGTATTAAATATGTATTCATATAAATAAATCTCTAAACAAATTTAAAGCAAACTCTAAAAGCGTATGATATACAAAAAACCTTTATGCCAAATTTGGATTATTTAGCTTTTAGAAAAGCTAACATCCGTGTGTTCACATAGACAAATCGACAGACTGACATGGCCCAGAAGACTCGGCTAGGGATCCTGAGGAAGATTAAACATATACACTTTGTGGGGTCTGCAACGCCTCCTGTCCGTCACACGTCTGTGTGAACATACTTATCTCAGCTATAATAAAATCATCAGACACCAAACTTGACATAAAGGTATTTTAATATCACAAGCTCCTGGAGTTTATTTTAAATTTTAGGTGCCAAGCCCAGCGCCCTCGCAAGTAAATAAGTACATTTTTGAATTTGATTTGTGACGAAAATACGAAAATTTCAACTCTTTTTTTTATCACACACAATGATTTTTACAATTTGCATACATATTGCGAATTTCACGCCGATCGGATCAAAAACACAAAAGTTATTTAAGTAAATATTCTCTATACTTCTCTGCCACCTCTCTGCTTTGTTGCCCTTTGCCAACCCCGACGCGTCGCGACGTCGTGTTTCGACGCCATCGCTTTCCTTTCTTCGCACGTGCCTGCAAGAGTTTGTAAGACTGAGATAGCAATAGAAGAATAGAGGACTTTGTTGTTGAAAAGTTGAGCGAACGGTATCGTACTGTCGGGTATGCTCAACTGTAGCTTTCATTACATGCCATTGCAGATGGTATATTAATTTTGGCCAGAAGTTTGGAACACACCTTAAGAGACATCTCCAACTCTATATAAAGTATATATATTCTCAATCAGCATCAATAGGGGAGTCGTACTAGCCATGTCCGTCCGTCCGTCTGTTGCAACGCAAAATAGTCTCCCAGTTTTAGAGCTATCTTTATGAAACTTGCCACACGCTGTAAATAAGTCGAAACGAGCCGTTTCGGACCGATATATTGTATAGCTGCCATAGAACCTATCGGTTCAATGGTATAAAACTTCGGCGTGTCGAAGGTAGCTTTTCTTTCTTGTTTTTTACTACTTTTAAGGATGAAGACTGTTAAAAGTTTTACTTAAATAAAATTGGTATTATAAATAAAAACCGAAGGAACAATCGAACAATCGAAACAATGTTCCGAAAGTTTTCTTTTTGATTTTGTATACAAACAAAGTTGGGTTATTAAGATATAAAATAGCATTAAAAGGCTGTGCTTACAAATTCTAATTTTGTGATAGAACACAATATAAGGGAAATTAACATTTTTACACATACCAGTAAAAATCTGATTCGTCACCTCGACAATGGTTTTCGAAATTTGTACTTCACCAGAAAGGCATGCCAAGAATTTGTCGCTTTGAAGAAGTTGGTCGGGCAGTGGGAAAGGTAGGGTTGGAGTGTGCGACCGTTGATGCGTGTGACTTCAAAAATCCCAAAAACGTGTCGGGCCGCATGTTGAAATTGACGTTCTCTTTCCAAACTCTGGTATAGTGAAGAAAATTGCGAGTGCTTTAATGCACAAGTCTAGCTTGGTACCCCCTGAAGTTGGGGTGTACTAGAGAATGGGTGGTGTGGGCGAAATTGGTCGTGCTATAGCATCCGCAGCAAAGGGGGGTGAAAACGGATTGTGCGATATGGCACAATTTTAACATTCCTGCCATTTGCAAGAGACGCCTGCCTTAATTTCGTATGCAATATAAAGTAATTTTAATATAATACATTTAAGTTTAAATCCGAATTACCACAAATTTAAAACGATTTCTCTGTATGGGGCATGGTGAATTTATGTATCTCTTAAAATAAAATCATATTATCATTTATCATATTATATTATATTTTTATTTTATTTGAAGTAACCATGAATTACGTATAGTGTAAAGGAGCCTTAATGCCAAATTTAATGTTTCTAGCTTTTGTAATAGCTGAGATCTCGACGTTCATACAGACAGACGGACATGGCTCACATGACTCGGCTAGTGACCCTCAGCAAGAATATATACACTTCTTCTTCAACATTACAAGCCGAGTCCGTTGCCCGCGTCATTACAACATATCGTCTGCATCGTTTTTGCCTTTGTGTGTGTGTGAGAGCGAGTTAGTACTAGTTAGTGCAACTACGAAGTTGGTCGAATGGTATCTTACGGTCGGGCGCGCTCGACTGTAGCTTTCCTTACATAACTTGATCGGCGTATGGACTTGATCTACGTACAGGAAGCATCATGTCAAATATGGTGTCTCTAGCTTTTGTGAGATCTTGACGTTCATACAGACAGACGGACAGACAGACATGGCTCAATCGACTCGGCTGTTGATCCTGAGCCAGAATATATATAGTTTATGGGGTCTGCCACGCATCCTTCTGCCTATTACATACTTTTGCACAAACTTAGTATACTATTTTTGACCATTTTCAATGGTCGAATGATATAAAAAGGGTATTCTATTTTCGGTACCCCTAAACTGTAGCTTCATACTCTTTAAATTCAACTTGCGCTACTGCGTGTGATATATGTAATTAGTATGGATACGTTTTAGTTCTGTTGAGGCCATAGCATAAGTATATAGTATACGATACTTTTGGCGCGGCGATTATTCGGTATCGCTAATCATCAAGCAGGACACAAATGTACGTGTGTTTACGTATTTATTTCCTATATGTACATCATGTACACATATATGTATTAAGCTAATTCCTTAAGAGAGCTGCGAGCACTGAGTAAATATATGTATCCAAGTATGTATGTATGTTCGCATGCATGCATGCATGTAAGTATGTATGTACACACGCATGCATGTTGTACATACGCATGTATGTATGCAAATGCAAAAGCTGCTGAGCCCTGTCCTCGTCCTCCGCCATCACTATTGCCCCGCTATTCCGCTACTCTAACATACCGTACGGTCTGCGTGAAGTGTACAATGTACACACAAACACACCCACAAATACAAATACAAACACGTTTGCTACTTGAATTTACCAGTGGGGCCGTTTGACTTAAAGTTGCATGCAACTTGGGTATATTTGAAATGGCTGCAAGGTTATGTAGTGTGCACAAAAAGGACAGCTATAATGTTCGCATGATCTGCTACACTTGCGTACCGTTTCGCTCGTTTCGCCCGTTTCGCTCGTCTTGCTCGGAACGAATGAACGAATGATGCCAACTGGCTGTCAAAATGGCCGCATTGCATTGTAGTGTCATCCCGCTCTGGCACGTGTGTTGTCTGGCATGCGTGCGCGCTGCAGCTACCCCCGTGTAAAGCAAACTGGGCTGGACCTGGTCTTTCGCTTGAGAGCTCATTATCGTTTCGCTTGGCTAACCAGTTAGTCGTAGAGAGTTTCGTTCGGGGCACACCAACACAACTTATAGCGCCGCCGCAAGTTGTAATTATTTTGCAATTTACAGCAAACAAATTTCGCTAGTGCCGTGTGTGCACCGGCTGGCAATCCGTGGCGTTTGCCGCCGGCTCGCTGTGCTCGCTGTGCAGATCGGATAGCCTTGTTGGATCGGATCGAACCATTTGCAATGCCAAAGTTCAAAGCATAATAAAACAACAACACAAAAAACAAAAAAAAAAAATTATAAATAATTTGTTTGTGAAATAAAAGTAAAAAGCAAGCCCACCGAATCATCAAATCTATCAAATATAGGGTAGTTTAATTAATCTGTATTCATGCATACCTATGCATGTACAGTAGAACAACAACGAACCGACAGTGTGCAAAAATAGTAGTAGTAGTATATGCTGAGTGCAAAGTTCACGATCAGTAATTAAGAAACCAATCAAAAGTGTGTGTCAAGATGATGCTTACAACAGAACACATCATGCACCACGGCCACCCGCACTCTTCGGTGGGCGTGGGCGTGGGTCAGACTTCGCTTTTTGGCTGCTCGACAGCTGGACACAGTGGAATAAATCAACTTGGCGGAGTTTATGTCAACGGACGTCCTCTGCCAGACTCGACACGTCAGAAAATTGTCGAATTGGCCCACTCCGGCGCGAGGCCCTGTGATATTTCGCGAATCTTGCAAGTCTCCAACGGTTGCGTTAGCAAAATTTTGGGAAGGTGAGTCTACTTCTCCCGGAATAAAGGAATTTATTTAAATTCGAATGAAATATTCTATTATATATATGTTTATATATATTTTTTATTCGATATAGCAAGGTGTTCGTGGTACATTTCATTTTTGAACGATATACCAACTAGAAAGAAATGCTACCTTTAGCTAGTTAATAGTTTTATTCCCTTGGCCTTTGGATTGCTTAAGATAGCAATACTTTTATAGTAATATCTTGAAAAATGGAAAACATCTACCGATGGGTTCCATGCGAGCTGTGTAACAAATATCGTTAAGGTAGTTTTAAATCTGAGAGACTACTTTGCGTTGCAATAGACAAACGGACGGACGGAAAGATGAACATGGTTAGTTCGACTCCCCTATTGATGCTGATTACGAATATATTATATATACTTTATATATGTACATATATACTATATTGGCCAAGTTTCTTTTGGTTTTTTCGCGATACAATTCTCCACATCCTCTTATAAATTACGGGGCTTTGATAGTCTCTATGATGTAAGTAACCATATAGATGGACAGTCGGAGATTGTTTGGCTCTAATATCTTTCTACTTTCCATAAGCTTTTGACAAGTTTTCATGTTTCTGAAAATTTTATTTACTAATTTTCAATTTTTTTAATTTTTTCTCGAAAACTCCAATTTGTTCTAAATTAAAAAAAAAACAAGTAAGAACGGCTACAGTCAAGTGTTGACTGTATAAGACGATGGATTTTTCAAGGTTATGAAAAAAATCAGATTGAGAAAACTGTTATTAAACGTGTTTTTCAAAGAAATAGAATAAACACATAATTTTCAGTTAGACGCCAAGCAGTCCAAGCAGTTGAAAAAAACACTGGTTGAAAAAAACACTGCTTGCTTGCTTGCAGTGGGCGCAGTGCAAATCTATATGAAACGTTGAATAACTCTTTTGTTTATTATCCGATCGGAACCAAATTTTCAGTGATCGTTAAGGTGGCGGTAGTTATCATATACACAAAAACTGAATACTGTTGCTTTATTATTGCGCTTGCTATACGGTTTATCGATTTGCGGGGGCGGAAGTAGGCGTGGCCCAAATTTTAATACAAATTTTGTAGCGCATGATTTACATAAGTGTTGTCACCAAATTTTGTGGCTCTAGCTTTTTTAGATTCTGAGATATAGGCGCTTGCTATACGGTTTATCGATTTGCGGGGGCGGAAGTAGGCGTGGCCCCAATTTTAATAGGAATTTTACAGCGTATGACCCACATGAGTGTTGTCACCAAATTTGGTGGCTCTAGCTTTTTTAGTTTCTGAGATATAGGCGTTTATACAGACGGACAGACAGACATGGCTTTATCGACTCGGCTAGTTAACCTGAGCAAGAATATATATACTTATGGGGTCGCATATGCCTCCTTCTGCCTGTTACGCACATTTCGACAAACACAATAGACCATGTATTTTTATACCATTGCAGATAGTATATTAATTTTGGCCAGAAGTTTGCAACGCACCTTAGGAGACATATCTGACCCTATAAAGTATATTCTTAATTAGCATTAATAGGGGAGTCAAACTAGCCATGTCCGTCTGTCCGTCCGTCTGTTGCAACGCAAACTAGTCTCTCAGTTTTAGAGCTATCTTGATGAAGCTTGGTATATGTACATGCATTGCTGCACGCTGTAAATAAGTCGGAACGAGCCGGATCGGACCGATGTATCGTATAGCTGCCATAGAACCTATCGACCGATTTTTGTAATTTTTCAAGATATCGCTGTGAAACATTTCTGATATATGTCTGCAATGGTATTAAACCTTTGGTGAGCCGAGGGTAGCCTTTCTTTCTTGTTTTAAAATCCATGGTCTATCAAGTAAGGAAAGCTGCAGTCGAGCGCGCGATACTTTTCGACCAGCTTCGTAGTTGCACTAACTAATACTAACTCGCTCTGACACACACATACAGACACACACTCAAAGGCTGAAACGATGCATGATGATATGCTGCAACGACGCGGGCAATGGAACTATGAAAAACGTTTTCTTTATTAACTTCTGTATTTATTGTCCGATCAGATTGTAATTTTGGGATTGGGTGAGCGGTGGGCCTGGCACCTCAAATTTAAAACAATCTTAATCTGCGCATGATTTACAGAAACTAACATGCCGAATTTGGTGTCTGTAACTGTAATACTTTCCTTAATATTCGTAAATTATCGATTGCGTGGGCGGTGGGCGTGGGACTCCAAATTTGAAATAAACTTAATCTGCGTATGGTATACAGGAAACATCATTTCAAATTTGGTGTCTCTAGCTTTTGTAATAGTTGAGATCTCGACGTTCATAGAGACAGACATGGCTCAATCGACTCGGCTGTTGATCCTGAGCCAGAATACATATATTTTATGGGGTCGGCCATGTCTCGTTCTGCCTGTTACATACATTTGCACAAACTTAGTATACCATTTTCGACCATTTTCAATGGTCGAATGGTAGAAAAATGAGAAATCTGTAAAATATATGTATTCTGGCTCAGGATCAACAGCCGAGTCGCTTAAGCCATGTCCGTCTGTCTGTCCGTCTGTCCGTCCGTCCGTCTGTTCGTTTGAACGTCTAGATCTCAGCTATTACAAAAGCTAGAGACACCATATTTCACATGAAGGTTCCTGTGTACCATAGGTAGATCGACTTTATTTTCAATTTGTGATGCCACACCACCACCCACGAAAATCGATAATTTTCGATTATGGAGAAGTATAGAAGTTACAGCTTTCTGCTTGGGTATGAACATAAATAATTGCAATATAAATCTTTTTCCCAAATTACAATCCAATCGGACCATAAACACAGAAGTTATCCATGTTTTCGTTTTCCGTACTTCCACTGCTTGCGCCTGTGCTGCGCGTCGTGACGTCATCGTCACAATGCGTCGTTTCAGCCGTATCATGTGTAAAGCTATGCAGTTTTCACATGTAGATGGCGCTATTCAAAAATAGATCTAATTTAAACAATATGTGGCGGATAAACTTGTGCAGCGTTTTTTGATGGAATTAAATGTGTGATAATTTATTTCGAAACTGGGCGAATGGTATTTTACTGTCCGGCGCGCTCGACTGTAGCTTTCTTTACTTATTTAAATACAAACTGTCTAATCGTCGCATTTGGTTTAAAAGCCTTATGCAACCTAAAAAGTCAAAAGTCGCCACTGTAACCTCTTTGTGTACTTTTCGAGCCCTTTTGTTTCTATTGGGCGGACGCTCCCCTAGCCCTACCGGAAGCAACACAACACAACAATAACAACACAACAGCAAAAAACCGCGTGCAGCTGTATTTATACATTTATATTATTTAATATATACGCCTCCAAAAACAACTTTAATTTGAATCGCGTTCGTAATTTTGAAGCTACATATATTATTCGTTTTCAGAGTGAAAGTAACTATCCCCATTTATTTCGATCTCTATGCTATTTATATACTTTATAATTTAACCATGAAAATTGCTCAAAAGAGGTATACTAGCTTTGTTGGAATGTATGTAACAGGCAGAAGAAGGCGTGGCAGACCCTATAAACTATATATATTCTTGCTCAGGATCACTAGTCGAGTCAATTGACCCATGTCCTATATGTCCACGCCTATATATCAGAAACTAAAAAAGCAAAAGCCACCAAATTTGTCGAAAACACTCATGTGGGTCATACGCTGTAAAACTTGTATTACAATTTGGGCCACGCCTACTTTCGCCCCCACAAATCGATAAAACGAATAGCATGCGCAATAATAAAGCTACAGTATTCAGTTTTGGTGGGTATGATAACTATCACCACCCAAACGATCGCTAAAATTTGGTTCCGATCGGATAATGAACATAAAAGTTATTCAACGTTTCATATAAATTTACACTGCGCCCATTGCAAGCAAGCAAACAGCGCTTTTCCCTTGGCTTCTAACTGAAAATTAAATGTTTTGTTTTTTTGTTTCTTTGAAAATCGCGTTTACCAATAACAGTTTTCTCAATCTGATTTTTTTCATAATCTTCAAAAATCTATGGTCTTTTACAGTGAACACTTGACTGTAGCCGTTATTACTTGATTATTAATTGTACCATTCGCCCATTGAAAATGGTCAAAAATGGTATACTTAGTTTGTGCAAAAGTATGTAAGAGGTAAAAAGAGGCGTGGCAGACCCTACAAAGTATATATATTCTGACTCAGGATCACTAGCCAAGTCGATTGAGTCATGTCCGTCTGTCTGTTCATTTCAACGTCAGGATCTCAGCTATTACTCATACTTTTCTACCTAGTAGACCATGCGTTGTGTATACTTCAAATGTACGTAATATGTATGTAATATTTAAACTCATCTTTTCAATTTACAGGTATTATGAAACTGGGTCAATAAAACCTCGTGCTATCGGTGGATCAAAGCCCCGAGTAGCCACAACGCCTGTCGTACAAAAAATCGCCGATTACAAGAGAGAATGCCCAAGTATATTTGCCTGGGAAATTCGAGATCGATTGCTGTCGGAGCAAGTTTGCAATAGTGATAATATCCCGAGTGTAAGTTTTTCGATAAGCATTTATACATGATATATAGCAATACATAATTTTCATTCTCCAGTGGGTATATACATATTTTTACTACTTTCGAACGTTCAGCTCGATTGAAGATTTTGGATGCTTATTACGTTTTATTTGTTCAATTTCAACGTAAAGGTATCACAGTGTATGTTAAGAACCGACAAGCTGTGGTTTTTCAATTTCCAATTCCAAGTTATTCACATCTAATTGGAAGTTACTTTTAAGACCAAGTATACTCACACCGGGCATGTATGGATGTATCCTCGGTACAACACAAAGGCAACAACAAAGCAATAATGTAACAACAGAAGCCGCGCTGATCTAGATTGTGGCAAAGTAGGGCAGCAGACGCTCAGCCAACACAATGCACAATGTGGCTTAAGTAATTCCAAAATAATGCCGACCTACCGTTTTTAAAATGGATTAAAATTTCGATACCGCAAAAGATACTTTAGTCAGGTAGGCAGTGAGGACTGCCTGCCTTATCCCTCTCATCGTACTTACAAACAATGCCAAACTTTCCCTGATCCAGGAAAACATGCCCAGCATGCCCAGACAATGCCCTCAGAGAGTTATTATACTGTAAGATGAAAGAACGTAAAAGGGTTTCGACCAAGGATCACCGATTGTCTGTGTGTATTCTTTAGTTTTTCCTCAAAGTAATTTGATAAAAGGTGGAATAAATGTTAAAACGGCTAGGCAACGATAGCGATATACATATTATATATATATATAAATAGATATATATGTATATATATATTCAATTTATACATGTAAATAGATATAGATATAGATATAGATATAGATATAGATATAGATATAGATATAGATATAGATATAGATATAGATATAGATATAGATATAGATATAGATATAGATATAGATATAGATATAGATATAGATATAGATATAGATATAGATATAGATATAGATATAGATATAGATATAGATATAGATATAGATATAGATATAGATATAGATATAGATATAGATATAGATATAGATATAGATATAGATATAGATATAGATATAGATATAGATATAGATATAGATATAGATATAGATATAGATATAGATATAGATATAGATATAGATATAGATATAGATATAGATATAGATATAGATATAGATATAGATATAGATATAGATATAGATATAGATATAGATATAGATATAGATATAGATATAGATATAGATATAGATATAGATATAGATATAGATATAGATATAGATATAGATATAGATATAGATATAGATATAGATATAGATATAGATATAGATATAGATATAGATATAGATATAGATATAGATATAGATATAGATATAGATATAGATATAGATATAGATATAGATATAGATATAGATATAGATATAGATATAGATATAGATATAGATATAGATATAGATATAGATATAGATATAGATATATAGATATAGATATAGATATAGATATAGATATAGATATAGATATAGATATAGATATAGATATAGATATAGATATAGATATAGATATAGATATAGATATAGATATAGATATAGATATAGATATAGATATAGATATAGATATAGATATAGATATAGATATAGATATAGATATAGATATAGATATAGATATAGATAGATATAGATATAGATATAGATATAGATATAGATATAGATATAGATATAGATATAGATATAGATATAGATATAGATATAGATATAGATATAGATATAGATATAGATATAGATATAGATATAGATATAGATATAGATATAGATATAGATATAGATATAGATATAGATATAGATATAGATATAGATATAGATATAGATATAGATATAGATATAGATATAGATATAGATATAGATATAGATATAGATATAGATATAGATATAGATATAGATATAGATATAGATATAGATATAGATATAGATATAGATATAGATATAGATATAGATATAGATATAGATATAGATATAGATATAGATATAGATATAGATATAGATATAGATATAGATATAGATATAGATATAGATATAGATATAGATATAGATATAGATATAGATATAGATATAGATATAGATATAGATATAGATATAGATATAGATATAGAAGAAGATATCCGATCGGACTGAAAATTGGGTATTAGGTACACATCTTTCAGTAATTTGTAAATTATCAATTCGGTTACTCTAGCTTTTGTAAAAGCTGAGATCTAGACGTTCATACAGACAGACGAACAGATGGGCATGGCTCAATCGACTCGGCTAGTAATGCTGAACAATGCTGTGGGGTCTGGCACGCCTCATTTTGAACATTTTCAATGGTTGAAGGGTATCAAAAGCAATCATGTAATTTTTTCATATACCTACCATATTTCCATTTTCACACATATACAGTATGTTTTGTGTGGGTATATATGTGTGTATCAGCCTGCGTGGGACGCGATTCATTCTTCCTCTATGCTTGCCATTAGCAAAAACATGGAAAACAGCACTTCTGGGCCTTAAGTGTTGGCACGTGTCCTGCGTACGCGCCAGGCGTCCTTCGTTCTGAATTTCTTGCTTTCTTGCTTTGCAGCATTCCTTGAATGAGTGGCTGGAGATTTTGGTATATTTCTGGCATAAAGACATCAAACAACATCAAAGCTACCGCATAAGCCCTGCTCAATTACTTTTTATTATATTACATACATACATTAATTACATGCTAATAATACTAACTTTTTATACCATTGCAGATGGTATATTAATTTTGGCCAGAACTTTGCAACGCACTTTAGGAGATATGTCCGATCCTATGAATCAGCATCAATAGGAGAGTCGAACTAGCCATGTCCGTCCCTCCGTCCATCCGTATATTGCAACGCAAACTAGTCCCTCAGTTTAAAAGCTATATTGATGAAACTTGGTATACATGTTTCCTATTGCTGCACGCTGTAAATAAGTCGGAACGATATATCGTTAAACTGCCATAGAATATATCGGCCGATTTAATATTATATGTGGAGTAACCTTTTAAAAATGTATGACTCAATCAACTCGTCTAGTAACTTGCTACTTATTAATACTGTATGCATGGTTTGCCGGGTCTACCATGGCTCGGGTTGATGGGTAAACCAACAGAGAATGGCACCTACGCGTCGCGACGTTTATCGTTCATTGTTTTTTACCGATTTCGGTTCAAAGTGTTTAAAAGCATGTAGCGAAAGCTACAACTTACCGATAAAAAATTCTTCAATTCTATTGTTATCTCATATTTTACACTTAAGCAGGCACGAAACAATAAAGAAAGGCTACCTTCGACTCGAAGGTTTTATACCATTGCAGTTACTCCACATATTAAATCGGCCGATAGGTTTTATGGTAGCTTAACGATATATCTGTCCGAGTTTAATAAAACTTGCTTAGCATTTAATGGACTTATTTAATTAGACATAGATCAGGAATGTTTCACAGCGATATCTTTAAAAATTATTAAAATCGATCGACTTATTTATAGCGTGCAGCAATATGAAACATATATACCAAGTTTCATCAATGTAGCTATTAAACTGAGGGACTAGCTTGCGATGCAACAGACGGACGGACGGACGGACGGACAAACGGTCAGACGGACATGGCTAGTTCGACTCCCCTATTGATGCTGATTAAGAATATATATACTTTATAGGGCCAGAGATGTCTCCTAAGGTGCGTTGTAAACTTCTGGCCATCTGCTATGGTATATTAATGAATAATATATCTTTGGGGACTCATCGATATGACTCTATAGTATTTATAAGTCAGTTAGGTATAATATTTGAAAATGTACTTTAAAGGAAAATGTAAGCATATGAGCACACATGCGGCAATGTATTATTGTCTGCCCTCTTCCCTCTGCCGTCTGTGCTCTTTTCGATAGGTCGTCAGTATAGCTGTCCCGCTCGCAAGAAGCGGCGCGTGATGTGATTGGATGACGGTTGCCGGCCAATGGCAACGCGCTAACTTCTTTTGTCAGTCTCATGCTTTACTTTTGGGGTAAAAACAGGGCTGTACTCGCAGACGCAGACGCAGACGCACATTCAGATATACCTAACATATATTAAATGAAATCTGTGTTCTTTGCTTTTAATTGCAGGTTTCTTCTATTAATCGAGTTTTGCGCAATTTGGCCTCGCAAAAGGAACAACAGGTGCAGCAGCAAAATGAATCGGTTTACGAAAAGCTGCGTATGTTTAATGGGCAGTCTGGTGGTTGGGCGTGGTATCCGGGAAATACAGCAACCACACACCTAGCATTGCCACCAACACCCGCGGCAGTGCCAACCAATTTATCCGGTCAGCTGACCAGGGAAGAAGTACAGAAGCCAGGTAAAGCATGATCTTAAGTATTGTATGTTAGTTTCAGACACCAATACTTACATAAGCTCTTTTAACTTTCGACCCAAAGTTTCTCAGTTCTTATACCCTTTGACCCTTGGAAAGTGGTCAACAAGTAAGGAAAGCTACAGTCGAGCGCGCCCGACAGTAAGATACTATTCGACCAGTTTAAAAAAAATGATCACACTTTTATTTCTATCAAAAAACACTGCACAAGTTCATTCGCAACTTATTGATTACATTAGATCTATTTATCTTTGAATAGCGCCATCTACATATGAAAACTTCGTAGCAGTCAGCTTTTGCTTTACACACGCTACGGTTAAAACGAAGCATTGGGACGACGACGTCACGATATGCTGCAAAGGCGCAAGCAGTGGAACTACGTTAAACGTTAACACGGATAACTTCTATGTTTATTATCCAATCCGATTGTTATGTGGGGAATAGATTAATATTGCAATTATCTATTTTCATACCAAAGCAGAAAGCTGTAATTTCAACAGACGGACGGACAGACAGACGGACAAGGCTTCATCGACTCGGCAAGTGATCCTAAGCAAGAATATATTATATATAGTTTATGGAGTCTCCTCATGTCTCCTTCTGCTTGTTACATACATTTGCACAAACTTAGTATACCATTTTTGACCATTTTCAATGATCGAATGGTATAAAAATGTCCAAATGTATGTAATATGTAATAGGCAGAAGAAGACGAGCCATACCCAGCAAAGTATACATATACAAATATTCTTGCTCAGTATCACTAGCCACGCCGATTAAGCCATGTCCGCCTGTCCGATCTCAGTTATTTTGAAAGCTAAAGATACCAGATATCATGATTTCTGTAAACCATACGCAATTAAAGTTTATTTCAAATTTTTGCTGCCACACTATCCATGAAAATGAATTATTTGTGATTGTAGAGGAAAGTGTTTTAAGTTCAAGTTTCAATATGTTCCTATTATATACTCAATCCAGATAACAAAAGTATCTGTAGCTTAAAGCAGAGTTGATTTTAAACTGTTTTTGAAAGTTAGACGAAGGGTATCTCTTAGTTTTACTCATACGAGTGCTGGCAGGGCAACAACCTACTCCGGCCTGGACATAGCCGTGTGCCTAATAATGACCTAAAACATATACCAAATCATAAATTTGAATAGCGATGTTCTTGTTTCTAAAATTAACTACTCACGTGAAAAAGACAAGACCATTTAAGTTATGGCCATCTAAATTCAGACCATCAAAGCTTTGAATTATTGTGTTTCGTATTAACACTCATTAATCCTTTTTATTCAGATGATTTCTTAAGTGTTAAGCACTGGGTTCCATTGTCTTAATGCAAGCAGCGAAAGCAACAGTCGAGCACGCCTGACTTTAGGATATCCTTCTCTCAATATCAAAAGGCCGTTAGAAAAATGTTACCACACATTTCATTCCAAATTTCACACAATTTCTTGCGCTACCTAAAAATAAGTTTGATGTGCGTTTGGTGTACAGAAATCCTATTACCAAATTTAGTGATTCTCGCAATAATAGTTGTTCGAAATAAAAGTTTTTGAGCGCGATTATACGGGGGATAATACATATTGTATATACTTTATGGGGTCGGAGATGCCTCCTTCTGCCAGTTACATACATTTTCGGTTTGAACAAAGTTATAATACCCTTCTACTCTATGAGACCCGCTATAAACAGCTTATCACATTTTTATACATATTCGTATTATTAATATGAATAGTATTTAAACTAAACGAGTCTTTGCATTTACGCATTTTTAAATTTGTCACAAATGACACAATGTAAGAACCAACCGGAAAGCAGGAAAACAGAAACCCATCGAAATGATTCGAGTACCCCCCTAGGGGGTTGCAATATTTTGTCACAGATGATCAAACATCGGGGCAAACAAACAGTTTATTTGTTGGTCATTTGTTATTTGCCATTAAATCTAATTGAGGAGCGCAATTCTTAGTTGTTTGCCAACTTCAATTGCTTTTGTTTACATTACGATCGATAACAAAGGCTGACATATGTCCTTTTGCCTACCAACCCAAATGTGCCTGCGTCCCTGCGTCCCCGTCCCCGTCCCCGTCTGCGTCTGATATCAGAATTACCAGACGCTGTCGTCCCGCTGCTATTTTTGGCCACATTTCATTATCATTGCGTATCATTGTATCTATCCATTTAACTAAGCAGGGAAATTGCTTTTCGAGGCAAATGTGCCACAAAGATAAAGAAACTAATCAGCAAAATGCTATGCTGTTGCAGCCTGTTTGACCTCTCAACCTCGTTTGGTGCCTCGAGTAAGTGCCACGAATGCGATTCAATTAGAAAACTAATTTCAATAATAACCACTGTAGACGTCATTTCAATAACAGTCAAGTTTTTACTGTACAAAGCCAAAGAATGTACATATATACCTTTTTTACAATCGCAATCAGTTTATTGTGCTCGTTTAAACGGGCCTTTACACAACTTTGAAAAGCCATTATAAATGCAGGTTTCATACCCTTGCAGTAACTCTAAATATGAAATAGTTTTGAATTGCTAAAGATAGCAGAAGTTTTAGGGAGATATCTAAAACAAGTAAGGAAAGCTACGGTCGAGCGCACCCGACCGTAAAGTACCATTTGACCAACTTCGTAGTTGCGCTCGAGAAATGTCAATAGATAGCACTAACTCGCTCTCCCACACACATACAAAGACTAAGACGAGGCGTCAGGGTATGCTGCAAATTTGGGGAATAGATTTATATTCCAATTACCTATATTCATACAAAAGCAGAAAACTTTATTATTTCTTCTGATAATCGTAAATTACCGGTTTGGGTGGGCGGTGGTCGTGGCATCGAAAATTGAAAATAAACTCGATCTACCTATGGTATACAGAAACCTTCATGTGAAATTTGGTGTCTCTAGCTTTTATAATAGCTGAGATCTAGACGTTTAAACGGACAGACGGACATGGCTCAATCGACTCGGATAGTGATCCTGAGCAAGAATATATATAGAGTTTATAGGGTCTTCCATGCCTCGTTTTGCCTGTTACATACTTTTATTTAATAAACTTAACTTAGTATACCATTTTGACAATTTTCAATAGTCGAATGGTACAAAAATGACATAAATCAACCTATGAAATATCGGTCCGACTCGGCTCGTTCCGACCTATTTACAGCTTGCTGCAATCAGAAACATGTATACTGAGTTTCGTGAGGATGGCTCTAAAGCTGAAAGAATAGCTTTCGTTGCAACAAACAGATGGACGAACGGACAGATGGACGGACGGACGGGCATAGCTAGTTTGACTCCCTTATTGATGCTTATTAGGGCCAGAGATGTGTCCTAAGGTGCGTTGCAAAGTTCTGGCCAAAATGTATATACCCTATGCAAGGGTATTAAAAATGCAATGCAATGCAATGCAATAAACGCTTCTCCAATTTTGGTTGTGGGGGGTATTGCAAGTCGTATTATTTCAAAATTGAATCGAGCTATAATACCCCAGCAGTAAAGGGTTATCATTACGAAAAACTTTTGGCGGCTTAGAAAATTGTTTGGTAGTAAATGGGAAAAGTAAATTAAAGTCACATACAATCTTATAAATAATAAATTCTTCTTCTTTTACAGATCATTACCCTGGTGACCTCTCCCATCCAAATTCGCATGAAAGTACTTCAGACGGCAATTCCGATCATAATTCATCTGGCGACGAAGACTCGCAAATGAGACTGCGGTTAAAACGTAAGCTACAGAGAAATCGTACATCTTTCACCAACGAACAAATCGACAGCCTGGAAAAAGGTTTCTATTTTAACCAGTCTTTTGGGAATATTCTCACTTTTATTAATATATACCTCCCACTTATTCTAAATTTTATACCTTTTCAAATTTTCAATTAACCGCAAACAACAGAATTTGAAAGGACGCATTACCCGGATGTTTTTGCACGGGAGAGGCTCGCTGAAAAAATTGGTTTGCCAGAGGCACGTATTCAGGTTTGTCTTTTAGCTTCTTATACCCTTGCAGCTCGTTTTTTAACGGCACTTGGTTGCACATGAATAACCAAGTATATATAAATATATTATATATAAAAAACATGTAAGAAAGCTACAGTCGAGTGTGCTCGACTGTAATATACCCGCTACCCAGCCGCTCGTACATCATTTATTTGCGGAACAAAAAACGGCTACAATCAAATTTTGACCGTAAAAGACCATGGACTTATAATATTTAGGCATAGTCAAAATCTAAAATAAATAAAAAAAAATGTTTGCACACATTTAATTTTTGATGCGGGTGGGACTCGAACCCGTAACCCATTTCACCACCGTACACGCACACACTATTCGGCACAATGCTGCAAGTAGCACTGCTTCTGTGTTTTTTATCCGATTGTTATCAAGTCAGAGATCATCTGGCTAGCTATAGTTATCATATAAACCAAAAATGAACAATATGGCATCAAAATTGCGCATGTAATCAATTTTTTTCGATTTACGGGGGCGGAAGGGGGCGTGGCCAAAATCCAAAATAAACTTGATCAGCATGCAATAATAACACATTTTGTCACCAAATTTGGTAGTCCTAGCTCTTATATTAGCTAAAATCTATATTTTCACACGGGCAGACCGACGGATAGACGGACATGGCTCTATCGACTCGACTGTTGATCCTGCGCCAGAATATATATACTTCATGGGGTCGGAGATGTCTCCTTCTGCCTGTTACATACAATTTCGGTTTTAACAAAGTTATAATACCCTTCTTCTCTATGAGTAGCGGGTATAAAAATATCATCTCTGCTTTTAAATTTTGAATTTTTAAAAGTTTTCACTTACCTATTCTTAGATCTTTCAATTACAAACCGATCAAATTAAAAGAATATTAGAGATTTAAGTAAAAAGTTTCCGTAGTTCGTTTTAGCTAAGGGTTAATGTATTACTGTCGGGTGGGCTAAGAACCGTTCCAATAACTATCAATAGTGGAAAACATCGATGGTTTTACGTCTGCAAGGGCTGCAAGGATATAGGAGATAACTTAGCTAATTTTGCATTTGAGTGCAGCATGACTTCGGCCATATACTGTACATTACACTACTTATTAGATATATGTACTTTATTTAGATTGGGTTTTATGTCTTTGGGGGTGTTAAATTCACAGTTACCGATTCTTCAAAGTGATTTCTTTATGCAGCGAGTCAATTTGATGTCAACCCTTAACATGCGCCCCCCTTTAAACACTTAGTCATTAATGTTTTTATCGTTTCGTTCCTCTTATTTCTCCCTTTGCAGAGCTTCTGATTATTTGTATAAGTGAATAAAAACAATTTGACTGTGAAAACACTTGAAACTACTTGCGATTTTCACATCGAGTCCCCACTTGAGAGAGCTCTGTCAAGGTTCTTGTCCACAAAATAACGCGAAGTAATAAATGTCATGGTGAAACATGAAAATATGAAAGCACAACAAATATTGTAATCCTAGTGCACCCCTTTGTCGTTAATAAAGCCCGAGGGTTATTGTGGGCCCAAGCCCAGTATTCGTTTGGAACGAATTGTTGCTCTCGAGTATTTATTAATGTCACATTCATTCTTTAGAAAGGAAGTGAAAACAACTGCAGCTGAATAACCCTTATCTTTTCTGCAGTATGAATTATACTATACTATATTCTTTCACAATTTTTGTTCATGATCAACAGCCAAGTCAATATATTTTATTAGAGCTGGGGTTACCCAACTTATCTAATTAGATATCCTACGCCCAAAACCGTAAAAAAAAGCGAGAGAGAGAGAGATGCACGCAAAAGCAGCAAAGACGCAGACACCGCTGCACGGATTTCAATTTGAAGGTTTGGTTAGGTATATTCTGGGTTTATCTGATACGTTCGAGACCTGTCAATAACACAACTGTTCTACCATCCAAAACGATCGAAACGCAGGTGTACTAACATTATGCAAACGTATATAACAGCCATGAGGCATGTTCCCATATACGTCTGCCTGTCTGCCCGAAGAAACATCTGAATAAGAATAGCAATTTGATGGTTTGGTTAGGTATATTCGGGGCTTATCAAAAATGGTTTACTAAGTTTGTGCAGATGTCCATATGTAACAGGCAGAAGGAGCCGTGGACGGACCCCTCAATGTACATATATATGCTGATTCAGGATGACTAGCCGAGTCAATTGAGCTATGTCCGGCTGTCTGTCTGTCCGTCTGTCCGTTTGAACGTCTAGATCTCAGCTATTATAAAAGCTAGAGAAAAAAATTTCACATGAAGGTTCCTGTACACCATAGGTAGATCGACTTTATTTTCAATTTTCGATACCACGCCCACCGCCTACGCAAATCGATAATTGACGATTATCAGGAGAAATAAATATATTCCCCAATTACAATCCGATCGGACAATAAACACAGAAGTTATTCATGTAAACGGTTTCCATCGTTCCACTGCTTGCGCCTTTGCCTTTGACGTCATCATCGCAATGCTTCGTATCAGCCGTAGCGTGTGCAAAGATGATTGGTATAAAGATGTCATATATAAATGGAACTATTCAAAGATAAATCTAATTTAAACAATAGTTGGCAGATGAACTCGTGCAGAGTTTCTTGTTGGAATCACCTTGCATAAAAAAGAACCCTTTTTATTTTTAAGGATTCCTAAGATCCAAAGTGATCATTAAGTGCAAATGTATATATCTTTTTCTCATTTTGAGATGTTATCGTTATCGTTAATTAGGTTTGGTTTTCCAATCGACGTGCAAAATGGCGACGTGAGGAGAAACTGCGCACACAGAGACGTTCGGTGGACAACGTGGTGAACGTGAGCGGACGAACGAGCAGAAACAACTCCGCAGGCGGCTCAACGTCCGCACAGAATCCAGTTGCAGTTACAGCTAACAATTCCACGCCCAGCCTTGTCGGTTCTTCAGTCTCAGAGGGCAATGCAGTAAATCTGGCCGAAAACTCAAACGGACCAACAACAGTAAGTAGAATACCGCAAATATTTCTATAAGTTATTTATCTTTCTGACACTATTTTTAGATACTCGGCGGAGACGCTAATCGTACGCAAGTCACTTCGGAAAGTCCGCCACTGCAACCAGCGGCGTCTCGGCTGCCCCTTAATCCCGGTTTCAATACGATGTACTCAACTATGCCACAACCTATTGCAGCAATGGCTGAAAACTACAAGTGAGTCTCTATCAATTCAATATCATATACTACATGTTGGAAAATAAAAGGTAAGCAAGTATCAAGTTAGGGTACATGATTGAAAGATGGGGTTATCCCAATTCTACATCAGGAGATCAACCCGCATGGATTTGTATTGTATTAAAAGATTTTTAAAAAGATGAATTTTGGGGAAAGCGCAGCTTCTAGACAATTACCCAAGTAAGGAAAGCTACAGTCAAGCATGCCCGACAGTAAGATACCCTACGCCCTACGCTTCGAAGTAGCGCACCAGAAATGTCAGTAGATGGCGCCACTTTTAAGTTTTTATAGCATTCATCTATGCTTACTTGCTTTCTCATCAAATAGCAATTTTGACACATATCGTCAGTACGCCAATCGTGTGTACGTCAAATCAGAAAGCTGTAACTTTAATTCTTTGATTAATATTCGTAAATTTACAATTTGTGTGCGCGTGGCATCTTAACCACCATGCCAAATTCGATGTGTCTACAGATAGTAATAGCTGGGAACTTCTCGTTCATACGGACAGGCGGACATGGGCCAATAGACTCGAGTAGAGATTCTTAGCAAGGATATATATACTTTGTGGGTTCTGCTTGTTACATACAAAGTTAGTATACCCGTTTTTGAACATCTTTAATGATCGACGGGTATAAAAAGTGGAATTAGTAACAACATTTAAATTAGTTCATTTAACTGTCACAGACAGGAACCTAAGATAAAACAAACTTTACAACCCTTTGGAATGCATATACATATATACGATATACGATTTTGGTATTCTACCTTATCTTTGTTCTCAGCTCTATGACCTCTTCGCTAAGCTCAATGACGCCCACATGCCTGCAGCAAAGAGAGAGCTATCCGTATATGTTCCACGATCCACTGTCGCTGGGATCCCCCTATACGACACACCCCCGCACCACAGCCTGCAACCCGGCTACAGCACACCAGCAGCCGCCCCAGCACGGGGTTTATGGCAATAGCTCCGTGGTGAGCACATCGAATACAGGTAGAGAAATCTTTGACATAGTTAACAATCAATAATATCAAAAAGGATTTACAACGATTCTTATTTTACCTTTCAGGCGTCATTTCTGCCGGCGTTTCGGTACCTGTCCAAATCTCAACGCAGAGTGTATCCGACTTAGCCGGCAGCAATTACTGGCCACGCCTTCAGTGATCCTCGATATTTGCCAATTTGCCAACGAAACTGCTCTTTAAGAGTTCCACCAACAATGCAGCGACTGTAATTGCTAAAACGGATCATGTTGAGGAACATGGAAATTTTAAAGATTGCCCACCAACAGTTTTATCGAATATAGCGCCAAATTCAATCTCCTATTCTTATACCAATCGACCGCAGATTTAACGGACTCTGAGCTAAAACCGAATCACAATATGTCAATCAAACATTTACATGTGTATATCCTCCACCTGAAGTAGTCTAACACCTCGAATTTGTCCGTGCTACCAAATCTGAAATCCGCAAATATAATATAAGTGAACACAAGAGGCTTCGAATTAATACATACGTTACGGAGTCATGAACGTATAAGTTGAAGGACTACTAATTGCTTAAGTATATGCAAGCAAAGGCCCTTCGTGAAAAGGAATCGGAATCGGTTTTTAGATTAGTAAAAAACTACATTTTAAACTCACTTTAGAGATATATGTATATGTATATGTATATGTAAATGAACTTAATCGTAGATTAGCTAACGAAAACAAATAAAATGGAATCGAATTGCAACGAAACTAAACACTCAAAGTCCCAATTCAGTCCCAGTCCAACAAGGACAACCATTTTAAATATTAAGCACCTTTGTTAAATAAGGCAACTTAATTATAATGCTAATTGTAAAATGGATATTTATATATTTAACTTATATTTCGAATTTATATATAGATAAAGTGGATGTTACATTTTAATGTACTCGTAAACTCGTACTTGAATGTCGCATTATTTTAACAACGACACAATAAAGTCAAGTGTGTACACACCACGATGATTTCGTGTTTTATCTGGCATCTTTGGGCATCTATATTATAATACAGGTTACGTCAACAGATAGAGATACTCTACGAATTGGCAAAAAAGTCTTAGGTATTGTGAAATTTTAAATAGAAAGTTTCGGGACAAGAAAAATCGACAAAATATCATGTTTTATTTTTAGTGCAACCGCAATCCGTTATGCAATCAAGTTATATGCAATATACAGGTTAGGTCAACAGATAAAGATACCCTACAGAGAAGCAAATACATTATGGATAAAGTGAAGATTTTTTATGTCAGAAAAACCGTAAATTAAGTCTAGCACGTCCAATTTTGCCTCTATACCTTAATGAGATAGGTCATACGGACATCGGGAAGATATTCAGCCGAATTTTAAATCGATTCTGGCTTAATTTGCATACCTATATTAAAATTAATTATATTATTGTTGTAAGATCATCTGTAAGGTATCTGGTGTTTCCTAGAAGCAGGCGTAGGATTTTGATTTTATCAAGATAAGATAAAAGATATTGATATTGATTTTGTTTGGCATGTTAAACTAAACTAATTTGAAAAGAATCAAACAATAATTAGCGGATCCAACATTTTTTGCAAAACGATTTGGGGAAATCCAGAAAACCCCAATCAGATAAGGAAAGCTATGTTAGTCACTACTTGTAAGTTGTTAGTACGGCCAAACTGACCGGGGACTATCTATAACTGATTCGCCTGTGTTTATTATTGCGTTGTGGACAAGTCTTTAAATCCTGAGATAGTGATTAGTAGTGTTTCTTGGGTAGCCGATACGGTCTAATCGAATTGTGATTTCTTTAAAGGAATCGTTTAAAGATTTTGAATACTTGAAAACTTAGGAATGCTTTGTAAATATTTGTATGCACCACGTTTCATTAAGATAGCTCTAAAACTTTGCGTTTCAACAGACGGACAGACGGACGGACTCTATTGATGCTGATTAAGAATATATATACTTTATTGGGTCGGAGATGTCTCCTAAGGTGCGTCGCAAACTTCTGGCCAAAATTAATATACCATCTGCAAGGGTAAAAAAATATCAAATGGGGCCCCCTTTTAACATGTATAATTTTGATATAAACGCATCTTCTACACATTTACCAAGAAGTTTAGGACAGTTTCTTTATTCGTATGTTTAAATTCCTTTACACTCACAAACATATATGCAAATATAAATACGATATTCTTATAGATGATACATAGTAGGTGTTGAGTTGTAGATTCAGTTTCAAGTTTATTGACTTCTTAAATTAATGCCACATTTATACGATTAATATGTATGTTTTTCTCATAGAAGTGACTTTGCCTTGGTTATCTATTTAAGTTCTGTACACCTAAATTTTTAAGTGAAATTATTTTGGAACGAATTAGGTTGAAATGAGAGTGGATTAGACTTATATTAAATAAAGCTATGTATCCAAATGGGACACAGAAACATACATATATAAAAAGACAGACATGCATCGAAGTCTTTAAAAAATTTTTTTTTTAATTCAATGTTTTTGCGTACATCCATTTACATCGCTGATCGCTTTATTCATGATAATACCTATTGAAAGCAAAACTTTTATTTTTAAGAGAATTTTTGTCCTTTAGAACTGTATTTAAGGACAAATAAATTGTTAAATAAAACACAATCATTCACACACATATATATATATATATATATATATATATATATATATGCAAATATATATATATATATATATGTTTCTGCACCCAAACTTGATAACATCAAAAATGTTCTTATTGTTTGAATTATATGTATTTTTCCGACGCGAAGCACATTCATATAGATAGTATTCATAATATTAATATTGTGCAATCTGTTCTTGTTGCCTTAACATTATTTTACGCACTATGGTTATATTCAATTTGTTACACACAACCACAATTATTTTTACATTCGAATGATACATATAAACACACAAATTCTGCAGTTAGTAAGTACATTTGTATTCATTGACATATTGACAACTGGAAGGGCCTACGCCAACAGTATTTTGTAAGAATTATAAAAATAATTCAGTGAGAGACGCCAAATGCTTTTGCATACTACAAATATACATACCTAGTAAGAGGCTAAGTATCCGCATCAAATTATAAATGCTCTTTTTTATTGGATATAATTTATATATATTGAGTTAACTGCTTAACTTAATATTATAAAATATTTTTATATATTATATGTAACTGCATCGGTGGTTTAAAGTATAAAATAGCCTACTTGTTTATATATAAAAAATAGTCGATTGGTAAAGCAAAAAAAAAAGAAAAAGACGTCAACAAACTAGGATTAAAACAATATAAAAACGTAGTCGGAATATAAAGGGTTAATGCTACAAATATATGTTAAAGTTGAATAAAGTTGAAAAACGAATAAAAGAAACACAATACATTTTTAAGATACACATAAAACAAACTTTGTTCATTTTATTATTAATATTGGTGGGCTATAACTTATTTTTTAGACCATGGGCTCCAAAAAAAAAATACAAGGTGAATTGCGTTTGTTGGAATGTGCGTTACAGGCAGGAGGCATATGCGAAACCCCATAAACTATATAAAATCTGAATCAGTATCAATAGTCAAGTTGATTGAGCTATAACTGTCTGTCCGCCTGTATGAACACAGAGATCTCAGGAACTGAAAAAGCTAGAGGAACCAAAATTTGTAACAAAATCGGGCGAGTTCTTGGCTTTAAAGTTACTTTTCTTAAAATGGGGCCACGTCCCTTCCCACCCGTTCACAATCGATAAGACTCGAATTACATTATTAATTTTGGCATCTGGCATTTTAAATCATCGTTACAAATTTGGTTAACATCGGACAATAAACAGGAAAGTTATCCAGGAAAAACGTAACATTTGTAACATTTCTTCTTTGTTTTATATACCCTTCGATCATTGAAGATAGTGAAAAACAAGTTTACTAACATAGCATAAGGTTTAGTAGTAGACCCCATAAAGTATTTATATTTATGCTTAAGATAACTAGATGAAGCGATTGTCCATCTGTACGTACATCTGTCCTTTTTTACGTCTGGATTTCAGCTACTACAAAAAACTAGAGATAGCCAAGCTCACACAAATATTTCTGTATATATATTTTACAATTAGTTTTAGTTTTATCTTTGCGGGTTCAATTAAAAGGGAGAAATCAATATGTGACAGATGACTTTTTGTGTTGAAATTTGTTGGGAATGGTTTTAAACGGCTAAGGAGAATTGGGTGGAGGGTATATTACTGTCGGGCGCGTTTGACTGTAGCTTTTGTCAATTTTTTTTTTATTAATTTTCATTATCCGTCTTAGCGATAACTTCTTCTACTTTTGAGTTTTGCTTTTATATTTAAAATCCATGGTCTTTTGTACAGTCAAAACTGTAGCCGTTCTTACTGTATATTAAAAAAAAGGCAATTATAGCTTGGAATTATAAGAACCCAAATTTACACCTACATATAGTTATATTTATATATAGCCTATATAATGGTATATCTTTTTTATGTTTTTTTTACTTTTATAATTTATATTAATAGCGGTATAAACTCAGACACAGTACTAACATTTATTTATTACAATTAAATTTATCAATTGTTTATATACATATGCATATGCACATGCATATGTTTGTATGAATATATATATTGTATATATTATCAATTGTTTATATACATACATGCATATGTTTGTATGAATATGTATATTGTATATTGTATATTGTATATATATATATATACAATATATATATATATATATATATATATATATATAATATGTATATATGTACATACATCGTTAGTTTTGATTCGAGGAACCCATTGAATGAATGATAATCGCAATATCTGTGATCTCAAAAGATGTTAAAGATCAGAACAAAGCTAACCTTCATTTGGCGGATTTTTATCTTGAAAACTAAAGAAATCGTATCTAACGTAGTATCTATGGCACGTACAAAATCCCGAAATATCTTTAAGACTAGCGTCAGGCACCAATGCTTTCATTCCCTAAGCATAAACTTGTGCCTGGCACTCTTTCAGTAGCGGGAATACATCGTATACAAAGGTTTAACCAAAGAAATACAGACAGACTAAGCTACATATATATATATATATCGTATATATATACAAAAATGCTATGCAAACACATAGCTTATACATATTAAAAAATAAATATTTTATAGCGGTAATAATATATTTTATATTTTCTAGCCATGGAGTGAGCAAAATATATATTTAAAAAAAAGGATAGTTAAAAAAAAAGAACTTGTACTTGAACTTGAAGAGCTTGTAGAACTTGTATTTAGACCATAAAATAACATATAACAATACTTTTTAACCTTACAAATCCCATTACTTTGTGTCAAGTGCATATAATAAATAATTAACTCAAACCGGTAAAAATATTTGATATGATATTTGTATTTTGAAGTTACACAATTCGTTTTTATAGACGGTTTTAAAAAAACAACAACAAAAAGTAATTATGTGTCTCTATAGTTTCTAGATATTGCATAGCCTTAGTTGGTCAATTCAGCCAGTGTGAGTATTTGCATATTTGTGAATGTTAGCGCAATAATATAATATATGCAGTATCACGCCGATTTCACATATACACACGACTTTCTATTCTGATAACTTCGATTGAACTTGGAGAGCATTTTTCATAGAAAGTATTAGAATTTGTTTTTTTTTTTTGTATTTTGTATTGTTGAAACAGATTTATAAAATGCAATTTGAGATGATATTGTAATTGCGAGTATCATTCAATCAATATTATCTCTGACATTTTAGATACATATTTTTTATAACAGATATTTATAAAAATCAGTCAATTACAGCATTTTTGCTTGGGTTAAATAAAATAGTATAATAAATCTATTTACCTATGTATAAATATATATTTATATATAAGACAAATGTATAATTAGATATATAGATTTATAAATACAAAATATATATGCATATATATAGATACAGATAATCTTTAATTTGACTTACGTGCATTACATACATTACAATTACATACATATACTAATCAATGAGCAAAGTTGAGAAATGAAAAATATGAGTCTAAATGCTGATATATTTCCATTAAAATGGAATGTTTTTTTTTTTGGTTGATGTTTAGTTTTTTTGCTTTTGCTTGTTCATTTAGACAGTATTTTTTATTTTTATGACTTCTAATATACACACACTGATAGGCAAAGAAAACTGGAACAAATAGCAGGCCTTTGCCCACACATTACACATTACATATGTTATCCATAGTTGGTTTTTTAATGATTGGTCTCCTATTCAGCCGACATGATGTTGTGCACCTGCTCCAGTTTAAATGCGAGTCTCTGCTTTTGCGAGAATTCATCCTCCTCTAATGTAACCGTTAGCTGCTCATTATACTTTACCGCGTATGTATAGAGCTCGTGTAGAGCGCAATTAGTGTTAAACTCCGTTGTGTGTAACTAGAAATATGGATAATATTTATTATTAACTAATTCTTCTGCTACCTATTATACATATTAGATAAATCTTTCAATTATGAAAATGTCAACGGGCTGAAACGAAGCATCGCGTGGATGATGGTAATGTAATAAAAGTTGGCTTGAGACAAGTGTGTTATTTTTGTAATTATTTCTGCATTTTACATACAGTTGATCAAGGTGCGTAGAGATCAAGGTATAAAAAAGGAAAAGGGTAATTTTTTTCATTTCTGGAGACGTCAAAACTAATTGCTGGGTTAATAACTTCCGATGCAGCGTCATATTGACAGTCTGCTTAACTTTGCATACAGTATAAATTTGGTAGCACTAGTTATTATTATCTTCTAGATCTTGTTCTCCTACTGTCTTTTATACAAGTTTTTAATTGGCACAGAGTTATTATACCCTATTAACCTATGAATAGCGGGTAAAAACATCAGGAGTAACAAATTAACATCGGTGCTTTTAGGTATTGTAAAAAAGTATCAATGTGTTCCCCCCGCATATCGCTAATTCGCTGCACCCCATCCGGGGAAAAAAATTTGATTTGCATTCAATCATACAACACTGGTACCAAATAAAAAATATGTAAAGAATATTTTCAATTCTAATGATCGAGAGTTCCTTTTTTCTTATTGTTTTAATATCTTACCCGAGATTCTTCAGCAAGCATAGCATTCATGTCCTGATCAGAAATAGACGACATATCACGAATATCCCTGTAATATCGGTCAACCCACTTACGATACTCCGGTATATCTTTAGCATACAATAGCTTTGAGCTGGGTGAATCCTTACCTTTAGAAAATAAAATAGCAAGAATTACAAAAAAGTGGAACGATAAATATTAAATAACACCCACCTAGCCGATGGTCCGACGTTGAGCAGGAATCCATAAATGTCTGAGCTACAACCGATAGACAAGAGTCTACGATATTTGATTTATGTATGTCAAAGACGAAATTTGGATTTTTAATTAGGTTCACCCAAAATCTAAAGAAAGAAACCAAAACATATTTGAAGGAAAGGAAAGGAAGATAGAAAGCAAAAAAACTGACCGCAATGGTAGACTATTACTTTTCCATGTATGCACGACTTCAGGATCGGTAATTCCATGCAAAAGTGCCTGATCGTCCAGAAAATCAAACATATATTTAATGGCCAAGGGTAGCGCCGAACCGCGATGTGCCGTGCTAAATATGGTTTCGAAAAGATCATCCACAAATTTTTGAAGCGTACCCTTGGTCGCCAGCAATCGTGTTAAATAGATCTCCGAGACCAATTTATTTACACGTTCGCCCTCCTTCTGTATGTCACTGTCATGGTGCTTAACCAAGTGCCAGTATTTTAAACCATTATCTTGCATATCGTTGTTAAGAGGACTTCCAGCCCGACTGAATGTCGGGGAGGAGGAAGTGTACTTTGATATATTCAAAGTTTCATACCTAAAACATAAAAACGATGATTGAAATATTAATGTTATTAAATATTTAGATTAGTAAACGTTTTTTTGGTAACTTCTCATAGTTTGTAAAGTTCTGTTACTTACTTGTGCGATTTTTCATTTTTATCAGATAGAATGCTAAAGTTATATATGGAACTTTGCTTGGGAACCAAACTGAGGCCGGCACCATCGGGGACGTTGTAATGCTGCAAGGTATTTAATTTTTTCCATTCGCTTTCTGTTTTTGAGGTTGCGTCCTCATCGTATAAAATCACACGCCCTGTTGCTCCAGTGCGCCATTCTTAAAAAATAAGGTAAAATATTGTTAATATTTTTTTATTTATTTTAAAGTAATAAAGTCACTAGTTTTAGTTTAGGTATTTATACCAATGGAAAGGAAAACTGAAAATATTATGTTACAGATTTTTTGGTTCAAGTAATGAACACCTCTCTTCTCTAATGATAGCACAAAATGTTAATCGTACAATTAAGTTTCCGGAATAATGTGAATAAAATGTACAATTTTTAATTTTCATCAATTTTTATTTTATCGCCATCAAAATATGCTCCTTTTAAGCGATACACTTATGCCACCTCTTTTCCAATCATCAAAACATGCCTCGGCGAATTTTCTTTACGGCTATCTTCGACACGTCGAAAATGTTATACCATAGCAGTTACTCCACATATTAAATCGGCCGATAGGTTCTATGGTAGCTTAATAATATATCTGTCGGATTTAAAAAAAACTTGCATAGCATTTAATGGACATACTTAGACATATATCAGGAAAGTTTAACAGCGATATCTTAAACAAGTAAGAACAGCTACAGTCAAGTGTTGACTGTATAAGACTGTATATAAGACCATGGATTTTTTTAGATTATGAAAAAAATCAGATTGAGAAAACTAATAAACAAGAAAAATAATAAACAAAACATATAATATTTAGTTAGACGCCAAGCAGTCCAAGCAGTTGGAAAAAAACACCGTTCGGAAAAAACACTGCTTGCTTGCAATGGGCGCAATGCAAATCTATGTGAAACGTTGAATAACTTTTAATTTTATTATCCGATCGGAACCAAATTTTCAGCGATCGTTCAGGTGGTGATAGTTATCATACACACCAAAACTAATTAGTAGCTTTATTATTGCGCTTGCTAAAGGGTTTATCGAATTGCGTGGGCGGAAGTAGACGTGGCCCAAATTTTAATACAAATTTTACAGCGTATGATTCACATAAGTGTTGTCACCAAATATAGGCGTTCATACAGACGGACAGACAGACATGACTTAATCGACTCGGTTAGTAATCCTGAGCAAGAATATATATACTTTATGGAGTCGCAGATGCCTCCTGTTATTCAAAGAAAACATAAGCAAAAAATATAATTTTTAGTTAGACGCTCTGGGATTTAAACCAACGGCCCCATTAAATCATAAGTTTCGCAGTGCGCAACTTAATCCCGGACGCACTAACGCCTTGGTTGTCAACATTGATATCTAAGACACACACCAATTGATAATTGTCATGCATCAAAATCCAAACGTTGTATAACTTTTATGTTTATTACCCAATCGGATTTTCAAATTTTTAGGCCCAAATTTTCACAAAAATTTTACAGCGTATGACTTGAGTGTCATCACCTATTTGCTCTAGCTTTTTTAGTTTCTGAGATATAGGCGTTCATACAGACGAACAAACGGAGAGACAAACATGGCTCAATCGACTTTTAATTTTATATAATAAACACCAAACACACATTCGAATAATTGTTTCTGTGGCGTCTATATATTTTAGTAATCAGACTTAAGTTTGTACGACTTAAGTACAACTTTCCTGTGTTAATACCCTGCAAACCTATCGCAACATTGGTACTGGATAAGGGCTGAAGCAAGGAGCCATTATCATCGCTATCCCAGTTTCTCAGCAATTTTACAGATTCTCTGTGAAACTAGAAAGTTCGAAACTTATAGTACTGGCTGGATTTTAGAGTCATGTCTTGTTTTACATTTGTACAAATATTTAGAAAAAAGCGACTAACTAGGTAGGTATTTGTAAGTTTTGGCATAATTTTGATTTTGTAACTTACCTAAGTCTAGATCATCCTTGCGCGGCCTTTGACTCGATGGTATATTCCTATATATGGTCTCCAAGCACTTATCCTTTACCTGACCGATGGTGTCGCAGTCAAGTACTTTCACCGAGACATTCTCTGTATGCGATGGCAGCATGTCTAGATTATTGCAAAATATCGGCTGCTGAATGATGCTAGCGTTGACTGTCATAGCTCGAAAATCGATAGACTGCCGAATGAGCTTCTCTTCGCTAAGCGAGTATCGAGCCTCGTGGGTACATGCGTCAACTGGCCCCTTGTCCACCTGTCCCTTCACTGCACGGAACAGCATGTACAGCGGCTCCCCGGCACACTCTTTAAGGAACTTATATAGCAGAAATGTGAACCAAGCGCTAAGCATCTTTTCAGCAACGCTTTCTGTACGACGCAGCAACAATTTCGGATGACTTTTCCCCTCGATGCACTTTTCTATCAAATCGCCAAGAAGTGTCTTTAATATATCAGTGCAATACTCGAGCTTGGACTGTAGTGTCACCATTATAAGGGAGGCCACGTTGACTCGCTCACGCATGGAGAAATATCGATTAGATTCCAATGTGCGGATGAAGAGTAACAAAAAGGTTTTGTTCATAATCAGTTGAGCAAACAAACGCAAACCCTTTTCCTTGCGTAAAAGTTCTGGTCTTTCCCACTGGAGTACGATGTGATCCTCGTGATTCGGGAATAAAATCTTCATGGCATATGAACGATAATCCAAGAATGGTATTCCACCCGACGTGAGATCGCCTGTTAGGTCTGTCATTTCTGTTTGCAGTTCTGCAAACGCTTCTTTGCACTCAGCGGCCACACGCAACTCCAAAATATCCATTTGCTCCTGCATGTTTCGTAGCACACGATTTGATTCTGATGTCTTCTTGCGATATGCCACGAGCAGCGCGACAAATATTAGCAAGAATATTACACTGCCAGCAATCACACCGAAAACTACATTGTCGCCCCAATCCATGATAATGTTTGAGGACTCATAGCTGAGTATACCAATGCGATATTCTAGAGCGGATCCAATGCGCACAATAACCTCTGGACCGCTGGGACTGTTGCTGGCTGCTGCCGCCTCTGTTGGCGGCCGGCAAGTGAGCTGCTGCCGGGAGAGAGAGGTTATGTTACAATAACCATTTCCGATCTTAACCTCTACGTCGCTCTCCTTACATGCCCGATCAAGATTACGCCCATTTATAGTCAGATATTCGCTTTTAAAGTACTTAACGCGTTCTTCAAATGTGAAGTATTCAGGATTTGGATAGAGCTCAAAATGATTGTTGTGCTTCTTGGAAAGATTCTGCACACGCAGCACATTGTCCATGAGAAATCCGTATTCAAGGAGCATAGGATTCTCTGGGTCTAAAATGCTACTATCTGCTTCAATGACAGGTGAGGGACACGCCATATCTGTGTCCGAGTACACTCGACACTGGCTGACAAACATTTGTCCCTTATAGTAAACATAGATGCTGGGAGCCTGGATGCTAGTGAATTGGGTACCGGAGACCACTATCCGGATGCCGCCAGCTGGAATGCCCTTTGGCACCTTGATCTGACCACTGGGACCAGAGCTAACTTGCTCCACAGTTGGATCAAGCACATATTTAAAATTATAGTCGTTGAATTCACGTGGCCCATTGTCGAAGGCCATTTTGAGGCGGCCCTCTATAATGCCCGGTGATGGTGCAGTGCGACAGATGGCTTGAGATGAGTCCGTACTGATTATGCGGCACGGCAAATGATCATTTATAAATGCCTGAATTCGCGAGCCGGCATTAAGGTGCTTGCCAATAATACGAATTTGCGTACCACCTGAGCTTGGCCCAAAGCGGGGATAAAAGTTTGATATCTTAGGGTCGACAAACTCATAGTCTTCTTTCGATTCTCCACGGTAGTCGCCAATTTGCACAACAATCCGTCCATTACGATACATTTGTTCGCCGGGACTGTCCACAGTGCACACAATCTGTTTCGTATCTATGTAGAACTGTGGGAAGGGCATGCAATTGATGCCAGCAATGCGAACTCCCGAGTAAATATCATTATAGCTCTTTCCTAAATTGATTCCTTTAATGGTTATGTTGGTGCCACCCTCCCAAGGTCCAGTCTTCGGCCCGAAAGCATGTATTTCCGGATTTGGACAAATTTCGCTGCGATTCAGCCAATCCGTCTTACCCTCATTGTTTTTATTACACTGCTCCACGACCTCGCAAGTATTTGTCGACGAGCACCATCCGCAGTTATATTTCTCGGCCAAAGCCAAACAAATACCACAGCTATCTGCCATATCCCGACATCGATATATCACAACTGAAAAATAAAATACCACATTAAATGTATTAGTTGCGTTCAAATAATTTACAATAAAAGTCGTAAAAAACAACGGTACGATATACTTTGCCCTAATTGTGTATATCGAATAAATATAAACATTTTGCTACACTTTTAATTCCAACAACAAACCACCTCCTGCTACCTATATCAATAGATGTAGCTAAGGATTCATGGCGATAAAAGAAAAACTTTGCTTAGCTATTTTATATATTGAAGTTTTTGGACCAAACCATTAAAAATTGACCAATTTAATATTTTTAAAGATTTTGTCCGTCCGTCCGACTGTTGCAACGCAAACTAGTCTCGCAGTTTTAGAGCTATCTTGATGAAACTTACTATAGTATGCTATATGCTTCTTATTGCTGCACGCTGTAAATAAGTCGGAACGAGACGGTACGGACCAATATATCGTAAAGCTACCATAGAACCTATCGGCCGATTTATTATGTGGAGTAACTGTCAAAGGTAGCCTTTTTTTCTTGCTTCATAAATATAAACACATATTTTATTTCCTTCCATTTTCTTTTCATTTTGCTTATTTTTCGGCGTTGTTTGTGAACAGATCTGGTTAATTTTAAGAGTAATAAAGCTTTTACTATACATATAGCATTTGATCCTTTTGTCCGGTCAAGGGGAGCGTCCGGCCATGAGAAACAAAATGACTCGAAAAATACACAATAAATCAAAGAGGCATCGACATTTTGGAAAGTCTAAGCTTTTGAACAAAACATTAGAAAATTACAAATGAAAATTCAATATCTAAATGAAATAAGTCATGTCCATTTTGACAGCTATTAAACAATTAATAGAATAATAAAAGTGGCTAAAAGGCATAGTCAAAATGAAAACGGTCAGAAAAAAGGCTGGGGGCTAGATTTTTTTTTGGAATTTGCAGTTGAAAAATTAATTGCATGAAAAAGCATCTTTCATATCCTTTCAACGCCTAATCCGAATTTTAAAATTTTTTTAAATTGGAAAATTCTCTTTCAGGTTCATGCGTTATACATTTTCAATTCGTTCATCAAAAAAATGATTTCTTTCACCTCGGTTGCGTTTCAAAAATATAGAGCTATTTCAAATAACCATCTTTTTGCGCCACATTAAATGATATTTCAATAAGCCTTTTTATATACCTTTATCAAGACAAAATTTGAATTAGGAAAACTTTTGAAAAAATAATGGTTTAATAGAAAACAAAGTTTTTTTGTGTTTTCCAAATAGTTCCTGGATTTTTAAACTCACCGTGTATATTATGTGGATTGTCCAGAGGTTTCGATCCACCCCAGATAACGGCAAAAGTTGCAGTCAAATTTGGAGATCGTGACGTGTACTGAAATTCCATGCTATCACAGTATATCGTATCACCCAAGAGCTGAGCATTAAGGCTCGTCACACGTCCCTCGATATTAAACTGGCAGACAAAACGTGTCTGAACGATAAACTGGCCAATAATGTGAACCTTGACTTTGATGGATTTACTGGTTCCAGCAGCGACAAGCACCTCACTGCCATCCCCAGTGGCATTGATGGTCGGACAGAAACCCGGACCAGATCGGTAGCTAGGCCCTATGCGGCTTACACCTGTTACCAAGATATCGTTGCGGCAATTCTCCGCAGTATCGTGAGTGCAACGATGCGCCTCCACGCACCAGTCGCAAGGAAATTCCGATGATACGCAACGAGTGCACGATGAATGTGTGCTGCAGTCGAAGAATGTGAAATCCGTAGAAACGAGATCAGGTCCATTGCGCGTACGTACCGAGAGCTTTGCAGTGAAATGATGCTTGCCCTGTTCAATTTGCGGCAGCATATCTGTGCGTGGTGTCGTGCAGTTAACACCATTCCGTTTCTTTGTCGCATTGGTAAACAAAGCTTTATCCTCCGTAGTAAACGCACAAATCAAATTTTCCTTCAATTGAGGCAAGTGATCTATGATTAGTTCCAATGTTCTTGCCGTTGTTCGCTGCAATTGATGTGGCACAACGCTCGTAATTGTCGTGCACTTGCCTGTTTTATAGCTAACCCAGTAGAGCGGATCATTGGCATCGTCCTGGCAATTGGATCGTGGACTGCACTTATTTTCCAGCGAGCACCAGCCACAATACGGATCCTTGGCCCCAAGACACTCGTTACAATTGCGAAAATCGGCGCAATCATATACCTTTACCTTTGATACTGTTTGTTCGGACATCGCATAGATGTACAAGTTTTGATTATCAAACTGCATATCCTGATTAATTGCAGATCCCACATCTACAGCCATGCTAGCATACTCGTTGGCCACAATGGACGACTCTACCACAACTTTTTTGATATACCCGTCCGCGGTGCCAATAAACACCACCGTGTATCCACTCACACTTGTTGCTGCCACTGCAGTCAATCGAGTGTTAAACATGGCAACCGGCACGGCCGTAATTGGCTGCTCTCCGCCCAAAGGTGAATTCACATCGAGGCCACAAAAGTCCTCCCCAATAGTTTGCAATTTCTGTTAAGTAAATTAAAAAAAAAATTTAATAGAAAGTTAAATTAATTGGTGCTTAATTTTAATAAAATTGTGGATACAACAAGACTCGGGTATATGTATTTACTGTGCGAGTGTACAAAAGAACCAAAACCACGCCCCTTACGTTCCCACAAATTTTAGCAAACAATTAAAAGCGTCATTTTAAAGGTAAATCATCTCTTTACATTAACCCCATTCAAACGACTTCGTTAAATTTGAGTACGATCTAAGAACGATTCGCCCGTACGGATAGATCCAATTAGTCTAAGGGTCTGGGATCCTTTCAGTAGTGGACTGCGAATTATATTATGTGATTGACACCTCAATGTAAATATTCCAAGTTGTTTATACCCTTTCAGAAGGTACTTTAATTTTGACCAAAAGTTTGCCACGCACTGAAGGAGACATCTCCGACTCCATAAAGTATATATATTCTGGCTCAGGATCAACAGCTGAGTCGATATAGCCATGTCCATCTGTCTGTCCATTTGAAAATCTAGATCTCAGCTATTATAAGAGCTAGAACTACCAAATTTGGTGACAAAATCTATTATTATTGCACGCTGATCAAATTTATTTTGGATTTTGGCCATGCCCCCTTCCGCCCCCGTAAATCGAAAAAAATTGATTACAAGCGCAATTTTGATGCCATATTGTTCATTTTTGGTTTATATGATATGGTAACAATTGGATAATAAACACAGAAGTTATTCACGTTTTCCATAGCTGTAAGCTTAATGCCTGCAGCATTGTGCCAAATAGTGTGTGCGTTTACGGTGGTGAAATGGGTTAAGTTGTGGACTGCAAAACGAACAGTACCATTATGCATTTACGGGTTGGAGTCCCGCCCGCATCAAAAATTAAATATGTGCAAAAAAAATTTTTTTTTATTTTAGATTTTGACTTTGCATAAATATTGTAAGTCCATAGCCTTTTACGGTCAAAATATGATTGTAGCCGTTCTTTATTGTTCCGCAAATAATTTTGATGTATGAGCAGCTGGGTAACGGATATTTTACAGTTGAGCACACTCGACTGTATCTTTCTTACTTGTTTTTAAGATATCGCTATGAAATTTTTCAAATCTATGCCTAAGTAAGTCTATTCATGGCTATGCATAACTGCAATAGAACCCACCGATCGAATTTTAATATTATTTAAGATATCGCTATAAAACTTTTGCTATCTGTAGCAATCCAAAACTGTTTGATATAAAAAGTAACTGCAAGGTTTTTATTGTGGCTTTTCTATATTGTATTTATAATGTCCGTTTGTCCTTCTGTTACAACGCAAACTAGTCCCTCAGTTTTAAAATTATCTAATTGCAACTTAGTATACATGCCTTGCTTTGCTGCGCGCTGTAAATAAGTCGGAACGAGTCGGATCGAATCAATATATCATAGAACATATCGGCCAAAAGTACGAATTTTTTTTTGGAAACCAATAAATAATAAACCTCGAGCTTGTTTTCTTTGATGCAAACATTTTTATCAATCATATACCCTTCATTCCCTTCACCAGTCAACTTTCACCAGATACCAGAAACTAAATCAAACTAAATATATAAATGAACATGAGGAGAATAAGGTGAACACGTACCGTTAAAACACATGGCATGCTTGGCGATATGAAGTCCAGACCTCGCATGCCATTTCCATTGAAACAGAACTTGATGTTCTGCATGAATTTTCGACGAATTGATTTAAGCGAAAAGATACAGAGAGCCGAATTATTTGTCGGTATATTGTTTTCACCTTTGGAAAAGACTGCAAAGAGTACATCGTCTTGTATCGATATGCCAAGACTTTGAGCTAAATCAGAGCTTGGTTTTCCCAGATAGCCAGCCTGGACTAAATTGAATTTAGTGCCGCCTTGCGCCTCGCTAATACATTCCACCGGAATTTCTGTGTACGAATAATAATTCGAGTCCTCTTGGCAAATGCGCACCAGCTTAGTGATATACTCCTTTGGCGATGAGTGATGGCTGTGCTTTAGCTGTGTGGTGAGGAAGTACGAGAAGCGTTCCGAGCTAAAGCCATATACGTAATTAACCAAATACGTTTCTCGTGCATAGGAATTAATGAAGGTCCTTGTGCCTGTGGTGACAGCTGATGATGCGATTTGAAACATCTTGGTCTTTTCAAGGGAACGCGAAGCGACGGCAGGAATCTCGCTACGATAGGGCGAATTGTTTGTATAGGTAACACCCACATACATTACATTTGTCACTGGATGTTGTGGAGGTCCGGGCGCAATAAATGCCACCGTTGAGGAGTTAGCATCGTTGGAAACAACTGCATCAGGCACTTCATGCTCCACAATGCTTACATTCTGCAAATTACGCACGGTGCATGTTCCTTGGAATAGTGAACCACAGGCAATAAGGCGAGATGTGGCTCGGTCAATCAGTAGCACCTTATTGTAATTATCAGTCGGCTTGCGAACAGCATTTAGCGGGCAATCAAGTATTGTGCACTCGACCGAATCATTTTGTGGCCCAGTTTTAACAGTCTCATGGAGCTCCAAATCTGGTGACAACTGGTACAATCGATTCACGCCTCCGACAAACACACGTCCTGTAATAGAGTCGACCAGCAGATGATTAAGTTTCGTATCAAACTTGATCACATTTGTTATAATATTGCTTGCATTTTTATTGCCGGAAATCTCCGGGAGTGCTTCGGTAAAATTAAATTTTGATCTCGCCGCATTGCGCCCGACCTCCCGGTCGACTCGTAGTGACAACATCAAAGGCTGTTCAGCATTGTAACGGTGGGTTAATTCCGATGCGGATACATTACTTATATACATTAACAGAATGATAAATTGAATACTCATTTCCACAATCACAAGCTAATCGCCCTACAAAAGGCGATCAGTTCGGATCGAACAATTTTCGAAAGAGGTTCTCCTGGTCCGGCAAACAGTCAAAAAGTGTAAGGTGTTCTTTCCCGTTATACGTTACAGGTTTGTTTTTAAGTTCGCTTTATTATCTAAAATATTTTTTTCAACTTCCACATTTATTTAAAATCTGCCGCATTATCTGAAAAATAAATTCTTTTATTTTAATACAAGTTAAATATTTTCATTGAGTGTATGCAATTTGGAAATTATCCACACAGAATGCATTTATTTTAACTAAAATTAAGGCTTTGTTAGTAATACATATCCTTAACATTCATAACTTAATGATTAATGATTAATTTAATGTTTAATAACGTTTAATATAATTTTAAGGATTTGCCTATTTTCCTTATCTGTTTGAAGTTGTTAGTTTCCTTCATTCATCACAAAATCCTGTGACTATTATTTGAATTACTTATAAGAAAATAAAACAAATACATAAAATAAAATGTGTCCTAAGTATTTAGGTAGATTGTCGATTTCCCTATTTTTTATTTACTAAACATATGAAACACATATGTATATGAATAAAAAGATATAAAGATATATGTATGTAAGGATGCATGTACATATGATTGCTTTACATATTTTATCGCATTAGGCTTTTCCCAGCAAGTTCAAAGACATATGTGTGTATGAACATACATACATACAAATGAAGACGGTAACTTGATTTCTACCACGCCCACGCCGACGCCCAACGCTCATTTTTAAAAGCGTTACAAGTGTTAATATGTAGTCTTTGTGATACATGCACATTATACCGATATCTTACTCTATAATATATGTATAGGCACGTTAATTAACTTATGTATCATTATTTGCTTGTAACTGGTAACACAATAAAATAAGATGAGTTTAAAGAAAAATGCAAATTGCATATTAATGTAATATACATTTGTTTTCAATTCTTGTTATACTTGTGCCTGCTTAACGCAAATACGCTTTAAAAATGTTACACTTACACTTATTATCATTAATCAAGTACCGTTTTTGTAATATCTTGTATGCAAAATATGTTCTTAGTTTTGTTCTTGTTTTATTTAACTCTGTAAAAAACTAGATATCAGTTTTTTCTTACAACACAAACGTTCACGTACGACTCAATACTCTCACGATAAGCCAGTACACACACAAAGTAACCGAATGCAACCCTATGATTTCAATATTTCATATCGATAATGTTGTCTATACAGAGTATCGATATTTTACAAATTAATCAACAGCGTTGCCAACTCCTTACATCTAAAATAATAAAAATCGATTTTTTTTTACGTTTTAGTTTGGGGATATTGCTGTTTCCGTGGAGTCAAGAATTTTAGATTATATTTTTTTAAACCTGGTCACACTGTTCATCTTAGCCTCCAAATTATACTGAAACTAAACAGGCTATAGCTCCTATAGAAAAGCCAAAAATTAAAAGAAAAATAATATTTTTGTCTTATTTCTTCGAGATCTATGAGAAACTGTCAACAGATGAATTATGGTGCATTGAAAACTTGTAACGAACACTCCACCATATATTTTGTAGTGCTGTACAACGGCAACAACAGCGGGATGTGGAGCATAATTAATCGATATTTATTTAAACGCAGCAGTGCTTTTTAATTATTATCACCTCTATAGTGTGACCACTCTTTCAGTTCTTTTTCTTCCGGAGCGTGCCGCGTGTAAAGTTTTTTAGCAAGCATATATTTTTAAATATGGCAGATGATGCAGGCGAACACTTTGAAACCGTGGATTCTGGTGCAGCATCCACTTTCCCTATGCAATGCTCAGCGCTGCGCAAGAATGGATATGTAATGCTCAAGGGACGCCCGTGCAAAATTGTGGACATGTCTACCTCAAAGACAGGCAAGCATGGGCACGCCAAAGTCCACCTTGTTGGCATCGATATATTCAACCAGAAAAAGTATGAGGACATTTGTCCTTCTACACACAATATGGATGTACCTCACGTGAAACGAGAAGATTTTCAGCTCACCGATATAAGTGATGATGGATATTTGACCCTAATGTCGGACGGAGGTGATCTTCGTGAAGATCTGAAATTGCCAGAGGGACCATTGGGAACTTCATTGCGCGATGATTTTGATGCAGGCAAAGACCTTTTGTGCACCGTGATGAAGTCGTGCAACGAGGAATGTGTTATTGCCACCAAAACCAACACTGCTCTGGATAAATAGGGTGATCCGAGAATTTAACATTCACCAGCCTGATAATAAACGAGTAATGATATAATAAAGTAATATCAATTGAATGATTCAACAATATAAACTACTGTTTGTTTTTATACATATTCAGTTTTTACTTTAGCTTGGTCCCCGTAAAATGTTTTTACATTAGGCTTCACCCTGCGGAACTCTCTTTATGCTACTTAGAAGATTTACACGTGGGAAGCGCATTTCTATATAGCTATGAAAAAGGATATTATTAAAACGCATTTTTTAAAAACCACCAAATAAGCATAAGTACAATAAATGGATTTGCTTGCAGTATCAGTTTAATGTAAAACACAAAAATTTACTCGTACATACATATATACATATGTACATACATGCAGCTAATGTAGTGTTTGATGTATGCTAGCAATACTCAGCACACAGCTTTGCAACGCAGGACTAGCCCATGAACAGATGTTTTTTGTGTGCTGAATTATGGTAAAGGCTATTTTCATTGTTTTCAAGAAATTTATTTTTTTATTAACATTAATTTAAATGTTTATTGTTTATTGTGAATGGAGAACGGCAGCTTTTTAAATAAAAAGAAAATTCTGTTATCGATATATTATAAAATGCGTATCTTCGATCAATTTGAATGCTACCATGGTGAAAAGTTATGTATGCATACAAGCCGCAAGTAGTATACGTACGTTCACCATTCGCCGTCAGTTGGTCTAAAAATGTTCGTGTTACGTACCGCTGTTAAAGCAGATAAAAATTTGCTGCCATTTTTGGGGCAATTGTGTAAGTACAGAAGAATAAAACGTTTTAAACAAAATACGTTTTTGATAAAATGAGAAAGTTAAAAAAAGCTTGCTTTTTAACAAAGTAACAAAAAATTTTTATTAAAATCGAACATAACCTTAATCATGGTTGTACAAGAAACAGGATGATGATTGCATAATAATTTAAGTATAATTCGCAAAAAAAAGATTTATAACTTAATAAAGCAGCAACAAAGCTCTGCACAGATTTATGAATAACATAAATTAATAGTTTATGTTATTTGCATTCATCATTACATAACTGCAATATTTTCAACTTCCTATATATATATATATAAAAAAATAGCAACGATATGCTCGCTCTTCATATAATATCTCTTCATATGATTGTGATGTTAGCAAATTGGCCATTCTTTAAAATTGTACTATGACATAATATTCTAGCCGTCATTTTTTAAATCATATGAATGAAATCAACTGTTTTCAGCTCGCGGTCATGCCGCTAAGGCAGCTGCTAAGACCATCGCTGGAGGCAATGGAAAAATTGTTGCCGTCATTGGTGCCGTTGTGGATGTGCAGTTTGATGAGAACTTGCCTCCAATTTTGAACGCTCTGGAGGTGGACAACCGCTCACCTCGGCTGGTGCTTGAGGTAGCTCAGCATTTGGGAGAGAATACTGTGCGTACTATTGCCATGGATGGTACTGAGGGCTTGGTTCGGGGACAAAAGGTTCTCGATACTGGCTATCCTATTCGTATTCCAGTGGGCGCCGAGACTTTGGGACGTATTATCAATGTCATTGGTAAAATTCTTGACTATAACCATTTATATTGTTTAAATAGGAAAGCAGCATATTTTTATTATTTAACTAAAAGGTGAACCAATCGATGAACGCGGGCCCATACCGACCGATAAGACGGCACCCATTCACGCCGAAGCTCCCGAATTCGTTGAGATGTCTGTGGAACAAGAGATTCTTGTAACTGGTATCAAAGTTGTCGATCTTTTGGCCCCCTATGCCAAGGGCGGAAAAATTGGTCTTTTTGGCGGCGCTGGCGTAGGCAAAACCGTACTCATTATGGAATTGATTAACAATGTTGCTAAGGCGCATGGTGGCTACTCTGTGTTTGCCGGTGTGGGTGAACGCACCCGTGAGGGCAATGATCTTTATAATGAAATGATTGAATCTGGAGTAATTTCGCTTAAGGATAAGTCTTCGAAAGTGGCTCTCGTTTACGGCCAGATGAACGAGCCCCCTGGCGCTCGTGCTCGTGTCGCATTGACTGGGTTGACCGTTGCCGAGTACTTCCGTGACCAAGAGGGCCAGGATGTGTTGCTCTTTATCGACAATATTTTCCGTTTTACCCAGGCCGGTTCCGAGGTATCCGCCCTGCTGGGTCGCATCCCATCAGCTGTCGGATATCAACCAACATTGGCTACTGACATGGGTTCTATGCAGGAGCGTATTACCACTACAAAGAAAGGTTCCATCACTTCGGTACAGGCTATCTATGTGCCGGCTGATGATTTGACCGATCCGGCTCCAGCAACAACATTCGCCCATTTGGACGCTACCACTGTATTGTCGCGTGCCATTGCCGAACTCGGCATCTATCCGGCTGTCGATCCCTTGGATTCTACGTCACGTATTATGGATCCAAATATTATCGGACAGGAACACTACAATGTTGCCCGTGGAGTGCAAAAGATTTTGCAGGATTACAAATCACTCCAGGATATCATTGCCATCTTGGGTATGGATGAGTTGTCCGAGGAAGACAAGTTGACCGTGGCTCGTGCGCGCAAGATCCAACGTTTCTTGTCGCAGCCATTCCAAGTCGCCGAAGTGTTCACCGGTCATGCCGGTAAACTGGTACCATTGGAACAGACCATTAAGGGCTTCTCACAGATTTTGGCTGGCGAATACGATCATTTGCCTGAGGTCGCGTTCTACATGGTTGGCCCCATTGAAGAAGTGGTTGAAAAAGCAGACCGTCTTGCCAAGGAGGCTGCCTAAAATCCATTGCTTTGCATACACTTTAACTGAATTAAGCATTAAAGTTATCTGAGAAATTGTGAATTTCCAAATCTTGAAGAAATAATAAAAACTTACAAACCCTAAAAGCACACCGCGTTTTTTTTTTTGCTAACTAATAAGGTATCTACAGGGAGAGGGGTTTGTCATTTCCCTGCCGGCTGTTGGTTATTATATTTATACCTTTTGAACGAAGGGTAGGAAACCGCAAACCCTATAAAGCATTTATATTCCTGAAAAGGATCTCTTATCAAGTCTTGTCCATTCACATACAGACATCGTATATAATCCAGAGGCACTCATAATATATATATATGTATATATATGTTCTTGCTCAGTATCACTAGCCGAGTCGATTGAGCCATGTCTGGCGGTCCGTCTGATCGTCTGACCGTCTGTATGAACGCCTATATCTCAGAGACAAAAAGAGCTAGAGCCACTAAATTTGGTAACAACATTTCGTGTAAGTCATAAGCTGTCAATTTTTGTTTTGAATTTGCGCCACGCCTACTTCCGCCCCGCAAATTGATCAAACCCAAATAACAAGCGCAATTCTTGAGTTACAGTTCTCAGTTTTGGTGTGTATGATAACTACCACCACTTAGACTATTGCTGGAAATTTGGTTACGATCGGATAATAACAAGTAAGATCCGTTACAGTCAAGTTTTGACTGTATAAGACCACGGATTTTCTAAGATCATGAACAAAATCAGAATTAGATCACTGTTATTGGTAAACTCGTTTTTCAAAGGAAAAAAGAAGAACGTAAGAAAGCTACAGTTGAGTGTGCTCGACTGTTATATACCCGCTGCCGGCAGCGGGTATATAACTACATCTACAGAAAACGTTGAGTTGAATAACTTCTGAGTTTATTATCCGATTGTTACCACATTTTTAAAGATCATCTGGTGAGCTATATTTATCAAATAAAGGACAACATATATGGACAAATCGCGCTTGTAATCCATTTTTTTCCATAAACGGGGGCGGAAGGGGGCGTGGTCATAATCCAAATTAAACTTGATCAGCATGCAATAATAACACATATTGCCACCAAATTTGGTAGTCCTAGCTCTTGTAATAGTTACCATCTAGATTTTCATCCGGACAGACAGACGGACGGTCGGACAGACGGACATGGCTATCACGACTGGGCTGTTGATCCTGAGCCAGAATATATATACTTTATAGGGCCGGAGATTGTCTCCTTCTACCTGTTACATACATTTTCGGTTTGAACAAACTTGTAATACTTATCTAGTCTATGAGTAGCGGGTATAAAAATATAATTTTCACTTGGACGCTCTGAGATTTGAACCCACGACCCCATTGCTGCTCAAATCTATGGGAAATGTTAACTTGAATAACACCGAAGAGTAAAGATATTTCAAGATATTGTAAGATAGTTCTGATAATTTTTATTAAATACGCTGTATTACATAAATCATAAATATGGAATAATTAATATTAATTTGTAAAGTGTTTTTTTTCGTTAATATTCACCAATTTTCAATTTTCAATATTTATATTTATATACTTCTCAGTATTGCTACAGAAAGTTATGTTGTATTGTTTTGTTTGTTGTTTTTTACCCTCTGATTTTCTGTGCATTATGGATTATTGAAAAACTTTCATTTTGTTTTAAATTGTTATCGTCATCTCATATATATATATATATATATATATATATATGTATTCAGAATATAATGTAAGAAAACATTTTAAGTTCTAGTAAATGTTTTTTATAATTGTTTAATGTATTCTTGCTTTGGATTAATTAAAAATGCATACACGACATTCAACAGTAGTATTAACGTTTGAAGAGCTTTTGTTTCATATAATTTATAGTTATCATTTTGTATGGCTGTGTAGGGTGCGTTAGTGTGTGTGTGTCTGTGTGTGTGTGTGTGTGTGTGTGTGTGTGTGTGTGTGTGTGTGTGTGTGTGTGTGTGTGTGTGTGTGTGTGTGTGTGTGTGTGTGTGTGTGTGTGTGTGTGTGTGTGTGTGTGTGTGTGTGTGTGTGTGTATTTGACCTACAAGTGGCTTGACATAACAACTTACTATTAATTGTAGTACATGAATTAATGTTTCTATAGTATTTTTGGTTTCTAAAATAAAGAGGAGCAGAAGAACGATTAAGTGCATAAAAATATGTCTTTGTTGTGGCAAAAATTTCAATAGAATCGAATCTCATTATTCATATGCATTCCATAAATGCTTAAACAATAAAATACTTTTTAAATAGCACTTGCATTTTTAATACATTTTGCAATAAAGATATATATGTCAAATATGTCTGAAGTCAAATAAATAGCAAAAACACTATTTTGGAAATTTTGTAAATTTTAAAAGAAAATAGTTTTACATTTTTCCAATTCTCTTTTCTTTGTTTTTTTTTTTTTATATTTTGTGTTTTATGTTTCTTACTGTATAAGAAGAGTTTAGCATACACTTGTTTTACTAGTATCAGTTTGAAATAGTACCGTTTCTTTAGCGATTTCTTAGCAATATTCCTGCTCGACTTGAACAAAATTTTGCAAAATTGCAATTCGTGATGTTACGATTGATTTAAAAAAGCAGCAGCTTTTTTTTGTTTCTTTTTTTTTTGTATAGTTGGATAATTAATTTATTGAAATATTTATAAATTTATTAATAAATTATTACAGATAAACATACAATAATTGTTTCTTGATCCTCTTTGGGTGTACTTTGATGTTCGTTGTGATCTCACTAACGATGGGTAGGAACGAAAGTGATCTCTCATTTTTAATTTTTAGGAATGAAAGCATAGCCCACAGTGTCTCAAATTCATGAAACTATCTAAATTCTTGTTTCGGTTTGTCTAGGTTTTGGTTCCCGATTCTCCATTAATCTTTTGATAGCTTAATTATGCTTCGCTTTCGCAACCTCAACCTCAACCTGACATCAACATATTTTCCTACTCTTAGACACTTAGAATTAAATATATATTAACTAAATTTGGCGCACAAATTTCAATAATGCCAATTGATGTACGCTTTACATTACATTTTACAATCGTGTTTATTTTGCATAACAATTAGCTAAAGTTTAAATTGATTTACTTAGTGTCGTTCCATTGTTTTTATACCATTGCAGATGGTATATTCATTTTGGCCTGAAGTTTGCAACGCACCTTAGGAGACATCTCCGACCCTATAAAGTATATATATTCTTAATCAGCATCAATAGGGGAGTTGAACTATGAAAAGCTATGCAAGTTTTATAAAAATCAGACAGATATATCGTTAAGCTGTCATAGAACCTATCGGCCGATTTAATATGTGGAGTAACTGCAATGGTATAAAACCTTCGGCGTGTCGAAGGTACCCTTTCTTTCTTGTTTTTTTTTTTTTTGTTCGGTTTAAGTTTAAATTTATAAATGCTGTTTTATGTATTTATTCATTGACGCGTGAAGTTTTAGTAATACAAAATTGTTGTTGTTATGCATGCGTTTTGTTTATGTGTTTAAGTAAAGGTGATTAGCTTCCTTTCGAAAATGTGTGCGATGTATTTTAAAGTTCTTAGCTAGGAGGCATTACTATGTATCTGAGTCAAAACAAAAAAAAATTAATAATTACGATTTATTTATTTAAAAATAATGATTTCGAAAATTCCGTTTTTGCTGTAAAAAATTGCATCTTATATTTTCAAATTGTCTGCACATAACACATGTATGTATGTATGTGTCTCAGCGAACTAAAAATGTTCAACACGAACTTTGTTTTTGCTTTTTCATTAAATTATTTTTTATTTGTGATATAATTCATACATTTAAAAATCCTCATATTGAGCAATCAAACTGATTGCTAGTTGAAAATATGAAATAAAAATTATTAAATTAAGTACACACATTGAGTCGGACTACGCCCAGCTTTATCTATAATTCAATTGGAATTGTAATTGTAATTTTCATTTTGTTGATTAAGTTAAATAAACTTGTTTAATTTCTGGAGTTAACTAAAGTTTATAATTTTATTTAACATGTTCGTTAAATCACAATCGGACATCAAGCTCGGAATTTATTGAATATCTAAATATATATATTTGAATAATCTATTTATGTTTATGGTGCGTGCAAGTTGAATGGTTTGGGGCGGCCTGACAGTGAAATGAGGTCCTGAATTATTTTTTTTCGAAAATAATAGTTTATTTAATAGCATTACAATTATAGCGCTTGGGTGCTAACATGGAATAATCTAGATAATGCAAACAGAAGATTCAAGTAGATTGTGGCGGTAGCGCATGTAACATATTTACTCGATTCTTGTGTGCTTTAGTTTACCTGATTATGCTTCGTTCAGTTCAGACAGTTCATATTTTATATAAACTAATAATCGAATATTTTGATATTTCAAGCGGTAATCATTTTAGCTTTTTTCCTTTAACAAAATTAAGCGTGTCCCATTCTACTTTTGCGATATAAAATCAAAAGTCGTTGCCCCGCTGATCTTGCCGGAAGCGCTTCTATGAAAGTGGACATTTTGCCATTTGTTATCGCGGCGATGCCAGACACGGGTCTCCTCTGATTGATGGGTGTGTGCATGACCTAGCCTGTTAATAAAATAAAGGGGAATATTCAAATAGTTAATTATCGAATTGCATCATAAAAACACTTTGTAAATTGGCATCGAGGCACAAGGGTCGAGGGACTTTAAATCGACTTTTCAAGTTTCATAGAAAATAAAATACTGCGATGGGATAGCTATTGGTCACTCTTATTGAATAAATATATAGACATTTATATATGTCGAAGAGTCCTCAGGATGCCCTTCTTTCTCTTCACTACTTTCTTTATTGTTCGCGCAACGTTTTCTGGCGCGTAAGCAAGGCATGTCTGTTATGCGCAATGATCGAACACTGACTGACTCAATCTCTTTTCACACAATCAGAATTATGCGTAGTTTTTAACTCTGCATGCAATACCAACACAATTTGGAGAGTTATTAGTCCGCATACACCAATACTAATGCGCACTGCATTTTTCAGTATGCTTCTCGCTTTCGTGCTGTCTTCTATTTTCTACCAGCGACTATGCGCGACTGCCTTCGGCAGAAACAATAACGGTTGTCTGCCGCGCAACAAAAAAATGGAAAAGGCGCCTGCATGGCGCGTGCCAAGCAGAAACACGAAATTGCTAGATATGTAGTTAAATTTAAATGATCTGCGACATACATATATACGAGTATACCAGCACCAAGGGTGTAAACTATTCTTTCACTTTTCAAGCTATCTACTGCATGCTATTATTAAGTTTAAATAACCGAAATCGAACCTCTATTTCGTATAGCTACCGATAGGTCGATTTTTTTTTTCATTTTACCATTCAATCATTGAAAATGGTCAAAAATGGTATACTAAGTTTGTGCAAAGGTATGTAAAAGGCAGAAGAAGGCGTGGCAGACCCCACAAATTATATATATTCTGACTCAGGATCAGTCGATTGAGCCACATCCGTCCGTCTGTCCATTTGAACATCGAGATCTCAGCTATTACAAAAGCTGGAGACACCAAAATTGACATGATGATCAAATTTGAAGTGCCACGCCCACCGCCCACGCAAATCGACAATTAACGAATATTAAGGAAAGCATTAGAGTTACAGACATCAAATTTGGCATGATGGTTCCTGTAAATCATGCGCAGATCAAGTCTATTTTAAATTTAAAGTGCTACGCCCACCGCCCACGGAAACCGATCATTTTTTAATATTAAGGAAAGTAATAAGGTTACAGCTTTTTGCTTTGAAGCACGTAAAGATAATATGCACCCAATCCCCAAACTACAATCCGATCGGACAATAAACACAGAAGTAATTCAAGAAAAAGTTTTCCATAGTTCCGCTGCCTGCGATATTGCAGCATATCGGCATGCATCGTTTTAGCCCTTGTGCGTGTGTGTCTGTGTCTGTATGTGTGTGTGAGAGTGCGTTAGTACTAGTTAGTGCAACTAAGAAGTTGGTCGAATGGTATCTTACGGTCGGGCGCGCTCGACTGTAGCATTCCTTACTTGTTTTTAATTATGTTATATTTTATTTATTTATTTCATTTATTTATGTATTTAATATGCTGCCTACATTTTATTGAACCGGACCACGAAATCTCATTAAACTGTAAGCTTCTTTTAATATTAAAAGAATCAAAGAACTATTTGTTTTAGCTTTTCAATAGAATCAATCGGTTAACATTGAAGACCCCAAGATAATACGCCCCCAGTGTTATTGGACTTTTAAAGGATAAATAACGAACGCGAACACGTTATTGCCACGCTCTAATTGTATATGGAGATATGGGGGGAGGGCAGTGGAATAATCATAATTATCAACAATTTTAGGTGTATGTAAATAAATACATACAAATTTTACTCACTTGTCAATGTATTGCGTAAGCCTTACGTAGGCGATGCATGCGGCTTCTTCTCCGAGCAAATGAACATGAGGATTCAATATTGTAGTATTAATGGCTTTACAATTCTTTCCAAGCACTTTTTTTATCCATAAAATAAGTAAAATTATTATTATTATTTATATTGTGGAAGTGTTTAAAAAACAATCGCGTTTGCGTTAACTTACCGTTTTCAAAATAAAATTTGTGAAAGTCAATTCCTTCGACTAAGTTTCCTAACGCTTCGGGCTCAAAAGCGGTGAGATGTGGATCACATATTTTACTGAAAGTTGCAAAAATATACGTGTTTACTATTGATATGACTGAATATTAAGATATATATTAAAACATTTATTATTTTATAATATTGTAAATTTGATGGTTTTTTTTGTTTATCTAATTTAGATGTCATATAATTTCAAGCAGAATCGAATAACTACATCTTTTAGTCTAAAAAAGGCATTTCGTGTCCAAATAAAATTATTGTAGTTGTTAGTATTAATACGCTTGTTTGTTTGATAGTAAGAAACCCTATACACAATTTCAAAAAACCGTTGAAATCAATTCACCTTTAGGTGCATATTTTATTCAATTATTTGTTTAACAAAGAAAGTTGTTAATAACCAAAAGAGATCAAAACCAAGATTTGAAACGAACTTCGCCTGCATATGATATAGAGTAACCTTTAAGCCCTAACTTAGTTTCTCTAGCTCCATTTATCCCCTAAGAATTCCTCTAAAAGTTGCTAAGATCACGTCGCGACGTTAATCAAGACGGAAAAATGTGATGTATACTTTGTACAGTCTGCCACGACTTCTTATGACTGTTACATACATTTTTTCTGCAAATGTTAGTTCAATTGTCAAACGATATAACATAAAATATAATATATAAACGAGCCTTATTTAGGTTTCCTGGAAGTTTTTATACAAGAATTAAAATTAGATTTTGTTAAGCTCGTGGCAGCTGAAGCTATATTAATCTGATTCGAATCGCCGCTGAAATACCTGCCATAAAACCTATCTTTCGATTTTTGGTTCATTTTACAGACATCACTATCAAACCAACTGGTTGTATTCTTTCTAAATAAAGTACTGTTATAATTTTATAAAAGTTGGATTACTATAACATATGGCTGCCATAGGAACAATCGTATTAAATTATCATTATTGCAGAAAATAGCTTAGCTATATAATTATATTTTTTTTTAGTAAATTTGGAGAACTTATTTTATTTATAAAACAATGAGTCGCTAATTTATGTTCTTGTGATAGTATATTTTGACTGCAATTTCAAGAAACCTTGTATTATTCGGTAAACCTTGAAACCAAACTTGAAATTGCAAATTCTCTCTTCTTTATTTCTTCTAATTTAATTAATATACCATTGGACGATTGAAAATGGTCAAAAATTATATACTTAGTTTGTGCAAAAGTCAAAAAGTATGTAAAGTAAGTATGTATAAGAAGGAGGCGTGGCAGACCCCATAAACTATATATATTCTTGCTTCGAATCACTAACCGAGTCGATTGAGCCATGTCCGTCTGTCTGTATGAACCTCGAGATCTCAGCTATTACAAAAGCTAGAGACACCAAATTTAACATGATGGCTTTAAATTTTGAGATTCCACACTCACCACCCAGGCAAGTCGATAATTTATGAATATTAAGAAAGGTTATAAGGTTAAAGCTTTTTGCTTTGGCACACGTAAAAATGCCGATGATATGCACTAAGGTGCTTATGCTCCAAATTACAATCCGATCAGACAATAAACACAAAAGTTATTCAAGAAAACGTTTTCCATAGTTCCGCTGCTCGTGACGCATTGTTTTAGACTTTGTGTGTGTCTGTATGTGTGTGTGTGAGAGCACGTTAGTGCCATCTATTAACACATCTGGAGCGCAACTACGAAGTTGGTGGAATGGTATTTTACGGTCGGACGCGCTAGACTGTACCTCTCTTGAATTGTTTAAATTTAATGTATAAATAATTATTTTAGCATAAATTGATCTTTTTTAACCAAATGAGATGAGACAATACTTACGTATATCCGTCGAAGTCACCGCTATTAATAGCCTCAATCAACTGTTCTGTGATCTTAATTATTTCTTGACGTCTGGCTGCTTTGTATACATATGATTGTGAAATCAAACAATTGAATAATTAATTATGTTAGATATAATTGAAGTGGGCTGTTTTTTTTTGTTTTTGCGCAGATATTACAACGGATGAAGAATATTCAATGGCGATATTGATTGCGATTACAATAACAGAATGAGAAATACATTTCAATGATCCAACTAACCAATCAACCAATGAAATAGCAGCATAGATTGTTCATTAAACAAAAACAAGATTAACGCAATGTAAAATCAACGTAGGGGATTGTTTTAAAGATTTGTTCAGCAAACTCTCAAACAGTAACTGAAAACCGAGGGCGACAGATTAGAAAATCCTAAATAGTACATACATACAACATACATTAAGACACGTATAAACATACATCATGTGATTCAAGTTCTTCGATATATAACCAAAATCTTGTTTCGTTTACATCATGTTAATACCAAGGATTGAAAAACGAAAAAAAAAAAATGTTGGTAACATGCTGATGAAGACAGCATTAACAACTGACGAGACGATTTAGTCAGTCTGTCTGTCTGTATGACCGCCTTGTAGATCTCAGCGAAACTAGACTAGACAAGAAAGAAAGGCTACCTTTGACACGCCAAAGGTTTTATACCATTGTAGGTACTCCACATATTAAATCGGCCGATAGGTTCTATGGCAGCTATACGATATATCGGTCCGATCCGGCTAATTCCAACTTATTTCCAGCGTGCAGCAATAAGAAACATGAATACCAAGTTTCATCAAAAAAGACCTACAACTGAGGGACTAGTTTGCGTTGCAACAGACGGACGGACAGACAAACATGGTTAGTTCGACTTCCTTATTGATGCTGATTAAGAATATGTACACTTTATAGGGTCGGAGATGTCTCCTAAGGTGCGTTGCAAACTTCTGGCCAAAATAAATATACCAACTGCAATAGTATAAAAAAGAGAACCAGAACTACCAAATTTTGTGATAATACTTGTATGTATTTCAAGAAGCATTGTTTATTTTAGAACCTAAAAGCTCCAAGCAGGGTTGGGGCTGTACTACAAGGATAACTTATTGACGAAATACTGTAAAGACAAATAGTCGAGCAGGAGATGGGCAGGGCACACTGTAAAGTTATTTTGTAAACTTCCTTCTACTCGCATCGACGTCCCAATCGTTTCTATTGTGCGTTCCCTTTTCTTCTGCATAAGCACAAGTTGTGTGGCCTTGCTTTGCTTTGACTTGTTTTGCTTTGCTGGCAAAGTGAGAAAAGAGTGTAGGTAAGCACTTGCATATGCGTTCAATAAACAAAAAAATAATAATTATAACTACCCAAAAAATATTTTAATAAAAAGAAGTTGCTTAAGACATTTAGTAGTGAACAAGATTGGCCTCAAAGTATGTAGGCGGTTAGCAGGTTTATTTTTGGTGAGCACCCGCGACTGTATCTTTCTAACTTTTTATTGTTCTCTAAGTCAAAGATTCATTCAAAATGTATGTATCATAGAGTAGAAGGGTATTATAAATTTGTTCAAACCGAAAATGTATGTAACAAGCAGAAGGTGACATCTCCGACCCCATAAAGTATATATATTCTGACTCAGAATCAACAGCCGAGGCGTTATAGCCATGTCCGTCCGTCCGTCAGCTGTAACGCAAACTGGTCTCTCAGTTTTTGAGCTATCTTGATGAAACTTGGTATACATGTTTCTTATTGCTGCACTCTGTAAATAAGTCGGAACGAGTCGGATCGGACCGATATGTCGCATAGCTGCCATAGAACCTATCGGCCGATTATTGCCATTTTTCAAGATATCGCCATGAAATTATCCTGATATATGTCTAAGTATATCCTTTAAGGGCGACATATCGTATAGCTGCCAAAGAACCTGTCGGCCGGCTTTAATAATTTTTCTAGATATCGCTGTGAAACGTTCATGATATATGTCTAATTACATATGTCCATTAAATGCTATTCAAGTTTTCTTAAAGTCTGACAGATATATCGTGAAGCTGCCATAGAACCTATCGGCCGATTTAATATGTGGAGTAACTGCAATGGTATAAAACCATCAGCGTGTCGAAGGTAGCCTTTCTGCCCACGCAAATCGATAATTTTTGAATATTAAGAAAAGTATTAAGGTTACAGATTTCTTTGGAACACGTAAATATGCTGATAATATGCACCCAATCCCAAAATTACAATCCGATCGGACAACAAACACAGAAGTTATTAAAGAAAACGTTTTTCAAAATTCCGTTGCCCGCGTCATTGCAGCATATCAGCATGCATCGTTTTAGCCTTTGTGTGTGTGTCTGTATGTGTGTGTGTCTGTATGTGTGTGTGAGAGCAAGTAAGTACTAGTTAATGCAATTACAAAGATGGTCGAATGGTATTTTACGGTCGGGCGCGCTCGACTGTAGCATTCCTTACTTGTTTATTATTAAACATTTTGAGTTTTGCTTTTATGCTTTACATAAATTATTGATAACATAATTATTTACGAGATCGCTCTTAATTTTGTTCGTGTTTCGTTTTTATTTGCCCTATTTTATTTTATTATCCATACATATATGTATATAAAATTTAATCAGTGTCAGGCTCAATGGGGAATATAAAATGTGAAAAGACTATAGAAACAGAAAAAATTAACAGTCAATCATGCCCGACAGAAGATACCCTTGCCCGACTTTTCAACAACAATGTCTTTTACTTTTTTGTCATTTCACTACATTTCCATACCTCACGGTTTGGTTTGAAATATTTGTGCATATATATGTATATGTCAATATGTTAATGTTCGATATAAACCGAAAAAGAACAATATGGCACCAAAATTGAGCTTGTGATCATTTTTTTTCGATATACGAGGGCGGAAGGGGGCGTGGTCGAAATCCAAAACAAACTTGATCAGCGTGCAATAATGACACATACTGTCACCAAATTTGGTAGTCCTAGCTCTTAGGTGTTCATACGGACTGACAGACAGACGGACAGGACGCATATATACACTTTATGGGAGCGAAGGTGTCTCTTTCTTCCAGTTGCATACATACATTTGCGGCTTGAACAAATTTATGATACCCTTCTACTCTATGAGTAGCGGGTAAAATATTTTGGGGACTAGATTTAAATTTTTGCTAGCATTTGCAGTTGAAAAATGGCAAATGGCTATCCCTCAAAAGGCTGATTTGGCAACACTGCATGTATATCAAATTTTCTATAGCTTTTTTACTGAGGGACTCTTTAAGTTTGCGTTAAATTAGTACAAAAATGTAGCAAACGTTTTTCATAAAATATTTATCTAATTGTTATATCAATGGTTACTCGATGCAAGTCCCCCAGAACATACCATATATACGGAAATTTATCAATCCTTTATAACAATGGATATGCAAAAATTAGACCAACCAGGTTCTCTACATATGCTCTTAGGATGATTTTATAACTAAGTAGACTATTAGTACACATATTTACAGTGTGATGAAAATACACAATTGGAATTAAAGTTGAAAACAAAAAAATTTGACTTGAGTTTTGTATACATATATTTAAAAAAGTTTTAAAAGTTTATTTATATTTAATAAAATAAACGACATTTATTTATAGGATTTAGTACTTACTAAAATACTAGACATGCAGTGCAATGATAGAGCTTTAAAAGCTAGAGGGATGGGTGGGTGTGGTTGATCCAAATCATACGTACCTGACGAGCACTGTGAGTTTCCTGAGATTTGCTGGCAAGTTTTAGCAGGACACACAATCCTTAATTCTAAAACATATATAATATATATATACAAACATGCATATACATAATACATGTGTATATGTACATATATAATTACAATGAATATAAACATATATTGTATACATATGGACGGGCGTCATACATACATATATAGAAATATATGCATATATATTCACATAAATATATATCCACACAATACGATTCAAGATAATAAAATGTATTGGTTATAAAAGACTTTCTTTGTATATGTATGTGTATAAGCAGGAACATGAACAGACCGACTTACTACATACACTACACAATATTTTGTTCATTTTTAAATCAAATGATACCATTGTCAGCGATAATAATCAACTCTAGCCTGTGTAACCTGAATACGCTCAAATAAAGCAGTTGAGAAATTGAATGAGCTCTCTTTAAAGGATTTTCAAAGTTGCGATTTTTACTCTGCTGTTTCTCATAATATAGCGACTATACATACACATAGTGGAACTTATTGGTTTCCCTTATTGGACAAACAGCAAAAACTTAGAATGAGATCTGCAAGTGATCAAGAGAAAGATTGAGAAAAATATATATTGTATAATTTGCACATATTTAGTGCATGCATAAAATATTAATTTATTCCTTTTTGCCTACTAGGTAGACACTTTTCAAAACTTTCAAACTGTTCCCAAGAACACTTTAGACAATGCTCACCTATGAGGCGGATCTGTGATTTTATAAAGCCAACGCCGAATAGGACAGAAAGCAAATGTGAGTCGAGGGTAACAACTCAGTGGATAAGGTTGAATCTGTAAGCCTAGTTTTTAAATTTGTGTCTGATCATATTAGATAGTTTTAATATCATACAATAGTTTTTAACTCACTCTACGGTGCAAAATGTTAACACAAATTAATTTATTTTATAAAAAAAAATTGATTTTGCCTAAAAAATAACCAAAAGTTTCAAAAGGTTTTAAAAGATAAGAAAGGTAAACTAAGAACTTCAAGAAAATTCAACATTAAAAAAATTATCACGCTTCTTCCAGATTCGATTTTTATTATGGCTCATATATCAACTACCCATGTTCGTCGATCTATCTTTCTGTTGCAACGCAGAATAAGTTGAAAATAACAAAGATTGATTTTAAAAATGTTCAGTATAAGTTTAAGGGTTACAGCCAATTTGTAATTTGTATTTTAGTCGGATACCTATGTATATTCTTGAGCTTTCATAAATTAAAAAAAAAAATATCATATACATTTTAGCAAGGATATATCCGATATGCATCTTCGGCAGGCCGAAGGTAGCCCAGATTTTTTCGTTTTTTTTTTCGATACCCCTGCAGAGGCTATATTAATTTTGACCACAAGTTTGCAACGCACCTTAGGTGATATGTCCGATTCTATAAAGTATATATATTCTTAATCAGCATCAAAATGGGAGTCGCACTACCCATGTCCGTCTGTCTGTCCGTCCGTCTGTTGCAACTCAAACTAGTCCCTCAGTTTTAGAGCTATCTTGATGAAACTTTGTAGACATGTTTCTTATTGCTGCACGCTGTAAATAAGTCGGAACGAGCCGAATCGGACCGATATATCGTATAGTTGCCATAGAAACTATCGGTCAAATTCTGTTATTTTGTAAGATATCGCCATAAAACTTTTCCGATATATGGGTATGTCCTGTAAAGACCGTCAAAATTTGATCGAAATTGGACAGATATATCGTATAGCTGCCATAGAACCTATCAGCCGACTTTCATAATTTTTCAAGATATCGCTTTGAATGCTAATGTTATTAAAATCGGACAGATATATCGGTAAGCTGCCATAGAACCTATTGGCCGATTTAATATTTGGAGTAACTCTGCAAGGGTGTGAAACCGTCTTTCTTGTTTTATACTAAAATTTTTATAATTATTATAATCTGGGGTGTGATGTAAAAGTATGTGTATATAAATACGTGTGCGAATTGAGAAAATTAAAATGCAAAAAAAAACAAAATACAAATGATCAGTTACCTTCTGGTTCTTTTGATATGACTGTGGTACTGCGATCAACGACTCCTTTTTTATCTTCTAAAAAAGAACAAATTTTATAATTCAAAAATGCAACGGTGTCATAAATTGTAAATTTTTTTAAAAAAAAGCTGCAAGTTGCATGTGAAAAAGGTTGGCATTAAGTGCCTAAATATGAATCGAATTTTTAAAAATTTTCACCTCATTCACATGCAAACTATACAACATGGGGATTTTTCTGTCTGTCACATATTTTAAATTTCTCTATAATTTTTATAAAAATTTTTGTGCAATAATATGGAAAAAGTACACTTTTGTCTAAATGTTTTCATGGGATATAAGCAAAAAAACACCACTTAGGCGCCGTAGCTATCGATCAATTCACAATATATATAGCAACAGTAACAATTATAAGTGTTAAAAATCAGGGAATCAAAACGTTTTGATTAAAGGTTCCTCTTTCGATAACGGTTGAAGGTTAGGTTGCTACACTTTTCGTTGTGGGAGCATCACATCGATGCTAGACAATGCCATTTGCTCTAATGTTCTTAAGTTCACTTTTAATAAATTCCTTAAATTAATTTTAATTAAAAGTGGCAACTTAATCAGCAAATTATATCAAAATACTTACTCGTTGAAAAAGAAAAAATATTCAAAATTGTGCCCACAGATATCGGTTTGTTAGTTGTAATGTTAAAGAGTGCAAAAACATGGATTTATTACTTATAAATAATATAAGCATGGAAACAACACAAAACCTGTTCAAGGTTTTCCTTTTTTTTTAAATTTTAAATTAATTTTTTAAAATTTTAGCGTTTTTGCAAGGAGTATTGGTATTCGATTTCAGTTTCGTTACTGTTTGATTCCCTGATAGAAATGCAATGGCTTGCATAGCCTAAACATTACCTGAGCACATATTATATGTATGTGTCCAGATTTGTTGAATTGTAAAATCATAGAAAAGTGAAAAGCAGGCAGATACAACATAGAAGTATAGATATTGAAGCAACATGCGGTCCAGCGCGGACAAAAATAAAAAAAAAAGTTGCAAAGTAAGTAAATAATAAATAATGGACTTTTAAGACAAATGGAAAAAAATAATTATATTTTATAGCATTATGTATTATTTATGAACTACAAATGTATTTTCACCTTTACATGCAAATATAGTAGCAGAATCGAATTGCTGTGTATTATATGTTAATATATGTCATAAGCACGTATTATGAAATTCAATCAAATACAAACGCACAAATTTCTTGGACTTCGGAATGGAATAGTTAATTCTAGTGCTCCCACATACAAGCAGTGTATTAACAATTATTTATATTAAATATAGTTATTTTTCACTTAAATGCATGTATTTATGTTTAGCAGATAATTAACACACAAAACTATTGGATAAAACAGAATTAAATGCGATCACTCAGTTTCGGATAAGCTAAGCCTGCCGAATATATATCTGAACATAATAGGTAAACTTGCTATGGTAATGGCCCGAAATATTCACATAATTATCACAAAACAAAGGAATTTTGAAAAGATCGATTGCTTCTTTCTGTAAACGTACGATATATTGACCATCTTTTTGGTAATCTGTTATTGTTAATCTATATTAAAAAACTAGTAAGCAAAATAATTTGAACAAATGCTGACTGCAGAAATATATATATATATATAGATTGTGGAAGCTAAATAAGAAACAGCAATATTTATACAAAGGATTTTAGCGACTGAAGAGGTAAATAGGGTATAGAAAACATTACTGGCATATAATTTTAAAAGCCCTCTTAGCTAAAACTTTTGCTTAGGATCGATTATCTATTGTTTTGGAGTTTTTAATTGTCACCAAGCGGGCTCATAAACCTATGTTGAAACATGTGTCAACATAATAAAAATTAAAAAAAACTTTCCTAGTGATTTAGAATTCGTTTATGTTTCCCAGAGTATCGAATGCCATTCAAAGCTTTCTTTATTTTTCTTTTGTTACTAAAGTTCACATTCAAATCAAAAATCGGCTTCTGCAGTAAGCATTTGTTATATAAATATATATATATATATATATATATATTTACCCTTGACATCGTCGTCCTCCAGTGTTGTACTTGATGAATCCGTCGATTCCTTAACTTGCGAGCCGTCACCCTTTTTAGTGATCATGCTTCTACCTTTAAAGAGAAAAATGAATTATTAGACCATGGATTTTACTAAAAAGACATGGTATATTGGGTTTGTCGAAATGTGCGTAACAGGTAGAAGGAGGCATAACGTATATATATTCTTGCTCAGGATCAGGATCACGGCGAGTCGATTGACCCATGCCTGTCTGTACGTCTTATACGTACGAACGCTTATATTTCAGAAAGTAAAAAAGCTAGAACTACTAAATTTGGTGATAACACTCGCTGTAAATTTTATTAAAATTTGGGCCACGCCTCTTCCACCCCCGCAAATCGATCAAACCGAATAGTAAGCGCAATAATAAAGCTACAATATTCAGTTTTGGTGTGTATGATAACTATCACCAACCAAACGATCGCTGAAAATTTTAAAATTCGATTGGATAATCAACAGAAAATTATTCAACGTTTCCTATAGATTTGCACTGCACCCACTGCAAGCGAGCAAGCAGTGCTTTTTCCAAACAGTTTTTTTTTTCAACCGCGTCGACAGCTTGGCGTCCAACTGAAATTTATATGTCTTTTTTTTTTTTTTTTTTTCTTTGAAAAACGAGTTTACCAGTAACAGTTTTCTCAATCTGAATTTTTCATGATCTTCAAAAATCCATGGTTTTATACAGTCAACTCTTGACTGTAGCCGTTCTTACTTCTTAAATATGAAAGTATTCCCACTCTATTAAATTTAAGGTTTACGAAATCGATCTTGTGGTTCCAACACAGCTTATTAAATATCTGAAATTCACATTTTATGTACTTACTGGAGAAGTTGCGTGTGGCAAGCATGGTGGTCAATATAGCACCTTTAAGCTTGCGACGAGCATTGAATTTCTTGAGACAGTCAACTGTTTCCTGACGGTGTACTACTGAAGCCACACGTTCCCTTTGCTAATAACATACAGATATAAAAGTAAAAAAAAAAACATAGTTGCAATCCCAATTCACTTACACAAATCCACGGGTGTTTTAGGGCCTCTGCTGCTGTTATCCGCTTGTTTGGGTTTACAGTGAGCATTTGATTAATTAAGTTCTTTGCTTCGGGAGTTACAGTATCCCATTCGGGAGAGGGATACTAAAAATGTATGAAATTAAATGATTAGTAAGCTAAAAATATAAATATAACCAACATTCAAAACAGAATGTTCTCCTAATAATAATTTGAAAGCCCAACCCCCCTTTTCATATACTGTGAATTTACGAAGACCAATTCAAATAATTTGGGAAGATGTATGACGATAGTAAAATACATACATTTTTGTCAAGTTTTGAAAAACTAACTTTTTTCTACACAACACACTTGTAACTTTATCGACTATCCCTATCGGTGCTGACTAATGCTAAACCTACAGTCTTGAGCGCCCAACAGCAAGATACATTTCGCTTAAATGTTGTAAAATTTTAATTAAATTTTCAATTCCAACAATTTCTGCACAATTGGAAAATTTAATCCGTTGTGTTTTGTTGTTCGAACGGATTTCAATTTGAAGTCTAGGTGCTAGGTGCTTGATATCAGCATATGGTATAGGTATCAACCTTCATTGGTATACACAGCTCATAAGCTTTTACATATAAAAGCTTAGATCCAGAAGGACAGTTCAAACGGACAGACGAACATGACTTAATCGACTTGGCAGGCTTGATCCTGAGCAAGAATGAATGTAAATACTTTGAGGTTATTTTTGCTGTTACTTTCATTTGCACAAAGTAGGTTCTTTTTAATCATTTTCAATGAAATTAGGTAATCTAATACTTGGGAACTTAAAATTGGAAAACGAAAACGCTCCTAATACGCTAATTTAAAAGGATTTAAGTTGTGTGACAAATAAATGTGTAAATAACTAAGTAATTGTCATTGGAACAGTCGGTGAATATCTGAGCCATTGACTGCAAAAAATAGAGTCCTTTTACTTGTGATATTATATCTCTTCATTTTGTAAATTACCTAAATACTTATATTACTCTAAATCAAAAATAGTAATACGTATATTTATAAAAAAGAAAACACTTAAAAATTCGTACATCGTAGGCTCCTGCCTTTATCTGGGAGTACAAACGGTGTTGATCCTCATCCCAAAAAGGTGGATATCCAACCAGCAATATATAGAGTATAACTCCTGTGTAAATAAATAAACGTAATGTACATTTTTAGATTTATAAATTGGTTAGAAGAAGAGTAAAGTTTATTTTAAACATATAAATAACAAGTACAAAAGCTACAGTCGAGTTTGCTCGACTATTATATACCCAAAATCAAAATTAATAACAAGTAAGGAAAGCTACAGTCGAACGCGCCCGACCTTAAAATACCATTCGACCAACTTCGTAGTTGCGCTCCAGAAAACTTAATAGATAGCGCAAACTCGCTCTCACACAAAGACTAAAATGATGCGTCCCGATATGCTGCAATGACGCGGCAGCGAAACTATGGAAAACGTTAACATGGATAACTTCTATTTATTGTCTTATCGGATTATAATTTGGGGAATAGATTTATATTAGATTTATATTCAATACAACTCCTAATAATGGGAAATTATCGATTTTCGTGGGCGGTGGGCTTGGCATCAAAAATTAAAAATAAACTCGATCTACCTATGCTATACAGGAACCTTCAAGTAAATTTTGGTGTCTCTAGCTTTTATAATAGCTGAGATCTAGACGTTCAAACAGACAGACAGACGGACAGAGGCATGGCTATATAGACTCGTCTGTTGATCCTGGGCCAGAATATACATATATACTTTATGGGGTCGGGTTTTGATTTCTGCTTCTGTCTGTTACATTCATTTTTGGCTTAAACAAAGTTATAATACCCATTTACCATATGAGTGGCGGTTATAAAATGCTTACCGCAGGCCCAAATATCTACAGATTTTCCATAAGGCTCCTTTTTCAATACCTCAGGCGAAAGATAGCCTGGAGTACCAGCGAATCCAAACCATGCCTGGTGATCCCCTTGCACTTCAATGGCTAGACCAAAGTCAGCAAGTTTTACAGCTGCACCCTTTGCCTTACTAGCTAATAGTAAGTTCTCGGGTTTGAGATCTCGATGCACAACACCATTCTGGTGACAGTGATTAACTGATTCCAATATTTGTTGAATACAATGGGATGCATCAGCCTCAGAATAAAATTCACGAGCAACGATATCCTCAAAAAGTTCACCACCAGTGACACTGTAATTGCATTTCGAATGAAGATTTTATTTCTAATTTGCTAAGTTTTCTATTATCGTTATTAGTGGTAGCTTTAACGGAGAACTTCTACTTACAGGTCAAAGACTAAATAATGATAGTTTTCCTCCTGAATACTGTCATGCAACCGAACTGAAAAATATAAGAATAATAACGGTATTATTGAAGCAAAAAGCAGATAAATTTAGACGCTTTTGGGCATTGTTTCCTACCAATGTTAGGATGGTGTAGTTTTCTACAGATCCGAGCTTCTCGCTCCAACTTTTGAAAATCTGAAACGACATTTACAATTGGAAAATTAAGTTTTTTTTTCCAATTTCATAAAAAAACAAGTAAGAAAAGCTACAGTCGAGCGCGCCCGACTGTAAGATACCATTCGACCAACTTCGTAGTTACTAATTACTACTAACTAGTACCAACGCGCTCTTACACACACATACAGACACACACACACACAAAGCCTAAAACGATGCATGACAATATGCTGCAATGACGCGGGCAATGGAACTATGAAAAACGTTTTCTTTAATAACTTCTGTGTTTATTGTCCGATCGGATTGTAATTTGGGGATTACGTGCATATTATCAGCATCTCTACATGTGCAAAAGAAAGCTGTAACCTTTATACTTTCCTCAATTCTCATAAATTGTCGATTTGCGTGAGGGATGGGCGTGGCACTTCAAATTTGAAATAAACTTCATCTGCGCATGCTATACAGGAACCATCATGCCAAATTTGGTGTCTCTAGCTTTTATAATAGCTGAGATCTAGACGTTTAAACGGACATACAGACGGACATGGCTCAATCGACCCGGCTAGTGATCCTGAGCCAGAATACAAATACTTTATGGGTTCGGAGATGTCTCCTTCGGTTTGAAGAAAGTTATAATACCTTCTACTCTATGAATAGCGGGTATAATAAAACTATGCGAAAAGAAAATGTCATGAGTATCTCACCCCTTGCTGTCAGCTTTTTAGTGTTTATAATTTTTGCCGCAAACTCAAAACCTGTTGATTTTTGGACACATCTTTTGACGATTGAAAAGGCGCCCCTAGAAAAAAGAACAGAAGTTGTAAGGTAAAGATATTGATACATATATATAATATGTTATATTACATACTTTCCGAGTTCCTCTTTAATATCATAATTGTCCGAGAAACGCGTACAGGCTGCTGGAGCAGCCATCGCGATTGCACACTTAAGAAAATCTATTGTGTGTGTGTTTGTTTGGGCCTCACTAGATAGTTACTTTTTACCGATGTCAAGCAATCCGTATATGTTTATTTTTATTTGACAAGACACTATTAACTGGTTTTGGTTTATGTTGATTCTTATAACAGATATACTTTTCGCTTTAAGTTAATTTTCTCGTTGGTTTGATTCGTTAATCTGTTTCAGATTTATACGCTGACATGTTCATGCTTACAAGTATTATTAATTCCATTACATTTTTAAAAATAATACATACAATTAGAATACAAAAAATAGTACATATGTATGGATATGTATTAATATGTAAATCTTAAGCAACGCATGCTCATGTACGATCAATCTGCATGATCAAGCATTTAACGACAATCGTATGATTGCATTGGCATTGTTTTGCTATTAGCATCTATGTAAACTTCATGAGCTATACAATTTATAGTATTGAAATTAGCATAGAACAAGAATTTAAAAAAATAAATAAATTTAATCAAAACAACATAATGTCCACTTATTTAAAAGGGTTTCAAAAAATGTATTAAAATGTTTGATTTTATTTTGTTAAAATATATATAAATATCGTACTTTTTTTGTGTCCAAATATTACAATATGACTTTTTTTTAAATTTATTTTGCTATTTCTGCTTTCTGTCGCACTCGAAAAACAAGCACAAAATACCAAGTATTATTTTATTAATGTGTATAGGAAAAAGTCATTTTTTTAAACCTCTTTTTTTACAATTGTGGGAAATTCAGACATGTTATCTTTAAAAAAAAATAAATATCAAATACATCAAGTGCAAAGATTGATAAAACAAAAAAATGTCTAAAGGATAGATACAATATTTTGTTAGATTTGCGGTTGTAAAATTGTAAACCTAAGAAGGCTTATGTCGAAACACTGAAACATACGTGCATACATACATATGTGTGCGCTTTTACTTCTTAATCTCTTCATTCCATGTTCCATTTTTGATGCGCATGAATTTTGCGTACTTCCAATTATTCAAATTGACATCCGCGGCATATAAACATACGCACATATGTACGTACATATATATATGAAGAAAATGTATATAAATACATATGTGCATACGCATGTTCATTTCAATATTGGTTTATATACATAAATATTAATGTAAGGTTTTAAATATACATATATGTACATATACGTATGTGTGTATGTTATAAACAAATTTACATTTAAAAATTTGTATATAAAACTGTTAAAAATACATTACCGAGGCGATTTGTCTCAAGTGTATTATACTATTAACATGTTTTTACATTTTATTCTATTAGGATAACGTACAGGTATATCTTTGTATGTTAAGACAGGCATATGTTTGTATGTTAAGAGAATGTATGTGTGTATATATGTATGCAACAACAAAAAACTGTCAATGTGTATTTACAGTCCTTTTGGAAATGAGGTGAGGCGGTGAAAAGGAACGTCTGGAAAAAGCACACATAGTACTACAATGCATAGATATATATATATATATATTATTTTAATTAATTTTCTCATTTTCAAATATGTTTGTATGTATATATACAAACTTAATGTTTAAACGCACACATGCGCATGTACACATGTACATATTAAATATGCTTACATTAATCTGCAAACATGTGTATGCGTGGATATGTATGTATGTATGTGTATTAACGCAAAAATACTTTTGTACATAAAGAGCCACCCACACTAACATTTTTGCTCAAACTGCACACGAATTCAATACATACATATGTACATAAATACACCAACAATTTTTTTGACCTGCACATAATGTGTATATGAATTTATGTAATAAACAATGCGTAAAGTTAAAAAAATTAAAAATGTTTCCGTTATTTTGCCTTTCATTTGGTAGTAATGAATAACTTTATCATTTATCCTTAAATCGATGTTCTTACATACATATTCTTATATGTATGTATATATGTATGTTTAAATGCTGGCATAGATGTATAATAAATAATACTAGGTACGAACAAAGTCACATTTTATAAAATATTAAGCTTTATCTATATGTACATTTTTCCAAAATTTCACAAAAATATCAAAGCTTTGATGAAAAACTTATGTTTGTACATACATAAATATGCAATTCTCTATATATATAATATTTGTATGAACGGACATACATCTCCATACGTTAATATTATTCGAATATTCTATGTATATAAATTTATATTTTTTTTTGTTCCACTATCATATGTGTACATGATTCACGAAAGCAGGCGACACGCGGATTTTATATATATTATATATACACACATATATATATATATATATATATATATATATATATATATATATATATATATATACATAAAATATATAAAATATATATATATATATATATATATATATATATATATATATATATATATATATTTATTGTATTTATATATATATTTATATATATATATATACATAGTACATATAAGATGTCTGTACGCACAACGTCCGTTGGTTAACAAAGTGAATTCAATACTGACGGCTTTTCAAAGTGAGCAGCATCGGGAGTGTCATAGAAATGCATATCTACAATTTTTGTACGTTACATTTCTGTATCCCAGGGCTCCTCCATGTTCTGAGTATATTTGTGTTTCCTCTCCGTGATTTCCTTAGAATAGAGAGAGAGAGAGAGAGGGAGAGAGAAAGAGAGAGTGATAGAAGGGGAGAATGTATAGGCGCGCATGACTGACAAAACCTTTTGTTGTATAAAGACAACTTTTTTGCGCCCTTATTTATACACTTATGACGATAACAAAGCAGTTAACAATGTGAACTAGAAATAATAAAAAAAATTGGGTAAGATACATATGTATGTATATTATATATGTACATACATATGTTAGTACAAAAAGCGACATAGATTTAAAAACTTGTTGAAATTAAAAAAACTAAACTAAAACTTACAAAAAAGTACAAATTTTTGAACTTCGCTCAATAAATGTTAAAAGTTTGGTTAGTTTATATGTGTGTTCGAAAGTGGAAAATTTCGAAAATTAAGAACATTTTTTTGGGTTATCAGCAATAACAAAGTGCGAAATTGTTAGTTTTCTGGCCAGATTTGCTCTATAAATTGAGTTGAATTCTCTCAATTTACCGTGAGCTCAAAGTAAGTTTGCGTCGATAAAAACACTCGTCTCGAAGGACTCTGGAACTCCCTCTGACTTTTTCCTTTATAATGTTGAAGCCTGCTAAAGCCTATATTCCGTCTATGCAAAGCTATTCGTACACTCGAAAGTATTCTAATTTCTTTCTATTAACGATATATCTTAACTGAGTTATCTTTAATTCATTAAGCCTGCACGTTCTCCCGGCCATGATAGAGCTCCAGCATGAATCCTTATATTCTGTACTGATTTCCCTCTATTAACATGAATTTGATAAATTAAGACCCACAACTTGTAATCTTTGAAATTTTCTTCAATTATTTTAAAAGTTTTCGGAAGAAAATGCAAATTTTTTTTCACATTTTGATTGTGCAAAGTAAAGTAAAATTGTAAAGTTCTTTTACGGTCCCTTAAATAATTCAAGCACGTCTGCTTGTAGTGGATGCGCATAAGCTTACATATAATTTGCTAAAATATATTTTAAAAATAAATTCTTAGTCAAAAAATAAATTGCGCAAATTTTTTTTTTCGCAAAAAATATTTTTAAAAATAAATTTTTAGATAAAAAATAAATTGCGCGATTTGTGAACGCGCGTGCGATCTCACACACACTTACTCTGTTCTGCCTAGGCCTTAAGTGATCATATAACGTTTATTTTACTTTTTAATAAAAAATAATAGCATAATATTTTGGTCTACACAAACTTACTTACTTTTCGTCATCAAAATGTTGCCTACCGAAATGAGCGCTATCAGAACTTAAAAGCAAACAGACCTGAATGAAAGTGAGACCATAGCCATGCATCGCTGAGTGGCAACAATATAGATGATTAAAATTTTTGAAACGTGGTCACACTGGTCATTTTGGCCTGCAAATTGTATGGAAATTGGGAATTTATCGGAGGCTATATCTCCTAAACTAAGCGAAAAATCCAAAAATTTTACTTAATATTTTCGTCTTATTTCGTCGAGTTCTATAGGAAACCGTTCTCAGATCTTGACGCCACGGAAACAGCAATATCCCCGAACCAATTATCAATTCCGTTTGCTGATATATCTAAGATAAACTTTAAGAAAGCGATATTCAAAACAAGCACTCTAATGTAGCCCTGGTTCGGATTGTCTGTTCTATCGTTATCGATGGGCTTAAATCGATACATTTAATATAAAAAGTGTTTATAGAATTGTTTTAATACTGTTCCATTTTTTTGTGCTAAAGTGGGAGGTAAAAATGAATAATAACAGTATTGAATGATTTTTGCGCTATAAATTTCATAAGTGTTTACTCTAATTTAAAAATAAACTCCGTTATTTAATTGAAGAACGCCCACTGAGGGCTTGTCACAGACTTTATTGTATTTTAAAGAGTGGTGCATGTACAATGAATTCCATGCAACAGAAAATGCGGCAATTGGCAATATCAAGTGAAAGCTCCCACGATGGATATAAAAGGAACAGTGGAACTGTGGCTGCTTTTGTAGATAAACTGCAAAAAAACATTGCCGATGAACACGAGAAAAATGAACCTTACATTCGCCCAAAGACAGCGCCTTGGATTCCGCCAAAGCCGAGTAAAAAAACAAATGAAATGCCCCAGGTACAACGTAATGCATATGAGTTTTGAAGTTATATTTAAATAAATGAATGAATTAATAATAACTAGGTGCCACTCAGCAAGCTGGTAACTGACACAAAGGAACCGCTCTATTCCCAGCCATTGCAAGCCACAACAACTGGAACTGCCTGTAGTGTTTTACGAAAACAGACTATGCATTTAGGACAATCGGAAAAAAATAAATCGCTGGACAATCCAGCAGTATTAGAGCATCAGTTGGAAGCATTGGCATACCATAAGCTTCAAATGGAAAAGAAGGGTCTTCTCAGCAGGTCGATTAATTCAGTCCAAAGTATTCCCCCCAACCAATGCTTCACATTACAAGAAGAAAATTTTCCTAGTTGTTCTACCGGAAAACCTATTAAAGCGCAAATGTCAACTCGGTCTGATAATCACAATAAGCTTTACTCTAACGTGCAACAATCATGTATACAAATTGGTAAGGCAGAGTACCAAAAATTCCAATATTACGAATTAAAATTTTTCAGCACCTAAGCAAATTGCCATATACTCAAGAGAAGCTCTCGCGGAGCGAGAAATTGAAGATGATTTACCCCAGCCACCCAGTCCAGTGAGTTCTTCATATAGTGAGCTGCGTCGGGCAAGTAATGTTTTTAACAAAGATCCCGATAGCCATGCTACACAGCCTGTAACAACAGCGTCAACGTATAGAAATTATGCAAATCAATATGCTTCCAATATAAAGGTATGTTGTATAGTGTGATTTAAAAATGAGTAAGTACCGGACTTTAGTTTATTAATCAATAGCCGATTGATATTTGAAATCAAAATTTATTTAAATATATATATATTTATATAATATATAAATTTAATTTAATTGAATTAAATTGATAGAATTACAAAATATACCTTATTATTACCTTATATAGAAATTATTATTATTTCCAGAAGTATTAAAGTATTATGAATATTCTCGATTGTTAAATTTTAGGATTATAAAAGTAAAGTATGCTCGGATTTATATGGGTATGGAGGGTTCTCACAGGTGAGTAGTTTTTTTTTAAATATATAATTAAATTTTACGGTATTTTATTTATTTTTTATTGTACAGAGCTCGTCCACTTATGATTCAATTTACGAACCTATTAATCCACGCCCACCCAACGATGGGTCTTCGCGGGCCAACTTCAATAATACCATGTATGCATCGTATGAGAATCAATTAGAAAATACTTTAATCTCGAACAGTGAAGATTATGCCGTTTACCCCTGTGAAGAGCCTAGAGAAACCATTGACTATTTAAATAAATTGCCAGTAGATGGAACCATTAATCAATATCGTTTGACGCCTATTGATGCCATTGAAGAGGAGAGCTATGGTCAGTAGAGGTTATCGATATATGTATTTATTGTCATTTTTATAACCTTGCAGAGGGTATATTAATTTTAGCCAAAAGTTTGCAATGCACCTTAGGAGATATGTCCGATCCTATAAATATATATATTTATCAGAATCAATAGGCGAGTCGAACTAGCCATGTCCGTCTGTGCGTCCGTCTGTTGCAACGCAAACTAGTCCCTCAGATTTAGAGTTATCTTGATGAAACTTGGTATACATGTTTCTTATCACTGCACGGTGTATATAAGTCGGAACGAGCAGCCAAAGAACCTATCGGTCGAATTTTGTTGATTTTTAAGATATCGCCATGAAACTTTTCCGATATATGGCTAAGTATGTCCATTAAATGCTATGCAAGTTTTATTATAATCGGACAGATATATCGTTAAGGTGCCATAAAACCTATCGGCCGATTTAATATTTGGAGTAACTGAAAGGGTATGAAACCTTCGGCGTGCCGAAGGTAGACTTTCTTTCTTGTTATTAAAATCTATTTTGTAATACCAACCAGGAATATGCAATAAATGCGGAGAGCGGGTGCTTGGCGAAAACAGTGGCTGCACGGCAATGGAGCAAATTTATCACATTTCGTGTTTTACCTGTACGGAGTGCCACATAAATCTACAAGGCAAGCCGTTTTATGCGTTAGAGGGAAATCCCTTTTGCGAGTATGATTACTTGCAGACACTCGAGAAATGTTCGGTTTGCCTAATGCCGATTTTGGAAAGAATTCTTAGGGCCACTGGGAAGCCGTATCATCCGCAATGCTTCACTTGTGTTGTTTGTGGAAGCAGCCTGGATGGTAAGCATAAATAACTTTTTAATTGTTTTTTCTTAATATAACTTTTCTTTGGCATTCTTGCAGCCATCCCATTTACAGTCGATGCTACCAACCAAAATTACTGCATTGAAGATTTTCATAAGTGAGGTTCCATCAGTGTCTAAATAAACTACAAAATCTATAATTGAAACTATAACTATGTTTATAAATATACCGATATATTTGTAAAAATTAATGTGTTAAATGCACATAATAATAATATGAATATTTTTAAATTTATTTAGAAAATTTGCACCTCGCTGCTGTGTTTGTAAGGATCCAATTATGCCCGAGCCTGGTCAGGAAGAAACAGTGCGTGTGGTCGCTCTCGATCGCAGTTTTCATTTGGAGTGCTATAAATGTGAGGTATGAGGTCTTCCAACAACCCTTCAATCATAACTCAATAATAACTTAATGCAATATCACAGGCAGAAGCCATGTCCGTCTGTCTGTCTGTATAAATAAATATATATATATATATAATGTTTTTCTTTACCTATTCTTCCTTCATATTTTGCGGGAATTGTTTTTCTTTACCTATTCTTCCTTCATATTTTGCGGGAATTCTGTAGCTTTTTCGACATTAACTGAGCATTTCTCCTTTCTTCAATATTGACAAACATTGAGATTTTAAGGATATAAGTAATGTCACTGGTACAGTTCTGTGATAGGGAAGGTAACGATATAGCCGTAACTTCCAATTTCAAATTTCATTAGAATCGGAACCACTATTATAAGTCGAAATTAGAGTTTTTGTATGAATACCTGTATTATATTCCTATATGCCCCAATTTAATAAATTTCAACTTTCGATTTATGCACTTTTAAAAGTTGAAAAGAATTGAATTTTTATAACCTTAAGTTTTCAAAACCTTAAAACTGAATTTGTTTTCTTCTAAATTTGCTTTCTTTTATTCGTTAATCTTTAAAACTTTTATATTTTTTGAATACATTCAATAACTAAATTAATTCGTTTTCCTTTACTAGGACTGTGGCCTCTTATTGTCTTCGGAAGCGGATGGTCGCGGATGTTATCCCTTGGATGACCACGTTTTGTGTAAGAGTTGCAATGCTAAACGCGTGCAAGTTTTAACAGATTGCATGATTTAAGAGTCTACAATACATAAAATATTCATAAGCATTAATTGTTCTATGCATCTAAATACACATTCCAAAATTGCAAATATGCATGATAACTAAATGATTTCGGGTCACATTGACCACTTACATCTTACCTATGTCGAATAAAAAAGATTTAATAGCTGTCGTTAAAACCCCAATTTCATTGGAAAACCGTGTATTCTTCAAAATGGTCTTCGCATTATCATCACGAGATATTATCGATAAGAAATTATTAACAGAAACAGATAAATGTTGTAAACGTTTGATCCAAAGTATATGTAAGTCTACGCCCTTGGGAGCGGATGTGTCAAAAAAAAAAAGCCAAAGAGCAACAGAAATTCATATAACGGAATAAAACAGAGCCCCCTTAGAACTTTGAGTTTTTATACCCGCTACTTATAGAGTAGAAGGGTATTAAAACTTTGTTCAAACCGAAAATGTATGTATGTAACAGGCAGAAGAAGACATCTTCGACCCCATAAAGTTTATATATTCTGGTTCACGATCAACCGAGTCGATAGCATTGTCGAGCATTGTCCTTCTGCCCGTCCCTCCGTCTGTCTGTCCATGTGAAAATCTAGATCTCACCCATTATAAGAGCTAGGACTACTAAATTTGGTGACAATACCTGTTATTATTGCACGCTGTTCAAGTTGATTTTGGATTTTGACCACGCCCCCGTAAATCGAAAAAAATTGATTACAAGCGCAATTCTGTAGCCATATTGTCCTTTTTCGGCTTATATAATAACTACAGCTGGCCAGATGATCTCTAAAAATCTGGTAACAATCGGATAATAAACACAGAAGTTATTCAACTCAACGTTTTCCATAGCTGTAAGCAGTGCTGCCAGCAGCATTGAGCCGAATAGGGAGTACGTGGTGGTCAAATGGGATAAGTGGTGGACGGCAAAACGAACAGTATTATTATGCATTTACCGATTCGAGTCCCGCCCTTCATTTTTGCCAAATTTTCAGTCTGATTATAATACGCAATTGACACAAAATTAAAATATTAAAACACTTTAATAGAATTGGGGGGGTTAGGTTTCTAAAGTCTGTGTAAAGTCTAAAAATTACGTAAACTTTAGAGTGTTCACGTTGGATCCCATCAATCAATTTCACGCAGCTTTCGGTTTTTTGTTGGGAACGAAGTTGCTTGACTTAATCGTGCACTTATGTTGCCCGTGCAGTCCATGCACTGGCAGGCAGCGGCAGTCGCTGACGATTTCAGTCTTGAAAAGTGTATCAGCTATGGAGGATGTCACTTGATTAAGTGCCTTCTTTTGATCAGCAGGCTTTATCTTGTCGAAATGCTGTGTGGCGAATACCCAACCTCCGTTGTTCAGTACAAAGTCGATACCCATATCGTTTTCAAATTGAAGTTTCGTGCGCTTCTTATTGTCCTTGCCATCCAAAGTTGCAACTAATCGCGCGTTGAATCCTGTCAAAGAAATAATAATATATTTGATAAGCGATACATGTAGATTTGTATTAAAACGAATGTTTTAATGAACTAACCGACTAGCTTTTCAGCTGGCACGCCTTCCAACGCAAGTCCTTTAATAGGAGCAATCAAATGTAGCAAGGCTCCATCAAAGTTAGTGAGACTTCCCGTTATTTGGGCTCGCACAAACTTCCACTGTAAATTAATTCAAATAATTATATTCCCTGTTTATGTTTAGGTCACCGAAAATCAAGAATTTCATGGAAATATCAAGAATATTTCTCTGCAAAACAAAATTGAATATAAGGAATATAAACTATACTAACCCAATTTTTGTATTCGAGAGCATCACTACGAATTCCAATAATACTCTTGGCTGCACCAGCACGGAACGGATAATCAAGAGCCATGTTGAACGCCCTTTCGTCTGACTGTGGTACGATGGTCTTAACAAATTGTTCCAGTACTTTGTATAAGTCAAGAATACGTTTCTCAGAAATGATTTGTTCAATACAGTTGTCACACAAATTTTTGGGACCGTTTAGGGTGATACCGCCCACGTTTCCTTTATAGTTGAGCTTGCCATTGTCGCTCGTTAGAAGTGCCGGATAACGTTTTGTATCATCGAAAGCTACAACACCAATTTGGACATCTGTCAAGCCGCGAGTCTTGAGTGATTCACGAATTTCTGTTATAAGCGGTGCAACTAGGCCATCGAGAACTTTTGGCGTAATGTTCACATCGATGACAAAAACAACGTCGGCCTTGTTAGTCGGTATTTTAAGAGTGAACTCTTCATAAAGTTCCCGTTGACCATGATTTCCATTACAACGAAGACAACGCGATGGCAGCAGTACCCATTTGTTCTGAAGTTTCAGGGATGATCCGTAGCCCAAGGCAAATGTGCAGGCGACTGATTCTTTGTCTTTTTCTGGTGTACCTTCCAGTGCAATATCACATGCTCTGCGGTAGGGTTGTACGTCTTTAACCCAATAATTGAGCGCCAGAGGTGACTCAATACCAAAAATGTCACTGCATATGTCTTGATGTGCCGGATTTTCCAATTGGGCTTTGTTAAAGGTCACGGTAGAGCACTTACCAATGCCGTAGTCATTACCAAAGGAGGCGGAATCAGTAGCCAATTTACCATCTATCAGAAGTTGATCATCATATGGCTCTGCGTTTCCGTTGCCAAGCAGTCCTCGCGTTTTACCCGTATAGAAACCATTTACAATCACGTGACACACCTTCAAATCAGTTGTACAGACAACAGTTACACCATACTCCGAGTGCAAGTGAACCGTGTAGAAGCGACGCCAAGCATGGATACCTGGTAGGTGCTGTGGATACTCTACTGGTTTTCCATTTAATTTAAGGGCTACCGTGTCGCTAACCTCTAAAACATTGCCATCCCGATCCACCAGCGTAATAGTCTTTAGTTTGCCGTCCGCTAGTTGCCCAATAACAGTGAAATTGTTATTCACACTGTCCTGGGCTAAGATGTATCTGCAGTTGCCCGGGTATGAGAAGGCCTGTCCGTCAAAACTAAAGATATGTTGCCCGTCGACAAGGTGACCGTGCAACTCAAAGTTTTGGAAGAAGATCCATGATTTTAACCAATCTCTGGTAAAGATTCCTTCCCAGTTTTCATTTAACAGAAAGTTAATTATGCTGGACCGGAACGTGAACAACGAGGGAAGATTCTTAAGAGTTTCCAATGATTGGGGCCACACTGTTATCCATGAGTGCAGATCATTACCTGGGGCACCAATAATACCAGTTCCAATAGGACTATTTTTTTCAATGGATGCCCAAAGAGAACGCAGTGCTTTGACCAACAATTTTGACAGGTCTTCCAGCCATTTCTCGTCGTTAATGGGTTTCTGTTGCAACTTTGCTTCCAAATAGTCTTGTAACTTTTGTAATAGCTCGTTGCATTCCGGTGTTTGCAAGAGAATGTGCAGCTGCGAGAAGATGTTGTTAAGCAACTCTACTGTTTTCTCAACCAACTTCAGCTCTTCAATCTTTGCCACTACATTTTTTTGTAGTTCATCGAAAGTTGGCAACTTTGCAATGTATTCTCTGAGTTCATCGACCAATTCGTCTGTGGTGGTCACGAGGGCTTTCACAAGTTCCTGTATCGCTTCGTTAATGGGATGGAGTGCATCGTTTAAGATCTTTCCGTAGTTCTTGAAAATCGGTCCGTACTTTTCAATCCATACAAGAAACTCTTTAAAGCCTTTTGTGTAAGCATTAACAAGTTCCACTCGAATTTGTCCTATCACCTTTGTTGCCGTAACGACTAGCTGCTCCCAGGCCTTCAAAACCGAGTTGTTCCAAAGATCTTGAAGTTTTTCGTTAATCTCAGCAAATGTTTTATTTAACTTTTCAATGTAATCTGCTGTAACCTTTGTTATTTCTTCTGTGAAGCTATTGATTTTTTCAAGGAGTGTTTGGCTGAAAAGAAAGTTCATAATAGTTTTGAGTCTACATTGGTAGATATATAACATTTTCTTACATGGAAGCGATGATTTCTGTCAATGCAGGATCATTTTCGAGTTCTTTAACTATGTTCTTTGATTGTCCACTGTATGCATTCTTAAGTTTGGTGAAATCGGGAGTACTTTCTTGAACCAATTTTAGCTTCTTGCTAAAATCTTGCTGTATCTTTGCAAATTGCTTCTTAAGCTTTTCCGTAACTGCATCCGTTTCTTTTTTTATCTCGGCATCAGCAGTGTCCTATGATTAATAAACAATCGTTTAGTATAGTTTTAAGTTCTTTGAACCTAAGCTTTTGTATTGTTCTTACCAGGAAAGTCTTTATATTATTATCATTTGATTTATAATTGGTTTGCAGGAAATTGGCTGAATCGAGAGCAACGCGTCCATCAATCAAACTCTTTCCGCCACCAACGACATTAAACTTAAAGTCGCTACCCAGTTTGATTTCTGCATTGGCATCAATTAGATCTTGACGCTTCACTGAAATTTTGGCCCAGTTTGGCTGAATTTCGCTGGTTACTTGCACCTGTTTTTGACTTAATGCCTGAACGTTTGAAATAATTTTCGCACTACGTTTTTGCCAGTCCGCATTGGCAATGACGTAAAGTAACTGCTCGTTAAGTCCATTCACCGACAGTTCTAAGTGATCTTTGTTACCGGAAATAAAGGCTTCTGCTCGAAGGTCACTCGTGCTACTTTGCACCTGAGAGCCTACACTGAAGTCTTTCGTCTCTGTGTTCAAAGCTGCGTGTGCGGTGATCTCGTACTGGAACTGCAGTCCTGTGGAGCGCAGTTCATGATGTGAGGTTACATTGAAGCCGCTTTGGGTTTGGGTATTCTTTAACTGGCTGGAGCCAATTATGCGTTGATCTGCTGTGCGGAAAATGTCAAAGACAATTTCACTGTTCAAAGTGCGCTGTTCGCGGCTTGCATCTATTTTTCCGGTGATGGTTAGTGGTCGTATAGTGGGATGCTCCAGTTTAAGGTGTCCACGGGCATTGAGAGTAACTCTTTCGGCACCGGATAAATCAAGAACAGCCGAAAAGCGTGCCACGTCGTTAGGACGTTGCAGTTTGTCAATATAAAAGACAACCGATTGCTCGTAGTGTCCAAAGACTTTACCATCGCTGGGCAGCTGCTGTGTCACCTCAAACAATATCTGACGTTTCGGAAGATTTAGCTGGAAACTTGAAGATGTTGGCAAAATCTTTGCTGCTAGCTGATATTTGATATTATTTCCGGAAATTCTTCCATCCAGATTGTATTGGTACTTAATGCCTTGACGCACTGTCTTAGATTTCCATTCAAGTTCGTAGGGATATCCAAGTTCACGTAGATCTATCAGTACTAAAACTCCCAGCTGTTCTCCATCTAATTGCTGTTCATCAATCGCAATTGTCGACTGTAACTGAAGGTTAACACATTGTTTTTTTTCCTCGCAAATGGAAAGTTTTGAGTTGAACTCCTTGTTCGTCAGCTTAAGAGTGGAGACTGCGTTCTTAGGCCCAAAGTTGCCATTAAAAGTGTACGCAAACCCAATTTCCTTATCGCTTGCAAGTTCGAAATTTTGGCGAATGAGTTTGAAGTTACCCGTGTGAGTTTTTCCATTGTATTGCAGCTGTCCCTGACCTTCGATGATGGCCCTGCTCTGCTCTTTTTTAAGGTTATAATTGGCTGTACCCGAGACTATAACGTTTTGAGCCTGTTTCAACAGCACCTTTAAGCTTTTAGTCTGCGCCTTGATATCTAACACATAGTTGTTCAAATTAAGTTTCTTGGAATTCCAATCTCCCAGCACATAAAAATCATCAATGCTTGTATAAGCAGCTTCCAAATTAAGTTTAAGATCCACTTCAGACAAATTATCGATGTTCAACGTCAGTTTGGCTTTGCGTTCGCCTTTCACTTCCACAAGTGCGATCAGAATAATAGGTTTAGCGTCGGGTAATGTAGCATGCAGGTCAAAACCTTTTTTGTAACTGGAGCCATAGAGTTTCGTTTCCACATCGTATACCTTACCCGATTGCTTAGCCTGTATGCTGATGCTGCAGCTGTCCTCATTTGTCTTCTGGTTGCGTATATTTAGTTCAAGATCTTTAACAGACTCAAAACTTGTGTCTAGCTTCAAGTGAAGCTCTGTCAAATCAGTCTCTCCAAAGCTGAGCTTTCCGCTGCTCTTTATGTATTTCTCGCCGTATTTGCCATTGAAAGCATATTCTTTCTTAGCATCGCTTTCAGAGAGCTGATAACTTCCATCAAATTTCAAAGACTCCGCAAAATTATTGTGTTTAGCCTCAAATTTGTAGTTTCCCTGATGAATTGTACCCTTCCACGCAGTATCAATATATGCAAACTGTCCATCACCAGTCTTTGAATCTAATACGAGCTCCAGGTTGTAAGCACCTTCTGTATCTTCTATGGGTTGTAGGATCTTGCCATGACTGCTTAGCTGCCAGCTCTTCAGCTTTGACTCGGGTATTTGCAAATTTGTTTTTACTTCGTATGTGCTTGGTACGGTTCCTTTGCCCAGTTTGTAATTTCCATTGAAATTAACCTGAGCACTAGCACCATATTTTCCAGTGACATGGCCAATGGCATGACTCTCGCTATACTCATCGATTACCACAACAAGCTGCAAAGGCTGAACTGTGAGCAAATTTCCTTGAGCGTTTACAGCAAAATCGACCCCTTTGCTCTGACCTTTAAGGAGATGCTTGACATGCCAATCGACCTCAGCCTGTTGTCCATTGAAGGCAGTGTATGTCAGTTGCGAATTCACGGAGAATTCCTTCGACTTGTGATCCAGACGTTCCAGTTTTCCCTTAAGGCTGATCGAACGTTTCTTTTGGGTACCCGGTTCTTGATCATTGAGCTGCAACTCCATGTTACCTTGTGAAACCTGAGTTTTGGGATTCAGGGTTAAATGACGCTTAAAGCTGCCATCAACTATGCGTCCGTTAGGAATATTAAGCGCCCAAGTTCCTAGCACATCTCCATTCGTACGCCATTCACCTTTTACGTTTCCATTCGCTTCGAATGCCCATTTTTTGTCTTCCACTTCTAGGGTGTTTTTAGTTGAAAGTTTTGCTTTGTCAAACAGATTTTCGGTTCTAAGCTTCAGCGTCTTTTTTCCATCAAGCACAATGCTTGCGTCGACGTCATATTTGGGAGCTTGAATGTGGAACTTTGTATCAATCTCAATCTTATGTTTCAGATCTGATTTTTGGCTCTCAACTGTAGCGGTCAGTTCTCCTTTTCCTGTCTTGGCGACTTTTAAATCAGCTTTGGCAACTAACAAGTTGCGCACGGATAGATGTAGCTTTCCAGCCGAAATTTTATCAACTGGATGCTGAGACTCAGTGGTGAACTTTACTTGCTCCACATTTTCAATATTCAGTCGAAATTCGCTTGTGGTCTTCTCCGGTGTGCCCAGAATCTTAGCGATCCATTGTAGTGGTTTGTCATTTGCTGACAACTTTGCTGTGCCTTGAAGATCGACATGAATATCTTGTGGTGAATAACGTTGTCCTAAGTTGCCCTTCAGGGTTACTTGAATGCCGCTTGAAGTAATTAGACTATGGTCGATTGCAAAAAGATTGCCATTTGTATCTCCCTTAGCATTGATATCTATTGTGCGCTGATTTAGCCTGCCTTGAACCACCAGCTCGTAGTCATTAACAGATTTTTGATTTGACTGGTACTTGACAGTAACAGCTGCGGATGTCTTTTGATCACGTTGTGCTTGTGCTTCCAGTAGAAATTTGTTAGCCTCGAAATTTGATTTGACGTTAAGTGAACCGACGGGCTTGTTTTTTTGTTCGACAGACAGATTGTGTGAAAATTTATACGAGCTTACTGCCTCTTTGTTTTCCGTTTTGACATATGCTAACTCGGTATCAGAAACTATCGTCCATGAGGCAGCTTTGCCGATCAGCTTAAGCAAGTATTCTTGCTGCTTAATACCCAATTCAGCAGATCCGCCGTAAACCTGATTCGGCACACGTTCGTCATTTACGAACAATCCCACAGCGTACTGTCCTTTGTCTAGTTTAAAGTTGCTCTTCACCAAATATGATTGCTGGCCTGGTGCGAAGTGCAGTTCAGTGCTTAAAGAGCTGGCACCAACATCTGCCCAACCATTTAACACAACTCGCTCATTTTTCGGGCCTAATATTTGGAAATTCTGGAAGTTGTAGCGCGATTGCCGTTCATTAGTTTTCTGTATAACGATCTTTCCATCAGCTCGATAGCCATTTATATTGTTTGTGATGCCTGTTTTGTCTTGGATCTCAATCAACGGACGGTACTCATTGTTATTTTTTGCGAATCCAATCTTGCTCTTCTTTACATCGCGATCTTGCTCCAATTGACCGTAGACCACCAGCTCCTGGTTATTATTTGTAATGCCTGCCTCCAATGCGAGGTGGTAATGGGGATTCTCCAGCGAAAGACGTCCATAGGTGCGCGGCTTAGTGCTTAGCTCGAAGACGAGGCTCGTGTCATGACTGACTTTCGATCCGGGAGTGCTATAGGCCAATTTCCACTGTTGGCTGCCGGTGCTAAGAGTTGTATGGGTTCCTTTTAGGTTAAAGTTTCGCTCTGTTGTGGCGTAGATGGAAAAAGCGAATGGCTTTGAGAGATGTAACTGCTGCTGGTTTCCTCCATTCAGTTCTCCCAGATCGGTTGAACTTGCCACGCACAAATTGACACCAACAATTTCAAGTTGGTTGAAGCAAAACTCATTATTGTTGTTTAAAGGCTTATTTTTTTTTGCCGCTTTTAGTGGAACTGCCCTTAGCTCCTTATCTTGCTCGGCTACAAAAAACTCGGTGCTAACCTGGACGTCAATAAGTTCTAACTTTTCACGTGGCAATTGAACGTCTACATTAAAACCTTCTCCATTATTTATTAAGGAAAGGCTTAAGTCGCTACCTGTGGCTGAGTGGGCACTGGACTGGACACGTAAACCTGTGGAGAGCACCTGTGCATTGAATCCCAGCTGTACGTGCGCACTTATGTCAATGCTAGGTACAAGCTTAAAGCGGTATTTGGCTCGTTGCCAGTTTTGCTCTAGAACATCATTTAGATCGATATTTAATGCAAGGTCAAACTTATTGGCGGAAAATGCTTGGGCTGCCAGTTCCAGCGGTACGCCGACGCCTGTGGGATAGCTCAGTTCTGCATCCAGGAAAAGTTGATGGCTTGCAAACTGCTTGGCGAAAGTCGAGAGCTCCTTCTTGGTCTTGTCAAATGCCGATGAGAAATAGCTTATAATTTCCGGAAGAGTGCTTGGTACGTTGTCTCCCAAACTAAGGAATGCCAATTCAGAGCCGAATAGTTTTAGAGATAGGTCTAAATTAATATCTCGATTATTTTTACTTCCATAGGTTCTGTATTTCTTCGAAACCTTTGCTGTTTCATCAGCTATAGAACGGCGGGAACGCCCTGACCCACCAGCGACTTCACCTCCCCCTTCGATAATCTTAACAATATCGTCAAAGTCCTTGTTAAGTAGACCCTTGGGGCCGATATAGTGCTCTAGAACATTCTCTAGATTTTCCTGTCGCACACTTGCATCGAATACATTAAAGTTTGTGCCGAAAATTTCCGAAGTTACATTCAGACGTGCAGAACGCGGAAGGAATCCATTTTGCGAGTAAATGAGCTTATAATCGGTACTTGCGCTAAGGCCTAGGGCGTCAAGCCTGTAGGAGACTTCCGAGTTGTAGCTGTATCGGCGGTAGTCATGTGGGAAATGCTTGGTTACACGAATGTTACCCAAATATTTGCGTTTGTCAGCCCGTTCGACGTCCGTGGAGTCACGCAACACCCGTAAATTGGACTCAATAAAGCCGCCTACCTGGAAAACATGCTCCGAGTTTACAATTTCAGTAATTTGATGGGCTAACTCGTCGCTAGGACATTCGATGGCTGCAAGATAGGCTTCGATTCTTAGCTCAGAGTCCTCGTTGGCATCTTTGAGAAGCTCTAGAGCTTTGGCGGAAGCAGTCGCACTGCAACTGGATGATGAAATTGCTTGCAGTGCGGTGACTCGAATACGGTTAGAGCGGCCGGGCGAGGCACACTCAACTAAAGCTGTTTCAACATTTTTGGCCAAGTTTTGTGCATTTCCGATTCCCTTAAGTACATAGACAATGCGCTCCTCCTTTTGTCGGGTTTCAGGTTTGCAGTGCTTTAGTTCTTCGACAAACTTCTTTGAGATGTGATCAATTTCAGCTGATTCGCAGGCGTTACGAGCACAGTACTTGGCTACCAAGTTTCCTAGCACTAGGTATATCTCCTTGGGTAAATCTTGCAGCGCCTGGGCAGCAGCCTGGTTAAGTGTTTCCTTGTCAACTAACTCAATTAAATTGAGCGATAGTATGGCAAAGAGTTTTTCTTTTCCCTGAAACTTGGGTAGCTGTTTTAGTATTGCCCTAGCCGATTCCGCCGTGTTTGTACGGAACAATGCATCCAGGTAGACCTTGCGTGCCTGTTCTTTGTTTGGATGCGGGTATGCTGCCAATTCAAGAAGTGTGTCCGTGCCAGCCTGGCGTAGAAGGCGTATTAGCTCAACAAACTTTTTGGCACTATCTTTTTTTACATAGTCCTCGGTGAGGCTGACCAATTCGTTTAGCACCGCCTTCAGGGGCACAATATTTTTTGCTGAATACGTGCTCGGTTTTTGGAAGATAATGCTAACCTTACGGCTACCTGTAGAAGGTGCTGGCCCAGGTGTGCCACCGGGATTCTTCAACTTTAGCGTGGTAACAACTTTTGCACTGACATCAGAATTTCTTTTATCTGCCAGTGCCGAGCCAGGGAACTTATATGACTCAACCAGCTGGACTTGCTGAACAAGACCCTGTTCCACGCGTGTCTCCTTGCTGTAATCAGACTGAAATAATCCACTTGACGTGACGCTGGCTTGTTCATTGACAACACCTGACAGCAAACCGCTGATAATTTGTTCGCGGTGCGCACATTGGTTTAAATTTCGCACCTTGGTTACAATTTCCCCGTTGGCCAACTTTGAACTAGATGTATGTGTGCCGCACTGGCCGAATACATCAGTCTCAACGTACGTGACTGACTCTCCAGTTTGCAGCAATGAAATAAGTGCGCGCTTAATGTTTAGCGAGTATTCGGAATCATTGGGATCTGTACATAGCTGTGGATCGAGCAGTCCATTGTTCCAGTTGAATTTCACTGGCTTCTGGATGTTTGTAACAAGTTTCTTATCCACCGACTCCTTGGTGTTGATAACCTTGACTGCGGCTACCTGTAGCGTGTAATCGCAATTTCCGCTGGCGAAGACCTTTGCCGTACCGCTTATCTTCAGGCTGGTGTCATCCGCCTCGCTGACCACACCTGCACTTATGCCCACAGTCAAAATGCTATCGAATGCATACTCGTAGAAGCTACCGGGAGCGTATTTCAGTAGACCATTGTCAGCTGAATGAAATATATATTTAGGTTTATATAACATTATTATGCATATTTGTAAAGGAATGGGAAGGTAATTTGAAGGATTTTTCACTTACATCGAGGACATCCACTGTTGCACGTGGCATCTAAAAAATAAAAATGACAACATTTAAAGTGAGCTTTGGAAATTAACTCTAATACTAATTCATAGTATGTAAGTCAAGTGTTTTTGGCCAAAAAATATTTTAAAATACCATAATGTTTGTTAATATTGCACTTAAATAGCAAAAATATCAAGTAGAAAAATTAAAAGTTTTAAACAAGTAAGAAAAGCTAAAGTCGCGCCCGACCGTAAGATACCATTCGCACAGTTTTGAAAAAAATTATCAAACTTTTATTTCCATCAAAAAACGCTGCACAAGTTCATTGTTTAAATCAGATCAGTAAAGAAAGCTACAGTTGAGCGCGCCCGACAGTAAGATACCATTCGCCCAGTGTCGAAACATATCACATATCATATTCCATCTATGTGGTGTCTTTAGATTTTGTAATAGTAGAGATCTAGACGTTCAAACGGACAGACAGATAGACTGACAGACGGACAGACAGACGGACATGGCTCAATCGACTCAGCTAGTGATCCTGAGTCAGAATACATGTACTTTGTGGGGTCTGCCACGCCTCCTGCCTGTTACATTTGCACAAACTTCGTATACCATTTTTGACCATTTTCAATGGTCGAATGGTATAACCACAAAAGTTATTTAAGTAAACGTTTTCCGCTGCTTGCGCTCTTTTAGCTTGTCGGGAAGTCATCGTCGCGATGCTATGTTTCAGTCGTCGTATTGTGTAAAAAGCTGATTGCTATGAGCGTGTACATAGATGTCGCCATTCAACAATATATCTAATTTAAACGATAGGTGGCAGATGAATTTGTGCAGTTTCTTGTTGGAATTCAAAGTGTGATAAATTGTTTCGCGACTGGGCAAAGGGTATATTACTGTCGGGCTCTCTCGAGACAGTAGCCGTCATTACTAGTTATACCATTCGACCATTGAAAATGGTAAAAAATGGTATACAAAGTTTGTGTAAAAGTATATAACACGCAGAAGGAGACATGTCAGACCCCATAAACTATATATATTCTTGCTCAGGATCACTAGCCAAGTCGATTAAGCCATGTCCGTCTGTCCTTCTATCCGTCTGCCTGTATGTATGTCGAGATTTCAGCTATTACAAAAGCTAGAGTAACCAAATTTGACATGATGCTTCCTGTATACCATACGCAGATCAAGTTTATTTCCAATTTGAAGTGCCACTCCCACGCAAATCGATAATTTTTGAATATTAAGGAAAGTATTATAGTTACAGCTTTCTGCTTTGGAACACGAAAGGTACTAATAATATGCACCCAATCCCCAAATTACATTCGATCGGACAATAAACACAGAAGTTATTAAAGAAAATGTTTTTGATGGTTCCATACGAATGGTATCTTACGGTCGGACGCGCTCAACTGTAGCTTTCCTTAGTTGGTTTTTTTAATAAGGTACCCATTCTGAGGCTACTAAGAATAAAAGAAGCTAACGGGATGCCGCAACATTTGAAGTGCAACGTCTTACTTAATCACATCTTCAGCTTGTTTCGAATTTTTGCCTGATATGTAATGTCTGTTGTATGTACGTTAATAAACATGCATACCTGCGTTCACCATAGTAATTAGAAGCAGGCAACTGAGGATCCCTCGCATGATACGCGAGTTCGCCATCCTCAGGTTGAATGCAGTCAGTCACCTTTCAGCTATCCTGTGAATAGGAACACACAGTTACACAGTTAAAAATGAGTTCATAGCCTTAAAACGTTGTAGAAAACACGAAATTAAAGCACAATTTCAATTTCAATTTTTATTATATATTAAATTTTCTCTGTTATTTGATAAATTGAGTGAGCTGTTCATTGCGTTTTTTTCTGATATTCTAGAAAACACGAAATGAAAGCACTATTTCACTCTTTTATATTTTTTTTCTCAGTTTTTTTTTATTTTATTTCATTAGGGATCAGAATACATATATTTCTATAACCTAATGAGTTTTTGAGTCTATGGTTGTTACTTCTGCAAGACTACTTATAATTAATATAAGTAGTTTCAGACATTTTTATTGAATATTGTCTTTTATATTGAGTGAGCCCTTCGTTTTTTCTAGAAAAAACGAAATTAAAGCACGATTTCACTCTTTATTATGTATTGAATGTTATATAAATTGAATGAGCTTTTTGTTTTCTATTTCTATTATTCTAGAAAACACGAAATTGAAGCACGATTCGAATCTTTATATATTTAATATTGTCTTTTATTTGATCTGCATTAAGGACTCGCAAATTTACTTTTAGTATTAGGCGAAAGATCACAGTTCCTGTCCACTACACAAGTTCTTCAATAAATCCCGCACACACAGAACACACACGCGATACGAATCCAACGACAACTGACATCTAATTAAGCTGGATTTCTACAGGAACACAATTTAAATACGCGCCGACGACTTCAAGCAGGGGAAATCTATATGTAGATTTGTATGTATACGAATACACGAGGGCATTTGTGATTAAGCGTGTACGCGTATGTTTGTGTGGGATTTTGTGGGAGCCGCATTTTCTTTTTTTGGATCTGGTCTCTGCTCTCACGCGTCGAAGCTTCGCTCACATGCATAGAAATATCAGTTTTCGTCATCAAAGTGTGCTCAAATTTTTATTTCCTCTCTTTTGAGCGTACATATTTAGTGCGGCTTTGTTATCAGTTTGTTTAATAACAAATATGTTATTAACATCAACATATTAGTATAGTATACTAAGATCCCACGATGGATATAAATTCTTCTTCAGGTTCACTAGTCGAGCCGATCAATCGATTCATGTCTGTCTCTTTGTCCGTTAGTTCGTCTATCCGTTTGAACGTCTAGACCTCAGCTACAACAAATAACCCATGAAAGTTCATGTACACTAGGCTGTCACATCCTTTTTTCAAGAGAGGTAGCTATCAAATTAAAAAAATCGGCGACAATAGGGATAGATTAGAGAAAAACAAGAAAGAAAGGCTACCTTCGGCACGCCGAAAGGGTTTATATCCTTGCAGTATGGCAGCTATACGATATAGATCTGTAAAAAACGCTGGTTGGGCAGCCCTGTTCCGTGATCGACAATCGATTTTTATACCATTGCAGATGGTATATTAATTTTGGCAAGAAGATTGCAACGCACCTTAGAAGACATATCCGACCCTATAAAGTATATATATTGTCTTAATCAGCATCAATAGGGGAGTCGAACTAGCCATGTCCGTCTGTCCGTCCGTCCGTCCCTCTGATGCAACGTAAAGTAGTCTCTCAGTTTTAGAGCTATCTATCTTTCTTATTGCTGCACGCTGTAAATAAGTCGGAACAAGACGGATCGGACCGATATATCGTAAAGCTGCCGTAGAACCTATCGGCCGACTTTTATAATTTTAGATATCGCTATGAAACTTTTCTAATATATATATAATATATTTTATCATAGCTAATTTTATTATTTTATCATAGCTAATTCAAATTCTGTAGACTTAAAATCTTTAATTCTTTCTCATCTGTGTAGAAATTAGTCCTTACTAGTGTATTTTCCTCTTTTCCTCGTTTATCTTTTTTCTATCCATGAACTATATATATTTACTCACTATCTAATGTTGGATTTTCTTTTACGCTTCCTCTGGTCGATGTAGCGTACTAACAACTAACACCTAACACTAACAACTAACACCTAACACTAACAACTAACACCTAATAATCTTTTCTGATCTGATTGGGTTTTTCTGGTTTTTCCCCAATCCTTTTGCTACAAATGTTGGATCATTTTAAATAAATAAAATTTTTAATTATTCTTTTGTTCACCCAGACTTTTAATTTTTTTTTAATCTTAAAGATAATTTTAACTTAATTATATGAAAATTTGTTTAATTTAATATAAAATCTTTTAAAATTTTGTGTCGACTGCCATTAGTTGATGTTAAATAAATAAATAAATAAATAAATAAATAAATAAATAAATAAAAAAAAAATAAATAAATAAATAAATAAATAAATAAATAAATAAATAAATAAATAAATAAATAAATAAATAAATAAATAAATAAATAAATAAATAAATAAATAAATAAATAAATAAATAAATAAATAAATAAATAAATAAATAAATAAATAAATAAATAAATAAATAAATAAATAAATAAATAAATAAATAAATAAATAAATAAATAAATAAATAAATAAATAAATAAATAAATAAATAAATAAATAAATAAATAAATAAATAAATAAATAAATAAATAAATAAATAAATAAATAAATAAATAAATAAATAAATAAATAAATAAATAAATAAATAAATAAATAAATAAATAAATAAATAAATAAATAAATAAATAAATAAATAAATAAATAAATAAATAAATAAATAAATAAATAAATAAATAAATAAATAAATAAATAAATAAATAAATAAATAAATAAATAAATAAATAAATAAATAAATAAATAAATATGTCTAAGTCTGTCCATTAAATGCTATGGAAGTTTTATTAAAATCGGACAGATATATAGGCTGATTTAATATGTGGAGTAACTGCAATGGTATAAAACCTTCGGCGTGTCGAAGGTAGCCTGAAGTCAGCAATTTCCGATTACTTAAGACACTTATAAAGATACAACTTATGCTTCGGCATATACAGAGATAAAACGCATACCTAACCTCCAAATAATAATCCGATCGTACCCAGATGAACACAGACGTTATTCATGTCAATATTTTATATAGCTCCGCTTTTTTCGCTTTTGCTACATATGGTGTGTTCGTGACGTCGACGACTCAACGCATCGCTTTAATCTTTGCGCATAAGTGTGACAGCCAGCAGGCATAACTGATAGCGATAATATCTTGGGCATGGGTTGCAGAAGAATTTTTGCGTAAGCAGTGGGGGTGGAAAGGAAATTCAAAATATATTCGAGCTGCGTTTGGTACACAGCATCCTTAGTTCGGTGTCTGTAGCTTTAGTAATAGCTAAGATCCAGACGTTCAAACGAACAGGTTGACAATCAGACGGACAGACGGACATGGACAAACAGATGTCCGTCACGTGTCTGTGTGGCCCCATATAGATTTCAGCTACTATAGAAGCAAGATACAGCAAATTTAATATGAAGGTATGTTTATAAATATAACAAACTTCTGGAGTTTATTTCAAGTGCCATTTAGGTGCCACGCCCATCACCTCCGCAAATTGATAAATAAATTTTAAAATTTGATTTGTAAAAAAATTCAATTTTTGTTTTAAATTTTTGCTTCGACACACACATAGATATATATTATATTATATTATTATATTATATTTAAACAAGTTACTGTCTAGAAAACCAGTTTCCTGTTAAACGCCATGCAAAAATTTTCGGATTTTAAGAAATTGATCAGAGAAGTGATTAGTGATTATTTCAGCTAATAATCATATATATTTCGAAATCGGAAAATTGAAAAGTTTCATAGTATTATTCATGTTATCAGAAAGAAGACCAATACAGACAACGGTTATATGTGTGTGGGCTTACAATGGGTGGCAGAGTACATTTACGACGACAAAAATATTTAATTAATGATTAATAAGAAATAACGGCTACAGTCGATCGCGCCGCCAACAGTCGATCGCCCCCCTTCGCCCAATTTCGAAAAACCGTTACTTTCCAACAAAAATCTCTTCAGATTTTATTTTGCCCCCTATGCAACATATTCATTTTAGATCTTTCAATAAATGGCGCCATTGCGAAAATATCATATTAGTCAGCTTTGCTTACTTGTCGGATTGCAATTTAGAGGTTAGGTTCAAATCGCTTTCATTTTTCTGTAAGCCAAAACATAAAGTTGCTACTCTACAACTTTTTTTACAACATAACTCAATCGATTTGGTTAGTGATCCTGAGCAAGAATATATATACCTTGCGGGGTCTGTCACGCGTCCTTATGCCTCTAACATACATTTCCACAAACTTAGTATATCATTTTTGAACATTTTCAATGGTCGAATGGTATAATAACAAGAAAGAAAGGCTACATTCGACACGCCGAAGCTTTTATACCGTTGCAGTTACTCTACATATGAAATCGGCCGATATGGCAGCTTCACGATATATCTGTCTGATTTTAATACAACTTGCATAGCATTTAATCAACATACTTAGACAAATATCAGGAAAGTTTCACATCGATATCTTAAAAATTATGATAGTCGGCCAATATGTTTTATGGTATAGCTGCCATATATCGGTTTAATTTCGTTCAAATTTTGACAGCCTTTAAAGGGCAAAAATGTCATAGCGATATTATAAAAACTCAACAGATAGGCTCTATGGCAGCTATACGATATATCGGTCCGAACCGGCTCGTTCCGACTTATTTATAGCGCGCAGCAATAATTAGGATGTATACCAAGTTTCATCAAGATAGTTTTAAAACTGTGAGACCAGTTTGCGTTGCAACAGACGGACAGACGGACGGACGGGCAGACGGACGAACAGACGGACATGGCTACTTCAACTCGCTTATTGATGCTATATATATACATATTATTTTGAAATTAGAGATTAGAAAATTTAATGGAAAATCTGTTTGTAAAGATTTGAAAATTTAAAAAGAACGTTTGAATCTCCATATATTAGGGCACAAGTTTCAAGGTTTCAGTAGATTAGTCAATTTCTTGAAAGCATTTTGAACAATGTTGTGAACAAATCGTAGTGGAGACATACTTAGTATTTTTGTTATCTATATAATGTAAATATATATTTTCTACATGAGTTGCACTTAAACCTGATAAGAAAGTTTAATCTGGAAACAAATTTGCTTGAAAGCAAAAACGCCGGCTCGATTAGCCAGCGACAAAGCGCCTAACAGAAAAAATTACAGTTCAAAAGGCAGAACAAAAATAAAGTATGCTGTAATCTTTTCGAATCTCCGTAAACTAAATCTATGTACATACTATAAAGACAAATATATATGTAAATACAATCATAATTGGGTAAACATATGCAAGTATTTAAAGTATTTAGTATTAGGCTTTAGAAATTAAATCTTTGATTGAGCAGGTTACTGTATGTTACTGTATAGTTTTTGGAAAAAATTTCGGAAAGAAAATTTGGAATCATCAATCATAGTCCACAGTGTTCAGTGTAAACTAGATTCTTATGTCCTGAATAGGAAATTTATTCACAATACATAGTACCCGGCACAGTAGCGACTTCTGTCATTGGTGGCAAAAATCATAACTTTCGAAATGGAAAAATAATTTAATATAATATTACTCAAAAATATAACAATGGTTTTTTGAATTATTGATACCGTATTTCAGAGTTCGAAAAACATTTACATTCATTTACATGATACCGTATTCCAGAGTTCGAAAAACATTTACACATTTTTGCGCGGTTTTATACCATTCGGCCATTCAAAATGGTCAAAAATGGTATATACTAAGTTTGTGCAAATGTATGTAACAGGCAGAAGGAGACGTTGCACCCTATAAAGTATATATATTTTGTGACTCAGAATCACTAGGCAATTGAGCCATCTCCGTCTGTCCGTCCTGCGTATGAAGGTGTATAAACATCACAAGCTCCTGGAGTTTATTTCAAACTTGATTTATACCATATGCATATATATGTATCGGATTATAAACACAGAAGTTATTCATGTTAACGTTTTCCGTACTTCCACTGCTGGCGCCTTTGCTGCAAATCGTGAAGTCATCGTGGCGTTGCTTCGTTTCAGCCGTAGCGTGTGTAAAGCTGACAGCTACGACATTTTCATATGTAGATGGCGCTATTCAAAGATAGATCTAATTTAAACAATAGCATATTGTGACTTATCGTTTAACTTTTTGAGTGAATATCTGTGTGTGTGTGAGAGATTGCTGTGAAACCTTTTAGTAGGGTGAATAATATCTTAGTGTCGGGCACGCTCGACTGTAGCTTTCGTATCTTGTTTTTAGACCATGGATTTTAAAAAAATACATGGTCTATTGTGTTTGTCAAAATGTGCGTAACAGGCAGAAGGATGTATCTGCGACCCCATAAAGTCTATAAATTCTTGCTCAGGATCACTAGCTGAGTCAATTAAGCCATGTCTATCTGTCCGTTTGACCGTCTGTATGAACGCCTATATCTTAATAACTAAAAAAGCTAGAGTCACCAAATTTGTTGACAACACTTATGTGAATCGTACGCTGTAAAATTTTTATAAAAATTTGGGCCACGCCTACTTCCGCCCCCGCAAATCGATAAACCGTATAGCAAGCGCAATAATAAAGCTAGAGTATTCAGTTTTGGTGTGTATGATAACATCACCTAAACGATCGCTGAAAATTGGGTTCCGCTCGGATAATGAACATAAAGTTATTCAACGTTTCATATAGATTTGCAATGCGCCCACTGCACCCAAGCAAGCAGTGTTTTTTCCAAGCAGTGTTTTTTTCCAACTGATTGGACTGCTTGGCGTCTAACTGAAAACTATATGTTTTGTTTATTATTTTTCTTTAAAAAACGCGCTAAATAACAGTTTTCTCAATCTGAATTTTTTCATAATCTTTAGAAATCCATGGTCTTATACAGTCAACACTTGGCTGTAGCCGTTCTTGTTTTTATTCACTCGACAGGGGACTCTATTGATAGGTATATTTATAGTTGGGCGCAAGATATCTTACCCTCTGAATCTTTTGAATGTAGGCTTTCGTCAAATGTTATCTGTAAATCGCATTAAGTTTTTATAGTATTTGATATCCCTTGTCATATATTTATTTGAAATATTTGGTATATCCTATATAGAATTTGTTGTGATTATTTATATGAATTGAAATTTTTTTTTTCTTCTTGCTTATAGTAGGCACTTTCAAAAATGTTATGTTATATACATACAAGTGGGATTCTTTAAGTTAAAACGTAAATAGAAGACAATACATATATATATATAGTAAATCGTGAATAAAAAACTTTGAAAAACATTCCCACACTTTGCGTGTTTTGGTATTATAAATTTATTAACTCATGTCAAGGACGGAGAAATGTTTGCTTAGTTTAGTGAATACACTATTCTCCCAGACATCAGAGACGTGCCAAAAGACGTGCTAAAAGAAAACAAAAAAAAAATTGAAAATCGTTTTTAACAATCAGCATGATCTTTTTTCAAAAGCTTCATATGTGCATATGAAAATTATGTTTAATTAAGGAATAGTAATAAGAAATTTAAATTTTGTTCACCTATGCATATAAATTTACAATCTTCTGACTATAATAAGGATTTATATATAAGCCTTTTTACGCTTTCAAAATGAAAGTGAATTGTATGTATAAGATCTTGGCGAAATAGTTTTACAATTTGTATTTAAAAAATGGAATTCATATAGCCAAAAAGTGTAACTAATGCGATGCGTTTTGGAATTCTTAACCTATTTACTCTGTACGTCTGTTTCGACCTAAGCGCAAGAACTTAAAAAGATTTTGAAGACCAACGAAAACAAAGGTTAATGATTTAATGATGCGTTAAATACATATTAAATAAGAGGTAGTATATAATAATATGTCATCTGGTGCAATATACAGAAATTTTTAACTTAAAATCACCAACTTGTCACAATTATGGATATAAAAAGGCACGACATACATTACGGACATCCACATTCATCGACGACCATTTTGGGCAAGTCACGTTTGATGATACCATCGTCGCCATAGTATATTAATGACATGCTCGAAAACTTAACTGGTGCACAACAGGGACGCATGCCATTAAGTAAACCCATTTTACGGTATTCTTCAATGAAATGTGCGTGGAATGTCTGAAAGGTATCCGGCGTGCGAAATGGCCCTGTGCACTCTCCCCTGCAGTAGTTGGCAAAGTATCCCCGTGGAGCTATAATCCAATCGTCCCAGCCTAACGCCTTGAACGACACATAGAACGATTCCTTGCAGCATTGTCCATTCAAAGCGCCACCACAATCCACCGCACGCCTTCGGACTCGTCGTGGCTTTATCGACTCAGTGTGAAGAACGAGAAATGGACGATTTGGATTGATATGCTCCGCCCCGGTAGTTCTCATCTTCCACTTAAACAAATTGAGGGAGTAAAGGGTGCCACAGCCTGTGCAGTCAATTAAGAGACGCAGACTTCCACCACTGAGATCACTGTACCATTCTCGTGTGGTTTCTGTCAAATCGAATTTTTGCCAGCCAAGATGATCCGTATCCACTTCAAACGAGGCACGGAAGAGAAAAGCTTGATCTACAGCCTTGATCATTATATGAATGTTCCAAGTGGAGAAGTAGTATGTTAGAATATGGATGAATAATATTATATAAAACGATCATTATATACCTTTTCATTTGTAATGTTTACTCCAGGCGTCATGCGAAACACCCAAACTTTGATTCGCTTTCGAGGCACATTGGCGCTAAAACTGTTTTTGCGATTCCTATCTATTAATTGTTGTATTTGCATATTTGGATCGTCTCCTCGCCCCGATTCCCACTCTGTGTTCCGTTTCCTTGTTCGCTTTTCGATACGAATGTGCATTTCCGCACTGCGAATCGATAGTTTTTGCTTTGGCATACTTGACTTTTGTGGTGCGAACTCTATTATGCGATACTGCTGATACTGAGTTCCTAAAAAGAAAATCAAGTCAAAATTCTAGATAAGCAATATACAAAGGATTTACAAGAAGAGATTCAGTCTTGGAGAAAAAGACTTCCGAAATGATGTTAAGACTACCGAAAACAAAGTAAGAAACTTAGTTTCCTTTACTATCCCAAAGTGTTATCTAATTTCATGCATGTAAGAGCATTTTCGAGATGTCAAGTCAATCCAAATAAAAATTTAGATTTAAAACTGTAACTTCATGCTTAGGATCACTAGATCGATTGTCGATGTCCGTCTGTCTGCCCGTCAGACAATAAGTTATTCAATAAATAAAGTATGGAATTTATGTTTGCAACTGCTATTCGAAATAGGACGAAGGGTATCTTACGGTCGGGCATGGTCGACTGAAGCTTTCGTTTCTTGCCTTACATAAGAAGTTAGTTCTGTAAGACTTACCTTCCTCTGCAAAAGTGATGATCTCCTGTGTGTTACCGAAGAACTCTTCACGTTCGATATCATTGGACTCCTGTATGGTAACCGTTTCGTGCAGCGTTCTCTCCGGTGTAGACAGTCTTTCGTTTGTGTGTTGTCTCTTACCTGTGTTTGTAGCCTTAAGTAGACTTCTTTCATTTGACTGCCCACTATGGTTTCTTAGATAGACATTACTGCGATGTATATCAATAAGATATGTTGATTTTCTGTATGCACTTGACTTGTTATTCTTTCGTTGAATCTCTCTTTGGCCTTGCTTCTGCTGGCGCTGCTTCTTTGGATTGCCGGCACTCGATTCTTTGGTATGATTGCTGCTGCTTGCATAGACAAATGTCGGACTGCCAACGCCAACGCTAGCAAATGAGCTCTCGCCACTCACCATCCATTCTCCCTCCGCTCGATACAGGGTTTCCCAGATGAATTGCTTTGGCATTGGTTGCGACACATTCGGCTTGTGAGTAAGACCCAGTTTCGTCAGTATCTGCCGTTTAATCGACTCCAAACGGATTTGATCACTAAGCATTATATAATTATTAAATTTATTATTATTATTGTTATTGTAGTTATTAATATTAAAATTATTATATTTATTTTTATCGTTATCGTTATCATTATTGTTTTTATTTTTTTTATTCATATCAATATTATAATAATTATACTTATTGTTATTGTTGTTGTTTTGATTGGGATTTGTTTTAATTTTGTAGAAGTAATTGTAATTGTTGTTGTTGATATTGTTGTTGTTGTTATTGTTGTTGTTGTTGCTGTTTTTGTAGTCTGTGTGTGAACTATCTGTGTAGAACGTGACAATCGTAAAGTGTGTTATATATTGAACAATTAACAACTAATATTAATAGACTTACTACAACTAATGCTACTACTACAGATAGCATACCATAAGATAGATTTATATTTATATTTACTAGATCCAATCATCGGCTTACCTTTAATGCTATAGAGGTTGCCTTCCTCAACTTGGCAAAGCGTGCAACCGCCCTTGGACATGATCAAGTTCGATACGTAACCTCCGCTGTTAACGATCGCATTGCAATTGATTAGCTTCACTTCCAGCCAGAAGAGTCCGATTAGCAACCAGACGAGATTCGTACGATTTCGCTTGACGGGCTTAAAGCAAAGGCTACGCAAGGCGGGGGACGATTGCGAGGACGAGACGCAGTCTTTCAGTATAATGCTACTAACAGGTATACAGGTGTAGATGTTATACTGCTTGGATGCCTGCTGTGGTTGCTGCTGCTGTCGATGATTGTAGTTGCTATGTCGGCGTCGTCGACGACGGCGACGTCGACGGCGCCCCTTGCGTCGTCCCTTTCGATTATTGCACAACATTTTGCACAGATTGTTCTTTAGTTGTTGATCAATTGTGACGTCATAGGATGTATTGCTTTTACCGTTACAGTTACTGCTAGCTGTATCGCTAACTGAAGGCAATCCGGCTATGCTGTTGGACGGAGTCGTCACGCTGGCATTCCTACCACTCACAGTGCTTATACTAGTACTGGCCCCCTGGTTCTGCTGCAATATCAAATAATTGCTAAGCAGCGCGCCGAGTGTGGTCACCCAACGGCAGCTAAGAGAGACCACCAATGCCAACAGAAGCTTTCTGTTTCCACTGTTGGTTGCTTGTCTTGTACCCGTTATGGAGCTACATCCGGCTACGTCATCAACTGTCCCTGTGGCTGTGCTGGTTCGAACCTGGGATGGGAACAGATCGCTGCTACAACTACAGCAGCAAACCTCAACACAGCATCCCTGGAGACAGCAGAAACAGTTACAGTTATAGAAGCATTTGCCGCCCATTGAGAAACTTGTGGAGGTGGCTCCTTGAAGTGGTTTCTCCAAGTCGAAAAGCATTTTTATCCTCGCTAATACCAGCTGATTTTCCCGTGAAAGCTTTGTTTGAGGAAATCGTAAGGCATCCCACTTCTCATCCCACTGATGCGTAAATCCCATGCGATATGTAAGAGAAAGAGAATAGTAATTGAACACACATATTATATTTTGAATCTCACTATATATTTATTAATTAGTTGGCTCTCTCCTGATGCAAAATTATTATTGTCATTATCATTTTCTATGATCGCTACTCGACCCTTTTGAGGTGAATAAAACAGAGCTAGAGCTAAAGTACAATATAAAGAGACGTGGCAGACTCCACAAAGTTTTTTTATTCTTGCTTAGGACCTCACCGAGTCTGTGATTTTAAAGGTATCTCCAAATTATAGGATATACCTAAGCATTCCAAAAATGTTTTGACTCCTTACCTACATCCTTTGTGTAGATTTTCATAACCACCACTGATTCATGAACCACAATGTGTCGTTCAACATCTTGATTATTGGCCATACGTAACTTTCGTAGTCTAATGTACACGAAGATTGTCTAGCTATGTTATCAATTTAAAGATGCCCCCCTTTCATTGTTGCTCACAAGTCGACCTATATATTTTTCAAAGCCAGCCCCAAGTACACTTAAAATACTCTTTGTAGTTTTTCCCTGGAAAGAATGACCCCACTTGATAACTTAGGCGTTCAGATGCCACACTGTCCGCGGACGCAACTTAAAATCGGCAGCCCATAGAGCAACTGTAAATTTAGCTGGATCTAGCTTTCCACACAGACGGACAACCCAACATCGACTCGGCAATTGATTCTGATCAGATTCGACATGCCTCCACAAAGTCTATTCTATCTTCTATATATCCTATAGTTGCCAACACTTTAAAACGATTTATGGGGGCGGAAGGGGGCGTGGCCAAAATCCAAAATAAACTTGATCAGCATGCAATAATAACACATTTTCTCACCAAATTTGGTAGTTCTAGCTCTAGATTTTCACACGGACGGACAGACGGTCATGGCTATATCGACTCGCTGTTGATCCTGAGCCAGAATATATATACTTCATGGGGTCGGAGATGTCTCCTGCTGCCTGTTACATATATTTCCGGTTTGAACAAAGTTATAATACCCTTCTACTCTATGAGTAGCGGGTATAAAAAGTAAGCTACAGTCGGGTGCACACGACCGTAAGATACTAGATCTATTTTTGCATGGCGCTATCTACATATGAAAACGTCATAGCAATCAGCTTTACGAAGCATCGTAACGAAATTGTGTGTTTCTGGATTTTTTATTTGCCAAAATCCAGAAGCCTTAACGGACAGACCGACGCACAGACGGACATGGCACATGCGGACATGGCTCAATAGCCTCCTTCTGCCTGTTACATACATTTGTACAGAGCTAATATACCCTCTTATGACTGTTTCGGGTCGAAGCGTATACAAAAATTTCAACTTGCTGTAAAATTAAACAAGAAAGAAGGGCTACCTTCGACCTGCCGAATGTTTTATACCATTGCAGTTACTCCACATATTAAATCGGCTTAACGATATATCTGTTCGATTTAAATAAAACTTGCATAGCATTTAATGGACATACTAAGACATATATTAGGAAAGTTTCACATAACAAATGCGAGCGATATTTCTATGGCAGCTATACGATATATCAGTCCGATTCGGCTCGTTCCGACTTATTTACAGCGTCCAGCAATAAGAAGCATACGTGTATATACCAAGTTTCATCAAGATAGCTCTAAAAATGAGAGACTAGTTTCTGTTGCAACAGACGGACGGACGGACAGACGGACATGGCTAGTTCGACTCCGCTGCTGATGCTGATTAAGAATAAGGTCGGAGATATCTCCTAAGGTGCGTTGCAAACTTCTGGCCAAAATTAATATACCATCTGCAATGGTATAATCAAGAGTAATGGAGTCAGGACTTGCCCATATACTAGGTGCGAGCTACCTTTTTTCCAACAGCCATGAAAGCATAACATAAACGATCATTGTCTTTCCGCAAATTTAATTTTTGCAAAAATTTTATATAGTTTATGAATTACGAGTGTAAGCACTCGTAGTTTATGAATTACGAGTGTAAGCACTCGTATACTCGAAAATATTCACGAACATTTAATAAATATGTTTTGTGAATTTTTTCGAGTATACGAATGCTTATACTCGTAGTTCATAAACTAAACAGAGAACAGTACAAACCATTCACAACGACCAAAGGAGATAAAGGATGCGACGTAACGACGCCAATTTAAGTGCCTGCGCTTTGTAGCAGGATTGCTCCCATGTGTATGTATGTACATATGTACATATGAACGTATGTACATATGTATGTACGTATGAATGTATGGACATATGTATGTATGTACATATGAATGTATGTACATATGTATGTATGTACATATGAATGCATGTACATATGTATGTATGTCCATATGTATGATAGTGCGTGCTTAATGAGCGGATGACACAAACTAGCTTTTTTTTTTAATAAAATGCCTTTTATCTCTTTGACAAGTGCTGTCTGCGTTATGTTCAGGGTATTATTTATTATTATACATATATATCTTATTTGGCATATTAATAATATTTGAACATCATCGATTTTGCAGCAGTTAGTTGCGATAGTTTTTAATTAATATGCACAAAAAAACCGGTTAGTAAATTGCACAGAATGAGCTACAAAAATTTCATAGCATTAGAAATTTATTTGATTTTATTTTTTTTATTATTATCGCACTTTGCTTGTCGCCGCCAATCACGATGCCGTAAAAGTGCTGGCAGTTCTCACAGACTGACTCACGCATACTACACAAACACACACACACACACACAAACACAAACCCACACATAGCAAAACATCAACGCACATACGTCACGGCATTGGAGACACTTTGTCTGGAGCTGTTCTGGCCGTCAGTGTTGTTGTTGTTGTAATAAATAGAATGAGTTTTGTTTGCCAAATGCAGCAAGCACACCATGAACACGCTTGCACCCATACAAATGTACGTATTTTATAACACTTACTTACATTCATACTCGTTAAAGAGGTTTAATTGATTTATTTGCATTTATTTTATAAAACAAACTTTTGTAAGTATTTCAAACATATTCTATAACTCTTACTTTGAACTTGTTTTGTTGCTAACATATTTTCTTTAATTTTATAAATTACTTAGGTTTCCAAACTGAAGTAATTGTGCATAAATACCGTTTGTCCAGCATGTTGTTAACGGACTAAATAAGAATTGAATAACGACCGAATACGAATCACAGTGGTCGCCAACAGCTGCTTGCAGTACACACTTGTGTAGTAGAACATAAAAAATTAGGGCCGCACCGCTAAATAGAATAAAAAAATTGTATATCAAATAAATTTATCGATACTGACAAGGACTTTTGGTAATGTATTATAAAAATGGTTTTAAAATTTGTACGCTGAAAAAATCGAAAACCCTGCATACTGTAAGGGGTTTAAAATACGTATGACATAAGCTCAATGCTCCGAGAACTAAGAAATGTGGTCACACTGGCAAACACTGGGAATATTAAATAAACAATTATTTCATAGTTTTTTTTATTAATAACATAACAAAATGGTTGTTTACGATATCGATATATTGGCAGTATTGCTGTTTCCGTGACGCCAAGATTTGACGACGGTTTCTTATAGAACTCGACGAAATAAGACGAAAATGTAAGTAAATTTTTTGACCAGATTTCAAAAACTATAATTACCCATATTTTGACCGCGTATGGTTGTATGGTCTCACTGTCAGTCAGCTGTTTTTCTTTACAGTTTGCTTTTAAAATCTGATAACAAAAAAACCAACATTTTGATTGCGTTCGTTGTGAATGAGAAATGGAAGAAATATACTATCGGTGGAGAGCCATGTTGCAATGGGCCAGTTATTAATTTATTTAATGATATTATTGCAGGAAACTTCTCCGCAGTCATTGGATGACAACAACATTTTGGTGGTGGGGAATCTACTAACGGTGTAAGGTCTATCTACTGCAAAAACCTAATAGCCATGCGTTCACTACTTATTAATTTTGAAAAAAGACGTAAAAATATTAAAATTTTTTAAATCAGGGTGTAGGGATGGATGTCCCTGGACCATAGCCATGCAACTCTACGCGGTCAAAATATGGGTAATTATAGTTTTTGAAATCTGGTCAAAAAATGTACTTACTTTTCATTTTATTTCGTCGAGTTCTATTCGAAACCGTCGTCACGACCTTGGCGCCACGGAAACAGCAATACTGCAGTCTATCGATCTTGGCAAGTGGTTTTTGCATTTTAAATGTTAATATCACTGTTATCGACGTTCTGTAAATTCTCATGCCACTGTTAAATTAGAACTCGATAAGAAAAAAATTTTCAGGGTTGCCATGTGATACACGACGCGCTACACACAAACCCGATTTGTGTTCTGTTGTGTGAAAGTAATTACGTTTTTCATAAGTAAATAAAAGAAAATAACAATGGATTTAACTCTAGCAATTGATGCCAAACTGGAATCGTTTTGCGAGTACAATTTACTAGAAAAGCATCGTGTAGAGAGTTTCAAGGACTGGCTGCTTTGTTAGATCGTAAACAATATACTTATATATTGTTTATAGTGTAGATGGCCGAGGCAATACGGCCACTTGTTTTGTATGCGGCAAGACCCCCGATGGCTGGGAGTCGGTGGACGATTCCTGGAAGGAGCACCTAAAGCATGCACCACAGTGTGAATTCGTGAAATTGGGATGCATTGAAAGTGATATGACTGTAAGTGACGAATTGAGTGATTAAGCCAAAAGAGTTAACATTAAACCAATTATTTCCAGGTCGAACAATTTTTGCAAATTTTTGGCACTGTTATGAAGGACAGTATTGACAAGAACATAAAAAACATTTCATAATGGAAAATGAGACCAAATTGCCAGAGTTTTTAAGCAAAAAGTCTTAGATTTATGTTATATGCACATAATCTTTATATATAAACACAACCTTTTCCATTTCAAAATATATAAATAAGTAAGAACTAGAAAAATAACATTAAAATTATTTATATATTTGGCCTACATACCGAAAATACCTTTAATGGCATCGATAGAAAGTTTGGAACTAACTTTTCCGTCTGTAAGTACCCCTGTTCGACAGTGTCGACACACAATCTTATAGAAAACCACATTCTTTTTCTGGGCCATGCGATAAATACGATCCTGAGCCTGCGCCTCTAGCTGTGGATTCCAATGCAAATCCAATAAAAGCAAATGATTGGCTCCAATTAAATTGAGACCAACTCCACCGGCGGTCAGTGAGTGCAATAAGATACGTTTGGAATGGTTCGAATCATTAAACTGATCCACAATATTCTGCTATGCCAGCATTTAGCGACAATCACGCAAAATGTCCAAAGCCGATGGCCATTCCGATACAATAATAGCTTTGTCCCTTGTTTTTAGTACATTCTTCTTGAGTATCTCTAGAACTTTCAGCACCTTGTCGAGGGACGTTTAAGATTAAAGACTGGATTACTGCGTTTCAGCACATTCTGTAGCGCCTTAGCAAGGCGAGCTTCACCATCACCGCCGCTTTTACGGCTGCCGCTAAAGCGACGAGAGGAGCCACTGCTATCATTTATATTTAACTTATTGAGCTAAGCCAGCAGGTCAATTCCTGGAGTAGTATCTTCTTTATAGTTCCCCTTGCCGGAATCCTCACCCCCTAGCATCTGCATGACAAAAAGAAGTGTGATACATAGTACCCTGGTACAGTACACAACACGATACTTACGGAATCGATAAGTCCGGGATGACAACAGATCTGGCGTAGACGCAACAACAGTACCAATATCTCATGCGATTTAACCTCCTTGCTCTGTCCAGCCATTTGGGCAAATTTCTGATGAATATTATAGTAAGCGCCATTTGGATCTTTGATCTGGCTATAGGTTGGCTTGCGGCCCTCTGCAATGAAATTTGCATCAGAATCCTTTTCGGCTTGCTGGAAAAGGAATTGAGCAAACAGAGACCGCTAATAGGTCATAACCCGCTGATACACATTCATTTCATCTGTATTCAAACTCATTTCAATATAGCGAATTTCTTTTTTGGGCTAACTATTTAGCTTGCCATCCAACTGAAGCTGCGCTTTAGTGCGACGAAGCATAAGAGTTTTCATCAGAAGATTCAAGTGTGTGTTCCATGTGTTTCAGAAACTTAGTAGAGCATAGACATCAAGTTCTTTATTCTGAATGGGAGTTCCGGTCAAGGCCCAACGATGTTTGCCACGCAAATCGGTAACAGCCACCGAGCATTGCACTACGCACCGATGCGATGCCAGTTGACACCACCAAGTGGACCACTCTCATCATCTCGAATACAATAAATATTATTAGACATATAGAAGAAGTCTTCCACCCAAGAGCTCACCGTCTTTGCGGCTCTTGGCGCCTCGTAAACTTTTGCGATTCTTGCCGACTGCTCCATCGTCATCATCGCTATAGCTTTTGTTCGGCTGTTTTTTTCCCAAAAGGACAAGCGAAATCATCGACAAAATCGTGCCGAGACCCATGTCATCCAGGTCAGGGCGTGCCTCTAATGATCCAGTAATTTTATTTTCAAGCCAGGTGGATCATTGGCAAGCACATTTGCTGCTGGGCAACCTTTAAGCGAGCCATGCAAGTTTTGGAAAGGCGGAAGTGATTAGTAAATATTTCTTAAGAGGCACACAAACAGATTAATAGAGAATCGTTCAATTTGGCGTTGTGCGAATTCTAATCAAGACGTGTCCATTGAACGGCTTCCGCACAGTAACTCGTGCCCAGATGCCATAAAATTGGGTCAAGTATCTCAGATATCCGTTCGAAAGAACTCATCATAAGTGTAAAACAAATAATACAAAAGGTAAAGAGAACGATCCTTAAGAGCATCGATGGTTAGTGCCTTTTTAGCATTGAATGTGGCTAGACCCTGAGCGCCCATATGCGTGGGCTGTATGCAATTTACTCCCGCTGAGAGCTGCTCCCAATCAGGAACAACATTTGCAGCAGCTTTGTGGCAATTAGACGAACGCGGCCCTGTGACTCTAACTCTCGGCACCTTTTGTACCTTGAGGCCTTGCAAATATTTCTCTTTGATCGCCATATCCTGTTGCAGATGCTCGATGCGCTTACTTATTTGAATACCCTTATCGGGTACCTTGTGGGATTTCTTATCGTATTGCTTAAGCGCATTGTTTACCTGCGAACGCAATTCGGCCAGTTTGACAGCTTTTTTATCGTAAAAATCTTGCTAGACACTTTCCGTTGCCGCCCTTATCGTGGGATCACTGACCGAGCTCATCCTCTTCATCACGTACGTCGTCCTCATGGCAGTAATTTATTTCACTGGATTCATCGCTAATATCGATCGGGCGTATGCCTGTTATGCTCATCAGTGTTCGCGGGGACAAGCCACGCTGATCGAGCTCGTCCTCTTCAACACTGTCGGAAATGCTGGAGCAACGGGACGGCTTTTTTTTCCTGAGCGACTAGAACCGCTGGACCGACTTCGCATTCTGGTGCGCCCTGAGCGTCGTTTTTTTAAATTGGTTTAAGCTTCTGTTTACATGATGAGCATATTTTATGATGAGCCTACCTGATACATGGCTGACAGTAACGACATCCTCATCCGAAGAGTTGAGACTTAAAAGCACATGACTTCAAAGAACAGTTATGTTTGATGAATTTAAATTAGCTGTAAATCTTTTTAAAATGCATGCTACTATAATTGAGTGTTGCCGCCTGACTGAAATAGCCTTAAGGCTTATCGATATTTATATATCGGCAAAACGCTGTAAAACCCAAACATATGCTTATTATTATTTTATAAATATTACATTTCTTGGGGAGATATTGCTGTTTCCGTGGCGCCAAGATCTGACGACGAATTCCTAAAGAACTCGACGAAATACGACAAAAGTATTAAGCAAATTTTTTTGATTTTTTGCTTAGTTAAGGAGATATAGCCTCCGACAAGTCATCGATTTCCATTTGCTGGCTAAAATGACCAGTGTGACCAGGTTTCAAAAACTACAATTACCCATATTTTGATAAAAAGCAAACTGTAAGCAAAAACCGCTGATTGACAGTGAGACCATAGCCATGCAACTCTACGCGGTAAATATATGGGTACTTATAGTTTTTTAAATCTAGTCACACTGGCCATTTTTGCCTGCAAGTTGTATGGAAATCGGGTACTTGTCGGAGGCTATATCTCCTAAACTAAGCCAAAAATCCAAAAATTTTTCATAATATTTTCGTATTATTTCATCCAGTTCTATAGGAAACCGTTGTGAAATCTTGGCGCCACGGAAACAGCAATATATTTTTTATTCATTTATTTATTTATCAGGCCAGATATCCCCCCAATATTTTAAACATAATTTTTTTAATAAGAGGCTTTAGAAGATGATACATATTGTATGCAATTTTTGTTTTTTATATTGTAAATAAGTAATGCTTGTTATTTACAATTTAAAATGTCGACAGTTATGAGTATTTAATACAGCCCTCGTAGCTGCGCATGGTGCAAACAAATAAAAAGGTATATTACGGAGCCTGCTACTTCGTGACGTCATTCTCTCAATATGTAGTCTGCATACACATATGCAGATTACGTGATGATCCACAAGTATGTACAAGGTATATAAAGTCGCGCCCATAAAGTCACTGTACATTGTAATTGGGATACATATATCATACAATAGCAGTATGTAAACATATGTAAGTGATGTACGGTTGCATACATACACACATCCAAAGCTAAATCACACCAAGGGAAAGCACTACACCACATTGAGTGTTTGCTTTATCAATGAAATTTTCTTGCTTCTATGAAAGTTCTATAAATACCATTGCATTGGGGAGTAGCAGCTCCGAGGCCTGGGGTCCATAGTGTGCCACGAAGTTTTAAATTGTTTAGTGGTTTGAGGAATTACGGTTCGCTGCCTCATTTCCTACAATTCCAAACACATACACATACATGTACCTGTGTGTGTGGGCGTATGCACATACAGCGTAAATACATGCATATGCCTGTGTTTATGTATGCATATGTGTATGTATCTAAGAATTTGCAGGTAATGCATGCAAACATACACACATACACACAATAGACTTGTAGCATGCATATGGCACACACATGAGATGTGATTCGATAAAGACAAGTATGTATGTATGTTATGTACATGTGTATGCATTTGTCTAGAAGCTGCACCAAAGTTTGGAATATTACCAAGCTCAACAATGCAACAACAGTTAAGTTTTGACACCATCAATTTTTGTCAAATTTTTCGAAAGTTATGCAAAATTTAAATTTGAGTATTATTTATATTTTTTTGGGGGTGATTTATATTTTTTTGAACTCTCGATCTCTCAATCCATTTAGCCACGGACGCCCGTCCTTAATTGATATCTATGATACACACAGCAGTTGAGGATTATTATATTATATTATATTATATGTATTATTCTATTATATGTTTATTAGCAGATCGGTTGGTGGTAAACATAATGTACATGCATTAAAACTAATTGCTATTCAAATTTGAACGATTTAGGTGGGCGAAAGTAGGCGTGGCTCAAATCCTTTGTGAACTTAGGACTAACACGAGCTGGCTATAGCTCTTTATATCTCTAAGACGTTTCATCTGTCCATCTGTCCGTTTAAACGACTGGATCTTACTTAAGAGCTAGAAACACCAAATCTCACCTGAAGCTTTCTGTATACCATATGAGTTGATTGAGTTGATTTTCAATTTTTGGTGCCACGCCCACCTCCCATGCAAATCGATAAATTACGATTATTAAGAAAAGTATTCAAACACGGACGGACTGATGGACAAATGGACTCAATCAACTTGGCTAATGATGCTGAGCAAGAATAAATGTACTTTGTGGGATGATCTGCCACGACTTATTCTGCCTACATACATTTGCACACCTTGCCTTCAGTCTTAGCGTGTGTATGTGTGTGTGTGTGTTTGTGTGTGTGTGTGTGTGTGTGTGTGTTTTTATACCATTGCAGATGGTATATTAATTTTGGCCAGAAGTTTGCAACGCACCTGAGGAGACATCTCCGACCGTATAATGTGTATATATTCTTAATCACCATCAATAGGGGAGTCGAACTAGCCATGTCCGTCTGTTCGTCTATCCGTCCGTCCGTCCGTCCGTCTGTTGCAACGCAAACTAGTCTCTATCTTTCTTTTTATACCCGCTACTCATAGAGTAGAAGGGTATTATAACTTTGTTCAAACCGAAAATGTATGTAACAGGCAGAAGGAGACACCTCCGACCCCATAAAGTATATATATTCTGGCTCAGGATCAACAGCCGAGTTGATATAGCCATGTCCGTCTGTCCGTCTGTCCGTCTGTCTGTCCGTGTGAAAATCTAGATCTTAGCTATTATAAGAGCTAGGACTACCAAATTTGGTGACAATATGTGTTATTATTGCACGCTGATCAAGTTTATTTTGGATTTTGGCCACGCCCCCTTCCGCCCCCGTAATTCGAAAAAACATTGATTACAAGCGCAATTTTGATGCCATATTGTTCATTTTCGGTTTACATGATAACTATAGCTAGCCAGATGATCAACAACAATCGGGTAATAAACACAGAAGTTATTCAGCTTAACGTTTTCCATAGCTGTAAGCAGCGCTGCTTGCAGCATTGTGCCGAATCGTGTGTGCGTGTATGGTGGTGAAATGGGTTAAGTTGTGGACTGCAAAACGAACAGTACTATTATGCATTTACGGATCCGAGTCCCGCCCGCATCAAAAATTAAATGTGTGCAAAAATGTTTTTTTTTTTTATTTTAGATTTTGACTTTGCATAGATATTATAAATCCATAGCCTTTTACGGTCAAAATTTGATTGTAGCCGTTTTTTTGTTCCGCAAATAAATGATGTACGAGCAGCTGGGTAGTGGGTACGATATATACAGTCGAGCACACTCGACTGTAGCTTTCTTACTTGTTTTTCTTATTATTATTATTATTATTTTTTTTTTATCTATTGAATAGGTTGAACGCAATACAAATGCGTTCGACATAAGTGTTGGAACGGTTTGTCCGAAATTGGGAAAAGGGTATTTCAGTCACTTACAATCTCGACCGGCACGCACTGTACCTGTCATTAATAGGGACTGTAGTGTACTCTAAATATACTTAAATTATCTGTACATTTTGCTTTGACTTCAATGCGCTACATGTTTTATAACAAAATTTTAATTGTATATGTGCACATATGTACATACGTATGTGCATAGTGGCCGCAGTAATGACGATGAAAAGCAACAGCAACAACAACGAAGACAGCGACTCATAATGCCAACAGCTAAAACTACAGCAAAAGCAAAAGCAACAGTCGGAGAAGCAAAAGAAACGGCAGGCAGTCTCGGTTGGCCTGCAGACCGTGAAAAGCCACGAGCCACGAGCCACGATTGAAATACCGAATTTCATACCGAAAACATATGAATTCCGATTGTTCAAATAAAGAGTAAGCGTTATATTCAACAAAATAAAAAACACACACACACACACACACACACACAGATTTCAATACAAATACAAGCGCATACATTCTCTTTGCTGCTCTTTTTCTTTCCCTATCTTCTTTTCCACTCTGCCTTGGTTTGTACAATGTGCTTTATGAATTCTACAAGCAAGATCTCTCTCTGTACAAATGTACATGTATGTACGTATATGTATGTATATGCATGTACATGTATGCTACGATATTTTATTAAAATGTGCGCCCTATATCTAGAAAGTTATATGTAGAAATCTGAGGTTTTCTTACTACAAAGTGTCCAAAATTTTATCTTAGCGATTTTTGCAACGCCCCATGTCGATCATTCCTACATATATGTATGCCTTATTATATAAATTGGAAGAGGTGCATATTACCAGATTCCCAGTTGACAGAGAAATCTTGATTGAAATAAATTATAAGCTGCTATAGGCGATACACAACAATGTTGCCCAATCAACCTTTCTAGGGACTGGGACTGGAATTACCATTTTTCAACTGCAAACGCCAGAAAAACTTATATATGTAGCCCTTAGCCTTTTTATGCCATTGCAGAGGGTATATTAATTTTGGCCAGAAGTTTGCAACGCACCTTAGGTGACATCTCCGAATCTATTCTTAATCAGCATTAATAGGGGAGTCTAACTAGCCATGTCCGTCTGTCCGTCCGTCCGTCCGTCTGTTGCAACGTAAACTTGTATCTCTGTTTTAGAGTTATCTTGATGAAACTTGATATACATGTTTCTTATTGCTGCACGCTCTAAATTAGTCGGAACGAGCTGGATCGGACCGATAAGTCGTATAGCTGCCATAGAACCTATCGGTCAAATGTTATTTTTTTAGATATCGCCATAAAACTTTTCCGAAATATGTCTTAGTATGCCCTAAATTGCCCGAAATTTGATCGCAATTGGACAGATATATCGTATAGCTGGCATTAACATATATTTAATATGTGGAGTAACTGCAATGGTATAAAACCTTCGGCGTGTCGAAGGTAGCCTTTCATTCTTGTTTCTGACCATCTTTTATTTTGGCTTTGCCTTTTTTATGCATTTGCATAAATTGTTAAATACAAACAAAATTGACATAGGGCTTTTCCATTGCATTATTAATTTTTTATTGGTCAAATTTGGTCTAGCTTATTGCAAGCTACAAAGTCAAACGCTTTCAAGGGGTTACCCCTTTATGTCCTTTTCGAGCCGTTTCGTTTCTCGTGGGCGGACGCTTGGCTGTTCGGATAGACCGATATATGATTTCTTCCAAGCTTGCTTAAAGCAATGAGCTCGCTTACTGCCCGTTTTTTTTTTTTTTTTTTTAGTTTTTTAGCTATTTCGGCCCACACTGAAATGATGCATTGATGGAATAAACGATGAAGTGAGAAAGGAAGGCAGGCAAAAAAAGGAAAAAGGGAAAGAAAGGCAAACGAAAACAAACGAAGGCAAATGGGGTTGGTTTTCAGATCGCGCTGGCGTCACGGTTGCAAGCGACACAAACAGGTGTTCTCTTCTGTGTGTGTACATATATAAAGCGCGGGAATGTTAACGTTAAACGGTTTCTTTCCTCTAATAGGTAAGATCATAGGAAAGTTCTACAAGTATAGCAAACGGGAAACAAACAAACTTTCGACTTTCGGTCAGCATTCCACCAGGCTATTAAAAACTTACCCCAAGTTAAATTCACTTGTCGAAGTTTTTTTTTCATGTACAATTTTTCAAATATACAGGGCGAAGATAAACTGCAGGGACTATAAGACATGCTTCTATCGGATAGTAAACACATCTCGTAAGTAACTCAAGTTGCCATTGAAAACCCATGGTAAAAGACCTAACGCGGATATAATTAGGCCTGAAACTAGGCAGCGCTGCTTACAGCTATGGAAAAGGTTGAGTTGAATAACTTCTGTGTTTATTATCCGACTGTTACCAAGTTTTTAGAGATCATCTAGCCAACTATAGTTAACATATAAACCGTAAAAGAATAATATGGGACCAAAATTGCGCCTGTACTCCATTTTTTTCGATTTACAGGGGCGGAAAGGGGCGTGGTCAAAATCCAAAATAAACTTGATCAGCCTGCAATAATAACATAAATTGTCACCAAATTTGGTAGTCCTAGCTCTTATAATAGCTAAGATCTAGATATTCACACGGACAGACGGATAGACAGACATGGCTATATCGATTCGGCTGTTGATCCTGTGCCAAAATACATACATATACGTGTATACTTCAAGGGGTCGGAGATGCCAATTGCAAACATTTTCGGATTGAGCAAAGTTTTAATTCCCTTCTACTCTGTAAGTAGCGGCTATAATTATTATGCAGCAACGCAAAGTTCGTTATGCAGCTACTCGGAATTGAGGAAAACGAGGAAACGCTGATTTGAATACCTTCTGAGCTTATCCAAATATCGCAATAAAGGTTTCGTGGTACCATAAATTTAAAAAAAAATATTGATCTGTGTGAAGGATACAGGAAACAGCATGGCATGGCGAATTTTGTGCCTCTAGCTTTTGTAATAGCTGAGTTTTAGACATTTATACAGACAGACGGATATGGACTCGGCTGGTGATCCTGAGCAATACACATACACAATACATACACTGTGTGGACTCTGCCAAATTTCCTTTTGCCTGTTACATTTATGTACATACATACATACATTTGCACAAAGTTAGTATAGTCTTTTTTGATTATTTCCTATGATCAAAGGTTATAAAGGGTATTATAACTACGTATGTATTTTTCAAGTTGCTATCGCAAAGTACTTATAATAGCAGCATATTGTATGTACTTCCGACAACTCGTTAGACTCTGTGAGCATACTGTGCTGCGAGTGAGATTTGGTAACGGTTCAGTGATCTGCTCCGTGTCTCTCTGCTCTCATCGGAGCCCCAACACACTCCACTCCACTAATTCCCCATCCCCATCGGCTTGTACGTTGTATTAGGCTGTGGTTTGCAACGGTAGTCGCGTTGCTCCGTTTACTTGGCACGCGCCATCGTCCATCAGTTTTACTACACCTGCAGCTGCATAGCGAAGGCAGGTAGACTAGGTAGACAAAGCAAACTAGTTTGCCAGATAGAGAGTCAAAGCTCTGCCAGAGTGAGTACGCTTGTTCCATGTTCCACCATGAGCAAGCAACTAACTTATAAGTACGAATGTTAAGTCTATATATATATATATATATTCTTGGCCAGCACCAATAGGGGTGTTAAACTAGCCATGTTTGTCCGTCCGTCTGTTGCAACGTAAACTAATCTGACAGTTTTACAGCTACCTTACCCCGGTACTGCATGTACATGTTTCTGTCTGCAGCTGAACACTACAAATAAGCTTTCTAGATCCGGATCGGAGCGAATGGATACATATATCTGTCACATTTTCATGAAATAATATAAATGTAAACATATCGGGTTGCCGTTTATTTACAATTAATTCTTAAAAAAAGATGAGTTATTTACATTATATATATTTTTTGTGTTAAGTACATTTGTAGCTGGCTCTTAAGGACACTTGCTAAAATAAATACCCCCTGCACTAATGTAATAAGTGGTACGTAAGTAGTATATATTAGGTATACAAGTAATTCACGTAATACATACGAGTTAATGCACATACATACATGGAGAAAATTAGTGTGGCACCTGTAAAGTAAATAAATAAGTTAAAACGTACAGTCAAGTATGCTCGACTGGTATATACCTGATACCGTCCTATGCTTCTTCACAATAATTTATTTTTTTTTACTCTCTAAAGCGTTTTGTTGGCCCCATTGCGGCTGCAGTGCCTGAAAATTTCCGGGGGTCGAAGCGAAATGAGTTAAATAGTTGTACAACTTTTTATTACTTCTACACACGCACACACACACACACACACACACACACACACACACACACACACACACCTTATTTACATATGCATGCAAGCGCGTATGCTACGTACGTTTAGTAGTTATCAAAAGTACAAAGCGCAAGCGAGACAAAGTCATAAGCAACATGTGAGAAGAAATCAACGACCTAGCCATAAATGAGCGTATGCGTATACGCTTATACTCTACTTACAGATGTATGCGTTATGTGTTGTACATATATGTATGCCACTACATGCTAAGTTAGGTAGTTACAATACACACGTACACAGCATGTGTTTACATAGCATACTTTATAAATATATTTGCTCATACATACATACACGTACGCGTTCCTTCACACACCCAGACGCGCAGACACACGCAGAGGGGCTCGCTCTCTCTCTTTCGACGATCGCCTAAGGTAAGCGTTAGCAAGGGGAGAGAGAGAAAGGCCTGCGTGTGGGAGAGTCAAAGCAGACGCAGGCAAGGCTGGCGATTAGTCGTTCTGTTTGAGTGCAAATGTAGTTGACCAACCGTAACGAGTCACAGACGAAGCCGACGCTCAAGCCGAAGCCGGAGCCGCAGCCGAAGTCGATGGCAAAGCGAGAGCCGAAATTGAAAACGAAGTCTCTTGATCGGCGCTCCGAGCCAAGGCTGTGGCTGTTGAGCTCAAACTTGGTTTTGAGCGCAAGTGCGAGTGCGAGATCGAGTGCGAGAGCGACTGAGCGTGTGAGGCTTACAACAACGATTCGTCTAAGCAGTCAAACAAGCAGAAAACAGTGAAACAGTTTCGACCAAGAATTCTTTGAGTACGGTTCACTTAGCCACTTCACTTGCCTTGGGATCTGCAACGCAAATTAGAATAGAATTTGAATACAGCAAGTGGTGGTGGCACGTAACATAGCATACATATATACGCGCGATATATGCTTACATATATGTACAAACAAACAAATAGTGATTGATCTTATTCACATATCTAATAAAAGATGAGCAACCTATGCAAAGCCAAAAAAGTTTCGATTAAGAAAATAACAGTGCGTGTAGCTTAAAATATATGTATAAATTATATAATATATCATACTATAAGTGATTTTTGTGCTTTCTATTAACGGACAAGTTTACGGTGAGTCTAGAAGTACATAAAAGAAGTGACTTCATCTACTTTCCTGTCAGTTTTATATACAGTATACAAATAGTATGCATGTATGTATGTATGCATTTATGTATGTATGTATGTATGTATGTATGTATATGCAAGTTCTGTGTGTCTTCCCCTTCCGAAGTTCCAAAGTTAAGACCAAGACTCAGACATTCGTATGCTACTATGCTATGCCCTAAGTCTTCCCACGCTACTGACCTTGAGCCTATTTCCCGTTTTTCGTTGAAGTCTTCCATTATATTCAGCGTAAGTGTGCGAAAATACGCTTGATTTTCCCACTTTTATTTTCTAATATAATGTATGATTACGCGACGCTGCGATTATACCATGTTCTAAGGCCTTGGACGGAGTCGAAGTCGGACTGTGACTTGGCTTCGGATAACTCTATAATATGACAACCTAAAAATTCCTCTTTCGCGTCGTTCTTTGACTCGCCTCTCTCTCACTGTCGCTCTCCCTCACTCTATCTGTCTGTTTTCCCGCCACGTTAGCGAGCAAGCTGTCTAGGTCAAGTCTTCTTCAAGGGGTATATTTTGTAATGGGGGTTGATGGCTTTTCCAACAAGTAACAGAGGTCAAAGACGTGAGAACAGGTGCCACTCCTAACTACAATATCTTTGTATAGGTATATCATATACATACATATGTTCGTATTTATACGGTAAGAACATTGAAGAAGATCAACTGAAGAAGACCAGTAAATTTAGCATGAGGTATTCTATATATCCTAAGCTTTTTAAATCTATTTCAAATTAGGTGTTTATACATATTTGTACCCGCTACTTATAGATTGGCAGATCCGTCTGTCCGTGTGTCCGTCCGTCTGTTGCAACGCAAACTTGTCTCTCGGTTTTAGAGTTATCTTGATGAAACATGGTTTACATGTTTCTCATTGCTGCACGCTGTAAATAAGTCGGAACGAGCTGGTTCGGACCGATATATCGTATAGCTGCCATAAAACCTATCGGTCGAATTTTATACCATTGCAAATGGTATACTAAGTAGAAGGGGGCGTGGCAGACCCCACAAAGAATATATATATATACTGAATCAGGATCACTAGTCGAGTCGATTGAGAGATGTCCGTCTGTCCGTCTGTCCGTTTAAACGTCTAGATCTCAGCTATTATAAAGCTAGAGACACCAAATTTCACATGAAGCTTTCTGTATACCATAGGTAGATTGAGTTTATTTTCAATTTTCTATGCCACGCCCAGCGCCCACGCAAATCGATAATTTACGATTATCAGGAGAAGTATTAAAGGTACAGTTTTGGTATGAACATAAATAATTGCAATATAAAACTATTTCCCAAATTACAATCCGATCGGACAATAAGCACAGATGTTATCCATGTTAACGTTTTTCGTAGTTCCACTGCTTGCGCGTTGCAGCATGTCGTGACGTCATCGTCACAATGCTTTTTTTCAGCTGTAGCGTGTTTAAAGCTGACTGCTACGACGTTTTCATATGTAGATGGCGCTATTCAAAGATAGATCTAATTTGAACAATCGGTTGCAGATGAACATGAGCTGAGTTCTTTGATGCAAATAAAAAGTATGATAACTTTTTTAAAAACAAGGCGAATGGTATCTTACGGTATATCACGGCGCGCTCGACTGTAGCTTTCCTTACTTGTTTAAGATATCGTTATGAAATCGCTTGCTTGCTTTTAAAATTCAAAGCTGTTCAGTTAGCTGAAGTAACGGTAAGAATAAGAAGTTTACTTGTGACTTCTTTGTAAAAGGTTTTCAGAAGGAAAGGGAAGGGTATTTAAGTGTGGGGCTTGCATAATGCATAATGTGTAAATTATGAATACTGAGATATAATACTATATTATATGACTCTAGTCTACCTGAGGCTGTGCTCCGTCTACTCGCTAGACCAGAGTTGTCTCCTGCTGTAGAAAACTAAACTAAACAAAATTATTATTAGTTAAATAATCATTCTTGTAAATTTCTTGTCTTAAAACCGTGTGGATGAAACAGATGGTAGGAATGCACTAAGAAGGTCCTCACACATTCCGCACCCCCAAAATACACAAATAAACCATGCACTATGTATGCAACAATATGTAGCATGCAACTACTAGCATTTCCGACTCATCGACCCTAGTAGAGGGAAGGGCAAGGAAGCAGAGAGCGGGGAGAACAGGGGGTACATTTTACAAAGGTCAATTAACAACAGGTGAATAGGAATAGCGCGCGCGCGCCTTGTGGCCTCGTGCGGCAAAGCAGAGGGACAAAGGTAAAAGATAAAAGGGCGGGAAATTGTCCATGTTACCTGAAAATTGTGCAAGTGATCTACGCAACCTGCTACAAGGTCCATGCGAAGCTGCGGCAACACTAGGCGCCAATGGGTTTTCTACGTAAAACATAAAGTGCCTGCCTGCCTGCCGCACGTGGCAGATCGGACCCACATATTCTGTATATCTGATTCTTATAAGATGATGATCTTCTCATTATACCCGATACTCATAGAGTAGAAGGGTATTATAACTTTGTTCAAACCGAAAATGTATGTAACAGACAGAAAGAGACATCTCCGACCCTTAGTCGATATAGTCATGTCCTTTTGTCCGTAAATTTGGTGACCATATCTGTTATTATTGCACGCTGATCAAGTTTATTTTGGATTTTGACCACGCCCTTTTCCGCCCCCGTAAATCGAAAAATTTGGACTACAGGCGCAATTTTGATGCCATATTATTCTGACTTAATACAATATAACAAGTCGAGACAAGTCGGATCGAGACAATATATATGGTGTAACTTCAATAAAAGCTATTAATCAATTTTCGGATTTTTCAAAATGTTGCAACCAAACATGTATAGAATTCTTTAAGATCTACAAAAGTTTGCAAAAACTTTATTATAACCATTATAAGCAGTGAAGGTTTCTTGGAATTGCCAAGGGTAGGGTATAAGCCGGTCAACCTTCTCTTCTATTTGTTCAATAACTTATTCATTAGTTTAAACATCTTCATACATATATCTTAGTTGCCTTTTCGAAGCTCTATCTTAGTCAATACCCAGTTGCGTATACATGTTCCTGTACCTATAAATGTATTTGTATCTATATCTGTATATGTATCTGTACGTGTATTTGAGATAACCTTGTTGCTTGTACTCTGTATTCTTTATGGTGATCCTGAGTCAGAATATATATACTTTGTGGGGTCCGCCACGCCTCCTTCTACCTGTTACATACATTTGCACAATCTTAGTATACCATTTTTGACCATTGTCAATGGTCTAATGGTATTAAAAAATACATGACAGTTAGACACATCTAATATTTATACTCACATGTCTAGATCTATCTATATCTAGAAGTACGTTTAAATGTGAACTCCGTAAGTTATGCCGTGGGCATTTATGTTTCCTAAAGCCTCTCCATGGCTTGCTTTCATTCTTCAGTTTTCAGTTTCAGGTTCTTTAAATTGTAATTCAACCTTCAACTAACCTCGTTCAGGTGCTTTCCAATACGTACGTGACAGTCCAACCTAATCTGATAGAACCAAGGAATCCCCTTTCGCCCCTTTTCACCTCTTGCCGACACGAGGCACGAGGCACAGAGTTCCAGTCTGGTTCTCAGTCTCTAGTTCAGTCAGACCTCATCTAGTCGCAATAGTTAGTACACTATAAGCTGGCTGATATGAATTTGGTTTGGGCTGATGTATTAGTCGTTAAATTGACCAAATATTGTGCGTTTTCATTGTTTCAGGAATTCATGATATGCTTAAAATGGAAATGCAGACTTCGCCACATCTTAGTCATGGCCTAGTGACGCTATCGCCCGCTTTAGTGCAGCACCAGCACCAGCACCAACACTTACATCAGTCCCAGTCCCAGACACAGGCACAACAGCAACACACACACACACAAGAAGCACACTCACAACATCAGCATCAGCTACAGCATCCTCATCAACATGTGGCGCATCTAGCGCATCATCAGCATCAGCAATCACAGGAGCTGGACACTCTTCACGCACTCCAAGGCGCAACGTCAGGTGAGCATCTTTTAGAACTTAGTATCAGTCTGGTCTATATGTCAATCCTCCAATCGGAAAATAAATCCAAAGGTAAACCATAAAGCTTTATCCTCTCTTCTGAAAGCTGACCTTCTCACACTCAATAGAAGATACATGCCCTTTTTTTTTCCACATCCACTTTAGTGCATGTCCAACAACGAACAACATCAGGTTCTTCTCTCAGTGTAGGCATCGATGCGGAATTTGGGTATTTGCAAATATAACATTTACATCTATCTACAAGTGCGGAAGACATCGGCTCGAAGAAGAGCATGAACTGGCGTCTCGTGAACACTTGGCTCAAAAACAATAGCTTAAATTGCTGGAATCTCGGCAACATGCAACTTCCCCCCCCTTCCCTCCTCACCCTTTCCTTGGTCCTTCATTTGGAAGACCTGGAGCTTACATCAGAGTTCCCTTACTGTAGGCGCAAGGTAAATTGTTATACTCTTTAAGAGAGAGAGAGAGAGAGAGAGTAGAGTAAATTTGTGGCCCCAAGAAGCATATAGATTTTTGCTGAGGGTCATAAGCCGTATCGATCATTGAGCCATGTCCGTCTGTCTGTTTGTCCGTCTGTCTGCCACGCGTTTGTGTGACCACACAGATCTAATAGCTGAGATGTGTGGTAAAGACACCAATTTAGCTATAAATATCACAAGCTCCCAAAGGTAATTTCAAGTTTAAAATTTTAAAATTTTCCAACTTTTTAATACGATATACATTTATATAAACATATACTATATAAATCTATAATCCAAATTAAAAACCGATTGGATCAAAGTAGAAGACTTTGTTGTTGGAAAGTTGGACCAAGGGCAGCTTTCTGTCGGGCATGCTCGAGTGTACTAGCTTTCGTTTCTTGTGGTTACCAAGGACTTTAAGAAAAATAGTTGTTATATAAAATTTCCTTCCTGTGAAGTGTTGGAAGTGTTTGAAGTGTTATAACATGAATCGAAACTGGGTGAAGGGTATTTGACTGTAGTACGCGTAGACTGTTAAAATTATACTTGTATTAAAGCAAATAGAAGCGCTTTAAAAAGATTTTTAATTTGGTTGGCTGAATACATGTGTTTTAAATACCCTTTTTAATTTTTTGCTTGCAGCAGCCAAATTTGACGACTACTCTACAAATGGCAGTCTAAGAGGTATTTCATCTACCCCGACCCTTCACGAAGCAGGTGGCGGACACACTTTTCTCGGGCAGTCGCAGGGAACTGTCGAGTGGTTGACAGCCATGAACGATGCACAAAATAACACAGGTCAAACATGATATTTATATATGATATTAAAAATATTTATAGAATTTTGTTTTTTTTTTAACTCTTTAATTTCAGAAGACTCGCACAGCTCGCAGGGCAGCATTTCTGGCGATGGTAAGTACCGATCAGTGTTGTAAAATCAGCCACAAACAATTAAATAGCACCTACCTTTTTTTTGACCATTTTTTATACCATTCGACCATTGGAAATGGTCAAAAATGGTATACTAAGTTTGTGCAAATGTATGTAACTGGCAGAAGGAGGCGTGGCAGACCTTACAAAGTGTATATATTCTGACTCAGGATCAGCTGAGTCGATTGAGCCATGTCCGTCTGTCTGTCCGTATGTCCGTTTGAACGTCTAGATCTCAGCTATTACAAAAGCTACCGACACCATATTTCACATGAGGGTTCCTGTATACCATAGGTAGATCGAGTTTATTTTCAATTTTGATGCCACGCCCACCGCCCACGCAAATCGATATTTTTCAATTATCAGGAGAAGTATTGTATTTGAAGTTACAGCTTTGGTATGAACATAAATAATTGCAATATAAATCTATTCCCCAAATTACAATCCAATCGGACGATAAACACAGAAGTTATCCGTGTTTCCGTTTTCCGTACTTCCACTGCTTGCGCCTGTGCTGCGCGTCGGGACGTCATCGTCACGATGCTTCGTTTCAGCCGTAGCATGTGTAAAGCTATGCAGTTTTCACATGTAGATGGCGCTATTCAAAAATAGATCTAATTTAAACAATAGGTGGCGGATAAACTTGTGCAGCGTTTTTTTTATGGAATTAAATGTGTGATAATTTGTTTCGAAACTGGGCGAATGGTATCTTACTGTCGGGCGTGCTCGACTGTAGCTTTCTTTACTTGTTTTATTTTAACTTTGCCTTTATTAACTGTTTTTATTTGTTGCAAAAATTGTTAAAAACAGCCAAAATTTACTTAATTTTTTATGCTTATTTTAAATTTTGAATTTTTTATCAAATTATTTATTGCCTTATGATTGCATTTGGGCTATAAAAGCCCGGATTTTAGCTATGTAAAAATTTTATTATTCGAGCCATTTCGATTCTTTTGGGCGGACACGTCCCTTGACTGGACAAAAGGGCCAAATGCATTCTGTATAGTTGTCTTTGATCGACCCTATAAAGTATATATATTCTTAATGAGCATCGATAGGGAAGTCGAGATAGCCATGTTCGTATGTCCGTCCGTTACAACGCAACCTAGTCTCTCAGTTTTAAAGATATCTTGATGAAACTTTGAATACTGTTTCTTATTGCTACACGCTGTAAATAAGTCGGAACGAGCCGGATCGGACTGATATATCGTATAGCTGCCATAGATCCTATCGACCGATTTGCTATTTGGAGTAACTGCAATGGTATAAAACCTTCGACGTGTCGAAGGTAGCCTCCCTTTCTTTCTTGTCTTTGACCTGGTAGTGATTAAATATAAGTTGAGCTTTCCCAGCAAGATCAGATCCGTGTGAGAATACATAGCTCTACGATGGGAAATAAGTTAGTAAATACGCGGTGCATGTGGCTTGCTGTCTCAGATTGCCTTGTGTTTAATTGAAAAAAAAATCTGTTTAAACCGCAAAGCCCTGTTGCTGTTGTGCTTTTTCTCTTTCCCATTCTCTCGAGTCTGTGTTGTGTGCGCTGATCTGTTACTTGGTCAAGACGAGGATATTTGACTGCATTGTTCTTTCTCGGCCTGTCCACAGTCATTCCACTCGTCGTGGTGTGCAATTCAATCTGTTAAAAACTTTGGTGTTGCCCCGCAAGGAAACCAATTTGATTTGACCACACGCATTTGACCAATTTGTTGTCAGCCAGCCGGAAGCATGAGAATGAAGCAGCTAGGCCGACGCGTCGTCTAGAAGTATTCATTACACTCTCCGTAGCGGTGGATTGGATTGATAAAACAAGTAAGAAAGCTACAGTTGAGTGTGCTCGTTCATTAAAAATACACGTACGCACTATTCGGCCTAATGCTGCTGGCAGCGCTGCCGGCAGCGCACCTTTTAGCTATAGAGAACGTTTACTTGAATAACTTCTGTGTTTATTACCCGATTGTTACCAAATTCAAAGATTAACTGGCTAGCTATAGTCATCATATAAACCGAAAATGAACAATATGGCTTCAAAAGTGGGATCTAGATATTCACACGGACAGACAGACAGACACACGGTCATGGCTATCTCGACTCGGCTGTTGATCATAGCCAGAATACACTTTATGGGGTCGCAGATGTCTCCTTCTGCTTGTTACATACATTTTCGGTTTGAACAAAATTATAATACCCTTCTACTCTATGAGTAGCGGGTATAAAAAAACAAGAAAGAAAGGCTACCGTCGACACGCCAAAGGTTTTATACCATTGCAGTGACTTCACATATTAAATCGGCCGATAGGTTCTATGGCAGCTTATCGATATATCTGTTCGATTTTAAGAAGACTTGCATAGCATTTAATAGAAATATATCACGAAACTTTCATTGCGATATCTTAACAAATAACAAAATTTGATCGATAGGTTCTATGGCAGCTATACGATATATCGGTCCGACTTATTTACAGCGTGCAGCAATAAGAAACATGTATACCAAGTTTCATCAAGATAGCTTCAAAGGGAGGGACTAGTTTGCGTTGCAACAGACGGACGGACGGACGCACAGACAGACTTGGCTAGTTCGACTCCCCTATTATTGCAGCTTAAGAATATATACACTTTATAGGGTCAAAGATTTCTCCAATTGAGTACACCGTCCGCATAAGCTGAAACTTGAGTTCGAGTTTGAGTTCATTCCACAGGAATCCCCCTGCCAATAATTTGTAAGTCTTAGCATCTAAACAAAACTGAGGTCGTCTTACTTAAACACGGACAAAAACCTAATCAAATGTATATACATATTCCACTTATTATCCCACTACAAGATTGATCTTCCAGGGGCCCCACCCTAGTTAAAATGTACAAGTAGGTTTGATATAAGTAAAAAATTAAAAAAAAAACTCTTATGTCTTAATTAGATTTTCATCTGTTAATAAAATGCTGTAGCAGTTCCGCAATGCAAAAAGTCGTCGTTCCACCCCTAGCGTCCTCCCCTTCCCCTCTTCCCATTCCTTCCCCGCCCTTGCATATAACTGTTTACTGTTAAATGTAATTTGACAAATGACTTGGAACTTATGTTTTGACTTTCAAGCTGTATCCTTTGGGACTTTTTTTTAATTATTATGGCTCTCTGTGAACCTCAGTCATAAACAAGTAAGGAAAGCTACAGTCGAGCGCACCCGACAGTAAGATACCATTCGCCCAGTTTCGAAAGAAATTATCACACTTTTATTTCCATCAAAAAACAGTGCACAAGTTCATCCCCCACCTATTGTTTAAATCAAATCTATGTTATTTGGGGAATAGATTTATATTGCGATTATCTATGTTCATACCAAAGCAGAAAGCTGTAACTTCAATACTTCTCCTGATCTTCGTAAATTATTGGTTTGTGTGGGCGGTGGGCGTGGCATTAATAATTAAAAATAAACTCGATCTACCTATGTTATACAGGAACCTCCATTTGAAATTTGGTGCCTTTAGCTTTTATAATAGCTGTTACATACATTTGCACAAACTTTGTAAACAATTTTTGATTATTTTGAATAGTCGAATGGTATAAAAATCTGGTGTCGTCGCGTTGTGCAGCTCAAATTATGTACATGCATGATGTGCATAAGTATTTCATCGAGCAAAATAATAAACATTTTTTTTTTCTTTCATTCATTAAGGCTAAATTTACTGTGCGAATTTGCATTCGCGAATTTGATAATTATGCACCAGAGATTTGCAAATCATTTTTGTTTTTGCCGCACATATTTTACACTTTAATACCCTTCGACCATTGAAAATGTTCAAAAAGGGAATTACAACTAAATGTAAATGTATGTAACAAGCGTAAGGCATAAGGCGTGGCAGACTCACCAAAGTATGTATATTCCTGCTCCGGATCACTTGATGATGTCCGTCAGTCTGTCCGTCTGTCCGTCACGCGTCCGTGTGAACACACAGATCTTAGCTATTATAAAAGTGAGAGAGACCAGATTTGGTATGAAGGTGTATAAATATCACAAGCTCCTGGAGTTTATTTCAAATTGTGTAAATACAGTTATTTAACAGTTGCTGTGCTGGGCGAAGGGTATCTTTCGTTCGGTTCGCTTTCTTATCGATTACTTATTATTAATTTTAACTTTGGCCACCCATTAAAAAAGCCATTTAATGCCCAGTTTTTTTCAAAAGCCAAGACAAATAGCAAAACCTATGAGACTTTTTAAACAATATACTTTGGACGGTTGCCGACGGATAATACTTTCGCCCATTATTACATATTTATTATAGCTTGCTGATAGTAAAAAAGTTGTAAATTTTCGAAAAAAAAGAAAAAATGTTTATCTTGTTTGTTTTGCCATTTGAAATTTATTTAGCATTGTTTTTTCGCTTTTTTCGTGCAATCTGACAATATTCATTGACTGGGAGTTGGCAACCCTTTTTTGCTTTCTGTCGCAATAAATACTTGACAGAATTATGCAAAATGATAGCCTATGGATTTTTAAAGAATTTTCAATTATTTATAATACTCACATGTGAAGCGGATTACATATATTACAATCATGTCGCATACGGAGTGTTCCACACAGAAAGACTCTATCGACTCCCCTAGTTATTATAATCAATATATGTATGTAAACACCAATAGAAACGATCGCGCAGCCAAAGAGTAAACGATGTGCGTTAATGTCTGCAGTAGATCTTTGTGGCCGGCCGCCTCTGCTCGGCTTGTGCAATGTCTTCTCAGTATATGTATTCTATCGTCTATGCCCTTGTCAACTTAAATAGTTATCGATATATTTTTATGATATTTGAACTAGAAGTGATCGACGAATAAATACGTAAAATTTATTGCATTCCACAATGTAAATGCGAAAAGGAGCGTAACGTAACGTAACGTAGTAACATTCATTAAATGTGAATACGCTATCTTCTTATTTTTTTGACTACAGAAGCCCAAAGGTTAACTAACATTGCTTGGAAATCGGTTCAATAATTAAACAATAATTGACCTATGAATTACGTAGGTTTTTTTTTAAACAAGCTACGTAAAATATATGGAACATCTGTAGCAATGTAGAAAAAACATAGTTCGTAGTGAATGTGATATTCTACCGGCCTTGTTCGTAGCAATACCTACATACATACATATGTGAAATTGCATGCGCGTGTGCGTGTGCGTGGAAGTCAGATATTAATATTTTTGTCGCTAGCATAATTATTTTGTCTTTATGCGACAGTAAACTTTCTGTTTCTGTTGTCATCATCATACATTGCATACAAATATAAAAAAAAACATCCGAAATTCAGCAAGAGAAATAACCTAGACGCCAACACACACTCACACACTCATGTGAGAGTGGGAAAGCGACACATCATTAGGTAGGTAGGCAAGCATCGTGCAAGAGCGAAAGAGACAGACCAAGAGAGCAGTGTCATAAAAATGTCTAAGTGCCTCAGCCGAGAAACGCGCTACGACGATGTGATTGGTGCATGGCGAAGATACGTCTTGATGCTGATTGGTGCAAATCGCAGTGCGTGATACCCCGCTCTCTTTTTCTCAGCAGCAGCTCGCTCTATGCGCTCGATGCCTATGTGAGTGCTTGCTTTGTTGGTGTTCCGCTGCGGTCCCTCAAGGCAACAAGCGGCTGATCGCTGTTAGACACTGTAGAGACATACACATACATATGCAAATGCATATGCTATAATCGATAACGAAGAACGAAAGAAGAAGAATACGAAAATAAGCACATTTTTTCAAAAATCTCTTTGTGAAGCCTTGAGCGCCAATCCAAAGGGAAGGCAGCGTTAACTGGCTAGGCCACTAGGCCACCGCCTTTAGCCGGGCCCGGGCAGAGACAGCATCATCAATCGGGGTCGGGCACACTGCATCTGCCTTTTCTGCACCCTGTCTCGTGCTCGTGCTGTGGTTGTCTTTCGGTTTTTGGTTCGTCTTCATTGGCTTACCGCTTTGAATGGACGACAGCGTTGGCGTTGGTGTTGGCCTCGGCGTCGGCGTCAGCGTGCTACGGTCAGCCTGCTGCTACAGTCGTGTAGTGTGTGCAGGCCGTTGTGGTTGGGCGGTGGCGAAGCAATGACGCGCGCAGAAGACACACACACCCACACACACACGCACGCGCACGTAGAGAGACATTTGGATGCACGACTTACTCACTTACTCACTTACACATACACATGCACAACAGAGAGATAAGGAAGCCGTGGCGTGCGCAGGATCCCTACGGCTGCTGACAGCAAACAGTGCGGAAAAAATGGCTAGAATTATTATACGGCAGTGCAAACAAAAAAGAAATTAAAATAAGTAACGGCGAAAACAAAAGCAAAAGCAAAAAAAGGACAATAGAACGATACACAATAAAGAAGGAAGTTGCTTCGTTCACGCTTGCCGTGAACAAGAAGAGACAGACAGGCGCAGCCTGCGGCAGAACAGAACAGATCAGAGCAAAGCAGAGCCCCGACATCATCGAAGTCGCGGAAGGTGAACTCGCTAAGTGGCAAACCCGCAAACCCGCTAACGCTTAGGCATTTTTGAATATCGGCTATTCGCTAACGAGCTACGCGTTCACATTGCAGTCACGCGTTTCAGTCACGTTTCAGTCACGTTTCGAGTCACGCTTTAAGCCATCTGGCTTGAAGTTCGGTTCGGTTCGGTTCGTGTTCATCGAGCTATATATCAAGTGTCCGCTGTGAATTGCCAAGCCAAGCAGAGATCGACTATATATATAAGTATATATGTACATATATATACATGTGTAATCAAATATAATTCTTGAATCTTCAACTTTTAACATTCGACCTCGACTCGCCACTATGGATCTATCTACAGCATATCGTTATAACCAAAACATGATGGAATATTACACATGTAAATTAAACTCAAACTGTTAATCAAATATTTATGTTAAACTAAAACCGCAGAAGGATACGTAGGATTTTCCACAAGTTTGCATATCAACCTAAACAGAGAAATAACTGCATACGCCAGTCTGTCCAACCAAATTGTCCAAATTCCGTTATTTTTATATCGTTCGACAATCGACAATGATTCAATAGAATCTGCTCAGAAAAGGTAGTCAAAGTTTGCTCAAGATCACTAGCCGAGTCGGTTGAGTCATGTCCGTCTGTCTGTCCGTCACGCGCTTGTGTGAATCTCAGCTATTATAAAAGCTAGAGACACCCAACTTGCCATTCAGATTTTTGTATACCATTGGTTTTATTTTAAATTTTCTACGAATATTAAAAAAAATATAAAAGTTAGAGCTTTCTTTTTTGGTCTGTACATACGTGTACATAAATACAACAATTCATATAAATCTATTCTCTGAAATACAAATCGTTCGGACGACACCCAACGTAGCGTCGTTATTAAAGATTACGTTTTTCAAAACTCTGAAAGTGAAATAATAATATATACATATATAAAGAAAATAATAATAATAATATTACAACGCAAACTAGTCAGTTTTAGAGCTATCTTAATGAAACTTTAAATACATATTTCTTATTGCTACACGCTGTAAATAAGTCGGAACGAGCTGTATCGGACCGATATATCGTATAGCTGCTTTGTTTTTTAAAATAACGCTATGAAACTATCCTTTTTTTGTTAGATAATTAGATACACAATGCAAAATCATCATTTTCTTATTGAAAGTAAAGTTTAGAGTGTAAGCGTAATCAAAAAGCTATGATCTATATATTTATAGTACATTTCAGAGAAACGCGAATTTCCATAAAATAGAAATAGAACTTAATCTGCAAAACAATAAAAAATTACAGAAAACAAAAATATCAAAATAGATAATGACAATAGAATTGACCAAAGAGGGCTAGCATGTCAGAGTGGTCAAGATCAGGGTCAAACGGCTTCAGCATGGAAAATAGAAAATGAAATGTTCTTCGCAATAGATAGTCAATAGTAACTCTATTAAATCACAATCTCATTGTCATTTTGGATTGAGGGTTCAATTGTGCAGCCCGCCAAAAGGGGACTTAGACACTTCTCTCCCGCTGTTTTCTATTCATGTAGTTCCATTATTCTCTGGTATTTTAGGGTTTTTGTTTGCTCTCACTGTTATTATTGTTATTGTTGTTATTGTAACAGTTATACAGTTGTACTTTTATACAGTTGCAGAGGGTATACCATATTCATTTTGTTCAGATATTTGTAACGCACCTTGGAAGACATTTGCTTCCCTATACCCTATACGCTATCCTCTACTACCCTACCCTGGGGCATCAGTCAGGAAGTCGAACAGACAATGTTCTTTTGTTCTTTTTCTATCGGATGAACTTTCAGTTTTTTATAGAAAACTCGGAACAAGGCGGATCTGACCAACATATGAGGGTGATTTGAATTGTTAAAAGATATTTTATGAATTCGCGACATCCCTGAAGCACGTCATTGTTTTATTCTTTTTGATTAAGCATCTTTTTATATCGTATTTCAATTAAAATCTGATCCATATAACATCTAATCACTATGACAAAAATCATACAAAGCATATATTAATTGTATATGAATTCCATAGGAATAAGTGGTTATAACAAAAGACTATAAAACCTTAAAACAAACATGTAAAGCTTGTGATACATATAATATATAAACCAACTTCTTCACATGGACTGTTTTAACAAGAAAGAAAGGCTACCTTCGAAACGCCAAAGGTTTTATACCATTGCAGTTACTCAACATATAAAATCGGCTGATAGGTTTTATGGTAGCTTAATGATATATCTGTCCGATTTTAATAAAACTTGCATAGCATTTAATGGACATATGTAATTAAGCATATATCATGAGAGTTTCATAGCGATTCCTCGAAAAATTTTAAAAGTTGCCCGATAGATTCTATGGGAGACATACGAGGTCCGATCCGGCTCGTTCCGACTTATTTACAGCGTGCAGCAAAAAGAAATATGTATTCAAAGTTTCATCAAGATAGCTCTAAAACCGAGAGTTTGCGTTGCAGCAGACAGACGGATGGACAGACGGACATGGCTAGTTCGACTCCCCTATTAATGCTGAGTCGGAGATGTCTCCTAAGATGCATTGCAAACTTCTGGCCAAAATTAATATACCATCTGCAATGATATAAAAATATAGCTTTTTTCGAGCCAAACCAAAACCAAGAACGCTACGCTAAAGCTGGTGCATCTTTTTGCTTTGTCTTGCTAATTAGCGATTAAATTGCCAGGCGCAAAGACCAAAGGAATGAAGTGTAAAGCGCTAAATGATGGGTGTCAAGTCTTAGTATGCAGTCTGTTTATCATTAGGCTGCATCTTTAGCCGTGCTGTGGTGTTGTGTAGTACTATGGGATATTTCTGGTTGTGCCGCAACAAACCTGTTTCGTATGTATATTGCATATATATATGTATGTTTAAATTGCCAATTAGTATCTATATATATATATATATATATATATATATATATATATATATATATATATATATATCTCAATTATATATGATGATACTAATACTATATAATAGTTACTAAAGAAATAAATTTGATATTCCCTCGACAAGGATTAAATAAAACTTCACCTTAAAGAAGGAATGCGTTTATTACTCCATATAAGGTAAATTTTATAAACTGGCCAACATCGACCGATACGAATATTATATACTTATAGGGTTAGATTTCTCCAATTATCTCCAAAGGTGCGTTGCATACCTCTAGCCAAAAATTAATATACCCTCTGCAATGGTATAAAAGCACTGTATATTAGAAATTTAGTTTGCGTAAAGGTTTTAAAAAAAAGGTGCCACGCCCACCGCCTTTGCAAACTCATAAATAATTTTTTGAGCTTGATTTGTAACGAAAGTATTAAAAATGCAACTTTTTGCTTTGTCACGAGCATAAATACATATGTACTGTATGCGCCTATATTCCAATTCATTTCAAACCGATCTGATCGTAAACACAAAAGTTATATAAGTAAATATTCCCTCAACTGTCGACGGTTTAATACTTATTTTCCTTTATTTTATTGCTAATAAAATGTGATATTCCCTTCTTTTATATTATCAAGGTCACGGAGGCGTTAATCAACTCGGAGGTGTTTTCGTCAACGGGCGGCCACTACCCGACGTGGTGCGACAGAGAATCGTCGAGCTAGCCCACAACGGGGTCCGTCCCTGTGATATCTCACGTCAGCTCCGTGTAAGCCACGGCTGCGTTTCGAAAATACTTTCAAGGTAAGTGAATACGGAGAAGCATAAAGTCGCTACAGCTTTACAGTTGGAGAAACTGTAAGCATAACAAGTAAGGAAAGCTACAGTCGAGCGCACCCGACCGTAAGATACCATTCAAAGATTAAAACGGTACGTGACAATATGCTGCAATGACGCAGGCAACGGAACTATGGAAAACGTTTTGTTCAATTACTTCTGTGTTTATTGTCCGATCGGATTGTAATTTGCGGATTGGGTGCATATTATCAGCATTATCAGCTAGAGACACCTAATTTGGCATGGTGGTTCCTGTAAATCATGCGCAGATGAAATTTAATTCAAGTTTGAGGTGCCACGCCCACCACCCACGCAAATCGATAATTTACGAATATTAAGGAAAGTATTAAAGTTACAGCTTGTGCTTTGGCACATGAAAATATGCTGATGATAAACACGATCTCCAAATTAATATGATCGGACAATAAACACAAAAGTTATTGTATGTGTGTGAGTAAACATATCTGATTGCTATGAAAGCTTTGTTGTGGCGCCATCTATTAATATTTCTCAAAGTTGGTCGAATGGTATCTTACACTCGGGGGCGCTCGACTGTAGCTTTCCTTATTTGTTTTCCATCCGCCGGTTGATTTTTAAGCAGAGTATTTTAGTTCCAGCATTCTGCTCTAATATACACATAGAATACACCTAATTCTGTTTTTACACGATAGAATGGTTCCCGAGAAATTCGTTTAAAAAAAAATCGTGTAAAAAAAGATAATAGATTGGTTCTAGACCTCAAAAAAAAATACATAGACATAACTCAGAATACATACCAGAATTATTTTAAGTAGAAAAAAATTCATTGAAAAAAAACGTGTTAAATCCAATAATTCATGTAAAAAAAGTAATTTTTTTTTTTGTATTCGTGTTATTTCAAATTATGTCGTGTAAAAATAGAAATATTTTTTCGTATTTACTCGTGTTATTTCAAATTCGTGTAAAAATAATTCGTGTAAAAACAGAATTAGGTGTAATACAATATAAACATGTCCTCCAAATTAGAATTTGATTAGACTATAACATCAGAAGCTATTGTGTATGAGAGAGAAACTACAGGAAGAAGTTAGATTGTTATTGGAAATTGTAGCGTAGGTTTGCTACGGTCTTTCGTAATTGGGCGAACGATATCTTACTGTCAAGCGCGCTTGACTGTTACTTCAATTACATTATTTATCTTGATGGTTACCGCTTGCATCTTTACTTTACTGACCCATGTAGTACTTTTACATTTACAGATACTACGAGACTGGTAGCTTTAAGGCTGGAGTAATAGGAGGATCGAAACCGAAAGTAGCCACCCCACCTGTTGTTGATGCGATTGCAAACTATAAACGCGAGAACCCCACAATGTTTGCATGGGAGATACGCGATAGGTTGCTGGCTGAAGGTATATGTTCGCAGGATAATGTGCCAAGTGTATCATCTATAAACCGGTAAATATAACAAATTTATTATGACATACATCAAAATTTCGATATTTTTATACCCGCTACTCATAGAGTAGAAGGGTATTATAACTATGTTCAAACCGAAAATGTAAGTAACAGGCAAAAGGAGACATCTCCGACCCCATAAAGTATATATATTCTGGTTCAGGATCAACAGCCGAGTCGATATAGCATTGTCCGTCCATCCCTCCGTCTGTTGCAACGCAAACTAGTCTCTCAGTTTTAGAGCTATCTTGATAAAACTTGGTTTACATGTTTCTTGTTGCTACATGCAACGCGTCGAATCGGACCGATACATATATCGTATATCTGCCATAGAACCTATCGGCCAATTTATTGTTTGGAGTAACTGCAAGGATATGAAATCTTCGGCGTTCCGAAGGTAGCCTTTCTTTCTGGTTTTAAACTTAAACTTAGACTTGAATATATTTGATATACCATATATAAAATAAATAAATAATATTTAATAGTAAGTGATATAGTTAAAAGATCCTTTATAAATAATATGCAGTAAAGTTAGTTCTCCTAGCCAAACGGATGGATGGAGCATAGCAATATTTGTTTGCTGTTATGCTGCTCACTTCCATTTCCGTGCAGATTTCCGTCGCAAGACAACAACTGCCTCGGCTCAGTCTTTAGCCCGTACAGTCCAGTAGTATCCGTTATAGCATTACGGAGTATGTAATAAAAATATCTAAGTACTTTTTAGCGTTCATAATTGCGGCACAATGCTTGACACACGACCACTACAAAAGCCAGCTTCCTCTGCGTGTTCCGGTGCCAAAAAAAATTCAACCATCAAGCAACATTATTATTCCGTTAGACCGGACTTCCCTGCTGGAGTTCCCATTCTCCCACTCACTCTCATTCACCCACTATGCTATTCAGCTGTAATGAACGAGTTTCCTTTTTAACCATAATTCATTTTATTTTGGCTAAGGAAGCCAGCTGCTGCTGCTCTCCGAGCCGGTAACTGCCGATGCCGAGTTGCTGCCTGGTGGAATTATCCAACACTTGCTTACACAGACCCAACACGCTCGTTTACAGATGCTTTTGCAAAGCAACTTGTCAGAGGGTTGGGAGATGCTCGATTGGCGGTTTCAAGCTAACGCGGCACGTGCAGCCATACAGAATCAATTCGCGTCAGAGCAATGCAAGTTGTAATTCCAGGGATCTGCAGGCGCGGCAAACCTATCAACCCACGCCCTAATGCGACAATGTGTGAGCGAATCTACAAGTTAATATTGTGAGTACAGAGTGTCGCCGGTTTGGGTGGTCGTATTCCCCTTCCCCTTCCCTTTCCCTTTACATCCCCCAATACGGGCATCAGTAGGGGATGTACTCAGAAGACCAGCGCTCGTTGACGCTCCCAGGAGAATTGGCACTTATAAAGTGACTTTCGCAGCAGCCTGCGACGAACGCAACGTAAGCCAATCTTCCCTCTTATTTTTGGGTAAAGCAAATCGAAAATCACAAACAGAGCATCCCGAACATATGTCTCAATTGTGTGCATTACCCAACTACCCAGAACTTAGTTGGAATGAAAGCAAAATACTCTCTTTCAACTGTCCTTGTCCATTGCTTCTTTGTTTGATAATGCAGTACATAATTTGATTTGATTCCGCTTGAGTTCTCCGTGCTCTTGTTTCTCCCTGTCAATCCTCCCCGAAAGGAATGTCCCACAAAGACATCTCCACTCTCTCAATAACATCAAGCTTATTCACTTGCAAGTCTTGATTAAGGCTCACTTGGCTTGTAATACCTTGGCTTGTGGTGGCTGATTCTCAATAGTTAATTTCTCACCCACCAACCCAAGCCCAACCCAGAACCAGAAGCGTAGCCAAGCAATAGTAGATCAAACAGGTGTCAAGACGCATCATGATTATAGCTGCTACTATTCTGGAATGTTTGGCCCAGTCAAATGTCAATGTAACCAGAAATTAGATTGCATCACATTTGTGTCTAGATATTATCTTGAGTAAAAACTAAACTAAAACTAACTGGCATACTACGAGTATACAGACCATAAAGTCAAAATGTCACATACCCTTTACCCAACTTTCCAAAAGAAAGGTCTTTTAACGCGCTAAAAAAAACTTAATAACTTTTGAAATAAATAAGATATGCACGATTTAAATTGCAGATGGTGGCAGCTTTAAAATAATTGTTTGATCAAAGTTATAAGAGCAAATAGATGTGTTGTAATAGCGGGACAAAGTCAAAATTTTGTTAAATCAAATTTTTAGTACCGAACAAGTTACGAAAACTATAGTCAAGTCACTGACCGACAGAAAATTATATCGTACGCTAAACTTTCCAACAACAATGTCTTTAAATTCTATTGCTATCCTGCTTTTACAAGCTTATGCTAGAAGTATGGAAAATACTTACTTAAACTTTTGTTACAAATAAAATTTAAAAGTGGTGTGCAAGACATCGAAAATTTGAATAAAAAAACCAGAAAGAAAGGCTACCTTCGGCACGGTGAAGGTTTCATACCCTTGCAGTTACTCCAAACATTAAATCGGCGGATAGGTTCTATGGCAGCTTAACGATATATCTTTCCAATTTAAATAAAACTTTGCATTTTAACAAATAATAAAACTCGACCGATAGGTTCTATGGCAACTATACGCTATATCGGTCCGAACCGGCTCGTTCGGACTTATTTACAACGTGCAGCATTAAAAAACATGTATACCAAGTTTTATCAAGACAGCTCCAAAACTGAGAGACTAGTTTGCGTTGCAACAGACAGACGGACATGGCTAGTTCGACTCCCCTATTGATGCTATGCAAGTTTTATTAAATCGAACAGATATATCGTTAAGCTGCCATAGAACCTATCCGCCGATTCACCGTGCCAAAGGTAGGCTACCTTCGTTCTTGTTTATAAATACATAACAGTCAAAAGTGCCATCATTTGATTAGACTGAATACGAATTGTAACTTTCACATTCTATTTTTATTTGTCTAAAGGTCAAATTTTGTTTAACCAAAAACTAGATATTTGCCACCTAAAATGCCAAAATTCGTTACTGCAACAAGTAAGAACGGCTACAGTCAAGTGTTGACTGTATAAGACCATGGATTTTTCAAGGTTATGAAAAAAATCAGATTTAGAAAACTGTTATTGGTAAACGTGTTTTTCAAAGAAAAGTAATAAAAAACCCATATAATTTTCAGTTAGACGTCAAGGAGTTCAAGCAGCTGGAAAAAAACACTGCTTGGAAAAAACACTGCTTGGAAAAAACACTGCTTGCTTGCTTGCAATGGGCGCAGTGCAAATCTATATGAAACGTTGAATAACTTTTATGTTCATTATCCGATCGGAACCAAATTTTCAGCGATTGTTTAGGTGGTGATAGTTATCATTCACACCAAAACTCAATACTCTAGCTTTATTATTCTTATTGCGCTTGCTATACGGTTTATCGATTTGCGGGGGCGGAAGTAGGCGTGTCCCAAATTTTAATAAAAATTTTACAGCTTATGATTCACATAAGTGTTGTCGCTAAATTTGGTTGCTCTAGCTTTATTAGTTTCTAAGATATAGGCGCTTGCTATACGGTTTATCGATTTGCGGGGGCGGAAGTAGGCGTGTCCCAAATTTTAATAAAAATTTTACAGCTTATGATTCACATAAGTGTTGTCGCTAAATTTGGTTGCTCTAGCTTTATTAGTTTCTAAGATATAGGCGCTTGCTTTACGATTTATCGATTTGCGGAGGCGGAAGTAGGCGTGGCCCAAATTTCTATAAAAAATTTTACAGCGTATGATTCACATAAGTGTTGTCAACAAATTTGAGACGGACGGACAGACAGACAGACATGGCTTAATCGACTCGGCTAGTGATCCTGAGCAAGAATATATATACTTTATGGGGTCGCAGATGCATCCTTCTGCCTGTTACGCACATTTTGACAAACACAATAGACCATGTATTTTTTTTAAATCCATGGTCTATAATATTATCCTTTTTGCGCCAGCAAAAAAAGGCTATATAATTATGAAAAAACGTTAAAAATTTTAATAAAAACAATTAAAGAAAGCTACAGTCGAGCGCGCCCGACAGTAAGATACCATTCGCCCACTTTCGAAACAAATTATCACACATTTAATTCAATCAAAAAACGCTGCACAAGTTTATCCGCCACCTATTGTTTAAATAAGATCTATTTTTGAATAGCGCCATCTACATGTGAAAACGCCATAGCTTTACACACACTACGGCCGTAACGAAGCATCGTGACGATGACGTCACGACGCAAGCACAGGCGCAAGCAGTGGAAGTACGGAAAACGGAAACATGAACAACTTCCGCGTTTATTGTTCGATCGGATTGTAATTTTGAGAATAGGTTTATATTATAATTATCTACCAAAATAATAATCATACCAAAGCAGAAAGCTGTAACTTTAGTACTTCTCCTGATAATCGTTAATTATCGATTTGTGTGGGCGGTGAACGTGGTATTGCAAATTAAAATTAAACTCGATCTACCTATGGTATACAGGAACCTTAATGTGAAATATGGTGTCTCTAGCTTTTGTAATAGCTGAGATCTAGACGTTAAAACGGACAGACGGACAGACAGACGGACATGGCTCAATCGACCCAGCTAGTGATCCTGAGTCAGAATATATATACTTTGTGGGGTCTGCCACGCCTCCTGCCTGTTACATACATTTGCACAAACTTAGTATACCATTTTTGACCATTTTCAATGGTCGAAAGGTATAAAAACGTTTGGCCTTTTCTAGCCATTTGATTTTGACCAATCTGGCCATTTTCGTTGGCTAGGAGTTGGCAACGCTGCTTCTATATGTCTTCTATGCAACTGATTGATGGGATTGCTTATACTATTCATCAATGAGTATTTTAAACAAGAGATTAAGAATATAATTAGGGCGTATAGTTGCATGTTTATTAACTAGCCTAGCACCTAGTATTAGAAAAAACAAGTAAGAAAGCTACAGTCGAATGTGCTCGACTGTTATATACCCGCTATCCAGCTGCTGGTTCATCAAGAATACACTTACGCACTATTCGACACAATGCTGCTGGCAACGCAGCTTACAGCTATGGAAAACGTTTAGTTGAATAACTTCTGTGTTTATTATCCGATTGTTACCAAATTTTCAGAGATTATCTGATTAGCTATAATTATCATATAAACTAGCTATAGTTATCATACAAACCGAAAATGAACAACATGACACCAAAATTGCGCCTGTAATCAATTTTTTTCGATTTACGGGGGCGGGGGCGTAATAACACAAATTGTCACCAAGTTTGGTAGTCCATACATTTTCGGTTTGAACAAAGTTATAATACCCTTCTACTCTATGAGTAGCGGGTATAAAATTAAAGCTACAAGCACCTTTATACAATATTATTTAAAATTGATATATTTACAGTATCGTGCGAAACAAGGCAGCAGAAAAGGCGAAACATGTACACCAGCATCACCATCAAATACCGCAGGGCCACAACACAAGTGAAAGTCTGGACAGTAGCACAGGTACCACAGGTAGCGAGCACCAGGGACCAAGCTCTGTCCTAAAAAGTAATGCCAACATAGCATCGACATCGGTTATTACACATACTCCAGCGGGTGGTGGCAGCTCTTCCAGCGTTCAGGAATTGGGCCCCAGCACACCTAACACCGCCAACAACGAGGCCAATGGAAATACCCTAACTTGTGCATTGCAACAGGCAGCCGAGCACCGATCACCTGTTTCAGGTCCCGGCCCTGGACCCGGTCCCGGCCCAGGTACAAACCCAAGTGCAGGGTCTGGTTCGGGATATAGCATTAACGGTATTCTGGGTCTTCAAAATAGCCATCAACTGCAAAACAGTAGCAACAACAATAATAACAGTATTAGCACAAACAACAACAACAACCCTACAACAGAGACGAGCAAGCGAAAAAGAAATGAAATTCATGGTAAGCAACACCCTATATACCCTATTTATACCAAGTCCCGGATTATAGTCGATTATTCCCTCACTTGCCGTAAGAACTTTATCTTACATAAAAGTTAACAACAACAATAACAATTAACAAGAGCTCAATTGATGCTTGATCTCGACCAACAAAGTAAGATGCCCTACCCTTTGCAAAACTGATAATTCGATTCAAATTTTTCTTACGCCTATACATGAAGACAAAAAAGTAAAAAACAAAAAAAAAACAAGTAAGAACGGCTACAGTCAAGTGTGGACTGTATAAGACCATGGATTTTTCAAGGTTATGAAAAAAATCAGAAGATATATATATAAGATATCATTCGCCCAGTTTTGAATCAAATTATCACACATTTAATTCCATCAAAAAACTCTGCACAAGCTTATTCGCCACCTATTGTTTAAATTAGATCTATCTTTGTATAGCGCCATCTACATGTGAAAACATAGCAATCAGTTGTACACACGCTACGGCTGAAGCAAAGCATCGTGACGATGACGTCACGATTTGCTGCAAAGGCGCAAGCAGTGTAACTATGGAAAACGTTAAGATGAATATCTTCTGTGTTTATTGTTCGATCGGATTGTAATTGAATGATGAGAATATATTTATATTGTAATTATCTATGTTCATACCAAAGCAGAAAGCTTTAACTTCAATACTTTTTCTAATAATCGTAAATTATCGATTTGCGTGGGCGGTGGGCGTGACATCGAAAATTGAAAATAAACTCGATCTACTTATGGTATACAGGAACCTTCATGTGAAATTAGGTGTCTCTAGCTTTTGTAATAGCTGAGATCTAGACGTTTAAACGGACAGACAGACGGACAGACGGACATGGCTCAATCGACTCAGCTAGTGATCATGAGTCAGAATACTCAGAATACTTTATGGGGTCTGCCACGCCTCCATCTGACTGTTACATACACTTGCACAAAGTTAGTATGCCAAACTGTTATTGGTAAACGTGTTTTTCAAAGAAAAATAATAAACAAAACAACTCATATTATTTTCAGTTAGACGCCAAGCCGTTGAAAAAAAAAACACTGCTTGAAAAAAACACTGCTTGCTTGCAGTGGGCGCAGTGCAAATATATATGAAGCGATGAATAACTTAACACGGACAGACAGAAGGACAGACGGACATGGCTATATATTATTATATACATATATACTATATATATACTATATACATACATATATGTATATTATTCTTGCTCAGCATCACTAGCCGAGTCGATTGAGCAATGTCTGTCTGTCCATCTGTCCGTCCGTCCGTCTGTCCGTCTATACGAACGCTTGAATCTCAGAGGCTGAAAGAGCTAGCGCCACCAAATATGTGGACATCACTCGTAGGAGTCATAAGCTGTTAAAGTTTGTTTGACTTGTATTTAAATCCCAGTGCGTTTCACAGAAAAATGCAATTTTTTAAATGCCACCAATAACAGTTTTCACATTCCTAATTTTGCATGAATTTTGAAAAATCCATGGCCTTATACAGTCAAAATTTGACTGTAATTTACCTGAGTGAACTGTTAAGTGAGTTAATCAAATCCAACCCTACCTGGCATAACTAACATACATACATGACATCAAATAACTAGAAATGCTTGTCATTAAATCTGTCAAAATATGTTTTCACTTGCCGTCGGTAAAACTCCTCCTCATCCATAAGACCGCAAAGTAATTACACCGTCCCGGCGCCGCGGCGTGAGTCGCTTTATTTGCATATCTTCTTGGCATATTAAATACATGAAGCGCTGCCCGAAATCGCTTTGTGGCCATATCAGGGTTATCTTTCAACCGCAAATGTTGGCAGCTGGAACAGCGAAAAAGGCTGGTGCTGTTGCACGAGAAGACAACATCTCAATTACGCGATGCTGAAAGAAGATACGCACACAGATTCAGATACAGATACAGCTGCGGCCAGGGTTGGAGGTTTATTAAGTAATATTAAAGATACAACTGGTGGATGTGGGATGTGGGAGACAAGTGCTACTCGCAGTTGTCATTTTCAATAATCACACTCTAATGGAAACTCGCAGAAACAGCAACCCCTAGCCAGGGCGAAATTCAACAGATACATCTGATGACACTGATGATAATAACATACTTTAGAGATGCGAAATCACAGGGAAAACAATAATGAAATGCGAGTCACCATTGGGCCAATAAAACAGCAATAAAAGTGAATCTGAAACCGATTCCGAACCGAACCTAAGAACCCAAATGCTTCCCAACTTTCTATTCCATTGTCTATTTTCTCCAAACTTGCTTCGATCGATTCCCTTGGGCACAAATTCGTAAGTGTAGCAAGTGCTTAGGCATGAACTTGTGGCAAATTTGTTCATCTTGTATCCCTTTTTAATCGATGAGCTGCAAGAAGGCTGAACGAAAACCAAGCGAAACAGAATATCTCTGCTGTTGCAGGGGTTGCGCTGTAAAAGAGGGCGTGAGCCTGAAACTCCACCCCAAAGGGAACAGCGCCTCAATTTCAACCCGTTGTTGGGGTGCACCAAAATCGGCTTCCAATTTAACTTTCGATGACCTGTAAGAAAAGCATGTCAACCCTTTTTACACTATGACTTTTTTTGGCACACTACATTCATGAGAATTGGTAAAAAAATAAGTGTGCCAACATTTTGTAAGAAAAATGTACGTATGTATATTATGCACATTTCCTCCGAATTTCAATCCGATCGGACATGAAACACTAAAGTTATTCCAGTGAATGTTTGCAATTGTTTCAAGAAACGTTATCAAGCATTGCTTCAGTCTTTGTGTGGGATAACTTGTTTTTAGCAGTTTTGTCGAAATTATCCGAAGGTATCTTACTGTTAGACGCGCGCTCTCTCTCTAAGTTTCGTTTTTTATTTTTAATATATTTATACCCGCTACTCAACTCTATGAGTTGAAGAGTATTATTACTTAAGTAAACATAATAATATTTAATATTCATATATTTATTAATTATTACCTTCCAAATTATTTTTAAATTTTGGGAACGATCGAAAAATAATCACAGAAGTTATTTAAATTAATGTTTTTCATAGCTGTTTTCAACACTGTGGCGAATAGTGCGTACAAATGGGTTAAGTTGTAACTGCACAACTAACAGTGTTAATATGCGGTCATGGGTTCAAATACCGGCCGAGTGAAAAATTAAACACCTTTTTATACCATTCGACCATTGAAAATGGTCAAAAATGGTATAATAAGTTTGTGCAAATGTATGTAACAGGCAGAAGGAGGCGTGGCAGACCTAGCTGAGTCGATTGAGCCATGTCTGTCTGTCCGTTTGAACGTCTAGATCTCAGCTATTATAAAAGCTAGAGACATCAAATTTCACATAAAGGTCACGCCCACCGCCCACGCAAATCGATAATTAACGATTATCAGGAGAAGTACTGAAGTTACAGCTTTCTTTGGTATGAACATATATATATATATAAATCTATTCTCAAAATTACAATTCGATCGGACAATAAACGCAGAAGTTATTCATGTAAACGTTTTCCGTAGTTCCGCTGCTTTTGCCTTTGCAGCATGTCGTGACGTCATCATCGCGATGCTTCATTTCAGCCGTAGCGTGTGTAAAGCTGACTGCTACGACGTTTTCATATGTAGATGGGTAAATGTAGATGAGCAATAGGTGGGATATGAACTTTTTTAGAGGAAATAAAAGTGTGATAATTTCTTTCGAAACTGGGCGAATGGTATCTTAATATCGGATGCGCTCGACTGTAGCTTTCCTTACTTGTTAATGGTCGAATGGTATAAGATCTTTTGTGTTTATTTTTATTTATTTATTTAACGTCAACTAATGGCAGTCGACACAAAATTTTAAAAGATTTAATATGAAATTAAAAAAATTTTTAAATAATTAAGTTAAAATTATCTTTAAGAAAAAAAAAATTAAAATTAAAATCGAAGTAAATAATTACAATTTAAAACAAAAATTTAACGACTAGTCTGGGTGAACAAAAGAATAATTAAAAATTTTATTTATTTAAAATGATCCAACATTTGTTGCAAAAGGATTGGGGAAATCCCAGAAAAACCCAATCAGATCAGAGAAGATTGTTAGGTGTTAGTTCTTAGTACGCTGCATCGACCGGAGGAAGCGTAAAAGAAAATCCAACATTAGATAGTGAGTAAAGATATATAGTTCATGGATAGAAAAAAGGTTACTTGAGGTCATTCGATAAACACGAGAAACACAATTATCAAAAAATACATTTAAGGTATCGTAAAAAAAAATTAATGGCGTCAGCCATATCAGTACACGAATTTTAAACCAAATTCGAAAACAAATTCAAACGTGGGATGGTAGTGATCTTCCGGTTGGGTCAAGGGTTGAACTCTGGTCAGAGTTACCTTAGAATGATCAGAAACGTGACACAAATCAAGTATTGGATTTAAGGAATTTACGACATGATTAACCTGAGACATTGAAATGCCTTGCAAACCATCAAAAAGGTCATGCTGTTTTGCGGGCAATAAAAAATTTTCCTCATCACTAGGTGTCCAGCAACAATCAGGTATATTAAAGTCACCAAGGACAATAAGTTGATCCCTGTTTGATAACAGGTTGAAAATAGACTTAATTATAGACAAATGTTGATTGAAGATAGAATTATCAGATGACGGAGGAACATACGAGCAAGTTATATAGGCGCAAATGCCGGGAAAATGTAATTTTACACAAATAAATTCAATATCATATTGAACCTCCGGCACTATCTTATCCGAAGTGATGGCAGAGTCGACTCCAATCAAAACCCCGCCACCCCGCCGGCCAGGTCGGTCAAGTCTATACGTTGTGTACTGACTTGAAAGAACTTCGGAGCTTAAAATCTCCGGCTTCAACCAAGTCTCAGTAAACACAAGCACCTGGGAAGCAAATGGAAGACTATTTCGAAATAAAGAAGTTAGTTTACTACATAGGCCTCTAACGTTTTGATAGGTTAAGGAAAGTGACGTAATTAGTTTTTTGTTATTTTATTTGTCTTTGTTGTAGTGGTTTGATTTGGGACTGAAAGAGTAATCTGTTGCCGATTTTTTTTCTTTTTAGCCTCGAACTCTTTAACCAGAATATGATCAGCCCAGAATTCAGACGAGCATATACGGTCAAAGAAATCATTAGGGATCACTTATTTTAAAGGATGAAATATCCCTTTCGTACGAGAATCTAAATTTTTCCACCTTTATGTCGGCTTGAATTTTGGCTTGAATAAATTCATGACATCAACTGATGTGAGATCAGGGGCAAGCCTTGAAACAAATATTTGTTTCTTTGATGGGATTCCTGTCACAGCCTTATGACCCACTGATATGATATTAGTGGGTACGTTTGAAACCGGTAATCCGGAAGACGCTGCTGCCTGGGAAACTATTTCCTGAGTTCCTAAATTTAACGATCTCACAGGTAATGAGATCGCACCGGACAAATCGGAGAGAGTTTATGATACGATCCGATGTCTATGTCTAACATAACGATGTCTAACAAAAAGGTCACAAACAAAATTTAAAAGTGTATATATTAATTTGTGGAGGCGGTGGGCGTGGCACCTCAAATTTAAAATAAATTCCAGGAGCTTGTGATATTTATATACCTTTATGTCAAATTTGCTGGCTCTAGCTTTTATAATAGCTGAGATCTGGGTTTTCACACAAACGCACAGACAGACAGACAAACAGACGGACAGACTATATCAACTCGGCTTTATTAGGGGGTTTGAGATATGAGGTCAGAAATGTCTGCAAATACAAAGGGCTCGCTATTTGTAAGCCTGAGCTAATCCGAATTTGGTTGAAAATCCATGAACATTATTTGAAAATCAACGGATAAACCAATAACCATAATAAATTTCAATGATGTGAATAGTTGGCAATTGTATTGAGTGTTGCAGCATTTTAAAAATAGTTCCGCGAGTTCTTAATGTCAACGCAATTACGATAATTCGTTGAAATATATGTAATTGTAAATGTCATAATATGTTGATAATGCGCCCTCTCTGAGGACACAGATTATTATTACGTAAATGTCAGCCCCAATCCGCAAATGCACTTAACTGCCACGTGCCGCAGAGAAGTGGCAGGAAGGTGGGAGGTGGCGCATGTGGCATGTGGCAACCGCCATGATATCGCAAATGTAACAATGATAATTGAATTATCCTTTAAGTGAGTCAAAGTGTATTGACTTACGAAAGGGAAAGAATACCCCACAGACGCCATTTGAATGACAATTATAAATATGAATATTCTAAGTCTCATTACTAATTTCAGATGAAAACCGCGATGTTAACATGCATTCCGAGGATGATGTGAAACGACAGCGCCTAACCTACAGCGGCGACCAGATTTATTCAAATGTAAGCACAACTTTTTTAGCTTTTCTCTTAGCTTTGGGCTAGCTTATTAGCTAGAACAATAAAAATAAGGCTACCTTCGACACGCCGAAGGTTTTATACCATTGCAATTACTCCACATATTAAATCGGCCGATAGGTTCTATGGCAGCTATTCAATATATCGATCCACTTCCGATCAAACTTTGACAGCCTTTAAAGGGCATACTTAGACATATATTGGGAAAGTTTCATAGCGATATCTTAAAAAAAAAAAACAAGTAAGAAAGCTACAGTCGAGTGTGCTCGACTGTAATATACCCGCTAACCAGCTACTCATACTCAAAATTATTTGCGGAACAATAAAGAACGGCTACAATCATATTTTGACCGCAAAAGGCCATGGTCTTACAATATTTGTGCAAAGTCAAAATCTAAAAAAAATAAAAAAATTATGCACCCATTTAGTTTTTGATGCGGGCAGGCCTTGAACCCGTAAATGCATAAAAGTACTGTTCGTTTTGCAGTCCACAACTTAACCCATTTCACCACCTTACACGCACACACTAATCGGCACAATGCTGCCGGCAGCGCTGCTTACAGTTATGGAAAACGTTAAGCTGAATCACTTCTGTGTTTATTATCCGATTGTTACCAAATTTTGAGAGATCATCTGGCTAGCTATAGTTATCATTTAACCAAAAATGAACAATATGGCATCAAAATTGCGCTTGTAATCAATTTTTATCGACTTACGGGGGCGGAAGGGGGCGTGGCCGAAATCCAAAATAAACTTGATCAGCGTGCGATAATAACACATATTGTCACCAAATTTGTTAGTCCAAGCTCTTATAATAGCTAAGATCTAGGTTTTCACACGGACAGATAGACGGACATACGGAAATGGCTATATCGACTCGGCTGTTGATCCTGAGCCAGAATATATATACTTTATGGGGTCGGAGGTGTCTCCTTCTGCCTGTTACATACATTTTCGGTTTAAACAAAGTTATAATACCCTTCTACTCTATAAGTAGCGGGTATAAAAATCTTCTAGTTCTATTTCTATCTGACTATCAAAAAAGTATTTACCTATTTGTATAACAAATCATAGAGTAAAGTCTCTATCACTATGCCAAAATATTTGTAATTTATCGAGTTATGGGAGCGTGGTGAACGTGGAATACAAATTTTGGAGTCTCCGGCTTTGGTAACATCTAAGATGTGTGTGTTACAAACGGGTAGACAAACAGACATGGCTAAATTGACTTGGCTAAAATAAGAAAATATATAATTTTTGTTTTTTTCCTGCTACATATAAATTTGATTTAACTTTTCAATATTTTAAATGGATGAAGGGTTTTATTGTAGTTTTAAAAGTAAATAAATGTTAAGTATAGTTCTTTATAAATATTTGCAGATCTGGTCTGGAAAATGGTGTATCAAAGACGAGCATAAACTTCTTTCAGAGCTAGGAAATCTGACAACAAGCAACGGCAACGGCGCCACACCCACATACTACGACGCACCCAATGGGTTTACAAATAGCTCTGTCTCCTGTTCAGGGGTTGGGAGTGTAGGAATTGGCGTTGCTGGTAACGACACGGCAATGCTCTACGATAGCATTTCTACAATATCCCAAGGCCAAAGTTCGGTATATACTCCGTCAATCGGATCGTCTATCGGTAAGAGTTTTCCCCAACTTGCTTCATACCCTTGATCAGCGCCGAGAGATACGCGGCTAACATATTCCCATGTACTATGTGCTAGAGTAAAAGTCATAGGAATCAATCAATCGAAGCCTAAGATTTTCAAACAATATATCGATGCCTGTTTTGATATTAATAATAATTAATAAAAAACTATTGGCAATCAATGTTCGAACAAGGGTATTAAACCTTCGGCGTGTCGAAGTTAACCTCTTTTACGTCTTTTATAATTATCCTTGTTTAAGTTTCAACTTATATTTTTTATTTTGTTTTATATGAAATCCTGTACACCTAGCATCAATAGGGAGCAGTTCATTGACGCCCTTAGTACCTATAAGTTTACAAGACTTGAAATTTAGTGCAAATATGCAGGAACAAACTATTTCGCCTTTCTATTCAGGTAAGATAATTATTAGATAGAGCAAATGGTTTATCAAAGTGCATTGTGGCTAAGAATTCTGGCAGCCATTGATAAAGTTTCAGAAGAAGGTACAGCAAACACAATGCAATTTTAAGTCAGTTACAAAAATTTCCATTCTGGGATAGTATAAGTTTTTAGCTATCAAAATAAAAACATTTTACACATATATACTCTAAATCGTTCAGTTGCCATTGAAAATGGTAATTACCAGACAATTACCAGCCTGGATAACACTGATCATCATCCGGGGATCGTGCAAGCATCCCCAACCCAAGCTGATGAGTCGACAGAGGCCACCACACAAGAGCTCAAAGAGCCTGTGGGTGAATTGGCGCGGGATCAAGTAGCTAACCAACACAAGAGCAAACCACGCAATATTGCCCAAATACAACAACACCATCTGCCGCTGTCGCATTTGACAATGACAGAACCGGCTGAGAATCAACAGCAAGAAAATCTTAGTACCAACTCGTTAATACTCTTGCACTCCAGCTCTCAGGCTAGCTCTGACCCAACGGCCCAACAGCCAGAAATCAATGCGATCGCCAACAACACGGCTAGCACGGCAATATATGCCACGCCAACAATGCTACCCAGTTTTAGCCACTACTCCGCAGGCAAGTCGCTCCTATAAGAAAACTCAACTCAACTCAACACATCTCAACTCAACTCAACTTGCACTCACCACATCGCTGGTTCTGACACTTTATCGATTTGCTTATCATCTATCGCACAATTCTTGGTGATGGCACATTTGCGTAGCTTCAGTAATAGGAAATATCTTGGTCATACAAATACAACACAGTATCAGAATATTTATACTAAATTCAAATTAAGGGGATATTGCTATATTTCCGTGGCACAAAGATCTGACGACAGTTTTTTAACGTTATCAAATTTTGAAAACAAACTGTAAGTGTCAGTGAAGACCAAAGCCATGCATCGCTGAGTGGTAACAATATGGGTGATTATAAATTTTGAAACCTGGTCTCACTGGTCATTTAAGCCTGCAAATTGTATGGAAATCGGGAAATTTTGCGAAAGCTGTATCTCCCAAACTAAGCAAAAGTATAAAAAATGTTACTTAATATTTTTGTCTTATTTCCTCGAATTTTATAGAACTTCTGCTCTTCTTAAAAAAAACCATCGACAGATCTTGGTTCCACGGAAACAGCAATACTGCCCGAATTAATATTTTCAATATCTCTAAACTCCCTATTAATTTTTCTGTTTGAACTTTCTACTGGGTTTTTACTTTCTGTACCATTTTGGGTTGATATTTATAAGCGACATATCGTACCCTGCATCGCGTCAATAAACTCATTTCCCTCTTTCAGCTTGCGGTACCGTAGTCCCCAGTTCTGATTATGCCTACAATCCCGCCTACACATATGGCGGAGCCTATCCTACATCCTACAGCTACGGCACTGGCAGCGGAGTGATAGGTATGTAACATATTAGACTTATCGACACAAAAGCATAGCATAGTGATAACACAAATTGCACTTGCAGGTTCGTCTTACTATTATGACAGCGGACAGAATCAAACTAGTATAACCCAAGACCTGCGCTCTCCCTTAGCTGCAACGCGAGCTAATTCGCTGGCATCAGCAGCATCGCCCACAGGCAGTGCGTGCACCAAATCAGAAACATCGGATATATTCCTGGTTTAGGAACTTAGCAACAAGCAACATCGAAGAACTGAACTCTCGTAAACAATAGAATTTCATTTGCATTTAAATCGACTCTTATTGCGCTAGACGCGCATTATTTTTTTCTGATTTGCATTTTTTGCATAGCATTTTTAAAACCCTTGCAGGAGAGGTTCTCATTAATTATTAGTTATACCGTCTCCTTGTCCATACAATACCAAATTTAGTGAATAGGTTGTTAAGCCGCAGATGGAATAGTCGATTGTCCGTGAAGAAACTGAACTTGAAATTAAGCTGATGCTCATATTAAATAATATTAACCAGTGAAGACTTTCGACATTACACCCTGCAGGGGTATAAGAGATTCGGCATGCCGAACTGTTTATGTTTTATTTATTGGGTGAAGAAACAAAAAATAAATTACTGCTTGGAATTCAAACAGCATTAAAGAAGGAAAACTCCCAATTTATTAAAAAAAACAAGAAAGAAAGGCTACCTTCGACACGCCGAAGGTTTTATACTATTGCAGTTACTCCACATATTAAATCGGCCGATAGGTTCTATGGTAGCTTAATGATATATCTGTCCGATTTGAAGAAAAGCTACATAGCATTTAATGGACATATGTAATTCGACCGATAGGTTCTATGGCAGCTATACAATATATTGGTCCGATCCAGCTTGTTTCATTCAGATAGCTTTAAAACTGAGAGACTAGTTTGCGTTGCAACAGACGGACAGTCGGACATGGCTAGTTCGACTCCCCTATTGATGCTGATTTAGAATATATATACTTTAATGGGGTCGGAGTTTTTTCCTAAGTTGCGTTGCAATCTTCTGGCCAAAATTAATATACCATCTGCAATGGTGTAAAAATGGGAATAACGTAATAATAATTATATACTAATTAGTATATGTAGTAATAGAAATATAAATAACGAATGAAACCAAATTGTCCGCTAAGGAAAACTCAACCAAAAAATTATTGCTTGCAAGTTTTTGAAAAACTTATAAATATGTTTATTAAAATTAAGGTTAAAATTAAATGAGGCCTGTTCCCAACCGTCGAAATTTTCTGAACTGAAATGTGCTTATTTTGATAGAGTCAGAAAAAAAGTTTTCTGTTTTATTTTATGTTATTGGAACTCATGTTATCTACGGTTTAACTTACTTTAGCTAATCTCCTTTTTTTAAAACAATTTTTCATACACAAACATAAAGACAGTTTTTGAACTAAAAATAGATAAAACTTGCTACGGCTGGGAATAGGACTTAAATGTGTATATATATATAGAAGTATTGAACCTATAATCATGTTTATTTAGATGGCATAAAGTTTGTATCTGGACCAGCTGATCCACTTATTTTATTATATCAACCCTCATCAAAAACAACAAGAATAATTATCTAGAATAGCAGATTTTGATAAAATTCAAGCATTTTAATCATGCATATTTCGGCTTTGAAAGGTGAAAAATTTACAAGTGTTTTACACAGTTACAAAAAATGTACCAAATTCTAAATTTCAAGTACTAAAAAATTAAGGAAAATCCATACAGGTTTTTCAGTGTGGAGATTCAATTTTACAAGTGGACTCTTCTATGGAATTCCACATATTTTCTCTCCAACTATGACCTTAGTCTGCGGGAAAGTATGCAAATGTATGTAACAGGCAGGAAGCATAACAGACCCTAATATATAAAAATTAAAAAAAAGAGCAAAAGAGTTTCTGTATACACTCTGCATACGCATCTAACTTTCTAATTTTTACTTATTTAACAAAGGATATTTTTCTGTCGGATGAGCTCAACTCTAGGTTACTTGTAACACTAGTTTTATATTTATTATAAAAAAAAACTACTAAGCTTTTCACCCTTTGTCATCGAAATGTGCATCAGGGAATGAAAATACATTAATTTCATATTGCTGGTTACAAAAGCCGCTAATCTAAAGAATGGTTAAAACTAAAATAATAAATAAAATGACATCTAATTTTTATACAAAAATTCATTTTAGGTTCTAATACCGCCCATACATACATTCGTTTCACTTATTTTAATAAGGTATTTTTAATTGCTCGCTTTTACATCGAACCGTAACTTTTAAATCCGTACTCATAGTTTTTAGGAGAGTCCATGCTTCTTCTATAAATATCAATGCAACTGTAATAAAACGTAGAATTTACAAAAAAGAAACGTAATTGTTAGGAAAGCACAAAACCAAATTATTGTATAAATTAAAATGTATTATTAATCATGTAAAAAACTATTTATTCTTAACAAAAAAAAAAAATAAATTATCAATAAATAAAATATTGAAAATGGATCTATAAAATGTATGCCCGAAAATAAATTAAATTATTAAATTGAAAATAAACTCTATCTACCTATGGTATACAGGAACCTTCATGTGAAATTTGGTGTCTCTAACTTTTATAATAGCTGAGTTCTAAACGTTCAAACGGACAGACAGACGGACATGGCTCAATTGATTCGTCTAGTGATCCTGAGCAAGAATATTTATACTTTGTGGGGTCTGCCACGTCTCCTTCTGCCTGTTACATACCATTTTTGACCATTTTCAATGGTCGAATTATATAAAAATTCCAATGTAGGCAAACAAAATGTTTGTTTTATTCAATCTTAGAAAGAGAATTTTCGCCTCCTGCATATAAAAAAGATGAATCCTTAAAAATTCTAAGTTTAAGATTTTCTTTTTATACCCTTCGACCATTGAGGCTCACGGTACCTACCGTTGGTTTGCACTGCTTGCTCTATCGGATGATGATGTTTAAGTACCAGGGTGATGTTTCTCTAGTACAACGACAAGCTTGGGTTTTGGGACGAGGTACTACTCCACCAATTCAAAAAGCATGTTTAAGCTAATAACGATGGGTTCTGCGCAAGCCCTGAAACTGAAAGCGAAGTGAATTTATGTTCTGGCACAAAAAAGTATATATTTACAAATTTTCATACTCCGGTAGCATATCTGCCTTTAACAGACCTTTCCTGGAGATATGGACTCACCCAATACTTGCGGCGTCTTTTGTGGGAACTTTCCTCCTCTTCTTGCAGCCCCATATGTGCCGCAACGTCAAGAGCCAACTTTATCTTATATTCCCTACTTCTCCACATTTTAACTTTTCCAACAAATTGGTTTAAGACGTAACAATTTTTTTAATTTAAAATTGAAAGCAAAGTAGACTGATAGTGTGGCCACAGTTGTGCATTTTAAACGAGAATTGCAAAGCTGGGCACACCTTAAATGAGAAATTTTACGCTGGCGTAACTGTTAAGGAGCTTGGGGCCTTATGTTAACGTAACATACAATTCAGTATTTAACTTAACATTTCAGTATTTCCTTTACAGAACTGAGTTAGACAATTTTGCACTGGCGTAAGGAGGTAGCTAAATTTATGTTCGCCTCTGGCTCTAAACTATAGAAAAATTTATATTTCTATAAAAAAAATAATTACATAACATTTCAGTCGACTCAAATTTAGTTTACTTTTCGCAATCAACATGTTGCCTACCAAACCAAGCGTTATCAGAGCTCAAAAGCAAACATACCTGAATAACATAAGAATAGTTATACATCGCTGCATGGTGAAAAAATGTGGGAATATGCATTTGAAAAGTGGTCACACTGATCATTTTAAATTGCAAATGTATGGAAAGCGAGAACTTATCGGAGGCGATATCTCCTAAACTTATCAATATACAAAAAATTGTGGGCTCAATTAGAAACCGTTGTCAAATCTTGACGACACTGAAAATGCAATGTTCCCATTTAACAAGTAAAATGCAAACAAAGGTGCTGACAGTATGACCATAATTGACTGCCTGTACGAAACCGAAAAGAGCGAACATGGATTACGATTTTATCAAAGTTTTGCATAAATCGCTCAACTGCATCGCCTAACAAACTACTCTAAAAGTTGCGTTTGATAAAGTTTTTTATAAAATTCATCTATAACTAATGATTTTATCGATACATCATTCAACAAAATAATATTAGCCGTTGCAATTTTGCGTTTTATAATCCTTTCTTTTCTTCCTTTTTTTTAAATGTAACTTAACATTGTTTCCGAACAACAAAGTTTTCTACCATATATTGCTGTTTTGATCTGAAAAACGTTATCTTCAAAAACTTTGGTGTTTGGTATCTCTAGCTTTTGTAATATCTGAGATCCACTGTGACCACTGGGGCCGGACAAAATGGGAACAGGCTAGCGGTTCAGTATAAGCTGTCATACAAAAAATTTGGTAAATTTTCCAGATCTATGCAAAATGGATTCTAAAAATGTTTTCTAAATTGGATACCTTTTACTCAAGCAAAAAAAGATTATACAATTAAGCAAAAGCTGTTTGAATTTTTAATACAATAACGGTTGGCCTTTTCTAGCCTTTTTTATCATTTTCGTTGGCTAGGAGTTGGCAACTCTGATCACTTTACAAAACCGCTTTTGCTAGCTGGTATGTTAAGGGCTCATTTTAAATGACGAGACCGCCTTATTCATAGCAGCAGATTTGAATCATGAAGGCAGTGTTTGCGGTGTGTGTGTATGTATGTATGTCGTGTAGAATAGAAAGTGCTATACACGCACACATGCACGAATTTATGGCTCCTACAAAGAGTGTTTGCATTTGTGAATGCCAACAAAATTCTTTTACATTGAAAATTCATTACTTTTTCTTTTGACAAAGCATTTGAAGAAAATTATATGTATGTATTTATACACATGCATATGGGTATGGATTTATTTATCTTTGTTTATTCATAAACAAGTCAACTGCAGGATGTGTGTGGGGATGCTCACAAGTGCACAACGTAAAGTAGACAAAAGAATGAATTTATATAATTAACATGTTATTGACATATATGTTGCCTTAACTGAAAAAACTAAAACATTAAAAGATTGTACAATTAAAAAAGGGCAACACTACCTACGCATTGGAACTATTGAACTGACCGCATCTGTTTCGTTTGTGTTTCATGTGGTGTGGGTGTGCGTGTGCGTCACCATATGTGTAAGAGTGTCTTTATTTATCTCTGTGGGTTGAGTAAGCATTCGCTTTCGGTTATTTTCAGTCGTGTGTAGAGCGCCAAATAGACCGAACAGGTTACAGAAGTTCCACTCTCCGGACAAAACATAAGCGTAAAATATATTAATGTGTGGTGAATTGCAACATTAAAATATCGAAAACATAGCCAATACATTCATTTTCACCACACCAAGGCATACATACATATGTACATTAATATGTATGTATGTTAATGACAATGGCATAGAAAGACGACAACTCTAAGATAGATCTGCAGATTTGTTTATTACAACTACAACTACAAAAAGAGGCAGAGAGCTGAGGCCATGTGGTATCACGATGACAAAATGCAATGAATCCAGCTACGTCGCACAAACATTTGAAACAAGTATTTTTAAACGAAAACGACATTATATACAAATACACATATCAAGGGCAAAACAAAAAAGCAGCTGTGCGTCTTGCAAGCGCCATCTGCGGCAGTTGCCAGAAACATCGGAAAGAAGAAAAAAATCAACAAATAAAATTGAAGAAGTTCATCGAAAATATTGCATGGTTTTCGATCTGTTGGCAGTTCGCAAAGATGCTCGGCACATGCGCGGCTTACGATGTGCGCAGCAGCAGATGCAGCTTCAAACTCAATATTTATTGTGCAAAATAACACAATTATGTCTGGTCATCGTGTTGCTATTTCCATTTCTGATAACTTATAGCACACTGATACAGCAGGCCAATGGAGAAAGTGTCGAGAATGCGGTTGCCATAATGAAAATTCGAAACTCCTTCGAAACGCCAGCCGATCAATCCGATCATACCCTGCGCAAGAGAAATCTTTTTAATCAGAGCAACAATAGCGCCATAGCAAGTAGAAATATATTATACTCGAACAATCTCCTTGTATATAACGGTTATAGTCTGCTAATTTTAAGTCAATCTGCCTTAAATATATACAATAAGCATAGCCAAAATGCAAAATCCAAAAGCAGCTTACAAAAAATAGGGAAGCGCTCTAAGCGCGATATTCTAGGATATGCAGCACAAAAGCAAGAAGAGGAAGTAAACAGTAAATATCAAGATAATCGAGCACATAAACAAATGTACAAGGATATTAATAAGGCCCAACTTGCCCAGCTTGTTGTAAGTGGACTCGGTTTGAAGAAGCTACCGGACATGAAGAAGGTAAGCAGCAGCAACAAACTTTAAACGATTATCTATGGACCTAGCAAGAAACTCCCGTTCTTCTTCTTCGATTGCAGGCAAACATAAGTCAATTAGAATATTCTAGTAAATACATCGAATACCTACAGCGCCTTAGAAGAAACGTAGAGAAACAGCAGGAGGCAAGCACAGATCCAAACTTGAGCGCCGTGAGTCTTCAACTATTAAGCATCGTTACGAATCGATTTAGCGAAGTGACTCGCAAACACTGGCACCAAAAGCGTACCATAAGGGCTGCCAAGATTTGTGGGCGATTACGCGGATCCTACGTGGGTCCTAGCCACCGTCCAAGCCAAGCAAGCCAAAGTGAAAGGACAAATATTCTATTGAATTTTCCATTAACACTCAACGGAGCTCAAGTCAACTATGAGCGCATAGATGAAGCTAATGTAAGGCTAATGATGCTATATAATCCATCCTTGTCGGCGCCAAGTAACCCAAGCAAGGCCGTGAACAAGTACTGCAATAAGTTGTACGATAAAACAACACCGCCTGCTACGCACCACCGCAAAATGCAACAGAAATCGCGCGTTCTTAATGTAAATCTGAAGGTCTTTCAATTGTTGCCCAAAAGTCGACGCCTTCAGCTGGACGTCCGTCGCATTGAGTTCGAGAGCTCCAAAGGCGAGGAGACCCGCAGCCAATGGCTCGAGTTCGATGTGACTGAAGCGGTACGTGGTTGGTTAAATCGGACATACGAGAATCTAGGCATAGAAATCCAATGCGACAGATGTCGTCGACTTGGTGCTCGTATTTTAAGCGATGCTTCAGTACCAGGCGATAACCAAATCAACAACAATCCCAATCAAAAGGAGTTCCACCTGACGCCTGTACTGAACATAATCGGGCAAGTTGATCGTCGACATAACACCCACGTGGCCAAGGAGAACCAGAGTCATAGCTCCTTTTATCATCGCATGAGCCTTGGCTATGCAGAGCATAACAAGAGGTGGCCCAACAGCTGCTTCAGAGCACACCAGCGCTGCTGTCGGCATCAATTGGACGTTGCCTTCAAAGACCTCAAGGGATTCGAGTTCATTATACATCCCAAGACCTTTGATGCCGGCTTTTGCAAGGGTCGTTGTCCACCGCGCCACAATCCGGCCCATCATCATGCCCTGCTGCAAAGCCTGATGTGGCAGCAGCATCATAATCGTGTGCCACGCCCCTGTTGCGTACCCTCCAAGCTAACGCAGCTGGAGATTCTGCACGTGGACGAGGAGCACAGCGACAAGCTGAAAATTTCAACGTGGAGTGATATGCAGGTTCTTGAATGCGCATGTTCATAGGAATTCCAACTCAATTCACCTAATCACACCTAGCGAATATCTATCGATCTATTTAGCAATACAATAGTTTAAGTTATACCAAGTCATTTTCTTCTTTTATAAGATTCTCAACATATATTCTTTTCAGAAAACAAAAATGTATTTATTTTATAGAGGCTTCAAAGTTTACAGAGAGTGCTAAGTGTATTATATTAATATGTCAAGAATCATACATGAGCCAAAAATTACATTTAGTACGTTCAAAAAGAAACAAATGTTTCGAGTTTTCATTAATATTATATTAAGACTTAAAAGGTTTTTAGGCAATGGATTGTCGAGGCGATACACGTATAGCTACGAAACTTCAACTTGCATGAGTTGCAGTGTCGAAAAGTAAGCCCATAATTTTCATACATCTTGTATTTCAAACCGAAAATGTATGTAACAGGCAGAAGGAGACATCTCCGAACCCCATAAAGTGTATATATTCTGGCTCAGGATCTACAGCCGAGTTAAAAGTATAATTTTGGATTTTGACCATGCCCCCGTAAATCGAAAAAAAATAGATTACAGGCGCAATTTTGGAGCCATATTGTTCTTTTTCATAAACCCAAGAGAAGATAATAATACAGAAGTTATTCGACTCAACGTTTTCCATAGCTGTAAGCAGCGCTGCCAGCAGCATTTGACTGAATAGGGCGTTCGTGTACGGTGGTCAAATGGGTTAAGTGGTGGACTGCGCAGTACTAATATGCGTTTTTTCGCAAATAATTTTGATGAAGAGCCGGATAGCAGGTATATAACAGTCGAGCGTACTCGACCGCAGCTTTTGTACTTTGTAATATTGCGTAAGTATACATTATAAAACCAATGGTATTATGCGGTCCCTGGGTCCAAATTTTTATACAATTTGTATACCTAAGCAAAGGGTATATTATTTTGGACGAGATGTTTGCAACGCACCTTAGGGACATCTCCGACCAAGTCTAAAATATATTCATGATCAGGATCAAATGATGAGTCAAACTGGCCATGTTCGTCTGTCTCAGTTTTAAAGCTATCTTAACGAATCTTGGATCACGTTCTATGTGATACATTGACAAGATTTGAAGCGACTGTTATCTGTATTACCATACAAAATAAATAAAAATGCTCTAAAAAGATATAGACTGCTGATTTGACAATGCTATATTTTTACTTTATTCAATAAAAAGGTTAAATTGGTTCGTTAATTAGTTATTTTGATGTATAAAATAAAATTTCAATGTCTTGAGATTCTATAATGCTAAAAAGTATCAGGGAAATGATATGTGTTGGCGATTCAACCTTAAAGCATAGAATAAAATTTTCAAAGGACATATCTCTACGTTTTTTCTTTTCAAAACAAAGCATTATTATTTTTATATTAAATACAATTTTTTAGCTTTGAATATCTCGCTGAGTTTGGCACCTATGTATGTATATGCATCCAAACACCTCGTCTATTTATGGGCGTTAAGGATGGCCACTTCAAATGTCAATATCTTGATAAATATAAATGCAAATAATCAAATAATCTTTTACTGTAGATAGCGCTTGTGAATTGCCATCAGAAAGAATTGACAACAACAACGAAAGCAAACTAGCCATGTCCGTCTGTGCGTCCATCCGTCTGTTGCAATGCAAACTAGTCTCTCAGTTTTAGAGCTATCTGAATGAAACTTGGTATAGATGCTTCTTATTGCTGCATGCTGTAAATAAGTCGAAACGAGCCGGATCGGACCGTTGCATTGTATAGCTGCCATAGAACCTATTGGTCGAATTTTAATATATCATCTGCAATGGTATAAAACCCTACTAACATGCGTTCGGGATGCGGATATATGTATATACTATTTATACAGCAACGGTAATGACATAAAACAAATGCTTTCTTTCTTGCCTTAATTTATTACGAACTATTTGATTGAGAAATTAGAGTTACCAATTACTAAGGAAATCAAAACCTTTTGGAATTTGAACTTCCGCTGGCAATAATTGGGTATATTCGACGCCAAGCTGCGGCGATTCAAAATCTCTTTCTGAGTCTGTCGATTCGCCTGACATGCCCAGCAGAGTATGTTCGAGTGGGCCGACGTTGGAGTCTTCGGGATTCAAGTATAAGTATGAGTTTTCGTGGGAATCTTCTTTACTCTTAATTGATTGAATCAATTGTTGAGGTTTATTGAGATTGCAGGCCAAGCGTTGGTAGGAATTACTTAAAGGCAAATTATCTGTGAAAGTGTCGTCGGGAATACTAACACTCGCCAACAGGTTTATTTGAGATTTAGTTCGGTGGCAAAACGGACGCGAATACTCATCGCCAAAGTTTCCAGGGTTTTCGTCATGCAGAAACTTCCAGCTAACATTTTGGCGAATAAATGTTAACAGACTCTGTCCGTCGAATGCGTTAAATGCCATTTTCTTCTGTGGATTTATTTTATTGTATTCTGTGTTTTCCGTTCCTTTAGCCTGCTGCCTGCCGCCTATGCTAATGTCAAGCTGATTTTGTTTACAATTGGTTAAGGTACGCGGAATCGCCCTCATAAAATATTGTAAACTTATTTCTGGTCGTATCAAGCTGTCATTAAGAATTTTCTCCTGCTCGACCACAGGCAGCGTAACCCAAATATGCTCATATGCGAGCTTCACTTCGTTAATATCGATGGAGATCTTTTCAGCTATTGGGTTCAGTTTGGCAAAATATCCATGTATACTCTGGTTGGCAGGCATTCTTGATTCTAGGGTAAATAACAGAATAAAACATTTGATTTTTAGAACTTTAGGTAAAAGCAGTTAGAACTACCAAATGGTAAATGTCTTGAAGATGCACTTTCCCAAAATTCACCTTTTTCAAGGTCACGTCTCCTTCTGCCTGTTACATACTTTTGGTCAAACTTAGAATACCATTTTTAACCATTTTCAATGGTCGAATGGTAAAAAATATCGCGCGACTTCCCTTTTTTTATATTTATACCATTGCAGGTGGTATATTAATTTTTGCCAGACTTTGCAACGCTCCTTAGGAGACATCTCTAACCCTATAAAGTATATATATTCTTAATCAGCATCAATAAGTGAGTCGAACTAGCCATGTCCGTCTGTCCGTCTGTTGCAACGCAAACTAGTCTCTCAGTTTTAAAGCTATCTGAATGATACTTGGTATACATGCTTCTTATTGCTGCACGATGTAAATAAGTCGGAACGATCCGGATCGGACCGATATATCGTATAGCTGCCATAGAACCTATCGGTCGAATTTTGTTATTTGTTAAGATATCGTTGTAAAACTCTATGTCTAAGTATGTCCATTAAATGCTAGGCAAGTTTTATTAAAATCAGACAGATATATCGTTTAGCTGTCATAGAACCTATCGGCCGATTTAATATGTGAAGTAATTGCAATGGTATAAAACCTTCGGCGTGTCGAAGGTAACCTTGCTTTTTTGTTTATATTATAAATAGGTGCACAATTTTTTTGGAGACACAAATTTGCATTAAAGCCCACTGTACATATTAAGCAGAACACACTTCCATACACATAATTTCTGGTGAAAATCGTTGGTTTTATACGCCGCAAAGCGACAAGCAGTGGTAAAAAGTAATTATTTTGCTTTTTGTTTTTGTTAATAACTCCGTTAATACTTAACTTAATACCTCACCTTCCGGATTAGGAATGAGGAAATTTTCTACATCTTTTAGCCCAAGTCCCGGAATTTTCACGTTGTTCATTAACAAGAAGCCCGTTCTCTAGACGGGCTTTTTCACTCGCCGCAGGTCAAAGCAAATGATTTGGATTGAAAGATTTTGAAAAAGGTGAACTTTGTGTGTGAACCGTGCATGCTCTTTTGTAGCTTAAGAACTTTTAATGAATGGTCGTAATCTAGAAAATTTCTTTTTTATGACCCTAAATATTCTCACATAATTAATTTCCCGGATGTGAAGGATATTTTATCTACTTACCAGTAATTCAACAAGCGCATAAAGATTTGTTGTTCTGCTAAGAAAAAATTGTGTGGCCATAGTTAAATTTTCAGAATATACCGAATTTTAGGGCATAACAAGTTGAGAACTCTTAAAACCTCGTTGCTTACTATCGGTAATTAAGGATGTTAATGGCTAAACGCCTCGATAATATATATAAGTAATAATATATAATAAGATATATCAGCCAAAAAATTCATTATTATACCGAATTTGCTTGACAATTTTTTAAAGGCATTTATATGAGTTTTGGGGGATATTGCTGATACCGTGGCACCAAGATCTGACGACGGTTTCCCATAGAACTCGAAGAGAGAAGACGAAAATATTAATTAAAATTTTTTGATTTTTGGCTTAGTTTAGGAGATATAGCCTCCGATAAGTCCCCGATTTCCATACAATTTGCAGGCCAAAGTGGCCAGTGTGACCAGGTTTGAAAAATTTTAATCCCCCACATTGTTGTCAGCGATGCATGGCTATGGTCTCACTGGATCAAGGATCTAACAAATAAATAACTACAGAGATCAGCCTGCTACAATAAAACAGAACTAAAAACATATCCCAAACCCTTTAATACATAAAAAAAAATTAATAAAATTAATAAAAATAAAAAAAAAAATTAAACATACGAGTATAGCAGGTGTCTTTGTTGGAATTTTTTTTATACCCGCTACTCATAGAGTAGAAGGGTATTATACTTTGTTCTAACCGAAAATGTATGTAACAGGCAGAAGGAGACATCTCCGACCCCATAAAGTATATATATTCTGGCTTAGGATCAACAGCCGAGTCAATATAGCCATGTCCGTCTATCCGTCCGTGTGAAAATTTAGATCTCAGCTATTATGAGCTAGAACTACCAAATTTGGTGACAAAATGTGTTATTATTGCACTCTGATCAAGTTTATTTCGGATTTTGGCCACGCCCCCCACACCCCTTCCGCCCCATAAATCGAAAAAAATGTATTACAAGCGCCATTTTGATGCCATATTGTTCATTTTCGGTTTATATGATAGCTATAGCTAGTTTATATGATAATTATAGCTAGTCAGATAATCTCTAAAAATTTGGTAACAATCGAATAATAAACACAGAAGTTATTCAGCTTTACGTTTTCCATAGCTGTAAGCAGCGGCAGCGCCGCTTGCAGCATTGCGCCGAATAGTGTGTGCATGTAAGGTGGTAAAATGGGTTAAGTTGTGGACTGCAAAATGAACAGTACTTTTATGCATTTACGGGTTTGAGTCCCACCCGCATCAAAAATTAAATGTGTGCAAAAAATTTTTTTTTTATTTTAGTTTTTGACTTTGCATAAATATTGTAAGTTTATGGGCTTTTACGGTCAAAATATGATTGTAGCCGTTCTTTATTGTTCCGCAAATAATTTTGATGTACAAGCAGCTGGGTAGCGGGTATATAACAGTCGAGCACACTCGACTGTAGCTTTCTTACTTGTTAAATATTGTATGGGTTTTTCAAAATGGAGCAAAGGGTATCTTACTGTCGGGTGTGCTCGTCTATAACTTTCGTTAATTGTTATACCCTTGCAGAGTGTATATTAATTTTGACCAGAAGCTTGCAAGTTGCAACACACCTTAGGAGACATCTCCGATCCTATAAAATATATAGTGGTGCGTTTAAAAAGTATTGCGAATTTTCAATTTTCGGGGGTTACGTATAATCGAATTTCGTTTTTTTTGTGGTGTTATGTTGGTACTCATGTCTGTCACTTATGCCGACAAGCTCGACCATTTTGAATGTTCACTTAATTGTTGACAGCTGCTCTGCTTGCACGTGTTTTGGATGGTCTTCGATTTTTACCTATTCAAAAAAATGGATCAAAGAACCTGTATCAAATTTTGTGTGAAATTAAGTGCGCGGATGCATTTCGAATGTTGACTGTGGCATACGGAGAAGCTACCTTGGACCGAAGCAACGTTTATCGGTGGTACAAAATGTTCTCAGAAGGCCGAGAAGATGTAAATGATGAAAAGCGTGCCGGAACAGACAACAAGAGACGAAAAAATTAATGAAGTGGAGAAAATGGTAATGGCCAATCGTCGAATTACTAGAGAAGTTGCTGAGGATGTCGGTATATCGCTTGGCTCGTGCCATGAAATTTGTACTAACGTTTTGGGCATAAGACGTGTGTCAGCGAAGTTTGTTTCAAAATTGCTAAATTTTGACCAAAAGCAGAGCTGTTGAATGACGTCAACGATGACCCAGATTTACTCAAAGGGTCATAACTGGTGACGAATCGTGGGTTTATGGTTATGACGTGGAAACCAAAGCTCAATCAAACCAATGGAAGCTGCCGCACGAGCCAAGACCGAAACAAGCGCAACAAGTTCGGTCGAATGTTAAAATTTTGCTGACAGTTTTCTTCGATTGCAGGGGCGTGGTACATCAAGAGTTCTTGCCACAGGGTAGATTAGTTCCGATAGGTTCAATGGCAGCTATACGATATATCGGTCCGATTTTGATAAAATTTTCACAGCTTTGAATGGATATACTAAGGCATAGATTGTAAAAGTGTCTTGACGATGTCTTGAAATATGACAAAAATCGGCCGATAGGTTCTATGGCAGCTATACGATACATCGGTCCGATCCGGCTCGTTCCGACTTATTTATAGCCTGCAGCAATGAGAACCATGTATACCAAGTTTCATCAAGATAGCTTTAAAACTGACAGAAACTGCAATGGTATAAAAATGATTTTTTAAAGTGCTTCGAAGATTGGAAAACCGTTGGCACAAGTGTATAATATTTCATGGGGATTACTTTGAAGGGGACAAAATAGATATTCATGAATAAATAAATAATTTTTGAAAAAACACAAAATTCGAGATATTTTTTGAACTAGCCATGTCCGTCTGTCCGTCCGACCGTCTGTTATAACGCAAACTTGTCCCTCAGCTTTAAAGCTATCTTGATGAAACTTGGTATACATGCTTCTTATCGCTGCACGCTGTGAATAAGTCGGATCAGACCGATATATCGTATAGCTGATATAGAACCTATCGGTCAAATTTAGTTATTTTTTAAGATAACGCTATGAAATTTATTTTCTAGCTATGTCTAAGTATGTCCTTCAAAGGATATGAAAATTGTATGAAATTCGAACCGATTTATCGTATAGCTGCCGTAGAACCTATAGGCTGACTTTTATCATTATATACATATAGCTATGAAACTCCTAATATGTCCGTTTAATGCTATGCAAACTTTATTAAAATCGAACAGGTATATCGTTAAGCCTATGGCACCTATCGGCCGATTTAATATGTGGAGTAACTGCAGAGGTATAAACCTTCGGGCTACCAAAGGTAGCCTTTCTTTCTTGTTTTTATATAATAAAGTCCGGGCGTTGGGTTGGTCGAGGTTTTAAACTAAGTTTTTATAGTTTAGCTGTAAGTCCTGTCATAAAACTGTCGAGTTCAGCTTTAATATTGAAACAAATATAAATTACATTTTGAGTGTCCAATTTTAGTTCCATCTTATAGCATGATTTTGATAATAGGCAGTTTATTGTGGGTTTTTAGTCTTAAATATAAAGAGGATTAACGCTTCTTGTCAACAAAACTGTAAAACTGAAACTTTAATTAACCGTACCTTATTCGATTTCAGTTCAATGCTTGTGAAATACAATACATTTGCAGAAACACATCGAGTTATGTAGCCCTGAATGTTTTAAAATTGTTTCAAGGATAGGATGATGATGGGGCATTTAGAAAACGAAAAGCAAGAATAAGTTTTATTATTGTTTATTTGTATGGTTATTAAAAACGTCTTAAATAAAATTCTGACGCCTTTGTTGAATTATATGTACACCAATTTGTTATTTTCATGCATCTCGTATGTATGTTCTCTATCAGAGTATATAGAAAACTCCGTTCAAAATAATGTCAGTTGAAAAAAAGCGATAGCATTTGTTCTTAATCGCTATGTGGTTTCATAGCTGGTTAAAAGCGCAGAGTCGACAGGCTCCAGACAGCTTGGACAAGTGAGGCTTCGCATCAGCCAATCGTCTATACAGTGAACGTGGTAAATGTGCATGCATGGCAGATACCGCACCGCCTCGTCGACGCAAAACTCGATCATGCAAATGACGCACTCGCGGGCCTTTTGTGAGTTGCCGTCGTATGTGCCGATGGGCAAGTGCTGCACAAGTCCGATGCGTTTGGCTATCCGAATTCGACTTTCCTCTGATAATTGATTCGTAATAGACGTACTGCTAACTGTTGATGTTGGATAATACTGCGGCTCACGCTGTACGTAAAGTTTTAATTAGAAACTGCAATAGCTAATATTCTTGTACTCGCCTGGTATATCGGAAATGGGCCACTGTCCTGTACGTTGCTACTATCGCTGCCCCGCAACAGGGAAATGTCGTCCGGACTGTTGATCTTTAGGCAATTTCCCATTGTGTTCCCTTTGAAAGGATACCAATAAGGTCTTTGATGTGTTGTTTATTGTTACAACTATATATATATATATATATATATATATATATATATATATATATATGAAACTATATCCGAATTCGACTAGTTTATATAGTTTCTATATATATATATATATAGTTTCAGTTTCTATTTTCAAACAAAAATATGCATATGTATGCATGGGTATGCATAAAAAAAGACACCAACTCTCACTGGAACAAATTAAATATATCATATAGATATGTACATGTACATTTTATTACTATACATGCATACTTGTTCATGTATATCCAAACATACATCAACTTATTCCGTCTTTTGCTCCAAGGCGAAACTAAAGTTTTTCTTTCTTTAACGCATTGAAACAGTCGTTTTATAGTAAGTCCTTCGAGGAACAAATATTTAATCTGTTTTAACAATATTAATGAAAATAGTATCTTCTGCAACAAATTGAAATATCGATGTCACTATATCGATAATACCGTTTTTGTTTAGTATTCGTAGACAGTGCTGCTAACTCAACTTTTTCCAGTCAAATATTGTTTTTTTTTTAAGGTCAACTGCGGTACAATTTAAACATTGCAGAAAGCGAAAGGAAATTCATTTAAAATTAATTATTTTTGCTAATTTTCAAACTGCATTGAGTCAGTTTTAATATTAGATTTTGTAATTTTAGCTTTTCTTTTACCTTTTTTTTTAATAATTTGTTTACCTTTCTGTTACATGGAGTCAATAAGAAATTTTGTTCAAAAAAGTTGGCAGTTCTGTTAGGATATTTGGATTATGGACTGGGACGCTCTCAAACACAAAGTAAAGTTGAGCTGGATTACATTGCGAATTTTAAACGAATTAATCAATTCTTTTAGTTTAAACCAAATATCAATTAATTTTGCTAACAATTGTTGTTTTTTTATATGGATATTTTAAATATATATTAAAATTAATAGGTTCAGATCTTGGCGCCACGAAAACAGCAATACTGTCTAAAATCTTGATAAATATATTTCATATAAATATCAATAAAAAAAGTGTCAAAAATATAGACGTAGACAGTTATTTAACCTTAGGCTAAAAAAAAGTCTAGTACTGAGTTCGAGAAAAGTTCCTTACGCCAATGCTAAATTGCCTAGACACAGCTCTGTAAAGAAAATACTAAAATGTTAACATAAGGCAACAAAGCTAGTGCCTGGCGAAAAGATGAAATTATCTCATCTTTTTGACGAACTCCAGCGTAAAATTGAAAACAAAGAAGACTGACAGAGGAGCTTTCAACTGAGAATAGCAAAATGGGCCACACTATCAAGTCTGAGCATTTTTACCTTGGTGTAACTGTAAAAGAACTGAGTACCAACAATTTTTGTAATGCATTTCATGGCCGATAGTATTGGTGTTATCGAGACTTTAGACTATCAACATCGATAACTACTGATAGTGGAAAACATAATGTTTTATAGCTCTAGAGTGAACGAAGTTTGTTACACAAAACTTACCAAAACGAGCAGTATTTAATAAATACTAGAGAGGAATAGAAAAAAGGCGAATAGTTGAGTTGGCACAATATAAACAAACCAAAGTGTCCAAGATGACCGAGGAAACAATAATTTTAATATTGCTGGTAGTTGTAATGCTAGTTGGATCCTATTTAGCGGGCAGCATTCCTCTAGTGATGAAATTAAGTGAAGTGTGTATAATACTAAACTTTTAAGCAAAGTATTGAGATTTGTAATTCTCTCTCACTAGGAGAAATTGAAATTCGTGACTGTGCTGGGAGCTGGTTTGCTAGTGGGCACAGCACTTACAGTAATCATTCCAGAAGGCATAAGCGCATTATACGTGGACAATAAGCGGACACAAACTGAAGCCGACGATTTGATACAGAAGCAACTTGCAAGTGGCTTAGAAGTGCAGGATTATTCTCGCACAATTGGATTGTCTCTCGTGCTGGGCTTTGTATTTATGATGCTTGTTGATAAGGTTTCGCAAAAAAAAAACAATGGCAATGAAAGTGATAAAAATATAACAGCTACATTGGGTTTGGTGGTGCATGCTGCGGGTAACGTATTATCTCTACAATATATTTTTTTTGTTTCTTTGGTAACACTTATGTTGTTATATTTTAGCGGACGGTGTCGCATTGGGTGCTGCTGCGACTACAAGTCACCAAGACGTAGAAATGATTGTATTTCTGGCCATTATGCTTCACAAGGCGCCAGCTGCCTTTGGCCTGGTCAGCTTCCTGCTGCACGAGAAAGTTGAACGCCAACAAATCCGACGTCATCTCGGTATATTCTCCTTGTCTGCACCGCTGCTTACCATGCTAACTTACTTCGGAATTGGGCAAAAGCAAAAGGAGACACTAAATTCAGTGAATGCAACAGGAATAGCTATGCTTTTTTCAGCTGGTACCTTCTTGTACGTTGCCACGGTGCATGTCTTGCCGGAACTAACCCAAGGCGGCAACGGAGGACATCATCGTAGGAGCGGATCAGGCCAATACGAATATCACGTGGTGGAAGAAGCTCGAGAGAGTGCAACAAATGAGATCATTCCAAACGGCTCAGCCCATACACAGTCCTACAGTAAACACGGCCTACGCTATAGCGAACTGATTATTATGATATGTGGTGCTCTACTGCCGTTAGTTATTACGTTTGGACATCATCATTAGCGAGACACATTCCATTTACACAACCTTAATTTGTAAATATATATTTAATACTCTTACGCGCTGGCATAGCGAGGCATCTCAATTAGCTTTTAATACATAAATTTACTTACAGTTATTGCTTTGATTTTTAATGCGCCAAAAAAACAGAACCCTCTTTCGTCCGGATTACCAATAACGATTAATACATGCGCAATATGTTTGAATTGTTTATAATATGTATTTCCTTAATGGTATTTTTAATTGTTTGTATGTTTCGTTTCTTTTGAATAAATGTAACTAACGGACACCACCTAAGCTAACAGACGGAGAAAGACTAGAAAAATGCTCAACAACCCAACCCTAGTGAAGTAGAACCTTCAAACACCTTACACCACACGACCATGCGCTCCAAACAGTAGACCAAAGTTCATACGCCCTACATATATATATTATAATAATCAACTTTAAATATTAGTTATGTACAAAAAACAAAGAAAGGGTCCCTTCTGCTTGCCTCCGATTTTATACCATGAGAGAGATCATTTATTCATATTAATATTTATATTCACATTCACATTCGTATTCATATTTATATTTCACTCCAATATGAAAAATGGAGGGATATTGCTGTTTCCGTGGCGCCAAGATCTGACGACGGTTTCCCATAGAACTCGACGAAAAAAGACAAAAATATTAAGTACAAGTTTTTGATTTTTGGCTTAGTTTAGGAGATATAGCCTCCGATAAGCCCCCGACTTTCATACAATTTGCAGGCCAAATGTCCAGTGTGACCAGGTTTCTAAAACTTTAATCACCCATATTATTACCACTTAGCGATGCATGGTCTCACTGTCATTCAGGTCTGTTTGCTTTTAAGTTTCTGATAACGCTCAACATTATGATGGCGAAAAGTAAGTAAATTTGTGTAGACCAAACAAAAAACCATCGCAAAGTAAGGGTATATTGCAATTATCGAATATCACCACAGCAAGTCAATCTCAGGTATCCACTTATGTACATGTCCACTCAGAACTTTATTGCTTAGGATCACTAGACGAGTCGATTGAGTGATGTCTACCTGTCTGTCTATACAGATACGATCATCTAGACCCCAAATTTGGCTTGCTGGTACCTGTATACCATACGCATTTCAGGTTTATTTCGGATTTTAGATGCCACGCCCAATGCCCACGCATATTGAATATTACCAATATTAAACAAAGTATTAGTCACAGCTTTCTGCTTCGGCACAAAGATACACAAAGATGCAGGCGATGTGCACCTAATGTAGCTAATTGCTATAAAACTTTTGTAGTGGCGCCATCTATTGACATTTTTTGAGCGCAACTTTGAAATTGGGCGAATTGTATCTTACAATGGCTGAGCTTGACTAAAGCTTTCCTTACTTGTTTTTATTAAAAGAGGATACACCGCAACTAGCCAAAAAGGCAGGGACTGCATGAATTTATATTTCTATAGACATATGTATGTACATATATGTGCATTTTTAGTTGTGATAAAATTTTTATTTTGCAGATTTTATAAACAGTATTAAAGCACGTTTTGAATGTATTCTCGTAAATAAGAGATTATATATGAGTGTGTGTGTGTGTGTATGTCTGTGTGTATTTCAATGAGTAAATTTTAGACTGCAGTTTCGGTATGACTATGGGACGATAATCGCTCAACATCAATTTCAGGAATAGTCAACTCGTCGGGTATATTGTCGGCATACTCAATGGAAGATGTCTCCGAGAGGCGTTTGCTCAGCGAAGTCTGCTTGCGCAAAACCTCTGCCAGGGAGGTGTTAGTGTGCTCACCGTAACGGGCGTCGAGGCCTTGCCGGAAGGCATTCACCACACGAATCTATGTGTGAGTCAAGTAGAAAGAGAAGAACAACACCGAAAACAGTGACAAGATAGACAAAAACAACAGTAGTATACAGTTAATTTGTGTTAGTTTTAACTGAAACAATCAAATGCAAACACTAACTACATTTATGTATGTAAGTGTGTGTGTGTGTGTGCGTATATACAAGGAACGAGAAAATAAGATTTAATTTGAACATAACATCATATCACAGCTGATGAATGTGGGCGGGCATACAAAAACGAATCTATCGAAATAACCACCGATAACCGATAACGATAACCAAAAAGTTATTTTCGATACTCCCTTATAACTTAACATGGCGGCTTATGCGTTCATGGGAACAGAACAGATTAACAAAAACTATAACATATGTACGCCCAAGTCGTATATTGTGCAGGAAACGGAAAACAAGAAGGCTGAAATGAACTTGCCAATTGAAATTTAAAGTAAATACTACATGCGTTACTAAAAAATCTAAAGCGAAGTCCAAATATAAGACTAACAGCATTCAAAATTAAAAACATGCAATTCGAATAGAAGTCAGTATTTAGAGTCCTATCAAGATATGGTTATGCAAAGTAGAGGACTTTAGATGGCTGGCTTATCATAGAATACAAGAATCGAAAACAATATAATGCGCATACATACATGTCATGTATTCGGATTGTTTTTTTGAAAGTGTCCTTTTTTTTGGCAGGCACGGAACATATGCATATGCACATGTACATATGTAACATATTGTTGTTAAGCGGACAATTGCAAGCAGCGAATAATTACATGTGTAAATAAAAACAAATAATTTAAATTCAATCAACTAAAATGTGAATTGAACGTAAGAGGAGCTTAATGGTCTCATTCCAAAAGAGCGCGCTCAATGAATGGAACCAAAATCGTTTTTGAGTTTGGGTTTAGTTTAGTCTTGGCGTATGGTGTTAGTAAATTCGTTAGTTATAATCATCAGAAACGCTTACAGCTTGATCAGTGTTGCTCTTGCTATAGGGAACCGGTATCAAGCGTTCTTGTAACTCGCCGCCTATTACCTTAAAAATTGAAGAGAGAAAGTAAAATTGAAAACAATAAGTGGGAAGAGAAATATAGGTTGGAGAGTAAGTTAAGTGTGTAAGGCAATTAGGCTTTTAAGTATCTACATAGATTCAATAAATATACATAACGCTACACGCGACACGCACAGCACGTAGTAATACAAATGATTCGAGAAGTAAAAAGTAGGTATGTAAATTATTTTATTGAGTTATATACCACTGTGCAGTGGTAATAAGTTAGGTTATGCTGGCTGTGATCTGCAGCACATCTAACCGCAAAATTCAACCACTCAATTGTGTGTGTGTACATGTGGGTTAGTGTTGGAATAGGGAGTGTGTTGGGAAAGAGAGCAAAAGAGAATTTTCGCTGCAATGGTTGAAAATTAAAGAATTCAAATAAAATGAATTTAATTTCGGATTCATGAATGACAGCGTCACTTTTATTCTTATATTTTTACGATAATTATCTAGAAGATGGGCTCCTTTCAAAAATCACATTTTTCGAAAATTTTTAGTGCAAGTCCTTCTTCAAGACATTTACCATTTGTTTATTTGCGAATGCGTATTTGTGTGTTACCAAAAAATATCAAACCGTTTTAATCAAAAATTTGTGTGTATCGAATGCATATAAGACCACACACACAATACATACATATGTACATAGACGAAAGCCAGAGTAATGAATTTGGATTTATACTAGCGAATAGTTCTCCTAAAAATGTATGTGTGTGTGTTGGTATGTATACACGAGGCAATGAATTAATTTAGGGGAAATAACACACGTATTTATTCGTTACTTTCAGGGATTTCAGGTTTGTTCGTTCTATTTTTGATTAATCTTGTGTTCGTTCATTTGGTCTTTTGTTTGATCTTCCGTTCTTTCAAGTCAGGACAGGTCGTTTTTTGGAGTTGTAAAAGTTGTATATTTTTAATAGAAAAAAGGGCACACTATTTTTTTTAACAAATTTTCCTAATATTTGTATTAAAATTAAAAAAAAAAAGGCAAAGCGTAGTTTAAAGCAAACAAAAGATCTTACAAAAAAAGACCGATTCTAAGAAACGATAATCCGGAATTAAGTTCGTTCGTTCACTTTGCAAATAACGTTCACACGAGTTTAATCTGACATGAACGACGGTACAAATCAAGTCATAAATGTCAAAGCTGTAATTTTAAATTCGTTATCTTGGTAGCTTATTATTAAAAACTTACGTGTCTGTTGTGTGATGGTGTTAATAAAAAATTAAAAACAATGAGTTATAGATTCTTACAAATGGGTTTAATTACATATATGTACATACGTATGTATCTATGTATATAATTACATAAGCAGCAAGATCTACACCATTTTTTAGGCTTGTATCAAACTTGATTTATTTCAGCTTCAACAGCAAATGAACACCTTGACAGGCAAAATAGTAACACGAGTTCCATAATTATTTAGTATAAAAAAAATTACAAAATAAAATTATGCATTGACTTTAGTCAAATAATAAATCATTTTTATATTTAAATGGTTGTTAACAAATCAAATCTAAGTTATGAATTGTAAGTTTTTTTTTTATTTATGGCAAAAAAATGTATTATATGATTTTTATTATGAAAATCACAAGTATAAATGTATGTTACAGACAACAGGCGTGTATATATATATATATTCTTTCTCCGGATTAACATCGGCATCCAATCGAGTGGCCGACCGAGATGCCTCCTTTTGGCTGTTACATACATTTGCACTAGAGGTGGATAAACATCGATGATTGTGTGCATCGAGGTTTCCGATGTTTTGAAAACATCGATGTTAGCACCGATGTTTCTCCACCTCTAATTTGCACAAACTTAAATACCATTTTTGACCGTTTTCAATGGTCGAATAGTATAACAACACAAAAGGGTAGTTTTGGGGAAAGCTCACCTTCTAAACAATTACAACAAAATAAAAAGAAACTAACATAAAAAAAAGACTATTAAAGATTATTACTATGCATTAAAGCAAGCATATGGAAAAGTGTTAAACTTTTGATCGCCAGTGTATTTACGTTAATTATGGATGTTTGCTTGTTCGCTCACAAGTGGCAAGTGTATGTATAGTATATACTATATACGTACCTACGAACATATGTGCAATTAGCAATGCATATGCAGTCATATGTGAGCACATGCGTTCTATTTTCATTCGACTGCATGATCAAATGAATCTTGGGAACATTCATACCGACTGATATATACTGTAGGCAAATCAAATGAAAAAAAAAAACTTGATGTCGCATAGTTGTATGCAATACGAGTACCACAATTATATTAATATTAATTGTTTACAAAAATAAATGGATAAAAATATAAAAATCATGCGTTAATATTACGTTTCCTAAGCGTTAAACTTTATGTATATTATTACAGTACATTTTAATCTTGGATCGGCAACAGAAAGACTCGCTCTGCTGTTTGTTTAAAGTGTGCGAAGAAAGTGGGGAGAGGGGGAAGTGTAGTATGCGCGTGCAGAGAACACAGACACAGACTGTCGGTGTGTGTCTGTCTGTCTATATGTGTTGATACGTGTATGTGGAATGTGAGTATGTATTATCTGTACTGCTTTTGTCAATGCGTTTAACTAATTCTTTTTTTTCACATTTGTCAATCTTCTGTGCGTCCGTACTTTTGCGTGTGGGTGTGTGTGTATGGTGGGTGTATGTATGTACAAATGTATGCAGTCGCCTACTAAATTCGTGTTTCGCTTTGTCCGTTTTTGTGGTGATGCTCGTGCTGCAGGCTGTGCACGACGTCAGCGAAGCCGCCGCCAGCTGAGTTGTGAGGAGATGTGGATAATGGCGGGGAGGCGGATGCGGAGGCGGGAGTGGATGCTGAGTTAGTACGCCCATTTTGCATATTGCGCTGCTGCTGTTGCTGCTGCGGATCTTCGTCAATGTAAGATATGTCTGAAGGCAGGGTTGCATTTGGGGCATGCTGTTGCTGCTTGCTGCTGCTGTAATTGGGACTCAGCAGGTTTAAATTGTAGAGTGGATGGTGGAGACTGCCGCTAGCAGGTGGCATGCCTGTCCGAGGGCTGCGCAAGCTGTGCAAACTGTGCATCGAACGGCGGTCGTTAAGGTCTTCCAGGGTCGAGCGGAACGCACGAATCACGCGTAACTGAAACAAACGAAATTAGACAACAAACAAACAGAAACCGATAATCGGATAAAAACAAACAATAAGCATAATACATAATCGATAGCAATAAAAAACACATCGACAATTGTAGGCGACGATATACACACACACTCAAACCTAAACGCTTTCGCTTTTGCATGTGGATGTGTGCCTGCTTGAATATCAATATACAAACTGTTAACTATGGGGGAAGCCAAACAATAAAATTTTTTTAAAATATTAATTTCAATGTAAACATAATAATTTTAGTATATATAACAACGAAAAGCACAATAAGCTTTTAGTAAAATCACTTTTTTTTGGTCAACGCGACATGCAGCTATACATACTAAGGCAACTTGAACGCGGAACAGACATTTACATACATGTAATTAGTGAACCAAGCCAGCCACTTAAAATACATACAAACATACACATGAGGTGGTTTGTATGTAGGAGGCGAGAAACAACCCGAAGAAGATTATAAAAAATCTTTGCGATAATATATACGTTATGATTAATGAGACAAAGTGTCAGAGTAAATAATATTGGTGCTAAGTTGTAGTTGTAAAGTACTGGCGAACGCTACGCGCACACAAGCAAACATTGTGTTAGTTTGTGTATGTGAGCAGTGAATATCATAGTTATCAAGCCACAAGGCGGGCGGGCTGCCGTTTCAATTATTTTCCAGCTAAATCTTGCTTTTTTCAAAATCAATAGCGGGAGAACATTTTGAGCTGCCATACGCTTTAGCTATTTTTTTTTGACACAAATCAAAACACATTTTTCATAAAAATCATATAAAAACAAGTAAGGAAAGCTACAGTCGAGCGCACCCGACAGTAAGATATCATTGAGCCATTTTTGAAAAAAAAATCACACTTTTTTATTTCCAACTCAAAAAACTCTGCTCAGTTGAACTGCAACCTATTTTTCAAATTAGATCTATCATTGAATAGCGCCATCTATAGTTGTTTTTTGGTGCTAAATAAATAGCAGCACCGACAAGTAATGTCCTGCGGCAAAATATTTTCGCAACTGTCAGCAAGCATATGAGGGGCACTGTGCATATATTTTTATACTTAATTTGAAAAAGAAATAAAATTCCAAATTATCGCACATTATTAACATGAAGTCCATTTTTTGCGCCTATCCGCACAGAAGCAACCAGTCTGGCCATCAACTGAGTCGCTGAAGCAGACGCACAATCGACCGTCGCGATGCGTCGCGTCGTGACGCTTTCGCTTATGAATTCTGCTCTCTTTTTTGCACGCTCGGCTAACACCCGAGTGCGTTTTGCACTCATTTTTGCGTGATCGGGAACCGCACAAACTCGCTTACGCCGTGCGTGTGCCGCCTGCGCTACGACAGAATTTTGTGCCCTATACCGGCGAAGAATGTGCTCGTCTCAGTTGTAATGGAAGAGCTAAAAAATACATGAGCTCTGGGAGAGTTCAAGCAAGTTCGATAAAGAAGGGTTACACAGGGTGCTCTCTCGCACCGTCATTGCTCTTTCGTATCAACTCAAAGAAAGAGAATGTTTGTGTGTAAAAGCACGCTCTCATCGAGCTGCCCTTATTGGTAGTGCATACTCACTCTCACCATAATGCGATTCTCTTAGCAAAAGAGCGCGCTTTTGCCGACAAGAACACCTTATAGATATTACACCATTGATTCTCATCGCGGTGCACTTTGTTTTACAATGATATAATAGGCTTGAATCTTTTACAGAAATAAGGCGCGCTGGATCGCAAACGGTTGTAACCTTAATATTTGCTACAATATATAATGCTAAGATATCGATTTGCAAAGACTGTGGCGCGCCTTTAAAAATTTTAAATAAGCTTGATCTGTGTATAATGCCCATAAACCATATAATAGTTAAGATTCGTCATTCTTTCGTTTGTTACATACATTTGGACAAAGTTGTTTGACCATTCGAAATTGTGAAAATGGATCGTAGAGGTGGAGGATCCGTGTTGTATTTAGAGTTAGTAAACTTGTATGCAATGTATACAATGGGGCTAATTGAAAAAGCGATTGTTTAAATAAGAATTAAGAAAATATAAGTAAAGCTTAAATCGGAGTTAAGGACATTATGCATAGAATAAAGATTGTTTCATTCATACTGTCAAAAGGGGACAAGCCTAATTATAACACGGCCTCCAAATTATTACCCAGTGTAGATATTAGCAGCGTGTTTATATAAAAAACAAGTAAGGAAAATTACGATCGAGCGTCCCATTGTAAGATATCATTCGCCCAAACTTCGTAGTTGCGCTTCAAAAATGTCAATAGATGGCACTACTACTAGGTTTTATAGCAATCATAACAAATACAATAGACCTTTTTTTTCAGCATCCCTTTATCATAAAAAAGAAATAGCGAAAAGATTATTAGGGAATGAGAATATATTAGGCTTCTAGTAGATATTTGGACTCTGATTAGACAATAACAGTCTGGATAAATGCTGATTTAGTATAAATTACTAAAAAGATTTCGGAGGTGTATTCTTTAATATGTTAAAAACAATCAAGTCATACACAAACTTCAAAGCGTTAAAACGTGATACAGTCGTAAAAGAAACTATTCAGTAAATAAATAGTTTTTTAAATTTGTTAGATATATATTTATACCATAATCAACTTAGTTTCCAAACAAACCAAAATGTATTTATGCTTCTATCATGATAACTTGAAAGTATAATACATTAATGATTTTATAACAGACTCAATATATGAGTAACTCTTTTGTTGACTTAACTTAATTTGAAAAGAAATATAAACAAACATTTTTGTTTTGTATTAACAAAAGATTGACTGAGTTATGTGTATTGCTCATGTATGCATGAAACTTAGAATTGGAAGTTAGAGTGGCTGATCTTGGTCCTGATTCTTTTAAATTAGACAGAGGCCTATATATATAAGTCTAGAAATACAAATCGATCACTATTTCATATTTTATTGACATTAAAGTCGAATTTTCTTCTTACAAAAATAATTGTCACTTTGGTTTTTTTAATATAATTAAAAAATAAATTTTTTCCTTTCTTTTTTTTTATGTAATACATACTCGTATACCTCCGTGGTTTTTAGACCGTGGATTTCAAAAAATACGTCGGATGTCGTATATATATATACGTATGACGAAATGTGCGTACCAGACAAAATGAGGCATCTGCGACCCCATTCTTGCTTAGGATCATAAGCCGAGTCGATTGTGCCATGTCTGTCTGTCCGTCTGTATGAACGCCTATATCTCAGAAACTAAAAAAGCTAGAGCCACCAATTTTGGTGACAACACTTATGTGGATTATACGCTGTAAAATTTTTATTAATATTTGGGCCACGCCTAGTTCCGCCTCCGCAAATCGGTAAATCGAATAGCATTTGAAAATTTGGTTCCGATCGAATAATGAAAATAAAAGTAAGTCGAACTGAAAATTATGTTTTTTTTTTCTTTGAAAAACTCGTTTACCAATAACAGTTTTCCCAATCTGATTTTTTCCTGATCTTCAAAAGGCCATGGTCTTATACAGTCAACACTTGACTGTAGCCGTTCTAACTTGTTTATTCTTCGACAATTGAAAATGGTCAAAAATGGTTCTACTAACCTTATGTAACATGCATAAGGAGTGAATATACATATTCCTGCTCAGGATCACTAACTAAGTGGTTAAAATGATCGCCTAATTCTCAGGGATTATTAAGCTAGAATTTGGGAATTTTGTATTTTCATACTATTTTAAATTATTCGTATATTTCATTTTTGAATTTTTGACTTCTTTAAATCAATTAAACTCGAATTCAATCGAATTTTTCAATGGAAATTTCCTGTATTTTTCATCTAACATTCAAAAAAATATCTAATAAATAAGTTATGATCAGATCATTTTCAATAGCTCTTCTAAGTTTTGAATAAATATTAATAGCTTTAACTTTAATAATTTCTACTTGATTTATAAAGACAATACGTTAGAGAGCAGACAGAGACACCCGATTGAATGATTGTTGTTCAGTTAGTTGAATACAATAATGTGATTCTTATACTTTTTAAGAATGCAAAGAGTTAAAAAAAATTGTCAATTAAACAAAAAAAACTCGAAAATAATATTTAGTTTGTCTAGTGCTAAAATTTAAATAAACAAGAAAGAAAGGCTACCTTCGACACGCCGAAGGTTTAATACCATTGCAGTTACTCCACATATTAACTAGGCCGATAGGTTGGTAGCTTAATGGTATATCTTTCCGATTTTAAGAAAACTTGCATAGCATTTAATGGACATATGTTATTAGACATATATCACGAAAGTTTCACACCCGATACCTTGAAAAATGATTAAAGTCGGCCGATAGGTTCTATGGCAGCTATACGATATATTGCACCAATTTCGATCAAATTTTGACGGCCTGGGCATACTTAGACATATATCGGGAAAGATTTATAGCTATATCTTAAAAAATGATAAAATTCGACCGATAGGTTCTATGGCAGCTATACGATATATCGGTCCGATCCTTCTCGTTCCGACTTATTTACAGTGTGCAGCAATAAGAAACATGTATACCAAGTTTCATGAAGATAGCTCTAAAACAGAGAGACAAGTTTGCGTTGCAACAGACGGACGGACAGACAGACGGACATGGCTAGTTTGACTCTCCTATTGATGCTGATTAAGAATATATATACTTTATAGGGTCGGAGATGTCTCCTTAGGTGCGTTAACAAATTTCTGGCCAAAATAAATATACCATCTGCAATGGTATATAAATACGTTATTCGACTAATTTGGTTGAGTTGGTCGAGATACACAATTAATACTACGAGGAGTACATCAAAATCTTTTGTTATTCGAATTAACTTTCACGTGCATGTTACCTTACTTTATAAACGGTGTTTTATCCTTTTTTTTGTTTTTAAAAATAAATCAAAATTGTAATTTACATACGTTTTAATGCTCATAAGAAGTGTTGTAGATAGTAGTAGTAGAGTTTGTAGAAGATACATAGTAGTACAGAGTAGCAGATAGCAGTAGTAGATAGTAGTAGTAGGAGAGTAGTAGACCTTGTACTGTTGAGGCTGTCCGTTGAAGTAACATATTTGTTGTGGTTTTTGTTGTAATCGGCTGTTATACTTGTTGTATTTTTGTTAGTATTTTTCTCGATTATTCAGATTTCCGATTACTAACTTGGTATATTTTTTTTGCATTCTTTATGAACAGACAATTTTTGTTTTTCTACACTCCAAAGTGACCTCCCCTCAAACTATATTATGAGTTTGAATTTTATGTACAGATAGATGTACGAATGTACATTTCCATATATGTATATGTACGTATGAATGTACATCATTGTATGTTTATGTGTGTGTATGCATGTGTATACGTATAAGATACCATCCTATTTTCGAACTAATTTCTCTAATAACCTTGTACACCCTTACAGCATATTTGTAATAAATTATAAGTAATTTAAATAGATTTTATTTTCAAAGACGGTAATTTACTTGTTATCTTATTTAAACGGTATGGTAAGTAGCTTCTCTCCTATTTAATGCATAAAAATATCTTTATTTTGCTTTGGTATTAATTAAACTGACTATGCTTTCTAAATTTTTTTTACAATTTACTGGCCTACTAAGTACCTAAATCACGAAAAGAAACTACTTTCAACTCGCCGAAGGTTTTATGCCAAAACAGTTTTGAATTGCTAAAGTCCTTTAGCGACATCTAATATTAAAATTCGACAGATATGTCCTATTGCTGCTTTACGATATATTGGTCCGATGTGAATAAAAATACCTTTAACGAACAAACTAAGCCATACAAAGAAAAAGTTGCATGGCGATATCTTAAAAATTAACAAAAATCGGCCGAGACGTTCTATGGCAACTTAACGATATATCTGTCTAAATTTTGCATAGCATTTAATGGACATACAGATATATATATATATATATATATATATATATATATATATATATATATATATATATATATATATATATATATATATATATATATATATATATATATATATATATATATATATATATATATATATATATCAAGAATCATATATGCCAAGTTTCATCAAGACAGCTCTAAAACTGAGAGACTAATTTGCGTTGCAACAGACAGACGGACATGGCTAGTTCGACTGCCCAACTAATGCTGATTAAGAATATATATACTTTAAAGGATCAATGATGTCTCCTAAGGGACGTTCTAAACTTCTGGCAAAAATTAATAAACCCTCTGCAATGGTATAAGTAAGGTAAAACTTGAAAATGTTTGTAGCCCCTAACAAAATCTGAGGCTATATTTAATATGCTTTTGTAAAATTTGTACATTTAAAAAACTTTGAAATTAACTGTTTTGTTCTTGCCTATTTGATTCAGAAAATAAAAGCGCTTTATTTTATCAGAGAACATAGTCAAATAAATTATTATCATGCATTAAATAGATGAGAAATTCAGACCGTTTAAGTAAGGATATAGAACTAATGACCGTTATAAAAACGTATACTATATGTGCAAGTTTTGATATTTTTAACAAGGGGGAAGGACCGACAGCAACTCCATATTGCGTTATTGGAAAGTACGAAATATAGTTTTTGAACAGGCGAATGAAGAAAAAGAACATGTTAAAAAGCTACTGTCGATCATGCCCGACTATAATACACGCTACGCTTCTTTATTTGAAATAAACATTCGAAGATATTATAAGCGAAATATTGTGTATCTACATTTTATAATGATGAATAATAAATACACAGACTATGCAAGAATATATATATGCTTTATGCCTGGAACATACATTTGCACTTTTTCTTTTTTTATTTTTGCCAAATTTTTGAACCCAAATCGGAAGGACATACACCAAAAATAACCGAACTTTATATTTAAATCATACAACATACAGCGCCACATATTGAAAATTTGCAACATCAAAAAGATACATTCATCCTCTTTCAAACGCACCTAACTTCATGTAAGTCGGATGACAGAAATCGTGAAATCATTGGTATCGATGCAAATTTAACTACGAGAATGTTGGCTGAGGAATTGAATACGAGTAAAAACATTATTTGCCGAAAAGAAAGGTCTGTGCGCGATTTGTTCCACATGAATTAAATGACGACCAAAAAATCGCTCGCATAAAGCATTGCAAAGACATTATTGAAACTGCTGAAAACAATCCAGACTTCCTTGATTCGATCATAACTGGTGATGAGACATGGTGCTTTAAATATGACCCTGAAACTGAGCGTCAATCTGCTGAATGGAAGTCCAAAGGCGAGCCAAAACCAACAAAAATTGCGTTTTCAGAAGTCTAGAATCAAGACAATGTTGATTACTTTTTATGATTCGAAGGGAATTATCCACAAGGAATTTGTTCCAGAAGGTCAAACTGTTAATGGAGAATACTATTTAGGCGTTTTACATCGTTTGTGGAAAAGAATCGGTCTTGTTAGACCAGAGTATCCAGCAGGAAAACAGCTGTTTTTATTGCATGATAATGCACCACCTCACAAGACCAAAAAATTAACGAATTTTAATGAACAAGTAAGAACGGCTACAGTCAAGTGTTGACTGTATAAGACCATGGATTTCTAAAGATTATAAAAAATTCAGATTGAGAAAACTGTTATTAAACGCGTTTTTCAAAGAAAAATAATATTTTGCTGTATTTTTTTAAAATCCATGGTCTAAAAAAGGGATTTCTCTCATCGACCATCCTCCGTATTCACTTGATCTATCACCATGCGACTATTTTTTATTTCCAAAACTGAAAACTAAGATGAAGGGAGCATTTTATGATGATATCCCAGCCATTCAAGCAGCCGTAACCGAGGTACTGAAAAACATTTCTATAAATGACATAAAAAAATCTATGCATGCGCTGGTTGATCGTTCCAAACGTTGTGTTGAGTCAAATGGAACCTATTTTAAATAAATAATAACTTTCAAAGATAATATAATGTGTATTTTAATTTATATCCAAAAAGTTCGGTTATTTTTGGGACACACCGTGTATGTATTTATGGGTACAAGGGTAAAAAATATAATTCAGAAAATATTGATACAATTCGGGCTATGAACTTTAGTTGCATTCTTTTTATAGCCTTCAGCTTTGAAATTATTGAATGCGATAGCAGATTTTATTGTATCGTCCATAATGTCAAGCTCATCTTAGAAACCCCTACCTCACCAAGCACAACTTCAACGTTCTCTTTCGATTGAAATAAACTTATAGATAGTTTTCTAATGAAACCGATAATTTAGTTACACACGCCCTAAAACTCAAACGACACTTAATCTAAAACCATTTAAAACAGTCGAAATGCCTAAGAAAAATCTAAGAAATGACAGTAATAAATTAAATTTGCTTTAGTTCTAGACATAAAAAAATGCTCCTAATTTCTAGCCTAGCTCCTGGCTCCGATAGTCCTTTTATTTTTGTTAAATAAAATGTAAAACTTAAAAAAAAAAAAACAAAATGTATGATATAGTTATATTATAAATATATTGTAATAGCGCAAGTTATTTATTTGAATATCGATAGATGAAAAAAGGTGTTAGGTCTTATAACTTTTGACTTTTTATACCATTGCAGATGATACATTAATTTTGGCCAGAAAGTTGGAAGGAAGTTTTAAGGAGACATCCTGTAAAGTTTATATATTCTTAATCAGTATTAATAGGGGAGTCCAACTAGCCATGTCCGTCTGTCCGTCCGTGCGGCTGTTCGTCCGTCCGTCCATTTGTTGCAACGCAAAGTAGTCTCTCAGTCTTAGAGCTATCTTGATGAAACTTGGTATACATGCTACTTATTGCTGCACGCTGTAAATATGTAAGTCGAAACGGTTCGGACCGATATATCGTATAGCTGCCATAGAACCTATCGGCCGACTTTAATTAATGTTCAAGATATTGTTGTGAAACTTTCCTGATATATGTATGTCTAAGTATGTCCATTAAATGTTACGCATGTTTTATTAAAATCGGACAGATATATTGTTAAGCTGCCATAGAACCTATCGGCAGATTTAATATGTGGAGTAACTGCAATGGTATATAATCCTTCAGCGTATCGAAGGTAGCCTTTCTTTCTTGTTTGTTTTATGATACACCTTTTTTTGTATTTTTTGTTATTTAATAAAAAAAAAAGAAATATTTATTCTTTAGATTCTTTATATTATTTTTAGTTACATTTCAGTAACAACTTTTTTCAGTTTACTCTACTTTCCTATTTAATGCATGTGCACTCTTGTTTTATTGTTAACTGGTTTGATTGATTTTCTAAAAAATATGATCCAATTTGATCATATGGATAATAAAGACCTCATCTGATCTAAATGCTTATGTAAAGAGATGAACATAAAAGATGGTTCAAAATATTTACCGTTCAAATTGTTTTGTTTTTAATAAACTATCGTACCATTTTTAATCGATTGTCAAAAATAATAAGGGGAAAAAAAACTGGCACATTGGTTCGAAAACTAAGTAAAGTGGTGAAAGTTATATACCTGTACAGCGCAACTCAAAACACATTTAACATTGCAATAAAGGAAGTTAAGAACGACGGCCAAGAATTTTTAAGCAACCTCTACAGATGCTTTGGGATGCCAAATCGTTGACGAGAAATCGCCACATCACATATCATTTCTTGTCTCCACATTCCATATTACTTTTGCATGGAACTAACTACATTTCAATACACCCCCTTAAATCGAAAAAACGGCTGAAGCACATAATTGGCCTATGCTTAAAAATGGCTAAAATGACTATACTAACTGTGTGCAAATGTATGTAAAGGTAAAAGTGGATGTAAATTCAGTCCTCATTTACATAGCATATATATGTATATTATTGATCGGAATCAGTTGCTAAGCCCAAGATTGGACCATTTCCGTCTTTCGGTCTGTCGGTTTGAACACACAAATCTCAGCTTTTATAAATAAACAAAGTTAAGCAAGAGTATTCAGTTTCAATTTGTTTAAAAATTAAGTTTTAAACTTGGTAGGGAAAGAATTTCTAAATAATTAATGGGTAGTGCCAATATTTGGATAGAATCAGACAAAATTGTATATTCAAATATGCGTATGCGTGTCTCTACAGCCCATTTTTGTTCCAAAAATACACACTATGCTGAATACCCACAGAAAAAACAATTTGTTTTCAATTTGCTGATATAATATATATATAACACAACAAATTTAATAATTTATATTATATATATTAAACAGAAAGTCTAAAAACATTTTAAAATAACTTTTTGTTTATTCTTCAATTTATTTGAATTTTGCTTAGATTTTGTAAATCTAACAAATTAAATACAATCGAATTTTAAACAACCTAATGGCTAAAAATAGGCGACAAATAAAATGTAAGGAAATTTAAATTTGTTGTATCAGACAAAGAAAATTTTCGACTTGCATTTATATAAAATTTGTCTGTTTTTTTAATACCAACTTCAATTTTAACATATTTTGATCTGATCTTCTTGAACTCTATTAAGTGAGAATTTTTCTCAGTGTGAATATGATTCTCAATGATGATATATGAATGTGTGAGAGAATTGAAGGTATTGAAAAAAATAGTTGTGTTTATTTTTGAATGACTGAATGTTAGTTTATTGTTATATATATTTATATGTAAGTACTTATTGCTTATTATCGCAACTGTTAATTACACTTCAGTCTCTCGTATTGGTTCCGCCGGCTTTAAAATTACAAAATTAACAACAAACATCCGATAATTACTTTTGTAATCAAATCATGTCAACTTGAAAGATAAATGTATAGTATATTTTTTGTACGCCACTCTAAGAACTTAAAAGAAATCGTAACAGACTAAATCAAGTTTAAATGAAATTCAAGTAAGTTTAAAATACATAAAAGGTGTTCACACATAATAAAATATTAAGTATAGTTAGGGTATCTGCAGGGTCATGGATGATTTCATCTGATTTCAAAAGAATTTTAGAATTTCATTTAAGATATATGTATGAAAAAGCTGCCTATCGTTACAGACTTATTGCGTATGAATTGCAATATCAAAATAGCCTTCAATATTTGTAGGTATTTGATGCATAAGTTGCCTCGACATATAAGTATAATACATAAACACATAAACCTTCATATAAATTAAAAATAAATATTAAAATTGTTATAAAAAAACGAAACAAAAAAATAATAAATCAATTAAACAAGTAAACAAGTAAAGAAAACATTAGAAAAGTGTGTCAAATGTTAGGTACATGCATAACAAGAGCGACTTCCGACAATAACAGCAAAAGGGATTGCCATTTTTACGATAAGTTAGTGCCAAGCAAACTTTTATTGAAATCGAAAAAAATTTGGTATATGACGCATCTGCATCTGTTGGAAATGTTTGTGAGTTCTTATGCAGTTTATGGTAGTATATGCATGTAAGGTATACATATGCTTTCATTATCTTTTAATCTGTAATTTAAAAAGATCCTAAGATCCTATAAGCCACAAAATTAACTTTCCCTAAGGACAAACACTAATAGAAATTAAGTGTTTTCACTTTCATAAATTTCGATATTTTTTTGTGATCATTTTAGACTGACATTTAAGTCAGTTAAAGGGCTTCTTTTAACATTAATGTACATGTTAAAAGAAGCCCTTTCGAATCTAAAATTTGATTGTTTGAAAGATAAAGAAAATAAATATTTAGTTGATTGTGAATCGTAAATTTAGAAGTTGTAAGTATATAGTTGTTATTTGAATAAAATAAACTGTGGCAAACAGAACTCATAGTTAAAGCAGAAAAAAAACTTTTTAAAACTTAATTTTTTAAATTTTATGATGACTAACGAAAATAGTAAATAAAAAAAACCCAATTATTTTTAAAATGGTTTTTTCAAACAGAAAAGGTTGTGTCAATAATAATTTAATTAAAAGACTAAATTCTATTTTTTTAAGTCAAATTTACTAAGTTTGTGAAAAAGGAGACAGGAGACAAAGGCAGAAGGAGACATGGCAGACCCCATAAACTATATATGTTCATGCTCAGGATCACTAGCCGAGTCGATTAAGCCATATCCGTCTGACCGTTTGTCCGTCTGTCTGTATGAACGTTGAGATCTCAGCTATAACAAAAGCTAGAGACACCAAATTTGTCATGATGGTTCCTGTATACCATACGCAGATCAAGTTCATTTTTTATTTAAGATGCCACGCCCACCACCCAGGCAAATTGATAATTTACGAATATTAAGGAAAGTATTAGGGTTACAGCTTTCTGCTTTGACATACGTTAAGATAATATGCACGGTATACGTAAATAACAATCCGATCAGACAATAAACACAAAAGTTACTGAAGAAAACATTTTCCATAGTTCCGCTGCCCGCGTCATTACAGCATTTCGTGACGCATCGTTTAAGTCTTTGTGGGTGTGTGTGTCTGCATGTATGGGTGAGAGCGAGTTAGTGTCATCTTTTGACATTTCTGGAGCGCAACTACGAAGTTGATCGAATGTTTTCTTACTGTCGGGCGCGCTCGACTGTAGCTTTCCTTACTTGTTTTTATCTACAAAAGCCACAAAAAATTAATCTAACCCTTAGCCTTTTTTTCAGACCACGTTTTGCCTTTTTTATCACTTTTTATTTTTACCCAAACTGTCTAAAATCCGTTGAAATTGACATGGTTTGATTAGGCTGATTATAACTTTTGATTTTGATATCCTATTATCCTATTTACATTTGTTTAAAAAGCCTTGTTTGATTCTCTTGGGCGAACGCTCCCCTTGGCCGGACATATACTTCCATTTACTAAAGTATATAAATAACACTATATTTTAATAAAAAAAAACCGTTTTGTCTTTTTTTTTGGCTAGGAGTTGGCAACATTGACACACAGTGATAGAAATTGCCCGATAAGGTGGGATTATTTCAAATTTCATTTTTAAGATATCAAAAATTTTATTTTTTTTAAATAAGATTAACAAATTTTTTATACGTTAGGTACACGATAAGCTGTGGAGCTTCTAAACATGCAGCATGTCAACGCAAGCAATTTTTTAATATATTGTCGATTCAAATAATTATTTAATTAATTTTGTGTATTGATTGAAGTATTAGAAGAGAATTTTCTAGGCGGCAGCCAACTATATAAGTTTTAATTTATATTTTTAAAAATAAGTAGTGCTCCCTAGTTTTGTCAACAAATATGGTAGTCCTAGCTTTTATAATAGCTGCGATCTAGATGTTCACACGGACATACAGACTGACAGTCAGACGAAGAAACTCCATAAAACTAATCATTAATTATAATTAATTAGCTAATGTTATGAGTATATAAGTGCAAACTGTAGCATTTCTAGAATATGTACAAGAACTGGCAAATTAAGTTTTAGGTGTTTTTTTTTAACCAATGATGATAATAATGATAATATATGTATTTCATTTTGAACATAAACGAAACGTGATTTTTTAAAAATGATAACACATTTATGTGAAATCAGAAAAATCGGCCATAGGTTAGAGAAACATTGAAAAAAATACATTGTTATTTTTTTAATAAAATAAAATTATTTTAAAACTGCCAAGTTCTTATAGAATGAATTTAGTTCACCTAAATCGGCAATTTCTATTACTGTGTCAGGGTTGATTTTTCGCAGATCAAACTAAATATCTATCTTAATTGTTTTTAAATCTTAATTAAAATCTCAACCGCTTCTCTTGAAGCTAACTTTACAGGGAAACTGCAATTATATTAAAATTTCTAAATTTTAAAATACCAATGAAACTATTAGAAAAAAATGAACAATTATTCATAATCTGCAATGATCAATCAAAAATATTGAAAAAAAAAACGGAAATATAAAAAAAAAAAATTAAATAAGTCGGGGTATGCAAAAGCGCAGCTTTTATTTTAATAACAACTATATATAAAAGTATTATAATGAAACTATTAAGTTTCTTTTTTGCTTTACATCCTCTTTTCCTACTTTTTACTCTCTACTAGATACACACTCTATGCATGTATGTGCGTATATGTATAATCCAGTTATATCATTATTTTTTTTATATAAACAGTGGCAAAACTTATTAAAACATTAAAAAACAACAATCAGCTCACAAAATTACGATAGTAAATAATAAGCAGTGTTTTTTTTTTTGCTGTGAATCAGTTTGGGATTAGTTGGATTTAGGGTGTTTTTTTTTTTTTTTTTGGTATTTGAGATAATTTGAAACGGCTGTGTAAATTAAAGGCGTAACAAAACATCATCTAGTTGCCAATAAATCTAACGGATTTACACTTTTCTTACCGGTACTGATATCTGGAGATGCGTTATATATATACATACACACATACGTATATACATATACATACGTATAACATACACATACGTATATGCATATACATACATAAATACACAAACATATATATATATATACATATATATGTTTAGGTACATATGGTATAATTCGAATTATCAATGTTTTATATTTTGTAGTTTTGTTATATTATTATGGCGTTTTACATAATCATTCAATCAATCGTGTGGGATTGGTTTTAAGCATTTTAAAGGGAGGGCGAAAAATATGAAATGAGTATTACAAATTTTATAATATACTTTTATAGAGAGATTTTTGTTGTGGGATAGCTGTAGTTAGGCTTAAACATATGTGTGATATGTACTGAGTTGGTAAAGTAAGTAAAGTTTGTGACAGAGTTTATAGCTTAATGTGTGTTTACGATTATCATGCAGTGTCACAGAAAAACGAATAAAAAGGATTTAAGAAAAAAAATTAAATACTTTATTAATAATGTAAAATGAAAACATGAAAGAATTTTTTGTTTAAAAATTCTAGTTTTAAAGAGAGAATTATGAATTTAATTTACGGACCCTTGAATAGAACCAAATACATATGTATATAAGAGCATATTCAAAAACAGAACCATATTTTACCGTTTTTAACTTTTTAGCATATGTATATAGAGCCTAGCCAAATGCTCTAAGAACCCACTGCACTATCCATTTTTTTTCTTTAATTCAAGAAACAAGATTTTGTACGATACAATAGGTATAAAAGAAATATAAATAATTACATTTCACCCTGCTTTGACACACAGAATTAAAAATAGATTTACAAATATTTGTATTGATTTATGTGTAACTTGTTATATATTTAGTAAGGTCTTTTAGAAAGGTTTTTGGAACTTGAAATAAATGTTGTTGTTGTTGTCTAAACTAGTTAAACAAATACAGGTTCAGAATTATTTTTTAAATGGATAAAGAAATAGATAGAGAAGAAGAGAATCTAAAAGACGTTTGGGAGTGGCAAAAATGTTTATCAAACTATTTAACTAATACCCCCGCCCCCTTTTAAGTTAATGACAATGAAAACAATATATATATATATATATATAGTTGGAAATATTACAAAAGTTAGCTGCAATGCAATTCAAACGAAAGAGCCGTCCTAAGTGTCTAAGAAGAAAGTATTTAAGGCCACTCCAGTGAACAGAGACAAAAAACAGAGAGCGCCGGAAATTGAACAAGTTGGCAAACTATGGCTACTTTGAGTGTACATTATTCAAAATTATCGGCAAATGAAAAATTCAAACAACAAAGAAAAAAGGCTACCTTCGGCACGCCGAAGTTTTCATACCCTTGCAGTTACTCCAATTATTAAATCGATCGATAGGTTCTATGACAGCTTAACGATATATTTGTCCGAATTTACTATAATTTTTACATTTTTTAAGGGACTAACTGGTTCTTCGGCAGCTATACGATATATCGGGCCGATCCGGCTCGTTCCGACCTATTTACAACGTGCAGCAATAAAAAGCATGTGTACCACGTTTCATTAAGATAGCTCGAGAACTGAGGGATTAGTTTGCGTTGCAACAGACGGACGAACGGACAGACGGACATGGCTGGTTCAACTCCCCAATTAATGCTGATTAGGAATATTTATATACTTTATAGGGTCGGAGATGTCTCCTAAGGTGCGTTGCAAACTTCTGGCCAAAATTAATATCCCCTCTGCAAGGGTATAAAAACAAAAACGTTTTTCTCGATAAAAATGTAGAATTGAAAAAGTTGTGTATACAAGTAAATTCGAATAAATCAATTACTAATTATTATAAAAAAAACCAAAATGATAAAAATTAAGATAATTCAGTAACAAAATATTACGCAATAATTAATAATTATAAAGATATCGTATTGATGCATATGTAATTGTTGCAGGCGAACTTGTTATTTTTTCAAATATGTATAGCTTTTACTTTTGAGTTTCACTTAGATTACATGATACAAATGATTTGTTCCCTATCAGTGCAAGTTAAAAAAAAATTAAATTAAAAACCAAATTGTAATTCAAATAAATGTACTGTGTAATGCTTACGTAAAAAGGCGTATAGTTACTTTTAATCTAATTATATATTTATGATATAAGAAAAATAATCTTTGCCACGCTGAAAGTTTTGCATACCCTTACAGTTTGTTTAACAATTCTTAAAAGATTTCACGTTTCACGTTATGATGTACATACAAATGTATTGGATGTTAAAACAAAATTTAAAATTTTTATTTCGACCAGCTCTTCTTGGCCCCCCCACAAGGGATCACAACTCAATCGAGTTTTTAGTAAAGAATTTTTGTTCATTTTTGGTTGCATAATACCAGAAAAGTGTTAATCAAAGTATAATAAGTAAAGTATTATTGTATGGCAGAGAGACAGATTTAAATTTTCAATGCGATCGGACAATAAACGCAGAACTTAAAGAAATCAACTGATTACCTAACTTAGAGCTGTCTTTGTTAGTCTAATCACAGCAGGTTTTTGTTCATGATTAATCGGATATTGAGTTGCAAATATGTGTTTATTATTTCTATTTTAGCTACTAATTATTTAGTGTCAAGGTTTAAGCCACAAACTGCAGGGTTACAACACATCTATGGCATGACAAATGCAACTTTTCTTTCTTGCTTATCCTTCTTTCATTTTTATATTACTTAATAAAAGACTTTATATTGAAAACTGCAGTTAATTATATTTCGTTTTTATATGTAAACGTTCTTGAAATTCGAATCATTAATGTATAAATAAGACGCAAAAAAAAATTAATCAAAATAATGTGAAAAAAATACAGAAATACTTTATGTGTATATTATAATTAATATGTATTTATAACATATATTAAATGTATTTATTTCTAATATATGTTTTTATATAAAATATAAATGTAGTTATATACATGAATTTTCTTTGGGATTGCAACCAAAACGACTTACCTGAGTTTGTAAGCGGGTCAGGCCACGTATCCATAGAATTTGCCCAGCTCTGGGTTTCTTATCGGAATCAATGGAGTCAAATCGTTCCTCACCCAAATTCATGGCGTCTGTGTATTCCTCAGGATGGCCTCGTCCCCATCTAAAAAATCGTATTAAATATTTTATAAAAAACTATATTCATTAAATAACATAATAATGTTTATGTGTACGTACAGGTTGAAATAAAAAAAAAAATGTTTTTAACATTAACATTATACATTAAATTAAATATTACAATGTGTGTTTTAATTTATATATGCTTATTATTATAAAGAATTTTTCGTTATTCAAGATTAATTCAAGCAAATATATTTATATATAAACAGATTATATTGTTATTATTATATTTAGTATCCCAAAACCAAATCTGCTATCGGTTAGTTATAATAACCTTGTCCGTAATTAATGCCTTCATCAACTATTCTCTAGTTTTTTTTACTTACTTGTTTAAGCAGACCAGTTTTTTTTTATTGTGGAAGAATTATTTTTCATGCCGAAAATATTATTTTATTAAATTGAAAAAGATGTTTGTATATATAAATCTAAATTCAATATAACCCATTATTAGGCTTAAACTGTTAGTATTGACATAACTACTCTATATATAATAAGTTAACATATTATCTAAGTTAATATTTATAATATGCTTATATTGATAATGTAAACTTTATAATATAATTTTAAACTTATCAAATATAGTGCTTTTATATTCATTTATTACATAAGAAAATTAGGGAACAAAAAAAAAGCAATAATAAGGATTAATGCTCGCCAATTAGAAAACTTTATCAAAATACATTGTTGTGGTGCAAATAATAACTTATCTGTAATCTATTGGCGTAATTAACATAGGTTTTACATTACATAACTACTGTTTGTAAAGGATTTACAAATTCAAATACTGGAAGCTAGGTAAACATAAATAATTTTTACTCACGATAAAATTTTAGGCAATTTTCTAGTAGGCACTGAAGTGATCAATTGTCCCCAAACAAGTGTACCGATTCCAAAGAATATACACCACAGCCATTGGTCAAGGGATAGAGCTTTTGTTGAGAATGCCATTTTTCCATACTGAATGATTACAACCTTTGCAAAGAACAGAATTTTAGTCTATAGTAACTGAGCGTGATATATCGCTTGACAAATACTTGTGAAATCATTGTGAATATCCAGATTGTGTAGAATATGGGATTGGTGAATAGTCCTTCAACCACATTGCGCTGCCCATGAATTTTTCGTGCATTAATCTCATTGAAGAGCGTCATCATGACAAAGGTATTGAAAATGATAGTAAAATGTTGGGTTGGTCCAGCAGTAAGGTCCTGTCCTCGACCAGATTCAATGTCCAATATTATGTCCCCTATTTAACAAATACATAATAAATTAAAAAAATAAAAAGTATATATAGAAAACAAGTAAAACAAGTAAGGAAAGCTACAGTCGAGCGCGCCCGACCTTAAGATACCATTCGACCAATTTCGTAGTTGCACCAACTAGTACTAGCTCGCTCTCACACACACATACAGACACACATAAAGACTAGCACGGTGCGTGACAATATGCTGCAATGACGGGGGCAGCGTAGCTATGAAAAACGTATTCTTTAATAACTTTTGTGTTTATTGTCCGATCGGATTGTGAAGTGATGATTGGGTGCATATTATGAGCATAACATACTTTTGCACAAAATTAGTATACAATTTTTGACCATTTTCAATGGTCGAATGGTACAGTTGAGCGCGCTCGAATTGAACCCTTCGCCCAATGTTCATTAGCCTTTAGAAATACCCTGAGAATTCACACCAAATTTGGTAGCCTTGTATGTATCGATGTTGTGACGAAGTAAGCGGTATATTTTACTTGGTTTTTACTTAAATACAACCCGCTTTTCTATCTCGACTTATTCACAACTTACCGACGAAAAGTAAACCAAAAATGATGACCAACTGGTAGAGAGCCTGGCCCAAAATGTTCTTCATCATTGTGCGCGATATAAGTGGTTTTGTACGACCATAGGGTTTACGTAGCAATAAATCTGGCGTTGGCACTTCTGTTGCTAGTGCCAATGATGCTAAAGTGTCCATTATAAGATTAACCCAAAGCATTTGAACAGCCTAAAACAAAAATATTGATTATCATTTGTATACCCGACATCGACATCAGCAAATTACTTTAAGGGGCGAGTCCTGAACTGCGCAAGCTCCAATAAATGCGACAATGACAGCAACCACGTTTACAGTCAACTGAAACTGCAAGAATTTTGCTATCGAATCATAGACATTTCGACCCCACATGACGGCCTTCACAATGCTGCTGAAATTGTCATCCGTTAGAATGATGTCGGACGCCTCCTTAGCTACATCTGTGCCGGCGATGCCCATGGCAAATCCAACATCAGCTTTCTTTAAAGCCGGACCATCGTTGGTTCCATCGCCTGTAACTGCAACCACTTCTCTGTTATCAGTTACGGTGCTGTCGATCATACCTGTTAAATCAATAAACGAAAGTTTTATTTGATCGTTCCTATCAAAATAAGTCTAGTAATACAGACAGACCTTTTACTAGTGTATATTTGTCAGTAGGGGAAGAGCGGGCCAGGACACGTAGTTTTGGCCACACCTTATCGATGAGATGCTGCTGAATCTGTAAGAGGTTGGGATAGATTGGATAGTTACCAAACATTTTATTGAATTTCACCCTATAAACCTTACATCACCATTGGTGTCGCGAATCCGTCTATTGAACTCTTTACCCTCCAGAATAAGAAAATCATCATTTGGTTTTAGAATGCCACATTTGCTTGCAATGGATCTTGCCGTGTTTATGTTGTCGCCTGTTACCATGCGAACAGTTATACCAGCACGTTGACACTTACGTATGGCATCGGGCACTTCGGGGCGTACAGGATCTTCTATGCCAACAACGCATAAACAGGTCAGATTTGTCATTATGTTTTCCTCATCATCCCAGTTGGGTTCATTATCGATGTGCACCTCATTAACCGCCGCCTTTCCGGGCACAAAGTCACGATAAGCAACTGAAATAGTACGCAGACCGTCACATGCCATTGGTTCGATAACTTCACGGATAAGACGTTCCTGCATGTCGCGCGTAAACTTCTCCAATGTTCCCTCATGACCGTATATAAATGAGCATCTGCAAGAAGTTTACATGAGTGAAAATTACACAGTTTTGATATATTTTTTTCTTGTATACTTTTTCATAATAATTTCCGAGGCTCCCTTAGTGTACAATCGATATCCACCGTTGGGTCGAGGTATAACTGTTCCCATACTCTTTCTTACTGAATTGAATGTGTATACGCGTGTGAATCTATCTTCCGGAATTTCGTCACGTATTGATTGATATTTTACGCCCAAGCCTTGTACAAATCCCAAGAGAGCGCATTCGGTTTTATTACCCACTTGAATTGGTAAATCTCCAGGATTTTGTCCAGGCTGTATGGGTAATAAAATGATATGTTTCAGATATAAATTAGGGATAATTAACAAGTAACGAAAGCTACATTCGAGCGCGCCTGACAGTAAGATACCATTCGCTCAGTTTAGAAAAAAATTATCACACTTTTTTTAATCAAAAAACACTGCACAAGTTCATCTGCCACCTATTGTTTAAATCTATGATCTATGTAATTTAGGGAATAGATTTATATTGCAGCTATCTATGTTCATACCAATGAAATCTGAAATCAGAAATCTGTAACTTCAATACTTCTCCTGATAATCGTAAATTATCGATTTGCGTGGGCGGTGGGCGTGGCATCAAAAATTGAAAAAAAACCTCGATCTACCTATGGTATACAGAAAGCTTCATGTGAAATTTGGTGTCTCTAGCTTTTATAGTTCAATCGACTCGGCTGCCAATCCTTAGTCAGAATATATATACTTTGTGGGGTCTGCCACGCCTCCTTCTGCCTGTTACATAAATTTGCACCAAACTTAGCATACCAAATTTGACCATTTTCAATGGTCGAATGGTATAAAAATTTATAAAAATTAAGAATGCACAAATTCTTTTGCAACCTATGCTACGTATTTAAGCAATTAACAAAAGATACTGCGAGCATGCCCGACAATACCCTTTGCACAAACTTTTTAACAATAAAGTCTTATAATTCTATTTCACTCTTACATTCTTATATGATGATATGATATTATTACCAAATATTGTGTACCAGCTTTAATAGGCGAGATCTATATGTTTGCAACGCACCGTAAGACTCATCTCCGACCATAAAAAGTATACATATTGTCTTAAACAAAGAGTCAAACTATCCATGAGATCTAGGTTTTCAGACGAACGAACAGACAGTCTTGCTATATCGACTCGGCTGACGTTCCTGAAGAAGAACGCGATATACATACTTTATGGGTTCGGAGATGTGTTTTACCTTATGTCCATTTGTTAAACCTAAGCGCAGAAAACACCCTACAAACAGTGTATATTAAGGGATTGCTTACCATAATGTTGGAGGTATAGGCTGAATTTACAGAGATACCCATAGTAATTAGGTTTCCGACATGCTGTGGTATATCATTTAACGTGGGTAGCACTTTGCATAGCTTTTCACATATGTACGATTGAACTACGGTCATTCGATTAGTTGTTAGAGTACCAGTCTTATCTGAGCAGATTGCAGTTGCGTTGCCCATCGTTTCACACGCATCCAAATGACGAACCAAATTATTATCCTTCATCATTTTCTGTTAAAAACATTAAAAAAGACATTTGTCCAAAGCTCGTTAGTTTAGTTATAGTATGTATCCAAAGAAAACTTGCTATAATTGCAAAACGGTTTATACATTATCACAAATAATCAACTTCCACTGATTAAACGATCCTACTCAGAGTTTTTTTTTCTAAACCCAAAGCTTGGTCTCAAAATATGAATTTAATATTAACCGTTCGCATTTAAGTTTAGTGGACAGCTTTATATAGGACTCATCATCATTGTGTATAAGAACATACCTGGATTGGGTAAATGAAACCGCTAGTACACCGCAATTATACTTCATATAAATAAGTAAAATATCTTCGGGTAATCATACCGCAAAATTACTGTAAACTTAGCAATTTATCGCAGAAATACAATATTAAAATATAAGCGTTGGCTTAGGGCTAAGGTCGAGGTTTTCACACGAACGGACAAACGTAATCGTAATCGTAAATTATCGATTTGCGTGAGCGGTGGGCATGCCATCAAAAATTGAAAATAAACTCGATCTACCTATGGTATACAGAAAGCTTTATGTGAAATTTGGTGTCTCTAGCTTTTATAATAGCTGAGATCTAGACGTTCAAACAGACAGACGGACGGACATGGCTCAATCGACTTTGCTGTCGATGTGAGCTTTTAGTTATGCAGTTATGTTAATAATTTAATTGATGACTACCTACCTTCACTGAGTAGGCCAAAGACAGGGTTACTGCCAGTGGCAGGCCTTCTGGTACTGCCACTACCAATACCGTTACACCGATAATCAAATGCTTGACAAGATTATTTGCATAGGTGTTCTTCCATGGCTTCTCGTCGATTACAAATGTCTTGACGCAGAACTGAATGATAAGAATAATGACAGTGAGGACGGCAATGGTAGAGCCGGCATAACCAATCTGAATGGCCAGTTTTGTAAGCTTAGCCTGCAAAACAGACTTTTCCTTCTTATGTCCAGTTTCGGCAGCCGATGTTGATTGTTGCACGTGATTACCGTCCGATTCCGATTTAATAGGCTCACTTGAAACTCCACGTACTGGTGGGGCGTTGCTGGTTGCTTTCATAGGGGTTCGGCCATCATTATCACCTGTATTTTACTCAAATCATTATCATGTAAATATATTTCTACTCGCCCCTTGGGAAATATTTTTTTTTGTGTGATAATCACATGTAAAAAGAATCAAATGACGAAAATAACCCTATTCATCAAAATTATTGTAAATTAGGTTTTCTTTAATAACATTTTCCTAGCCAACGATTCCAAAAAATTCATTTGAATCTCCTACTATCTCTCATAATTGTTATACAGTCAGAAAACTGTCAAGTTGAAGGGGCGGGCCTTCACCTGTCGTCCATGGGGACAGCTCATTACATCATAGTTGAATATTTTATAATGTATTGGGTTGCCCAAAAAGTAATTGCGGATTTTTCATATAGTCGGCGTTGACAAATTTTTTCAACGGCTTGTGACTCTGTAATTGCATTCTTTCTTCTGTCAGTTATCAGCTGTTACTTTTAGCTTGCTTTAGAAAAAAAGTGCGCGAAATTTTGTTTACATTTGTTTGTTTAGCGTCAATTTTAATATGGAGCCCTTCTTTTGGTGGATATCAGCCTTTGAAGTGGTTTGAGGGGGTTCACCATGCTTGGACCATGATCGTTTTCGACTACCGTTGTTGTAAACAATCCATTTTTCATCTCCAGTTATGATTCGTTTTAAAACGGATCGAATTCATTGCGTTTAAGGTGCATATCACAAGCGTTGATTCGGTGTGTTAAATGAATTTCTTTCAATACATGTGGTACCCAAATATCAAGCTTTATCATCAGTCCAAGACTTTTTATGTGATAATGAACGGTTGATTTTGGTATATTTAACTTCTCTCCTATCTCACGCTCAATTACATGACGATCCAATTCGATGAATGCTTTGATTTGGTCATCATCAACTTCATTTGGCCGACCTGAACGTGGCTCATCTTTAAGTGAAAAATCTCCAGAACGGAATTTGCGAAACCAATTTTGACACTGTCTTCCTTTTAAGGCTTCATCACCATACACATCTCGTAACTTATAAACAACCTGCTCCGCGTTTTTTCTTTTACGGAAATAATAAAGTAAAATATGACGAAAATGCTCCTTTGTGGGCTGCATATTAAAATTGACGCCAAACAAACAAGCTAAAAGTAACAGCTGATAACTGACAGAAGAAAGAATGCAATTACAGAGCCACAAGCCGTTGAAAAAATTTGTCAACGCCGACTATATGAAAATCAGCAATTACTTTTTGGGCAACCCAATAGTACATGTATTAAGTATGTAATACAAGTATTAAGGTATAGTCATCTCTTTTTACCACTTTTGATTGATGTTGTTGTTGTTGTTGTTACAAAATAGTCTAAGTATTAAATATATTTCACCTGTCAAGCTTTTGTTCTTTTGCTTGCTCGCCTTTTTAGCTTCTGAATTATTGAATGTCATATTCATCGTTCCATTTTGTATCACATTATGTTACATTTTTCGTGTTTGGTGGCAGTTGGATTGGTTGGTTGGTCAGTTGATTGGTTTGTTGTTTTTGGTTTGGTTGGTTGGTTGGTTTGGTTTGGTTTGGTTGGATTGATTGGTTGGTTTGGTTGTTCGATTGGTAGTAAGATTGGTTGATATTTTTTGAGGTAGATGAAGGAGATTAAAGATGAATCAATCAATTGACATCATGCAATTCACGGATAACAATTCGAATATGGAAAAATAAAAATAAAACATAAACGATATAATTATAGATTATCGGAAGCAGATAATTTTAACAGTTATAGTACTTATTATATACAAATATATATAGTACTCAAAAAATTTAATAAATATATTTTTCTGCTAGATCAATTTTCGGTCAAAATGTATATTTTTTATGCAACTATAAGGCTTTGAAGATCAACTAAAACTTTTTTTAGATGTAATTTTTTTTCATAGGGAAAGTGTATAAACATGGATAGATGATAATGTCATGTGTAAAAGTAAAATACCCTAAATCAAAAAAACAGTGAAACATTTTTACCCTACTTAAATTAAACATAACCACGTACCTTTTTTCATCTTCTTTATTTCCGCCTCCTGCTCATCCACCGCAGCACCAAGCAAGGTGAAAATAATTCCTGCCTGCGAATTGACACCAACAGCGGTTACAACCATTTTGCCACTGCCTTCCATTACGTGTGTGCCAGAGAGCACCATAGGATCAACATCTGTTCCCTTTTTTACATGATCCGATTCGCCAGTCAATGAAGATTCGTCAACCTGATACAATAATTTAAAAAAAAAAAAAAAAAAAACGAAAGCGTATTTAAAATCTGATTCTGCGCAAACTATTACGATTTACCTTGAGGTCGTTGCTCTGTATCAGGCAGCCATCGGCTGGTAGTAAGTCACCATATTTAATCTGTGCAATATCACCAACCAGAATGTCGCCAACAGATATTTGACAAACTTCTCCGCCCCGAATTACGGAAAATTTGTGCTCGCCTTCGATCCGACTCTGTAAGCCTCGAAATTGTCGTTCCTTTGAGTAATCATTAAAGGCAGTAACGATGACGACGACAATAACCGATATAAGTATAGCTAGACCCTCGATCCACCCATGATGTTCATCTTCCTCTTGAAGTAAAGCTGCAACGCATATTTAACAAATACAAATTTCAGATGAATCGGTCAGATGAAATAACAAATACATATAATACGTGTACTTACGCGCATCCTCATCGGCGGGCTTATAAAATGATAGACCAAGTGATACTAATGCAGCTACTTCTAAGATAATAAGTGTAACATCTTGAAGCGCCTCCCAGACAAGTGTTAAAAATGTTTTAGGGGGTTTCGGTGGTATTACGTTCGAGCCAAACGTTTCACGCCTGTGCTCTTCGTCAACTTTTGACCCGCTAAGGCCTGCAAAAAAAAAGTCTGTAAAATGACATGCGCAAAAAAAAGCAGGAGAAGAAGGCATTCGTGATCTCATAAAGTAAAATGGGACCGACAGCGAGCAGGCATATCAAAATGTTTAAAACCAAGATTATTCTCATGACTTTAACTTTTTCTTATATTGTATTTTAATCAATTTTTGCTTTTTATACCGTTGCCGATAGTATATTAATTTTGGCCAAAAGTTGCAACGCACCTTAGGAAGCATTTTCGACCCTATAAAGTATATATATTCCTAATCAGCATCAATAGGGGAATCGGACTATTCATGTCCGTCAGTCCGTCCGTCCGTCCCTCAGTTTTAGAGCTATTTTGATGAAACTTGGTTTACATGTTTCTTATTGCTGCACGCTGTAAATAAGTCGGAACGAGCCGGATCGTATAGCTGCCATAGAACCTATCGGTCGAATTTTGTTATTTTTTAAGATATCGCTAAGAAACTTTCCCGATATATATCTGGTATGTCCATTAAATGCTATGCAAGTTTTATTAAAATCGGACAGATATATCGTTAAGCTGCCATAAAAGTTTAAAAAAATCAGTCTTTTGCTTTTATTATACATAGGCTTGGCAATAGTGGAAAAATACGATACGTTACTTATAAAAATATACATTACCTTCATTTGGAGATGTATACAGCTTCTTGCACAGCTCATGAATGCCACCAAATTCGCCTATTTTCCCGACACCTTCCCTTCCACGATGCTCCATGAGCTCACGCAACTGCTTAAGTGAAATTCCATATTGCGCCGGTCTTCCATCGATTGTGGCCATTGGTTATAATATCTGCGGATTAAAAACAAAAAGATGCTCGTAAAATTTCAATGGTCAAATGGTATTAAAATACTTCCAAGACACTGCAACAGCCGGTTACAACAGCGCACTGTTAAAAGCTCGACGCATTTTCAACCCTCCACCCTTAACTCATCTACAAAATTATTATTATATTTTTTGTACATTTTTAAACCATTGCAGATGGTATATTAATTTTGGCCAGAAGTTTGCAACGCACCTTAGGAGACATCTCCGACCCTATAAAGTATATATATTCTTAATCAGGATCAATAGCTGAGTCAAACTAGCCATGCCCGTCTGTCCGTCCGTCTGTTGCAACCCAAACTAGTCTCTCATTTTTAGAGCTATCTTGATGAAACTTGGTATACATGCTTCTCATTGCTGCAGGCTGTAAATAAGTCGGAACGAGCCGGATCGACCCAATGTATCGTATAGCTGCCATACAACCTATCGGCCGATTTTCGTCATTTTTCAAGATATCGCCAATAAACTTTCGCAATCTATGCCTTAGTATGTCCATTCAAAGCATTTTATCAAAATCGGACCGATATATCGTATAGCTGCCATTGAACCTATCGGCCGATTATTGTAATTTTTCAAGATATCGCTGTGAAACTTTTCTGATATATGTCTTATTATGTCCATTAAGTGCTATGCGAGTTTTGTCAAAATTGGAATGATATATATATATATATATATGTGGAGTAACTGCAATGGTATTAAACCTTCGATGAGCCGAAGGTAGCCTTTCTTTCTTGTTTATGTTGTAAACCAGCGGCCGTCCCAACGCGTCTCGCCACCCGTCTCCTTTTGTCTTTTCTTGGCCTTCCTTCCTACGCTTCTCACTGCTTCGCAGTTGGCCCGATTGCTGATCTGGACAGCTTGCTTGCTCTTTATACCATTCGACCATTGAAAATGGTCAAAAATGGTATACTAAGTTTGTGCAAGTGTATGAAACAGGCAGAAAGTAAGCAAATTATATATATTTTTGCTCAGGATCACTAGCCGACTCGATTGAGCCATGTCCGTCTGTCAGTTCGTCAGGCGTCTGTGTGAACACACAGATCTCGGTAAAGGTTAATAGCTGTCTACGTCACCAGTTTTTTTTACAATTTTTTTTATGGAAAGGCATAGTCTGGCGCCGATGCGTCTTTTTAAGTTGTTAGAATGTCATTTGATGTGTAATATTCAACGTAGAAATATGACCAGTTGAAATAGCTGGAAATTGTTGAACGTAAAAAGACATGCGAAGTTTGCGGCAGCAGCAATTTTTTGACCACGGCGCCTTGTGTTTAATGTCAGCAATAAACACTTTTTCCCTCTTATTATATATATTATGATTCGTCTGATTCGGACTAGAAAACCAATTTTAATTTCAAAGAAATCAGTTTGAGGCACACTGTATTGAAACATAAAGTTCCAGTCATACTGGCGTCGCACACAATAAGGCAAAAACAAAATACATGTTAATTTTATTATCTTAACAAGTAAAGAATGCTACAGTCGTGCGCGCCCGACAGTAAGATACCATTCGCCCAGTTTTGAAACAAATTATCACACATTTAATTCCATTAAAATACGCTGCACAAGTTTATCCGCCACCTATTGTTTTAATTAGATCTATTTTTAAATAGCGCCATCTACATGTGAAAACAGCATAGCTTTACACATGCTACGGCTGAAACGAAGCATCGTGACGATGCCGTCACGACGTGCAGCACAGGCGCAAGCAGTGGAAGTACGGGAAACGGAAACATGGATACTTCTGTGTTTATCGTCCGATTGGATTGTTATTTGGGGAATAGATTTATATTGCAATTATTTATGTTCATACCAAAGCAGAAAGCTGTAACTTCAATACTTCTCCTGATTATCGAATATTATCGATTTGCGTGGGCGGGGCATCAAAAATTGAAAATAAACTCGATCTACCTATGGTATACAGGAACCTTCATGTGAAATATGGTGTCTCTAGCTTTTGAAATAGCTGAGATCCAGACGTTCAAACGACAGACAGACGGACATGGCTCAATCGACTCAGGTAGTGATCCCTAGTCAGAAAATATATACTTTGTGGGGTCTGCCACGCCTCCTTCTGCCTGTTACATACATTTGCACAAACTTAGTAAAAGCGAACTAGAAGGGACCGCGAAATACTTCTTTCACCTAAAATCTTGATAAATATAGACCTTTCTTTAGCCAGATATCAGCTGTTATAAAAGTTCAAGTCGATCGGATTATAAACACAAAAGTTATTAAATTAAATTTTTTCCGTAGTTCCACTGCTTGCGCCTTTGCAGCATATCGTGACGTCATCGTCGCAATGCTTCGTTTCAGCTGTAGCGTGTGTAAGGCTGATTGCTATGACATTTACATAGATGACGCTATTCAAAGATAGATTTATTTTGAATAATAGGTGGCGAATAAAATTGTGCAGAGTTTCTTGTTGATATTAAAAGTGTGATAATCTATTTCGAAACTGGGCAAAGGGTATCTTAATGTCGGGCGCGGTCGACTGTAGCCGTAGCTCGTTACTTGTTTAAGCTACATCAATACCACAGAATAAAGCTATTCAATTTACGTTCTCATATTTATTTTTAAATATCGCTATGGACATGCGGGCTTCTGCATGTAAGATAAGTGCAAAATCTTGACTTCTGACAAGGCTACTAATGACGTCACGTTCCACACGTCGTTAAGAATTATGACGCAAGTTTCTTTGCGCAGAGTTAAGATATGTATTTTTGTTATCTCAATTAAACGTTATACATATATTGTCTTTTACGCAAACAGTGTTTAGATTAAAATCCGTTAATGTTCAATCGAGTAATTTACCACAGCAATGAAAAGCTACGATTTTGGGCTGATTGTTCCCATGATATACGTTAGGATATATCTATTTAATTCTTATGAAATTTTAAAATCTTGTTTGAAACATTTTTAGTTATCCTAATAAGGTACGTTATTTTGAACGACAATACACGTTTTTGTGCAAAACCCCTAATTTCAACCAATTGTTCCAATCGGCAGTTGACCCACCCTGAACATGAATATTTGCTATACAACATGTGTCCAAAATTTCTATTATTTTGGGGCAGGTATGAATAATATATATAAATAAATAATATATAATATTCTCTCTCTTATTAGGTTAAAGTCATACCTATAATAACAAATATATACATATATGTTAATACTGAGCCAAAATATACAAACTTTATGGGGTCTAAGATGTCTCCTTCTGCCGTTAACATACATTTTTGGTTTGAACAAAGTTACCTTCTACTCTATGAGTAGCGGGTATAAAAAATACCACAAGAGGTATTTTTTAAATATGGTCGAATATGTGGATTTACTTAGTGTTAGAAATAATACACATATTACAATCGAGTGTTTGATAATAAAAAATAATGCCTGGGAATGCCTGGGAACATTAAGTTACTTCCTATAATCTTACACAAACTTATACATTGGCAAAAACACACACATGCAAATGTAGGCATGGGCATGCGCTTTAAATATTTCACTTGGGGCCTTTCAAAAACAGGAACATTTTTGAAGTTGTATTTCCGTAATAAGTTTATTTATTTCAACGCATCTTTGTCCCTAGGCACTCAAATTACGTAATCTTTAGAACACAATTATAAAGTATAAACACTTACATTTTCAAATGAAAAGATTTATTGTTCACATAAAGTGCATAAATTTGTATGTATGCATTGGCATTGGAATTCTTGGCTATCGACTTCAGCTTTTAATTAGACAAGGCAAATCATATACATATATACATACATGGGCGAACAGACATAATTTTCTACATACATGTATATGAACAAGTCTTTTTTGCGGATGTTATACAAATATGGAGGCAAAGATTTACATATGCCTCACAGATTGTAAAAAGATATATTCCGGATTGTGTTATCTATTTAAAGAACCGCAAAAGGCTGCCTAACTATCTATCAATTTATTGTACACCAGCTGGTAGGTAACGGACAAGTTTGAGAGCCAGGTCACCGGATGATATCATTGGTACCACATATGCATTTGAGCACATGTACGCTCATATGCGTGCGTATTGTATACTTTAAAATTAATGTTTAATTGAAGTCATTGTTCCAACTAGGATTGAGATGCGATATAAAATTCTAGTTGGGTGTTGTCACGTTATATTACTATATTGATCAATTGATTCACAAGGAATCACAAATAAAATCAATGTTTCAAAAGTTTCATTCGTTGGCATGGGATTGATATAAGGCTTAAATATTATTAAAATTTGATTTTTTACGATTAACTTTTAACACACTTGTTACCAGGAATATTTCCAAACTTTTTTTTACTAGCGAAATGGATAACTGGTATGGTATACACAAATTGACACAGTGTGACCAGATTTACTTAGTAAAGAAATGCTGCCTCGAAATCAAAACTGCTTTACAATTTTGTAGTCGCAAAATTGTAAGGTTGTAAGTGAAATTAAACTTTAAAGATTTAAACGTATAAGGTGACTTAAATATTTATAACTGGCAGATATGTAGATTATACTCATTTGTGTGCATTCTATCTTTGTAACTTAAGTGTGACCAGTAAATGCAATATATGCTTTGCATATATGAAAAAACCGTGCATATTAGCTAAGTTTGTATTTTCTAATAGCGAGCTGCATATATACTTCTTGTATCACTTAAGCATTAATTGTATTGCTATTTATTAGTTCAGGATTAAGTGCTGTTAACGTGCATTTCACCAATAATTAATTTTTAATTACTTTTTTAAATTTTCCTTCAACCGAATCACTTAATATTATTGTACTAACTTATACTAGAAATTCATTTGCAAATGCGTCCTATTTAAAGCTTTTTATACAAGTGAGTAGAAACACTCGCATATCCGAAGTGTCAGAACAAGTTATTTGTCTCACTTATCACAAAACTGAAATTATCAGTTTGTTTGACTTGATTACGTTAGTACTGCGGCTGTACTATAACATGAGAGATAAGCCAATTACGTATAATAGAGATATTCCACAAACATGCTAAATTTACATAATGTTTAACAGTATAAGGACCTTTAACAATCGAATATTTTTTACATAGGATAAACAAATTATAAAAAATTACAAAATAAAAAATTTTGCCAATATGTTATCTCAAAATCTATGTTATTATTATTATTATTATTTTTCTTGATTTCTTTCAAAAACTTTGCTTGTAAGGTTTTTAAAATGTAACGTTATTTAGATTTTTTTTTTTTAATTTAAATCTAAAAAATGTTTTTAAGCCGCATAAGTTGTATACTTTGAGGCATGGATTAAAGAAATTACAGCCCGTCTAAAACTCATTTGACGAAAATGTGTTAACCTAACGACATAATAACAAAACGATATTGATATTTCGTGGATACTATGCTGTTTCAGTGACGAATAAATTATGTACATTTGCAAAACCTTGCTTAGTTTAGGAGATAAGGCGCAGTTTTTCATATAATATTCAAGACAACGTGGCCAGGGTGACCAGGTTTTGATATGTATAACCATACATCTTGTGAATACGCAGAGATGGTCACACTGTGTTTGCTAATGACATTTTATTATTTTTTAAGTACTGAATCGAACGAAAAAATCATCAGAATATTTTGCAATAAACTAAAGGGTATTAGCTGCTAAAAAGGTTATTTTTATTTAATATTTTCTTTGTTTTTGTACGATATTAAACTATAAAAAAGATTATAAATAAATAAGCGAATTAACATACTAAATAAAACGACGTTATATTGTAAAAATAAATTAAAAACATGAGCAACAGACTCATCAAAAATGTCGTTAGTTTTCATATTAAAAATATTTACATATGTGGTATTACACATTTTCAAACACAAACTGTACCAAATAGATAAATGCTCTACGTAGTTAAAATGTGTATAGTATATAGTTCTAAAATCTGGACACCATGCCTTGCAAATTGTTTGAAAACCGCAGTTTTATCGAAGAGAAATGGAAGTTATAACTAATTATATTTGTATAATTTAATTGAGTTCTATAGGCAATCGTTGTAAATGTTACCGCGACGGAAAAGGAATATATCCAAATAATGATCTATCTTCTAATAAAAACTAATAACATTTTTGTTTCTTAAGTTTAATGTTTTTCTGTTTTCATTAAATTTAGAAATTTAAAGTTTTTTGTATAAGCTGACTATTATAAGAACTCTTTCGTTAATTTCACAAATGTTATTCGTTCATTCGCACATATACAATTCAATGTTTTTCTGAACCAGTTCCTTTCTCTCGACCAGCTTCCTATCTATGCGTCGTTGTCATTTTCTTCGGCTTTTTTCGCACATTGTGTTCGTTATTAGACGTTTGAAATATAATTTGTTGACTTAAGCTCTATTGTAATTTGCGGTAAGAAAGCATATTAATAAAAATAAATAATTGAGTTTTTCACAATTATTTAATCTCAAAAAACAATTGCTATAAAGGTAATATATTTTTGAAGCGTCTATCAATTGGCAGCATTGCCAGGTCAACTTAAGTTTGTGTGCATTTCTGTATATATCTGTACAGTGAGCTCTAAAATTTTCTTATAAATGTAAGTATTTTAAAACTAAATGAAATTAATATTTATTTAAACTTTTAGATATCGAAAAAAAATGTCTGCTGGGTATAAACAAGGTTATTGAAGGAAACCAAAAGCCCTTTATCTAGACCGAAATACATAAAGTTTGCGCGAAGATAAATCACAGTTGTTTGAAACTTAAAGAGATTGTTCACTGTCCGTAAAATGGAAAATTCCGAGTTTGCCAGGTCAAAAAGTGCTGCGGAAACAGTAACTGAACTAAACTCTGAAAAAAAGTCGCACTCTGGTGGCCAAGATCAGAAACCGAAAGCTCTAACACGAATTAATATGGATGTAGATGCGTACCAGACGGAAACCTCAGATAATAATCAGTCGGGCTTTAGATGGAAGCGTGTCCTAAATCCAACTGGACCCCAGCCACGTCCACGGCATGGCCATCGTGCAATAAATATAAAAGAACTTATGGTAGTTTTTGGGGGTGGCAACGAAGGAATTGTTGATGAGCTGCATGTTTATAACACAGGTGAAAAACGCTTAACCACCTACTCTTACTGCAATACTCTATTGTTTTTCGAATTTTTTCAATTGTTAGTTACCAATCAGTGGTATGTGCCAGTTCTAAAAGGCGATGTTCCAAATGGATGTGCCGCCTATGGATTTGTAGTTGAAGGCACGCGGATGTTTGTTTTTGGCGGAATGATAGAATATGGTAAATACTCAAATGAGCTCTATGAGCTGCAAGCAACGAAATGGGAATGGAGGAAAATGTATCCAGAATCTCCAGACAATGGCTTGTCGCCTTGTCCTCGATTGGGACACAGTTTTACAATGGTTGGTGAAAAGATATTTCTCTTTGGTGGTTTGGCAAATGAATCGGAGGACCCAAAAAATAATATTCCAAAGTGAGCACTACCCAGTATATTTTTGACTCTTATAAATAATTGGTAATACTTGTTAGATATCTTAATGATCTATACATATTGGACACACGTGGAGTTCACAGTCACAATGGCAAATGGATCATCCCAAAGACCTTTGGCGACTCTCCACCGCCTCGCGAGTCACACACTGGAATATCGTTTGCATCTAAACAAACAGGTAAGCTAAGTCTGCTTGTCTATGGAGGGATGAGCGGCTGCCGTCTAGGTGACTTGTGGTTATTGGATACTGGTAAGTTGCACATACGCATATCGCTTGTATTTTTGTTAATTATCATACGATTTTTACAGACTCAATGACCTGGGAAAAGCCACGTACTCGTGGGCAAGCCCCATTGCCACGTTCTCTGCACAGTTCCACTATGATTGCAAACAAGATGTACGTTTTCGGAGGCTGGGTGCCTCTGGTAATCAATGACTCTAAAGCTACAACTGAACGCGAATGGAAATGCACTAATACCCTGGCAGTTCTTGACTTAGGTGAGTCTTGTTGCTATAAACAAGCGGTAACATATTTCATTTTATAAGAAAAAAATTAGAATACCCTTAACCCTATAGCGGATAAACAACAAGAAAATAATCAGTATATGTTTTTTTTATAGATACAATGACGTGGGAAAATGTAACGTTAGATACCGTCGAGGAGAACGTGCCACGAGCTCGAGCTGGACACTGTGCTGTCGGAATCCAAAGTCGCCTGTATGTGTGGTCAGGACGAGACGGTTACCGTAAAGCTTGGAACAACCAGGTTAGGGTGAGATGTTTTCCTGGGTTTATAAACATATACATACAGCTATACATATACATTAGCATTAAAGAATTTATATTTTGTATATATTTTTTTCCTCGTAATTTTTGTCTCTTAGCTTGTTTTATTTTCTTACCGTCCGGAAAATGGTCAAAATTTGCTTTCAGGCTTACCAGCGGAGTAGACTCGGTCATGCCAACCTGTCTGTCCGTCGGATATCAATTATCGTCAATAGAATTAGTTAATTAATTATATTCTTTAATATTCCCCTCAAAAAAGAAATCTCAAACTTACATACGCTATTTGGGTAAGAGAGTTTGATGATACTATTTTATTTAGTCATTTCGAGGCAATATTCTCTAAAGTATAAAAAGTTAAAATTAAATATTTTTAATTATTACATAGAAACACCGAAAAAACTAAAAATGCACGGTGCGAAGTTCACATGTATGCGAATAATTAATCTGAATAATTTCTATGTTTATTATCCGATTGTAACCAATTTTGAGAGCTTATGACTGACTGACGAGTGTTGTCACCAAATTCGTTACCTCTAGCTCTTTTTTAAGTCTCTGAGATATACATATGTGTTCATACAGACGGATAGACGGATGAAATAACATGGCTCAATCGATTTGGCTAGTGATACTGAACAAGAATATACATGTATGGTTTATTCTGTCAATTGATCCATGTCTGTCTGGCTGTCTAGTTAGTTGTCTGGATTTCAGCTATTACAAACGCAAGAGACTTTGTTGTCGGGAATTCTTAACATGTTTGTAACGTCTTTTTTAAATTAGGCGAAGGGTATTTTACGGTTGGTTATTGATACGTGTTATTTTCTTCTTCATACATATTCATATGTATATTCACATTCACACACATACATTTCATACATTTCATACATTTGTGTTTTTTGTGGTTACAGGTGTGCTGTAAAGACTTGTGGTATCTGGAGGTTACCAAACCTTTGTACGCCGTTAAGGTGGCTCTGGTTCGAGCATCAACGCATGCGCTTGAGCTGTCCTGGACGGCAACCACATTTGCCGCGGCTTATGTACTGCAAATTCAGAAAATCGAGCAGGCCCAAGTAGTAGCCGCCAAGGCAAGCCAGACACTGGTGCAACAATCAGTCCCTGCCGATTCGGATGGCAAGGAAAGTGCAAAGAGTCAAATTTCAGTGATACACCTGGGTGGCTCAACGAGCATGCAGTCCGTTACGGGTCTAACCAAAACTGCAGTTGATCAGATGAAGCCATCAATTCAGTTGCCCAATCTAGCTAAGACAGTTGCTTCCAATACTGTCCCTTCGCTGCTAACAACAACAGTTCAAGTTCAGCCACAAATATCGATCATTAGTAGTACCGCAACAGGAGCCACGGGCGGCGGCTTGTTGCAAAAACTTCGTGGTACTGGAAGTACTACGAAGATTACAGCGGGATCAAATGTCTCATCTGGCGCCGCCCCTGAAGCGAATGTACCAGTCCGCGTTGCTACCTCTGTTGCGTCAGGTGCATCTATTGTACTTAGCCCACAAACTGCAACTACGGCAAATTCAAGTGCAACTACATCATTGCGTTTTATTCCGACCATGACATCTGCAGGCCAGGGTCCGGGACAGACTTTGCGTTTGGCAGCCACATACAGCAGCAGCCCCAGCAATACTAGCAGCAATAGCAGCACGTCTACCACAACTACCATATTAAAAACTGTCCAGCCAAGTGCCACGGTACAAAAGTCGGGAACAATTACTACAGCAGGCACGACATCATCCCTGGGCGGCAAGCAGTATTTTATTCAGAAGCCTCTCACCCTGGCACCAAATGTTCAATTGCAGTTTGTCAAGACAACCAGTGGCGGTATGGCCGTGCAGACCCTGCCAAAGGTTAATTTCAATCTTTCTAAGGGCTCCAGTACAGGGCAAGCCATATCTGTTTGCAATCAGGGCTCGTCTCAGATTCAGGTAAGAAAGGTGTAGGTTCTAAATTGAACTGCCAACTTCTAACATAACTTAACTCTTTCAAAAGATTGCGTCCAGCAGCAATGCAGTGCATTCCAAAAATCTTACAACCTCTGGAGTACCTGCAACAGGTGTCATCGCAGGGAATGCGATACAACAGAAACCAATTGTTTCCGGAAATGTGCTTAAGCTGGTATCACCTCATACCGTCGCTGGCGGCAAGCTGATCATGAAAAATTCCAACATTCTTCAAATGGGCAAAGTAACTCCTAATGTAATAAGTGGGAAGCCAGCATTTGTCATTACCAATAAGCAGGGAGCCCAAATTGGAAATCAGCAAATTATCATTGTAACAACAGCATCAAATTTACGTTCTGTATCAGCTGGTTCCGTAATAAGTAGCGCTGGAAGTTCGGCAGGCATTGTTAGCATTGTCAGTTCGACTGGCACAACAGCCACGCCAATAACCGTAGGCGGGTCACGTACAGTAATATCTAGCCAAGCTAATGTTAAAATGGTGCGCAATATACCAGCAGGTGCGAGTGCGTCCGTTGCCGGAACCGCAAGCGCATCGGGGCGCCCAATTACGCTTACACTACCCACATCGGCATCCTCTTCGCATAAGTCGTTGGCAGTCACGTCGCTTCATTCGCAAAAGACAGCTGTATACATTGGTGGAAAGCCTGTGACCGTAATGAGTGGTTCCCCAGCTGGTAGCGGTGGCTCAGGTGCCAATAAACTGGTTATGTTGCCGGGTGCGACAGCAACTGCTCGAAAGGGATTTGTTAATATATTTAATACCGGTGTTTCTACCGCTGGTGCTGGCGGCAGTCAACGCACATTAGCCTTGGCTACGGCGCCTAGAGGTACGCCTATGAGAACAGCAGCTATGCAGCTAAAAGATAAGGACAATAGCGCCGTAGATGCAGCGGTTGCCCATGCAACAGTGGCAGATGGAGCTTACGTGGACGCCGATCCAATAGACGATATTATTGAACAACTTGATGGTGCCGGTGATCTCAATAAACCGAATCATACAAATAATGAATCGCAAGAAGAAGATATTGAGGATAACGATGAAGATATTGCCGCATCTTCCACATCAATAGTCACACCTGAAGTCCCTGCTGCCTTCTCTGATAGTCAAAAGATCAGCATGGAAGCTTCCGAAGAGATATCAAGTGTAAGCAGTACTACAGATGCTCCAAAAACGGCTGGTAGCTCTGTTTTATATGAGAGGCCAAGCAATGATTATAATGTAATACACAAATTTCTAAAAATAGCTATAAACTTAAGTTCTAACCAATTCCCCTTGCAGGAAGTTTCAGCCGCCGTTACAACAACAGCGCCTGAAAACAATCAGCCGACTGCATCGGAAACTGAAGCCGCGAATATATTAACTTGTATTAAGTCTGGTGAGGCTTTGCCTAGTGCTTCAGGCAATGGAAGCTTTAAGGATCCGGCCATATCAACAACATGTAGTAGCGAAACAAATACTGACATGAATTCCGAACAGCGCCATAACACAAATGGTTTGTTACTAAAAGGGTTTATTTAGCTTAAATTTTAAAGTTTTCAGTTTCGTTAACTGTAGAACTGATACCCCCAAAAGAAAACTTTCATAATCTGGGTATGTGACATATATGTTTTTTATACCATTCGACCATTGAAAACGGTCAAAAATGGTATACTAAGTTTGTACAAAAGTATGTAACAGGGAGAAGGAGACATGGCAGACCTCACAAAGTATATACATATATTCTGACTCAGAATCACTGGCCGAGTTGATTGAGCCATGTCTGTCTGTCTGCCTTGCCACGCAAATCGATAATTTACGAATATTAAGGAAATTATTAAGGTTACAGCTTTCTGCTTTGGAACACGTAAAGATGCTGATAATATGCACCCAGTCCCCAACCCGATCGGACAATAAACACAGAAGTTATTAAAGAAAACGTTTTCCATAGTTCCGTTACCCGCGTCATTAAGCATATCGTAATGCTTCGTTTTAGCCTTTGTGTGTGTGTGTGAGAGTTAGTTAGTACTAGTTAGTGTAACTACGAAGTTGGTCGAATGGTATCTTACTGTCGGGCGTGCTCGACTGTAGCTTTCCTTACTTGTTTTGTTCTCTAACTCACGTCTATTTTCACCTAACCTTGTTTGAATGCAGACATGATGGTGAAATTCCGACTTCGGAATCGGATTTAGATTGCATTCACATTGTACAGCACATTTAACATACCCAGATAATAAGAAATTTATGAGAATTAAATTATATCTAAGCGCATTTTCCATTAGCATTAAAATCATTGTGCTGTCTTTCCATTACAGTTGAAAGTTCACACTTGGAGGCCTTGGCGTCAGCAGCTGTGATGCAGGCAACGGCTTCGGTCGCGGATTCAAGCCAACGGGCTAAAAATCCATTGGATACTGTAGATTCTGTATCTGGGTCAAGTGCCGACAATATTGTGAGTACACACATCATATGTATATGTAAATATATTATAACATGTGTTCTCCTAATGGTCTTATTTAAGGTTTCTGTTTCCATTGGCAATTCAATTGAGCACAACAATAAATGGCATACGGTTGGAATATTTAAAGAATTGTCCCATACTGTCACAAGTTATATTGACAACAAATACCTTAACGAAGCGCAGATTGAGGGCATTGATGCAGATAATTTACCCGACTTGGCTCAATTTCCTCGCATTAGTTTGGATCCCGGAACCGCTTATCGCTTTCGTCTCGCTGCTCTTAATACTTGCGGGCGTGGCGCTTGGGGAGAGGTCTGTCACATTTTGTTGTTGTTGTTGTTGCCCATGATCTATATAACAAAGGCTTTATTATTTTAGATCTCTAGCTTTAAAACGTGTCTGCCTGGTTTTCCTGGTGCTCCGTCGGCCATAAAAATATCAAAAGATATTAAAGAGGGCGCTCATTTAACATGGGAAGCACCCCCAGCCCAGAAATCCAAGGAGATAGTCGAATATTCTGTGTATCTTGCTGTTAAGCCTACAGCAAAAGATAAGGTCACTTCGCCACAGTTGGCTTTCGTTCGTGTCTATGTTGGAGCGGCAAACCAATGCACGGTGGCAAACGCGTCGCTTTCTAATGCCCACGTTGATTGCTCAAACAAGCCGGCGATTATTTTTCGCATAGCTGCACGTAATCAGAAAGGATATGGACCAGCCACACAAGTTAGATGGCTTCAGGGTAACTATTCTTACCACAAAATAAACCTACTATCAACAAAAAATATAACGTACTATCTTACTGTGTCTCAGATCCGACCACAGCCAAGCTTCAAGGTTCCGCAAATGCAACAAATTTAAAACGTACCCAAGAAAAGACAAGCACATCGTCAACAAGCAGCTACAGTTCCCCGCAAAAACGGGCCCGAAGTGTGGGCCTACAAGGCAATGATTAAAAATGAAGAAAACACAGGGTCTGGTAAAATATATATATATATATATATATATTAATTGTACCGTGTCTTCCGCTTTGCATATGCAACGGACCATGCATTAAATTTAGAAAACAAATAAACAAAGCCAGGCGTAATCTTAAGTTTAAAGTTGCAAAGACGAAAGTGAATAGATTTAAATCACTCTTACCAATTATACAATGCAATTTTTCAATTTATGTGAATGTGTCTAGATATTTGAAGTAAGCGTATGAATGAAATTATACAAATGTAATAAAGTCACTTAATAATAAAATAAATGAGTTAAAATATTCGAGCAAAGTATAAAAAAAAAACAAGTAGCAAAGATCCGATTTCCAAAATTTAAAATTTCCATCCCGGAAGTCTGCACAATTTTTTTTGCCACCTATTGTTTTTATCGAAACAGGATTCCTTTTATCCTACAGATTTAATATAGGAATAATCAGTAAAAAATTGGCTTCCCTACAAGAAACTTCTTTAAGAGGCACGCAGATCTGGTGTCAGTCTGTTTACCGGTCATGTCTACGGTCAGAAGTTCGGGTACATTCTCTTTACGAGGTAAACTTAAAGCTGAGCTCAAGGTCTTACCTTGGTGCTACTAATCTTTGCGCGGGTGGACTAAACCTCTCCGCCATTTGTGGGAGTTAAGAATGAAAAACAATAAATATAAGAGCTAATGCAACGCATCTCACTTAACCACTGGTGCACCAGTTAGTAATCGAAATGCATGAAATGACTTGAGAGGTGATAGTTATCGTAAACATCATAGCCCAATTTTTATACCATTGCAGATGGTATAATAATTTTGGCAAGAAGTTTGCAATGCACCTTAGAAGACATCTCCGACCCTTTAAAGTACACAAGTACATATATATTCTTAATCAGCATCAAAAGGGGAGTCAAACTAGTCATATATGTACAAGTACATATATATTCTTAATCAGCATCAATAGGGGAGTCGAACTAGCTATGTTCGTCTGTCCGTCCGTCCGTCTGTTGCAACGCAAATTAGTCCCTCAGTTTTAAAGCCATCTTGATGAAATTTGGTATACATGTTTCTTATTTAATTATTTATTCTATCTTAATTATGTCCATTAAGTGCTATGCAAGTTTTATTAAAATCGGACGGATATATCGTAAAGTTGCCATAGAACCTATCGGCCAATTTAATATTTGGAGTAACTGCAAGAGTATGAAACCTTTGGCATGTCGAAGGTCGCCTTTCTTTCTTGTTTTGAGAGCTCACATGGTATAGTATCGCAGATGCTTCCTATTGCCTATTACGGAGATATAGCCAAACCAAAAACTACTATTATACTTGTTGTTCCAGCAAATTGGGGAAAGTTTAGAATATGTTTAGAAGTAGCATGGAAATCTAGCCAACACAAGGAGGTGCCTTTCGAAACTGAAGAACCCAGTGGGCTACGCGTCGTAAGTGAGTCTAGGTACAGCTACAGGTTACAGGCAAAATGGATGCAAGTTTTATTAAAATCGGACAGAAATTTCAAATTCTTTAACAAAACGTAAAGGTATGGGGAATGCACAGAGCACAAACTTAACGTTTTCCTGATGGAAAACCTAGCTGTAAAGAATACGAATGGGACCTTCTCCATGAGTATATATAGGGAAACTCAATCTACTAATTGAAATACACATAAGGACTGGGCAAGACCTAGTTTTACAAACTGGCAAACTGCCTAGTCATAGTATGAGAATTGAGTTGAAATAGGCGATTGACACCTTAATACTTTATTCGGGCCTGGACAGGATCGTACCTGCTTTGGCAGGTCTGCCATACCCCACAAAGTATATATATTCTTGCTCTGAATCACTAGCCGAGTCTCACTCGATTATGTCCGCCTGTGTTTCCGTCTGTCCATCTGTCCGTCACGCGTCTGTGTGAACACACATATCTTAGCTATTATAAAAGCTAAAGACACCAAATTTGACATGAAGGTATATAAATATAGCAAGCTCCTGGAGTTTATTTAAAATTTGAGGTGTCACGCCAAGCCCCTTTAAAAATTGATAAATAAATTTTGAAATTTGATTTGTGACGAAAGTACTAAATTTAAAGCTTTTTGCTTTAACTTTCTATAATATATGCATGTATATTCCAAAATTCAAACCGGATCGGATCGGATCGTGATGCCTTGTTTTAGCCGTAGCGTGGGTAAGGCTGATTGCTATGATGTTTTTATAGACAGTGCTATACAAAGTTAGAATTTGAATGGTATCTTCGTGTCGGGCGCGCTTGACTGACTGTAGCTTTCCTTACTTGTTTTGGATCATTTTTAATGTTCAAAGGGTAAATTTAAGAGGAAGAGGTTTCATGGAGAGAGTAGTATATTTTCTATTGCCTTTTTCAATACTTACGAAGTGCGATGTATATCTACAACCAACTAAATCGTTCATTCGCTGAGAGAGTTGCTTATAGCACTTCATTATTCTTGATGGGGACACCCCTATGAACAAAGATATGTTATGTGCAATATAAACAAGTAAGAACGGCTACAGTCAAGTCAAGTTGACTGTATAAGACCATTGATTTTTAAAGGTTATAAAAAAATCAGATTTAGAAAACTGTTATTGGTAAACGTGTTTTTCAAAGAAAAATAATAAACAACACATATAATTTTCAGTTAGACGCCAAGCAGTCCAAGCAGTTGGAATAAAACACTGCTTGGAAAAAACACTGCCTGCTTGCTTGCAGCGGGCGCAGTGCAAATCTATATGAAACGTTGAATAACTTTTATGTTCATTATCCGATTGTAACCAGCGATTGTTTAGGTGGTGATAGTTATCATATACCCGAAAACTGAATACTCTAGCTTTATTATTGCGCCTGCTATACGGTTTATCGATTTGCGGGGGCGGAAGTAGGCGCGTCCCAAATTTTAATAAAAATTTTACAGCGTATGATTCACATAAGTGTTGTCACCAAATTTGGTGGCACTAGCTTTTTTAGTTTTTGAGATATAGCCGTTCATACAGACGGACAGATGGACAGACGGACAGACAGACATGGCTTAGTCGACTCGGCTAGTGATTATGGGGTCGCAGATGCCTCCTTCTACCTGTTACGCACATTTCGACAAACACAATAAACCATGTATTTTTTTTAAATCCATGGTCTAAAAAGGGAAATAGAGGATATACTTGCATATAGAAATGCACGAAAGTCAGTACGTGACACAGTTGGACCGTACTTGTATTTGGTTAACTCAAAAGTTTTTAATAAAACAAGGCTTTTTGGTTTTTGGTTTTAATTACGTTATATACGTACAAGTATATATACATACATATATTTTAAATCTTATTGATCTACCCAATTATTATACATTCAATTTAAAAATATTAGGGAATGTCTGCTAGTTTATCTTTTGGTTTTGCCTCTTCTGTTCTGTTTTTTAACATTACGGTACAAGCCCTCATTTCATTGTACATTATCTCACTTTGACTCATTGAGAGAATTGCATCAATCCATTAAATAAATGGAGAGTATAGCCCGCTTTTAGAACTTAGGAAAGTAAAATGGAAGGTGTTCGCAAATCATTCGAGTCAAGAACTTTTCATTACAGTGTCAGTGGCACAAGTCTACGCCCATGCCATAGGTCCTGGAGAAGTGCACGACACTGGTCTAGTGACATATGACATATATATGTATATGCGTTTGCTTACTTTGATGTCTTTTCCGAGGGACTAATTCGTTCTACAAATTGTGGACTTTCACATAAGTTTTCCATACAATATTGGGAACCTTTATGTCTGATGCTGATCTGTCTGAGACTATTTGAAAAGGGATTGTGGGGTGAACTGTAACTTTGGGCCGAACAAAGTGCAACTTCAAAATCAAATAAAATGTATTTCCTTATAAAAAAAAATTTGTAATCATTTGTTAACTGTTGGCATCCAATGAATATGAAAAAGTGTGCTTAAGAGTCAGCATTACGCAATGTCTGGTCCAGATGCAATGTTAAAAATTTTGAACGAGTTGTACTACAGATGCTACAGATGATTTCTCCTAAGAATAGGTCTAAGCCTGGTTTCGCACCTGGTTGTGGTTGTGGCTTTGGCTTTGCCCCTGGTTTCTTCCCTAATTCTGTATCTCTACCCAATCCATCAAACTTCATGAGTTGTGTCCAGCTCCCGTCGGCTGTTCAAGTTGGTTTGGTACATGCTGTGGAGCTTTGTGAAGTTCTCCATTAAGCTTTGAAGACGTTGTTTCTATTTTGACGGCTGTAGTCCCTACCGTGCCGATGGATGCGACATTGGCACCGTTTGTGGCTGCAACCGAGGCTGCCAAGCGGAACGCTGCTTCCTTATGGGTACGTAATATAGCTTCAGCCTGCTGATGCATACGCAGCGCCGTATCGGGATGATGTCCGTGCTGGGTTGGATGCGATGTCTGTTGCGAGCTAGAAGCTGGGATTGGGTGCTGCGAGTAGGTTGATGCTTGGTGGTGATGTTGATGTAACGCATCTAGTTGATGTATTCCGCCTACCAGACCTGAGTCTAAGCTTCGATCCAATGTACCGCGCATCATGCTCATCATGACGGACGACGTGTCTGTGGACAATTGCAAACTGGGAACACTTAGGTTGGGCGATCGTCTTGAGCTTCCTGTGGCAATGTGATGTGCTGCCGGCAGTGTCAGATGCGGCAACTGTTGATGCTGGGAAGGGTTTTGTGTCTGCTGGTGCTGTCCCTGCTGTTGCTGTTGTTGGTGCTGTTGGTGCTGTTGGTGCTGTTGGTGCTGGTGCTGATGATGATGGTGACTCTGTGGCTGTTGGTGCAAAGGTCGTTCAACCAGCTGAAAGCAAAACCAAAAAAAAAAAAATAACACATAAGACCGACTCGTTTAAGATCAAGTTCTGATTTTTCCATTTACCTGTTGCTGATGCGGATTGGTGGGATTGTTTAGGCGCATTGCGGCTGCCAAGCTATTAACCACAGCTGCTTGGACCGCGGCATTGCCCGCACCACTGGAAACGGCGTCTGTTAAGGAACCGTCTTGTGAACGTGACCCAGCTGAAGCTGCCACAGCGGCTGCAGCTGCTGATGCCGCTGCCATTAGGGACATGCGATTGGCGTGTAGCTCAGCGTCTATACTGTATGGATTGGTCACTGCGGCAGGCAGCCGTAGCTCGCTCAGGTGTAGTTTGTCCGAGCAGTTATTATTATTAACAGTTATTCTGTTATTATTTTCGTTGCTCATGTTGTTGTGGCTACTGTTCTCGTTCTCGCTCAAGCCATGATCCACATCCTGTTCCTGATCTGCCTCCTGGTCGGATGTAGACGATGATGATAGACGCCCATTTGAGGAGCACTCTGAGTTCACCGATGGCGATGGGCACAGCGAGTTGGAACCGCCGCCCGCAGTCAAGACGCTTCCCACGCCCAGGGGGAGCATACACGTCGAGTCTCTCACCCCGTTGCCTGTCGATGAGGCGACTAGAGTTGCTGCTAAAAGGGATTCACGTTCGCGTTGCTCAGCCGCCGCGCGGGACTGCAATCATAAAAAATAAAACGGGTGAGTGTGAGTAAAAGGGTGAGTGTTGCCGGCAAACATACCAGAACGTATTGCGCCGCGAACTGATGTTTGGGGTCCATCCGCATGTGCTCCATGTGGGTAAGAAGACCTTAAACGAATCAAGCAAAAATATTTTGTTTAACAGATTTTTGTACATTTGAAAATGGAATCTCTATCTGATATTGTTTTTAACAATATGGACATATATAGACTTGGCTGTTTAGGCTCATTAAGAATACATACTCGTATGTATACAGGTGTCTTAGAGCATAAGCCGAAATCTGCCTTGAAAGAAGAGTCATTGTGTTCTGTCAGATAAAATGGGTCTTAATTCAAGTAGTTTGCTGCGTAAAATACATTAATGAAATCTATATATTTTAGAATATAGCATCAACATAAAAACCCCCTAAAACATTGGATGTCAGAAAAGAAGTAAATTATTCGAAGATTAAAGACTTTTCATGAATCCTAAACTCTTTCGAATATTTGCAAGTAAAAAGCTAAATTCTTATTAAGGGTTTGGGTATAGCAGACAACTTAGATGTAATACCTTTATAATTGCTAGCATCAGACTTGCTGCCTTTTAATGCAAAGGGATATTAAATAGTTTCAACCAAATGTAAGAAAAAGACGAACATTTCATGCAATGAACATGCAATAACTTTAGTTCAACCAATTTGGTTAAGATTGTTATTAAATGCTTTGGTGTAAAAATTAGTATCTGAAGCAGCACAGCGTGGAATCCCTAGTACTTTTCAAGAGCGGAATCAAAAAGGCATGAAACCGAAGTAGGTAAAGAATGGGAAGTAAAGTAAGCGGATGTGGATTCGGATTCGGATATATACATCCGATAGATTATGGAGTTTCCTGTTACTCCCATTCCAAAAAAACACAAAAGATTATGAATTTTTCAATGCATATCCTAGAAATTCTATTGCAACTAAAACTAAACTTTGCCTATAATAGCTACTTTGCCTCTTCTCCGATCGGACTTTAAGGTGTACATGTCTTACATGACCCTAGCTTTCATAGTCACTAAGACACTTTTTTTCGGTTTTGGAGTAAAAGGGTTTCTTGCGATTGGAGCAAAGGGTGTTTGGGTTTGAACTCACCGTTCTCATGGGTAAAAACAGCCTGACAAACGGAGCAGGGCCACATGCGCAGACTACTCGCTAGCTGGGAGGTTTCGGCGTGGCAGGCCAAATGCTTGCGAAGGGAGCCCTCGTTGACGTAATGTTTCCCGCAGACGGGACACGGATGGTTGGCCGTTCGACGTTTACCAAGGTAGCTGTCATTTAGGCTGGAACTACTCGTAGTGGTGGATGGCTGGGCGCAGTTTAGCTCGGTACTACATTGCGCGCTGCTTGCATTGCCGTTACCGCTGCCAACGTGTATTGCTTCACTGAATGCAGAGGTCACTAGAAAAGGAAGCAAAGTAATCATTTACACAATGAAAGTACGCAGACAAAGAGAGTGATTCTTACGTGGCTCAGTAGACGGCGCCGCCGACACTGTGGGAGGCGGTGACTTCTCCTTATGCACATTCTTCATGTGATCCATTAATGCCTCGGTGCCCAAAAAAAGCTTGTGGCATACAGGGCAGGACGTGGCATTGGGACCGCCAATAAGTGCGGCATGTTGCTGTAAGACACCGAGATGTAGCTGTAGCTCCTGTGGGCAGCGATATGCGCGATATGTGCGAGTGCGTTTGGGCGATGAACGGTGGGTAAGCGGGCATGGCAGAAGCGGAAACAGAATCAACAACAACAAAAGTTGATAGCTTGCATGACTTGGCCTGCATTGTCTAGATGAGCAAGGTCTGGTACCCACCTTAGATGTATGTGTGCGCAGGCTCGATTCTGTTGCAAATCCCTTGCCACAGATATTGCAATGGAAAGGACGATTCTTGGCACGTTCTACCTGCGCATCATGATTACGCAGGTGCTGTTGTAGATTGGATAGCTGGATGAAAGCTCGACCACAGTCCGGCAAGTGGCATTTGTACGGTCTTTCACCTGTACAAAACAAATAACATTTATCGTGACTTTACAACTGTATCGCAGCTTTTAAAAACATCTTTTTTCATCAGTCTAGAAGTTCTAGAAGGAAGGAAAAGGAGATCAATCGATCCCACAAAGGAAATATATTCTAACTCTGGATCACTAGCCGGATTGATTTCATTTGTTTGTCTTTCCGTGCTTCTATCTGTATGATTACCCGCGCCGATCACAGCAACTACACAGAGCAACTACGATAGAGAGACTAAATTTGGCATGTAGCTATATAGAAGTGAAGTTGTACGAACAGTATCTTAATGTGCTCTCTTTTTAGCCGTCGTCACTTTGTTTGAATTTCGTTTTCCCAGTTTGAGGTAGTCTATTTGTTTTATATTCTATTGGTGTGAGGGCTTCTGGTAAGTTATACAACATTTTTAAGGATTTACTTTTGAAAGTGGTTTGGCTCTGGCAAAAAGCGTAATTTCAATTTTCAAAGCAATATCATTATTTTTTAGTGTGTATAATTATTATCACATGCAGTTCAGCAGTTCAAATACTGTCCAAATATCACAATATCCTTCCATTTCTGGTAGATTTTTGTTAATTTATTAACATTTTTTTAGCTAATCGTTAAGTAACACAAGCTGTTGCTGTTAATAATTTTATACCCTTGCAGAGAATACATTAGTTTTGCCCAGATGTTTGCCACGCACCTTTAAAGTATCAATATTCTTAATCAGCATCAATAGGGGAGTCGAACTAGCCATGTCCGTCTATCTATCTGTCCGACCGTCTGTCCATCCGTCCGTCCGTCTGTTGCAACGCAAACTAGTCTCTCAGATTAAGAGCTATCTTGATAAAACGTGGTATACTTGTTTCTTATTGCTGCGCGCTATAAATAAGTCGGAACGGGCCGATTCGGACCGATATATCGTATAGCTGCCATAGAACCTATCGGTCGAATTTTTTTTTAAGATAACGGTATGAACGATATATGCCTAAATATGCCGTTTAAGGCTGTCAAAGTTTGATTGAAATTGGACCGATATATCGATAGCTGCAATAGAACCTATCGGTCGACTTTAATCATTTTTCAAGATATCGCTATGAAACTTTCCTTATATATGTCTAAGTATGTACATTAAATTTTTTAAAATCGGAGAGATATATCATTAAGCTGGCATCAAAACCTTTCGGCCGATATTTAATGTGTGAAGTAACTGCAATGGTATGATTCCTTCGGCATGCCGAAGGTAGCCCTTCTTCTTTGTTTTTTATTTAATTTATTTGTTTTATTTTTAAATTTTAACAAAACATTTTTCCATTGATTTTCATGCTTATACCGACAGACAGAAAGACATGGCTCTTACAAACATTCCGACAAGCCCTACATTTTTGGTATTTTTCAATAACCCACAAAAAAATTTTGTATTGCCAGGATAAGATAAGCTTTCCATATATCAGCAAATCAAACAGCGAACCTGTTGTGGAAATCCTAGGGGTGGCCCGAAAATATTCCGAGACGGTCGTTAAATTACTTTAATATCTGCAGAAAGTGCAGAGCGAGGGTATAGAACGTAAGTGTAATTGACTGATTGACTTCATTTTAACAAGATTAAAAAGTAAATGCTCGCAAATGATGCTGCGCTATAGTGTCCGCCGCCGGGAGGGTTAGGGTGTGTGGGGGGGGGAGTGGCTATTTTAGTGCCTAAGCGTTGCAATTACGTGTTTCAGATTTACAGGAAAATTAATTTCATTTGAACGCGCAATTAAATGAAATAGTAAGGAAGGTCAGTGATGCAAGATGTTGAAAGTTTGCATGCAACCAAACCCAGTCACTCCTCTCCATCTCCTCCATCCCCTCTGCTCAGTGTTGTTTAAGCTACTTTACAGTAAACGCAAATAAATAGTTACAAAGTGCAGTTGTGAAGAAGGCGCTGCGGTCGCCAAGAGTCTGTCTCAAGTTTGCGTGGGCATGCTGTGAGAACCTTTAGAACACAACCCGCTATCATCCCCCTATCTCTATGCGGCGTCACCCTTTCACACCTTGGTAGTGGACGTTGGCGTTGGGCCTGACAATTAAAGCGCATTAAAGTATGCAAGCAAGGTCTGTCGAGGACTCGCACGATGGGACCATGACTTGGCGATTGCTTGACGACGGTTCGTTGCGTAATGGCTTCTCCATTATCTCAGACGAGGTCTGTCGCCTGTTTAGCACCTTTTGTAATCGTTCTTAGGCTAGGTCTGGGACTGGGACAACATTAGCTACGCATTGCCTAATTACCAGGACCGTTCTAGCTAGTGCTGCATTTCTCCACTCACTTCAAGATGTACCGCTAGTACTGCTACCCGCTGTGGTACTTTGTACATGGCACAGAATGGTTGGGAGAGTCGTCAACGGGTAGTTAGTCGCTTGGCGGGTTGGGTTGTAAACTGGTTTTTAATTAAAGCGTATTTGATTTTTTTCGCGCATTTAAAATATGAAAAAAAGTAAGAAACGCTGTGGTGTATAATCGTACAATCCGAAGGCTCCGAAGAAGTCCGGACAAAGAAGCAGAAACTCGTCTATGTTGCACTCAGGTGTGAATATAGCTCGACCCTATGTTACTTGGCGGAAGACTCAGCGACAGTGAAATGATAAAAAATCGTTTTGAATGCAGCTAATGACGTTGAATAATTTGCGACGAGCACTCTATGTCGTCTACATGACGAGTCCTTGCGAGTGGCCTGGGCTGGGCTGTGCCGTTTCCATGGGTATTTCCAAAGCGAAAAGGCGGTCGCAGCTGGCGCCCGTAAGGCCGGGCGTGTCGCGACGAAAAACACTCAAACTTTATTTAATTATCATTGTCATTTCACCAGTTCGGCCCCTTGGCTGTGCGCCGGCTGAGTTCGGTTCGGCATTTCCGCCAGAGTTTTATTCGCAATAAAAATATTATTATTTCAATGTCGTCTGGATAAGTGGGAAGTGGTCCACGGAGACGTTGACACTGTCTGAGTCGAACTGGAATTGTCTGCAGCTGCAACTGGAACTGAATCTAAAGGTAGTTTGTGCGCCATGGCCCAAGCAGCGAATTTGTATGCAGCTACGTGCGGTCATTATTGAATTAAAAATAATCGAGCAAATCTCGAGAAAAAAATTGATTTATTAAGAAGCGTTTTAATTGCTTTTTTTGGGCTATTTCTCGTATACATACATATATAGTTGGAGATGAGACACATGTGGCAAGCATTTTTATACCATTGCAGAGGGTATATTATTTTGGCCAGAAGTTTGCAACGTTAGGAGACATCTCCGACCCTATAAAGTATACATATTCTTAATCAGCATCAATAGGGCAGTCGAACTAGCCATGTTCGTTCGTCGTTGCAACGCAAACTAGTTCCACAGTTTTAGAGCTATCTTGATGAAACTTGGTATACATGCGTCTTATTGCTGCACGCTGTAAATAAGTCGAAACGAGCCGGACCGATATATCGTATAGCTGCCACAGAACCTATTGGCCGAATTTTTTTATTTTTCAAGGTATCACTGTGAAACTTTCCTGATATATGTCTAAATATGTTCATTAAGTACTATGCTAGTTTTATTAAAATCGGACAGATACGAATATATCGTTAAGCTGCCCTAGAACCTATCGGCCGATTTAATTTGTGAGGTAACTGCAATGGTATAAATCCTTCGGCGTGTCGAAAGTAACCTTTCTTTCTTGTTTTTTTTTTTAAGTTTTTTAAATAGAAAAGAAAACCTTACAATAGAAATTTGAAAACCTTACAAACACTAAAATAAGTGTTTTTGGCCGCGGCTCCATAAGTACTTAAATTATTATAAATAGCTGGAAAAACTTACCAGTGTGCAGTCGGGTATGCTGCTGGACATGAGAAAGCTGCTTAAATCTACGATCACAGTAGGAGCATTTGTAGGGTTTTTCGCCGGTGTGGACGCGTATGTGCTGCACGAGCTGGTGGTTGCTGGAAAAGCTCTTCATGCATTGTTGGCATTGATGGGGCTTTGTCTCTGCCCCGGGCGTCGTGCCCCCGCCCACGCTAGCGGTGCTGGCCACGCCATGCACTCCCAAGCCAACGCGGGGAATTTGCTGTTGGATCTGTTGCATGGCGCTCTTGTGCATAAAAAGCTGCAAGAAAAGATATCAATTAAACTAAATTGAAGAAAATCAGCATCGAGCAGGACGGAACTTATATACTAAGTAACATACACGTATGTATGTACAGGGTAGGCCCCTCGAAGCGGGACCATTATATGTACCGCTCTGGAAGCCTCATTCGAAGACAATTTGTGCCGAGGAACCACGCAGAATAAGAGAACATGGTGAAAATAACTTCAGAAGCTCTCTCGGGGATAGTACTTAGAGACAAAATTCGTGAACTCCAGTAATGTTCGTAATGCCAATCAAGATGTTCCGAGAAGCCGAGAGAATTATGTATGTCTAACAATCGTGCTTAGGAGTTGAGCATCGCTCGGACCTTGGACCTCGGACTCTCCAACGCATAAAGCTGCTTCTGTCAGTCTGACTCTATTTGTCTCTGTCTGTCGTCGTTTGACTCACACTGTTTTTTCCTGTTTCTGTTTTCTTTCTGTTTTCTGTTTTCGTTCTTTATCTGCTCGTAAATATGGTTTGAATAGCTTCTGGTTTGTGTAGAATAGTGCAACATGCAAATTACAGCTCAACAAACAATCGACAATTTGTTACGACCCTTGCTCGCAGAATCGACACCATATCCACCAATAAATTGGCCATGGCTGGAGGATGTATTTGTCGAAAAGCGAGCCATTTTTTAATTGTATGTACGAAATATTTTTATACCCGCTACTCATATATTAGAAGGGTATTATAACTTTTATCAAACCGAAAATGTATGAAACCAACTTCTGGCTTAGGATCAACAGCCGAGTCGATATAGCCATGTCCGTCTGTCTGTCCGTTTTTCCGTTTGAACGTCTAGATCTCAGCTATTATAAAAGCTAGAGACACCAAATTTGACATGGTGTTTTTTGTATACCATAGGTAGATCGAGTTTATTTTCAATTTTTGGTGCCACGCCCACCGCCCACGCAAATCGATTATTTACGATTATTAAGTATTGAAGTTACAAATTTATTGCTTTAGTATGAACATAGATAATTGCAATATAAAACTATTCTCCAAAATACAATCCAATCGATTTCATATGTAGATGGCACTTTTCAACGTTAGATCTATGGTAATCTTAACAATAGGTGGCATTTAAACTTCTGCGGAGGAAATAAAAGTGGGATAATTTTTTTCGAAACTGGGCGAATGGTATCTTACTGTCGGGTGCGCTCGACTGTAGCTTTTCATACTTGTTTGAAATTGAGCAAAGGTTATTTTACTGTCGGGTTTTAAGATTTGAGTTGAGTTTAAAAATTTGATTTGCAGCCGACGCGTCGGTTCACGGTTCATTGTAAACTCAACATAACTTACGCATAACTTCTAGTAAGAACGCGAGTCGTGTCACAAAATTGATAAATGCACTATTTATTTTTATAACTCCCAGAATACTTAACTACCCAAAGCAGGTCCGAGCAGACACAAAAAATGTGAAAAAGGGGTGAGGAAGAGGTGTATCATTTTCTATGCTTGCAATAGAAAACTCTATGCAAACAGGGTATGTGTCTGTCTGTGTGTATGTGTTTGAATGCAAAGTAAACTTTCCCAACCCACCTTCACGCACTAACTACTGCACCGTCAAAGCAACTGGGCCCATTTATAGACTACAAGACGGTTTTTTTTGGAACCGAATTCTTTTTAGTATTTTTTTTTATTTTTTCCCCATGCTATGTCTCTCTGCTTAGTAACTTTTTTCGAAATATTTGTATTAATTTTTATAAAATGTGTATAACTGCATGTCGAACAAGTCGAAACAAGTCAGCAAAACAAATTTGGTTCCCCCCACCTCTTTTTTTATACCCGCTACTTATAGAGTAGAAGGGTATTATAACTTTGTTCTAATCGAAAATGTATAAAACAGGCAGAAGGAAAAATTTACCCCATAAAGTATATATATTCTGGCTATGTCCGTCTGTCCGTATGAACACCTAGATCGCAGTTATTATAAAAGCTAGGACTACCAAATTTGGTGACAATATGTGTTATTATTGCACGCTGATTAAGTTTTTTTTTGGATTTTGACCACGCCCCCTTCCGCCCCCGTAAATCGAAAAAAATGGATTACAAGCGCAATTTTGATGCCATATTGTTCTTCTTCGGTTTATATAATAACTATAGCTAGCCAAATTTGGTAACAATCGGAAAGTAAACACAGAAGTTATTTAACTCAACGTTTTACATAGCTGTAAGCAGCGCTGCCAGCATCATTGGGCCGAATAGTGCGTAAGTGTACGGTGGTCAAATGGTGTGGACTGCAAAGCGAACAGTACTAAAGTTAAATTTAGAGTTTTTTTCTAACATTTGTGTGTGCAAAAATTTTTTTTATTATTTTAGATTATTATTTTAGATTTTAGATGATATTACATCAATATTGTAAGTCAATGGCCTTAAAAAGGAAATAATTTTGATAAACGAACAGCTGGGTAGCGGGTATATAACAGTCGAGCATTTCGACAGTAGCTTTTTTTACTTGATTTATTTAACTCTGTTAACACATTTCACCTATACACATACAATACATACACGTAGTTGAAAAAAATTATAAACAAAAAACTATCCAGTTGTAAATTTGGTTCAATCCGATAGCAAGCAGGGCTCGAAAAACATGCTGATTTTTATGAAATTGTGGGTTAAATAAAAAAAATATACATAGGAAATACTGTAAAATACATCAGGTCGATCATGTCATGCCCTAGCTTTCTGATTTATTAAATCAATTAGGCAATAAGACGAGAGCGTATAAAAAAAACTTAAAAGAGTGTATTTGTTATAAACTTAATTTCAATTTAATTTTAAGGAAATATAATAAGCTGAATATTACATTAATATTATTACATGAATATTACCATTTAGATCAATATGCAAATATCAAATTCAAGAACATAAACATGAACAAATATGTACATGTTGCGTGCGTTTGCCAAAATAAATATGACATTGCTTAGGGTATACAAAATGCAGAGATACTCGTAAAGTTAAATTGTTACGGCAGCAGTTAAAGAGGGAAAACCTTCACGTTGCTTTGTATTTGAAGGTCACACGTCTCTGGGGCAATTTCGTAACAGCAAAACTGTTCGGAAAATTAGGAAAATGGGCCCTGGCAGATGGCATAATCATTTCGATTTCTCAAGTGACATGAAAAAAGAGCAAATATATGTAAGTGGCATCAATAGTGGATTCGAACTAGCCATGTCCGCCTGTCCGCGTGTCCGTCCGACATTGTCTGTTGCAACGCAAACTAATCTCTCAATATGTTGAGCTAGCTTAATGAAACTTGGTATACATGTTTCTTAGTGCTGCACTCTGTAAATAAGTTGGAACATTTATCTATGTCCTATGTCCTTTAAAGGCTATGAAAAGAAAGACTACCGTCGACACGCCGAAGATTTTATGCTAATGCAGTTACTCCACATATTAAATCGGCCGATAGGTTTTATGGCAGCTATACGATATATCGGTCCAACTTTGATTAAATGATGACAGCCGTTTAAGGGCATACTAAGACATATATCGGAAAAGTTTCATAGCGAAAAGTTTCTATACGATATTGCGGTCCAATCCAGATCGATTTGACCTATTTATAGCATGCAGCAATAAGAAGCATATACACCAAGTTTCATTAAGATAGCTCTTAAACTAAGAGACTAGTTTGCGTTGCAACGGACGGGTGGACGGACAGACGGACATGGCTATATCGACTCGGCTGTTGATCCTGAGCCAGAATATATACACTTTATGGGGTCGGAGATGTCTCCTTCTGCCCTTAATATACATTTTCGGTTTGAACAAAGTTATAATACCCTTCTACTCTATGACTAGCGGGTATAAAAATAGCTAAATGTATATCAGTTAAAAATGTTCTCTCTATGTGGTTTAGAAAAAACCAAGATCTAGCTAAGAAATTTTTTGAGGGAACATGAAAACATACATATATAAGGACAGATCTGTCTGGTATATATTTCTAAATACCCTTGTTTTTAGTCTACAAGGAACTACGTAGGGGAAAAAGTCCATGTCAAGGTTAACCTGTGCCAGTAAGCACACACACGCACACACACAAGTGCCGTAACCGTAATCCACGAAATAGTATTAGAAGTAGGCGAGGCGACGCGCCGACCATAAGGATGAAGGAAATGGAGGAATTGGTTGTAGGTGAGGTCAGAGGTGAGGATAAAGGCGGCAATCAGCCGGACACCCCGCGTGCGGCGTTCTCTGGTTGGCTGATTGCAAAGAGTTTGCTTACACTCTCGCCAATTCGATGCTAGAGCGCAGTGCAGTTTTATTATTTGCCACGGCGGAGGCTCCTCCACTCTGCCTTCTCTTCCTCATTCTTACAGCGCATAAAAATGGCGTGTACGAAAGACTGTCCAGAGACTAGTCCAGTCCAGCCAGCCAACGGCACGACAGTTCTGCAAATCTCCAGCAAATGAGATTGCAATAATGGGGCGGTTTCAGCTTCACGTGTGTGTGTGTGTGTTTTTTTTGTCCAGCATGAAGTAGAATGGACGCAGGTCAGGAGATTGTCTTTTTGAAAAGGAGAGCCAGTATATAGTATAAATCAATTTTACCCATCTACATCTACATACTATTCGACTATTGAAAATGGTCAAAAATGGTATACTAAGTTTGTGCAAAAGTATGTAATATGCAGAAGGAGACATGGCAGACCCCATAAAGTATATATATTCTGGCCCAGGATCAACTGCTTTGGAACACGTAAAGATGCTGATAATATGCACCCAGTCCCCAATCCGATCGGACAATAAACACAGAAGTTATTTAAGAAAACGTTTTCCATAGTTCCGTTGCCCGCGTCATTACAGCATATCGTCTGCATCATTTAAGCCTTTGTGTGTGTGTCTGTATGTGTGTGTGAGAGAGAGTTAGTACTAGTTAGTGCAACTACGAAGTTGGTCGAATGGTATCTTACGGTCGGGCGCGCTCTTCTGTAGCTTTCCTTACTTGTTTTAACTAAATTTGACAGACTGGCTGACTGACTTATTGACTGAGTTTGATTTAAAAACAAAAAAAAAACTAAATGAATTCAATCTCAATCTATTCTTGTTGGCCTTAAATGTATAAATAAATATATGTAAAAGATAGATCTAATTTAAACTATAGGTGGCGGATGAACTTATGCAGAGGAAATGAAAGGGTGATAATTTATTTCGAAACCTTGCGAATTGTATCTTACTGTCGGCTGCGTTCGACTGTTTCATTCCTTACTTGTTGCAACTAAAAAAGTCAAAAGTAACGACTTACATCCCTTTTTGAGCCATTTTGGTTCTCTTGGGCGGACACTCTCCTTGGCGGACAAAACGATTAAGTCGGTACAGTATAAACTGTTATACTCTTAAAATTTACCAGATCTGTGCACAAACGACACCAAAAAAATATGCAGCCTTTTATGCGATTTACTCAAGCAAAAAAGTGTCTATAATTATAAAAACTAATCTGACCATGTTCATTGGCTAGGAGTTGGCAAGACTAATATACAGTAACTTAAAAACAAAAAATAAATAATTAAAAATTAAATGATGCAAATTAATAATAATTTAAGATTATACTTTAAACAAGTACGAACGGCTTCAGTCTAGTGTTGACCTTGGTTATTGGAAGATCATGAATAAAAACAGATTAAGAAAACTATTTTTGTGCATATCTACACGTAAATATAACGCTGAATAACTATACAAGTTCATTATCCGATCGGAACCAAATTTGGGTGCTGATAGTTATCATACACACCAAAACTGAATACTGTAGCTTTATCAATGCGCTTGCTATTCAGTTTGATCGATTTGCGAGGGCGAAAGTAGGCGTGGCCCAAATTTTAATAAAAATTTTACAGCGTATGACCCACATGAGGGCTATCACCAAATTTGGTGGCTCTAGCATTTTTAGTGTCTGAGATATAGGCGTTCATACAGACGGACAGACAGACATGGCTCAATCGACTCGGCTAGTAATAATGAGCAAGAATATATACACTTTATGGGGTCGCGGATGCCTCCTTCTGCCTGTTACGCACATTTCGACATGCATTGAAATTATTTCCTTTTTGTTTGGCTGTGACAGTTTATTTTAGTTTGGGATAGTCACTAGTCTGCCCTTGCACATGTACAATACATACATACATGCCGTCAAAATATTATTTACTTACACATTGTGTGTAATTTGATTAGGTATTGGGTTCTATATACATATAAACATACATGTATGTACATATATTTGTACATGCATGCGTACAAAAGTGCATTTGCGTATTTTTTAGTTTCCAACTTTTCTTTCAACCCACTTTTTTGAGTCGTCCCGTCCCGTCGCGTCATCTAATTCTGTTATGTTTTTTTTTAATGACGAGGGTTGAGAAGAGAGTCAGAAGAGAGTCACATAGCAAGGCAGTAGTGGTCGCAATCGCGCTGCACCAATGAGTATACACTGCGTGGCCGGCCTCGACCAACGTGCTGCACTTTTTCACTCTCTCTCTCTCTCTCTCTCTCTCCCCGGCAATGTTGCTCTCTCACCCCGCACTGCTGTGGGGTAAAAAACCATTAGGGCACAATAAGTCTAGCACAACGATAATGTACGGTGACCGTATGCTATGTATGTATGTGTTTGTATGTATGTACATATGTATGTATGTACAATACTTATGTATGTATGTAGGAACCGTGGTTGAGAACAAAAACTCGGGTAACCTAAGTGTGAGTGCAAGTGCCTGAGAAAAGCATTCGAAAAAAATATGAGGGGGGGGCTGGTCGGCACAAATCTGAGCGTGCTCCGCAGCCCCTTAAGGGGGAGGGAAAGGTTATTGCTATACTATATACATTCATTTTTAATTTAGAATTTTCTGCAAGTTACTATTTTTTAACTATGTTTTCGGGGAGATATGAACATTTTTGTAACGACGCTCCTCCCACCAAGGGCAAGGGTCTTCTGATAGTGTGAAATGATAGTGAAATTTAAGTGTTTTAATATTTTCTAGAATTACATCTTTAAATGTATAAATCTTAAACCGTTGGGAAAATTTTTTACCAATATTGTAATTAAATCAAAAAAAAAAAAAAAAAAAAAACAAGTAAGATCGGCTGCAGTCAAGTGTTGACTGTATAAGACCATGGATTTTTTAAGATTATAAAAAAAATCAGATTGAGAAAACTGTTATTGGTAAACGTGTTTTTCAAAGAAAAATAATAAACAACACATATAATTTTCAGTTAGATGTCAAGCAGTCCAAGCAGTTGAAAAAAACACTGCATCGAAAAAACACTGATTGCTTGCTTGCAGTGGGCGCAGCGCAAATCTATATGAAACGTTGAATAACTTTTATGTTCATTATCCGATCGGAACCAAATTTTCAGGGATCGTTTAGGTGGTGATAGTTATCATATACACCAAAACTGAATACTCTAGCTTTATTATTGCGCCTGCTATACGGTTTATCGATTTGCGGGGGCGGAAGTAGGCGTGTTCCAAATTTTAATAAAAATTTTAAAGCGTATTATTCACATAAGTGTTTTCACCAAATTTGGTGGCTCTAGTTTTTTTAGTTTCTGAAATATAGGCGTTCATACAGACGGTCAGACAGACATGACTTAATCGACTCGGCTAGTGATCCTGAGCAAGAATATATATACTTTATGGGGTCGCAGATGCCTCCTTTTACCTGTTACGCACATTTCGACAAACACAATAAACCATGTATTTTTTTAAAATCCATGGTCTAAAAAGTTTGATATTTAATTATTATCGACAGGGACCGCAACACATATTTTTATACCCTTGCAGATGGTATATTAATTTTGGCCAGAAGTTTGTAACGCACCTTAGGACCCTATAAAGTATGTATATATATTCTTAATCAGCATCAATAGGGGAGTCGAACTAGCCATGTCTGTCCGTCCGTCTGTTGCAACGCAAACAAGCTCCTCGGTTTTAGAGCTATCTTGATGAAACTTGGTATAGACTTTATTTCTTGTTTTTTTTTTTCTAAGGCGTTCGTGCTTCGGTTTGAAATATTTCTGCTAAAAAGAAATTTAATTTTCTTCAAACATATAACAATTTACAATCGGTTTTAGTTGTTTTAGTTAACTATTTTTTTAAGAAAAGGTCGTATAATTATTTATATTTATGTTAGTTAACAGTGGTAAGACACATTCTTCATACATACGTAAGTATGTATGTGGCTACGTAGACTTACCGCATCTTCCTACATATGCACATTCACATGTATGTACATATATATTAACAAAAAGTGTGAAATATTTAATAAAGTAAGAGTTAAAAGAAAACACAAAATAAAACACAAAGAAACACAATGTTTATTTAAGTTTGCAATTGGAATTTCAGTTCAGTTCAGTTCAGTACCTTCCGCAATTCGTGCACATACGTATGTCCAATCAAAGATAACAGTAGATAATAGATAATAGTAAATAATAGATAATAGTTAAGTGCAGCATCAATATGTATAGTATATGTACCGTACTTCTGATCATACCGTACTCGTACTCATGAACCATGTGTGAGTTTCGACTGCAGCTGCAGGGTGCAGCGTGTGCAGTTATTACTTAAAGTTGTGTATGTTGTGTATGTGTGTGTCTGTGCATGCATCTGTGTATGCGTATAAATGCACTTGTGCAAGTTTTGTGTCTTCAGCGTGGAAGAGTACTATACACAACGAAATAGATGCCAACTCACTCGTTGCAGAGTCGACCAACATTCTTCAAGGGTTCGCTCACTGATCGCGGCCGCGCTGCTCGACCTGGAGAGTTGGAGCTGCAATGGGGAAGACAGAAGAGAGGAAACAGAGTTTACACAAATATAGGAATAAAGGAGTAAAATAAAATTAAGTAAGCAACATTGTGTGTTTATACCCGCTACTCAGAGTAGAAGGGTATTATAACTTTGTTCAAACCGAAAATGTATGTAACAGGCAGAAGGAGACATCTCCGACCCCATAAAGTATATATATTCTGGCTCAGGATCAACAGCGGAGTCGATATAGCCATGTCCGTCTGTCCGTATGAACACCTAGATCTCAGCGAATATAAAAGCTAGGATCATGCTATATTGTTTATTTTTAGCTTATATGATAACTATAGCTATCTAGATGATCTCTGAAAATTTGTAACAATCGGATAATAAACACAGAAGTTATTCAGCATTAGCTACTCATAGAGTAAAAGGGTATTTTAATTTTGTTCAAACCGAAAATGTATGTAACAGGCAGAAGGAGATATCTCCGATCCCATAAAGTATATATATTCTGGCTCAGGATCAACAGCGGAGTCGATATAGCCATGTCCGTCTGTCTGTCTGTCCGTCTATCTGTCCGTGTGAAAATCTAGATCTCAGCTATTATAAGAGCTAGAACTACCAAATTTGGTGACAAAATGTGTTATTATTGTACGCTGATCAAGTTTATTTAGGATTATTTGCCGGCAGCGCTGCCTGCAACATTGTGCCGTATAGTGTGTGCGTGTACCGTGGTGAAATGGTTTAAAAATTAAATGTGTGCAAAAAAATTTTTTTTTTATTTTAGATTTTGACTTTGCATTAATATTGTAAGTCCATGGCCTATTCGCGCAAAGTATGATTGTAGCCGTTCTCTATTGTTCCGCAAATAATTTTGATGTACGAGCAGCTGGGTAGCGGGTATATTACAGTCGAGCAGACTCGACTGTAGCTTTCTTACTTGTTTAGATATGATATACATAAGTATATATGTATTTTTTTGTTTATTTTCGAGAAGTTTATTCAGCCTGGATTTTTTAAACATACACGGTGTATTTTTTAAAGTACTTATACCGAAATCGATATAGTAGCAATGTCAGGTTTTTCAAGATCTTAGAGACTGTGAGAGCCAGATTTCAGAAGTTCAAATGTGTGCAATGTATGCAAAATAAATGCAAGGGGTGGTACTATGTGATGATGTTCATACTTATCTGACTTAAGACTGGACTGATGAAAATCAAGATAAAGTAGTAAACACGCTGTTTTCCCAACGTAATAATTTAGAAAAGAAAAAGGCAAATGAAAAATTTAGACAGATTTTGTAAATTATAATGAAAATTACATCGTTCTCCTTTTCACAGTCGAGTGTCATTTGAAAATAACAGAAATATACTATAGTATACGAGTATATTACGTAGTATTATTATTGCTTCGCGCGCGCTCGTTTTGCTCAGTACTTAGACATACAGACGTATATGACGGACATTACGTGTGAACGGGGGATTTGATACAATCTCGTTGGGAGAGTTGGTAATTCTGTAACGATTGCGATTGCTCTAGTTGTGTCCTTCGTTTTTTCTTTCTTCTTTGGCTTTACATATTTCACTTATTATCTATATGCATGTATGCATATGTATATGTATGTATGTGCATATGTAGTGTATCACTACATATGATTAAAGTCTATTTGGATCGGATCTTATTGAATATACTGCACGAATTTATACTGCACGCACTGGACACACGTAGTTAGTTTCTTAGAACGCGACGCAATCAGAGACAACTTTACAGCTCGGTGTCCATTGAACTTCTGCCGGTAGACGCTTTACGCCTTATCCATAAACGGGACAGCACTTGCATCTTCTTCGACGACGCCAACGCCAACGCCAGCGGCAGCGGCTCTGCTTCGTTTCTTTCTTTCTTCCTTACACTAGCGTCGCAGTTTGTGTTCTCCTTCTATTTCGTCTGTGCTTATGTACAAATGCTTAGCTCTATGTACGTGCATATGTATATGTATATGTATATGTATATGTGCAGATGTGCAGATGTGTGTGTGTGTGTATGTACAAGTGTGGCTATATTATTATTGTTTTCTTAAAGAAACTGTGCGCGAATTGCATTTGAAAAAAAAAACGTAAGCAGCAAAGAAAATAAAAGCGACAGAAAGAGAGTCGCTGCCGCGAAAGCGTGTAAGAGCGGCGCACCGCTCGCGTCCGGTGCTGGAACGCGTTTGTGTTGGCTATTGTGTGCGTGTATGTATTTGTGTGTGTTTGTGTATAAAACTAAACTTACACCCATACCATAGAAGAATAGCCCACAGATTGAATTCCACCCCAGCCTCAAAGGCTCTCACTCACTTATCTAACTCTCTCTCACACACACATTCGTACATGCACATGTCAAAGAGGAGAAAGAGCGCTAGCGCATTAAGGGGGTAAGTTACTACAGAGAAAAAAAGAGGACACTAACAGAAAGTAGAAAAATTAAGCAAAAGATAAGAACTTTGTATTTCTTTTGCTACATACATCTGTCTAGCTCTCGCAAAAAGGGAGTGTGCAGTGCAAAAAGAGAAATTGAGATTTTTTTATTAGTGAAGGAGGGGAATGCAGCAGTCTTGAGCAGCTGCTCAAGACCAATTTCATCTTGGCCGGTCATACATAAATAAAATTACTACTACTACCAAGATTTTCTACTACATAAATACGTGCACACATACACAATACACATGTATGTTCCCATGTACGGCAAAAGAGAGAGAGACAAGAGTATGAGGTAAGTTGAGGTGAATTCATATTTCCCTTGCCCGCCCGTCGCACATTATACGCATCGTTGCGCCTTTTTCTTTTACTTCTTGGACTTGGACTTTACTCCTTGGTCGTGCTGGAGCTTTTTTAGCTTTTTAAATGAGCGTGGAAGGAACGTGGAAGGAATACATTACTGGGAAATTTATTTGAGTTTTTCCTTGCTCTCTCTTATTGTTATTGTTTCTCTCTTTGGGACGATTTGTTAATGCAGAAGCAATTTATGCTTTCATCTCTTTATGAGTTCTCTTAATTGAAAATGAAGAACATACAACTAATTCAATGTAGACTAACAACGTATTTGTATAAGTCTTTAGAGTGTAGGAAACTCACAAGTTCTTTACCTACAGCCTAAACTTGGTTAACTGTTGGCAATCCCATGCACATGTACCTGAAATAATACACAACGAATATCTCGGGCAACGAATATCTCGTGTATAGATTCTTGCATGTAATGAGCTACAGTCCAGCGCACCCGAATATAACATACCATTCGCCCAATTTCGTAGTTGTGTTCTTCAAATATTCATAGATGCTGACGCTACGAAGCAGGTTTCATAGCAATCAGCTTTTCTTACTCGCCTATCTCATGCCTATCATCATATCATCATGATATACATACATCATCTTTACGTGTTCCAAAGCAGAAAATTGTAACTTTTATTCTTTTCTTAACATACGTAAATTATCGATTTGCGCGGGCGATGGACGTCGTACCTTAAATTTAAAATAAACTTCATCTTCGTACGGCTTTTGTAATAGCTGAGACAGACGGACACAAGGACGGACGGACAGACGGAGCTGGCTAGTTCGACTTGCCTGTAGATGCTGATTTACAATTTGTAAGTTCGAAGATGGCTTTCAGAGTGTGTTGCAAACTTCTGGCTAAGAATAATACACCCTCTACAAGGGTATAAATATTATTAGAAGAGATAAAAAAACTTGGTCTATCGTGAAGCGTAGCCTAACATATTCTATAACCGATTAGAACTGTCGCTCTGCTTACCAGCTGCTTATGTTTAAGTTAAGTAAGATCTTACCTGAATTTCGCTGGCTAGCTTCTCATTGTTATACTTAATGTCGGGCGTGGAGCATCCACCCGAGGGCGTTATGGAATGCTGTGGCGATTGCTGACCCTGCGACATCGGTCTGCTAGGCAGTTGCCTCTGCTGATCCTGCACGTGTCTCTGCCCGGCAAGCGTCGGGGTATGAGGTGAGTGAGCAGACTGCAGTTGTTCCTGCTGCTGTTGCTGTTTCTGCTGGTGTTGCTGTTGCTGCTGGTGTTGATGCTGCAGATGGGACTGATGTTCCATTGTGCCAGGGCCCCGAAAGTAGTCGTCGTTGCTGTAGGCCTGATCGCTCTGCTGCTGTTGCTGCTGCTGGTGGGGATCCTTATCGGTGTGCAGCTGTGGCTCTTTGCGAAGCTTGTGGACTGTAGTCGTCGTTGTCCCACTTCCGGAGCTTCCGATGTTATTGCGCGCGGTTTGAGATTTGAGATGTGCCGCGGCGGCTGCCGCAGCGGCTGCGTTGAAGAGCAAATGGTGACTGCTAAGCTGCGTGGAGGATGATCCTCCTCCTCCATGTGTCTGCTGCGATCCGAAGGTGTCGCCTGTGTCGCCATAGCAATGCTCCACGTGTTGCTGTAACAGTTGCTGATGTGGTTGCTGCTGCTGCTGTTGGTGTTGCAGCAATTGTTGCTGTTGCTGTTGCTGCTGCTGCAGCTGGTCCGGCTCCAACTTGCTTTGTAGTTGCAGGTGGTTGTTGTTGTTGCTGGGGCTTACGTGCTGCTGCTGCTCCTGATTGGACACATTGTGCGAGTTCAAGTGATGTTGGTGCTGCGGCGGTTGCTGTTGTGACTGTTGTGACTGTTGTTGCTGTTGCTGTTGTTGCTGCAGCGTCGTGACAAAGGGAGCGCGTGCCTGCTGCCAAAAGTCAGCTGCATCCATATTATGCTTATAAATGGAAATCTGAGTTTGGGATTGGGATCGGGAACGGGATAGCTGCAGCTCCAGGGCAGGCAAATCGGGTTCCAGTTTCGGTATTAACCCCAATCCCAACCCAGCCAAGTCTGCTTGCTTGGGGCGTTGTGGCTGTTGTTGCACCAACTGTTTGCTGTTGGTGAACTGCGTCAGCAGCCACTGATCGACCTTCGCTTGCGATCCCAATAATAGTTCCTCCGGATCCAGGACGACAGATTTGATCGCCAACTTCAGCAGAAGCTGTGGGCGGCAGCTCTAAATTGCAAACTGAAAACGGAAGGGAACAAATGAGGTACTTTTTGTAACAAAAATTAAAGTACTTAGTAAACTAAACTTAGTATCTATTCTTATGTATGTAGACGTTTCATATAGATTTGCACTGCGCCCACTGCAACCAAGCAAGCAGTGTTTTTTCCAAGCAGTGCTTTTTTCCAACTGCTTGAACTGCTTGGCGTCTAACTAAAAATTATATGTGTTGTTTATTATTTTTATTTAAAAAACACGTTTACCAATAACAGTTTTCTCAATCTGATTTTTTTCATAATCTCAAAAAAATCTATGGTCTTATACAGTCAACACTTGACTGTAGCCGTTCTTACTTGTTTATACCATTGCAGATGGTATATTAATTTTGGCCAGAAGTTTTATACCGCACCCTAAGAGACCCCATAATATATTCTTAATCAGCAATAGGGGAGCCAAACTAGCCATGTCCGTCTATTCTTCCGTCCGTCTGTCCGTCCGTCTGTTGCAACGCAAACTAGTCTCTCAGTTTTAGAGCTATCTTGATGAAACTATGTATACTATACGACTATACATGTCGTACATATACATAAGTCGAAACGAGCCGGTTCGGATCGATATATCGTATAGCTGCCATAGAACCCATCGGTCAAATTTTGTTATTTATTAAGATATCGCTATGAAACATTCCCGATATATGTCTAAGTATGTCCATTAAATGCTATGCAAGTTTTATTAAAATCGGACAGATACATATATCGTTAAGCTGTCATAGAACCTGTCGGCCGATTTAATATGTGGAGAAACTGCAATGGTATAAAACATACGGCGTGTCGAAGGTAGCCTTTCTTTCTTGTGTTTTATATATTTATTGTAGTACCTATGCTACCTAGTGGAAAATCTAAATAAAGAATACACAGATGTTACTTTCTTTCTTTTCTACAACATTTGCGAATAATAAAAAGTCTACAGTCTCATTCGTTTGTAAAATATTGTGGGCAAACTCTTTCTTTAATGCCTTAAATAACCGATATAAATTCAATGTGCCATTTGTTCATTTTAAAATTATCAGGAACTTTTTTCAGCTAAGAAAGCTTCTTGATAGAATGATAGATCTGAGTTTCTGCACCTAAGTCATAGATAGATAAATTGTTAACTGATAAAAATTAGTTTAATCCTGCACTTTTAGCACTTATTAAGATGCACATCATATGGATAGATTTAAGTACATCCAGTAAAGATATAATGATGTAATAAAAGGCTGTCAACATACTGAATATTTACAGAATGTTGTAAATAAGTTGGCTCAATCCAAAAATATACAATTATTAATTACTTCAAAATTAACAAAAACAAAACTAGCCATGTTTTTTTATTTACTATTGTTAGCAAAAAAAAACCTTGCTGAGAATACAGCCTCTTAGGTAAGCTTTCTCACACAACTGGTTTGAAATTTTAATATTTTTTGTTAGATATTGCTATAAAATTTTTGTTATCGTTAGCAATTTGAAACTGTTTTTTATTAAGAGTAACTGCAAAGGTATGAAATATAAAATATAAAAATGGTCAAAAACGGTATACTAAGTTTCAATGGTATACAGAGTATATATATTCTTGCTCATGAGCGGAGTCATGCCCGTCTGGCTATCCGTCTGTCCTAACACACATAAAGATAGATACTATATGCATATATAATTCAAAATTCAAACCGACAGAAAAAGCGCATCAATATCATAAAGCGAAAGCTTGTGTTATTTGCTGTTAGAAAATTGTTTGAATTTTAAATATATTGTTTATCATTAACAATTTTAATGAATTTTGCAATTATGTTTTAAAGACAATCGACTAAAATATTAGATGAAATATTTCATGAAAACTAGCCAGCCACCATACGTTATCACAACTAAGTAATAATATTTCATATAAAAATTGAAATAGAAATTAAAGCTTATATAGAATAGTTTTTAACATGGCCTATGACAGTTTAAAATCCCATGTACAGATATATATGTATATATTTTTTTTTATTTTTGTTTTTGTTTAACATTTGATTTATAAATTTCTATATATATTTGTATTAAGAGCTTTGTAGAAACACATTAATTATTTACATGTTTTTTGAGCACGATCTGTTGAAACTGTCGCAGTTTCCAATTCGGTTATGCTTCAAACATAAAGCTAACCTATTTTGTTTTTAATTTTAAAAAATGCATGGACTACGCGACGCGTACTCGAGTGAAAAAGATTGGATTGTCAAAATGAGACACTGAGATGCTTGAAAGCCGCGCACAATCTCGAAACAGTTCGACGACACAAATGAGTTCGGAATACGTTTACGAAATTGTGATAGTTCCTTGGGCCTTCTTGCGCCTTATTCTCGGCCTTATTCTGGCTATAACCTGGCAGCACGCGCGTCATGGAAAAACTAATTTTGTCGCTGGCCCGAACAAGTATAAATATGACGACGGTCGCGAGGGTTCGCACACATACAGAGAAATGCCACATCCCGCGAGCCTTGCTTAGAAATAGAACTTGGCCAAAAAGACGTTGGCAGCGCCAACGCCAGCGACAGCGTCAGCGCAAAGTAAGTCAAATGTCTTCGTTGCCAGTTCTAAACATCTTCGGCTACAGCTCTTACGAAGCGAAGCGTCTTCGGGCCAACGCCGGCGCGCCGAAGGTTTGCCTCACCTACGTGTGTCCTCTCTTAATTTTGCCTTAAAATTGCCTTGCTCTTTTAACCAGCATAGTTCCCGAGCTAGAGAATGGCTAGAAAATGGTAGATGCTTGCCGACGCGTCGTAGCCATTGTTTGGTTGTACTTTTCAGTTTCTAAAACGTTACACACCACATCAGGGCTGCCAACTACCTCACTTAATAATAGGATAGATCAATATAAAAAAAAAATAAAAAACTAAAACAAGAAAGGAAGACCACCATCGACACGCCGAATGTTTTATACCATTGCTAATGGACATACTTAGACATATATATATCAGTAAAGTTTCACAGCGATATCTTGATAAAGGATTAAAGTTGGCCGATAGGTTCTATGACAGCTATACGATATATAGATCCGATCCACCTCGTTCCGACTTATTTATAGCGCGCAGCAATAATTAGGATGTATACCAAGTTTCATCAAGATAGCTCTAAAAGTGAGAGAATAGTTTACGTTGCAACAGACGGAGGGACGGACAGACGTCTGGACAGTATAATTTAGATGTTTTTTTCATCTGATGCTGGGCGGAAAAAAACATATCTGTCAAATCTTTCTGGGATAGGCAGCCCTGCTGTACCTTATAAACAATATTTCGTGCATTATTTCTAAAAGTTTACAATGTTTTCAATTTTTGATTTTAACTTTTCGAAAACCTTAGGTGTTGTATACATACCATATATGATGGGGTATGGGGTAACCTACCTACATAAAGGTGTGTGCATTCCTGGATCCTGGATCTGTTTACAATGCAAAGCTGTGCGGTACTGTCATCGAATTAGCTTGGACCAGGGCTGGGAGGAGGCTAGGAGACGGCTCCTTACAATTGCAATTGCAATTTAATTGATCATTTTTTTGTTGAAAATAATAGATTATTATGCATTATTTAAACTAATTTGAACTTAAGGCCGGAATAAGGCACTCGTTGCGTGTTTTTTCTGCGATGCTATGCGAATTTCAAAATGGCAATTTTTCATATTTTGATTTTGATTGTAAAAGTTTCTAGCAAATGCATCGATTGCAAAATTTATGTTGCGTTTTTTTCATTTTGTAATATATATATATTGTTAATTGTTAATTTATTACATCACACTTTTAGTTGTTTAATTTCTTACATTTACACCAAAAATATCACCCAAACAATTTTTGTTTATTTATTTTCTTTTTTTTTTTTTGTTAATGGTTGTTATCTTAGCTTGTAGCTTGTTTTTGATTGACACTTTGAAACACTGTCAATCAAGGTGATAGATCTTTTATTGTTCAGAATTGAAGAGACCCATATTTGTATACCCCGTATGCCGTGTATACCGCATACTAAAATCAGATCGTCTTATCGTATAGAGTATAGTACAATGGGCAAAACTACTACTTAGATTAAGACTTTACCTCTGCGCTCTCTTTCTCTCCATAAGTAAGTGTGTGTGTATGTGTTAGTGTGTGTTACTGTTATTACATATGTATGTATCTATGCTAGCTATATGGTAAATGGTATTTTAAACTGTTTGTTCCGGTGTCAGTGTGTTTCCGATGTGCATACAATGAGAGTATTTTGATGCCGATCGGTAGTCTTTGCTTTGTAATACTAATTTTTATTGGGTACTTCAAACAGTGATCAACAAAATAGCTTGTCCAATCTGCAGTTCATCAATAGACTTCAAAATTCAATTCTAATCCTTTTTTAACCGAATACAGTTAGTGAGAACCCAATTGAAAACCGGTATATTGCGTAGATTTAGATGGGTAATATTATTATTATAATTTTCTGGATAGAAATATCTTCGCTTGTTTTTTTAAATTTCTTTAAATTATATATAATATTTTGGTATATTTTGGTACGAGTATTTGAGCCAATTTGAGTTCGTTTCGCTTCGTTTTGTACTTAAAATTTTTTTTTTTGGTATTAATTTTCGGTTATTGGTTTCGTTTTATTTTTTAATGTTACTGAAGATCTTTTTAAATGTTACTTAATTTGTTGTTGTTTTTTGTTTTATGTTCTTTTTAATCAAAAGCTGTTGCAATAAGATTTGTTTGGTTGGTGTGCAAAATAAAAATATATTGTTTTCTCTGTTCAATCCGTTCTATTTCATTTTGGAACTAAATTATGGTTAGTTGACAAGAAGAGTTTTATTGTTGTTGTTGCTTTTTGGTTAAGTTGGTAAATTTTTGTTGGAAAAACGTTTTCGGTCTATTGCTTTTTAAATTATGATGATCTGAAAGCAGAGCAGAGAGAGAACAACTTATATAATCGAATGAATTTCTAGCTTAAATTGGTAAATTTGGTTAGGTTTAGGAATGGGAATGGGATTGGGACTGGGAAAATCAGGCTTAATAGGGTTAAATTTCTGTCTATTTTTCAGTTTTAGTTTAGTTTAGTTTTCTGCACTTTAATTGTATTCACATTTGAGAAATAAAAATGCTCCGCGAGGGCTGGACGATCCGCAGTCGACTATTCAATTCGATAGACTATTGCTGCGTTCCTGAATACGTTGACCAAATAATGGAGAATAAAAAGTCGCTGCTCTGCGTCGATGTCGATGTGGATGTTTGGAGTGGATGTTTGGGGGTGTTGGGGAACTAAAGCTGCACTGCTAGGCTTATTATGAGATAAAAATTCTCGATGATAAACAAAAATGTCAGCGGCGACGGCGGCGTCGGCAGTGCTGTGTACTATGTGTTGGGGATGCTGCCAGCTACCAGCTTTTGGATACTGCGTTGGGATGTTCTATCAACCAGGCGGCTGCAACTCGAACTCCAACTCCAACTCCAACTACAATAGCAATTGCAATTGCAACGCTCTCACGTTCACGTTCACGCACCATCCGGCTCCGAATACAGCATCAACACGCATAGTGGAGCAAGATTTGCAAATTAAGTAAGTAAATAGCTGTAACAGTACATATGTACATATAATTTATGTAAAAAACAAGAAAGAAAGGCTACCTTCGGCTCATCAAAGGTTTAATACCATTGCAGTTTCTCTTAAAACAAAATACAATTTTCATAGCCTTTGAAGGAAATACTTAGACATATATCACAAAAGTTTCAAAGCGATATCTATGGCAGCAATACTATATATCGATCTGAACCGGCTCGTTCCGACTTATTTACAGCGTGCAGCAATACGAAACATGTATACCAAGTTTCATGAAGATAGTTCTAAAACTGAGGGACTAGTTTGCGTTGCAACAGACGGACGGACGGACGGACGGACGGACAGACGGAGAGACAGACATGACTAGTTCGCCTCCCCTATTGATGCTGATTAAGAATATATATACTTTAGGAGATCTCTCCTAATGTGCAATGGTATAATAACTAAATACAAATTATTTGTGCACTTTTTTATATAATAATATAATAAAGATGAAAAATATTATAGTGTATTTTTGTACCATTTGACCATTAAAAATCGTCATAAATGGTATACTAAGTTTGTGCAAATGTATGTAACAGGCAGAACATAGATAATTACAATATAAATCTATTCCCCAAATTACAATCCGATCGAACAATAAGCACAGAAGTTATCCATGTTAACGTTTTCTGTGGTTCCACTGTCATTGTCACGATTCTTCGTTTCAGCCGTAGCGTGTGTAAAGCTGACTGCTACGACGTTTTTATATTTAGATGGCGCTATTCAAGAAACATAGATCTAATTTAAACAATAGGTGGCGGATGAACTTGTGCAGTGTTTTTTGATGGTATTAAAAGTGTGATAATTTTTTTCAAAACGGAGCGAATGGTATCTTACTGTCGGGCGCGCTCGACTGTTGTTTTATTTTATTTTTATTTTTGACTCATAATTATTTGTTTCTGCATATTTATTCCATTTGTTTGTCCTTGTGATAGTTTCGTTCCAATTTTGGCATCGCTGGCACCACTGTGCGCCTTAGTCAGCGTCATCTGCCATTGCATTCGTTGTTGCTGCAGTCGCCAGTCGCCACTCGTTGCAGTTGCAGTTGCAGCGTTGCACATAATTTGCAGGCAACGGCCAGCCAAATGTCTTTCGCTTATGTTGTTGTTGCTGCTGTTGTTGTTGCTGCTGTTGTTGTTGCTGCTGTTGTTGTTGCTGTTGCTGGGGAAAGGGGCTACAAAATTCGTCTGGCCAGCAATACACACACACCCATTCGCATGCTTTTTGCAGTGTCAAGTGCAGTCTCATGCCAACGCCAACGCCGACGCCAACGCCAACGCCAACGCCAACGTCGACGTCGATAGGGGCGCCGTTGCAACGAAGCGGCGTTGCATTTGCTGCACTTTGTGCAGTACCATCCCTTATTTGGCCAGCAACAGACTTCCTCGCTTACCTCAGCTTCGAAAACTGTAATGCACCACCACCATCTCATATAAACACACACACACACAAACCCACACCCATACCCGTTTTGCCCGTCCCTGACTCGACTACCTTACAAATTTGAGCACGATTTAATGTATGCTGTCAAGTTGTCGCTGTCCCTTTCTCACTGACCAGCATTCAATCACTACTATTTTTTGTCTCTCTTCCTCCCATTGCTCCGCTCTGTCGCTCTTTCTCCTCTTTCTCTTCATATAGCCAGCCCACTCTCTTTCTGTCTGGCTGGCTGTTTATGCTTTTGCAATGCATTGACTTTGTGCATGCACGTCCACATGTGTGTGTGTGTCTGTGGGTGCGTTGTTTTTGCAATGGATATATGCGTGTACGTGCATGTGTGTGTGTGTGTGTGTGTGTGTGTGTGTGTGTGTGTGTGTGTTGCAGGATGCATTTTCGTTTGTCGTCTCGGTGGTTCATTTATGTGCAGTTTCATACATGCATACTTACTGCAAATGCAACTGTGTGTCGGCCATACGTGCATTTATGTATGTATGTGCGTGCATGTGTGTATATACTTATTTGTTATATACTGCATGGCTGTGTGACGATTCGTACACTAATAAAATGCATTAATCGCATGCATAAATATGTTTATGTACAACATACAACATACATACATGCGTATATGTATGTATGTATGCGTATGCGTATGTATGTAAATTGAACTGGCAAACTTATTAAAGCTTGTACATGTATTTGCGAGGCACATCCATTTTGTCTGGCCGAACGAACTGACATCCGAATTTATCGATTTACCCAATTTGCCGTTCGATACGGAAACTACGCGCTCTTGTAGGCTGCAAGACAATTTTTGTGACTAGCCAAAGGCGAAAGGTTACTCGCAGTTGAGGACCACCTAAAGAACCCCGAGGCAGGGCTTGATCTGACCTTGATCGCAGATCTTGATTAGTGGCAACAAGGCTAACTAAAGCAAACAAGTTTCTTACAGAGCCTTATCTCTTTCTCCCTCCCTCTCTCTCTTTCTCCCTCTATCACTCTTTCTTATAAAACATCTGGACAAAATAACAATACTCTCTCCAATGCTATAAAAACAGATCTCGTACCGTAACTTGACAGGGAATCCCAATTCTGAGACACAAAATGCCCCAAGGAGCGCGAGCTAGCGAGCTTAGAGGAAATACTTTGATTTTACATACTTTAGTGCTTATTATCGGGTCTAAAAGATTCTTAGGATTAACTAGACAAAGCAGAAATGAATACTGAACCTTAAGATTGGCCATTCGGTTTGGCAATTCGATTTACAACCTAGCCCCGATTGGTATCTCTAGCTATTACAGCGGCTAAAATCGCCACGGACATGCCTAATGGCTAATCTAATCGGTTGCTGATCCTGAACATAAATATACATATATTATTTGTGGAATATGCCACGCCGATTTAAATAAAACTTGCATAGCATTTAATGGACATACTTTGACATATATCAGGAAAGTTACGATATATCGTTCCGAACCGGCTCGTTTCGACTTATTTACAGCGTGCAGCAATAAGAAACATGTATACCTAGTTTCATCAAGATAGCTCTTAAGCTAAGAGACTAGTTTGCGTTGCAACAGACGGACGGACGGATGGGCGGGCGAACGGACAGACATGAATAGTTCGACTCCCCTATTGATGCTGATTAGGAATATATATACTTTAAAGGATCAGAGATGTCTCGTAAGGTGCGTTGCAAGCTTCTGGCCAAAATTAATATACAATTGCAGATGGTCAATATTTCAATATCAATATTTCAAGATCAATATTTTTTGCTGCCTAGATTGATAAATATCTATGTTTTATATTATATATGTATTTAAAATATGGGGCTTCGCAACCCCCGAAGAATATTTTCAGGGCGGATCACAGGAAAACCTGCAAAGTTGCTACAATTTCTGCAAAATACCCATTGTCTTTGTTTGGCCTGGCCTGGGTGGGCAGAATGGAAGGCGTCGGTCGCTGTTTCCTGACCGACCACAGGGTTTACATATGTATTATATATACAGTGCTTTGTCCGTCTGTGTAAGTGTTGTATACTTATATGCAGAAATATAATTTTTAACTGCCATATAAATAAGTTGAACATGATTGCGAATGTGAATGTAAATGCGAACGCACATAAGTCACATTACATTATGTGCATAATGTAGATAATATGCTACATTAAATTTGCAACTTTGCTGTGTGTTCATAATTAGTTAGGACGGATTTTCAATTGAAAAGAAGTTCAAAATCAACAAAGACTTATAGTATATAACATACATATGGATGTACGACTACTCCAAACCAAACCGATTTGTATAAAAGATGTACATACATACTTGTATGTCTCGCTTCGTTTTTTAATTTCTATTTTCATTTTCATTTTTTTTCTTGGGTATTCGTATCGAGCAACATTTTGGATACATGTGAGCTGTGAGTTGTAGATGTTGTGGATGTTGCTAGGCTTAGATTTTGGACTACCAAGGCCAAACTTATGTCAAGGTTGGACCATTCCTTGTTTTATCGATGCGCCATACGAGACTTGGAACAACAGAGTTAGCTTGTGCCAGCTTTGGTTTTAACCACAGCTCTACTACCTTTATACACACACATAATCTGCCTGCTATACTGTGTGAGCAAGGTGTGCGTGGGATGGGAACCTACATGGAGACGGAGAGAGAGAGAGAGCAGTTGACCTATTTAAGATCTTGAATAAGCGCAGAAAAGCTAGCTTCATTTCCCTTTTTAATCAAAATTCAAATCAATTCGTTGGCTTTATGGAAAGCAAGCAGAACAAGTAACAAAAGCTATAGGTAAATACTCTTTGCACAATTTTGCAAACCCAATTACGAACATGTTAACAGATCCCAACAACAATGTCATTACTTTCCCGCCCAATCTGTTTCAATCTTCAACAACTTCGGTCGGATCGGATTGTAATTTTAAGGATAGAAATAGATATATGTATATTATCCATCTAAAAATAAAAATAAACTCAATCTACCTATGGTATACAGAAACCTTCATGTGAACTTTGGTGTCTCTAGCTTTTATAACAGCTGAGATCTAGACGTTCAAACGGACAGACGAACAGAGAGACGGACATGGCTCAATCGATTCGGCTGGTGATCCTGAGTCAGAATATATGTATATACTTTATGGGGTCTGCCACGCCTCCTTCTACCTGTTGCATACATTTGCACAAACTTAGTATATTATTTTTGACCATTTTCAATGGTCGAATGGTATAATAAACTTGATCAGCCGATGGCATACAGGCCTTCATGTGAAATTTGGTGTGATTTGTATATGAGAATTTTATACGATCGAAAGATAATAATATTCTTCAATTAAATTCGCAGTATGTGGGCTACTTGCTTTTCGGAAGATAAACTTTATACAAATACATATGTGTAGACAATACGGACCATATACTATAAAGTGATTACTTGCGGTTCCAATCGGTATGTGGGTGTGTTTGTTGTTAGCTATACCAACATGCTGATTGTGAAGCCAATCGTAACTACTTCTATTCGCAGGTCGGCCACGCGCCGCCATCTTGCTTGCAACAGTGCGAGGGTGTGACCATGCTGTAATGTGTTGCGGAGGTGGTTGCTCAGCTTGAGGGTTTCTTTTTATGTCTTTTTTTTTGCGAACTAATACAATTTCACAATTATCGCTCAGTAGGTTACGACATTCAGTAGGGTATTAGGTGTATCATGTGTAAGGCATTCGCTGTACAAATTATGAGGGGATCCCCATTTTATGGGGATCCTCAAAATTTGTCAGAGTAGGAAACCTACCTACCCTACTTGGCAGTTTTGTGCGGTTTTTGCATTCTTATATAAATATGAATTGTACTGAATTTGCATTTTATACGTTAGTGGGGTCCTTTATCTATGCATGGCAATGGTGTGCCTTGGCGCGTTTAATATCTAACCCCTTCCACGTTCGTCTAGCATCCAGCTAGGTCTATGTCGTTACCTGAACTTAATAAGGTATGTATGGATAAATGTATATGTATGTGTGTGTGAGCTTGACTCTAGCAGATGGTGTACGTAAGGGACAGTTAACAGTAACATAAGAGTGGATGCGAACCCACATGACCGGTGCGATCCGTTATACCGTTATGGCACTAAGTGACAGGGGCGCAAGCTAATTTATGCGTGAATAACTGAATAACTGTGATAGCATTCAAACTCGAATCATGCACGGACAGATGGACACGGTAAAGGGTTGGACACTGATTTGATTCTGTGGATCGGCTTGGTTTGCAACTGGATCGCCGACAGCTGCCGCTTTCCGTCTCTGTCTCTGTCCATCCCCTTGAACAATGACCTGGACCCTGGAAAGGTAAGCTCGCCTCATTTGCATACCGTTTGCCCTGACCAAATGTCCGAGTGCACAGGAGAGAGCACAGAAGAGAAACACAAGCTGGATTTCCAGATTTCAGGTCAGGTTAGATAAGATTTAGGAAGCGTGAGTTCGATAGTAGTAACAGAGTATAGAGACCTTCTTATGTTTCTGTTTCTTTTTGTAATTTTTTTGGAAAAATTAGTCAAATAATCAATAGAGTTTTCAGAGTTTTTTAGAGTTTTCAGTTAGCTTTACATTTTTGTCTTCTTGAAAGTAATTAATCATTTGGTGCAAGTAAAACTGGGCTGCCCACACTTGGAACATGAAACGAGGAGCCAAGAATGAAATAATAATAAAAGATACATAGAAGCAAGGAAGTGTGAAGGGTTTTCCCTTGAAACGCAGTCGCCGGTATGGGCGGAAGCGCCCATAGGAGACCCACAAGAAAAGTGCTTCCTTTTCGAGTAAACTCCACCTCCAGCTCTACCTACATTGCGATGACTTGGACCCAAACGCAAACCCATTTAGCTACGCACGCAATCATCAGTTTGAGCTGTACATTTTTTGGCAGACCTTTTGGTTTTTTTTTTGTCTTTAGATTATGTCACGACGCAATTCCCTTTCGAAACAGCCACTTCTGCTGTAGTGCTCTTGCGCTTTGTTCAATTGGCATACCACGCGGTGAAAGGGAAAACTGCGAACATGGGGAGAGAGAATTGTGGGTTGGGTAGTGTTTGATGATGTGAAAGGTGGAAAATGGTCGCTTGGGGGCCGCCCTACGCAAATATATATTTATTAGGAACAGGTTCAAGTTAAGGCCTAAAGAGGTGCTGGTCGTGCTCCATAAGATGAAAGATGGAATAGCGTAAAATTCGCATTTGCTCTTTTATTACTTTTGGCTGACATAACCTCTTTAACTCTATACCTTTTTATTTCACTCCATAGTACTGGGTGGACTTCGGTTCGGCCAGTTTCACTTTTTTGTTCGACCCTTCGACCACTTCCGCACATTTTCACCGACCCATCAACGTATCTTCACTTCCCTACTGTGCTTTCCATCGATTTGCTTTCATTTCCTGAGTTCCCTTAGTTCCCTTCATGTTGTTTTACTTTTTCTTTTTCTGTATTTCTTTATTTTCTCTTTACTGGCTTGTTTAATTGTCCGAAAGTGCTGCGTCCCAATGTGATTTGGTGGTGGCTGGGTGTTGGGTGTTGCGTGTGGGGGTTTGCAATTGGCTCCCTTCCTGGAAGCAGACTAACAAAAAACAAGTAAGAAAGCTACATTCGAGTGTGCTCGACTGTAATATACCCGCTACCCAGCTGCTCGTACATCATTTATTTTCGGAACAAAAAAAAACGGCTACAATCATATTTTGACCGTAAAAGGCTATGGACTTACAATATTTATGCAAAGTCAAAATCTAAAAAAAAAAAAACATTTTTGCACACATTTAATTTTTGATGCGGGCGGGACTCGAACCCGTAAATGCATAATAGTACTGTTCGTTTTGCAGTCCACAACTTAACCCATTTCACCACCGTACACGCACACACGATTCGGCACAATGCTGCAAGCGGCTTACAGCTATGGAAAACGTTAAGCTGAATAACTTCTGTGTTTATTACCCGATTGTTGTTGATCATCTGGCTAGCTATAGTTATCATGTAAACCGAAAATGAACAATATGGCATGAAAATTGCGCTTGTAATCAATGTTTTTTCGATTTACGGGGGCGGAAGGGGGCGTGGCCAAAATCCAAAATAAACTTGATCAGCGTGCAATAATAACACATATTGTCACCAAATTTGGTAGTCCTAGCTCTTATAATAGCTGAGATCTAGATTTTCACACGGACAGACAGATGGACAGACGGACATGGCTATATCGACTCGGCTGTTGATCCTGAGCCAGAATATATATACTTTATGGGGTCGGAGGTGTCTCCTTCTGCCTGTTACATACATTTTCGGTTTGAACAAAGTTATAATACCCTTCTACTCTATGAGTAGCGGGTATAAACAGTACAGTACAGTAAAAAAAAACTGTAAACATTGAAAAGTAAAAGCCCAAAAACAAAAAAAAACAAGTAAAGAAAGCTACAGTCGAGCGCGCCCGACAGTAAGATACCATTCGCCCAGTTTCGAAACAAATTATCACACATTTAATTTCATCAAAAACTCTGTACAAGTTTATCCGCCACCTATTGTTTAAATTAGATCTATCTTTGAATAGCGCCATCTACATGTGAAAACATCATGTTCATACCAAAGCAGAAAGCTGTAACTTCAATACTTCTCCTGATAATCGAAAATTATCGATTTGCGTTGGCGGTGGGCGTGGCATCAAAAAATTGAAAATAAACTCGATCTACCTATGGTATACAAGAACCTTAGGTATACAGGAACCTTCATGTGAAATATGGTGTCTCTAGCTTTTGTAATAGCTGAGATCCAGACATTCAAACGGACAGACGGAAATGGCTCAATCGACTCAGCTAGTGATCCTGAGTCAAAATATATATATACTTTGTGGGGTCTGCCGTTTACCGTCTACCGTTTCAATGGTCGAATGGTATAATAATAAACAAAACATATAGTTTTCAGTTAGACGCCAAGCAGTCCAAGCAGTTGGAAAAAAACACAGCTTGGAAAAAAGTCTGCCTGCTTGCTTGCAGTGGGCGCATTGCAAATCTATATGAAACGTTGAATAACTTTTATCCGATCGGAACCAAATTTTCAGCGATCGTTTAGGTGGAGATAGTTATCATACACACCAAAACTGAATACTGTATCTTCATTATTGTGCTTGCTATACGGTTTATCGATTTGCGGGGGCGGAAGTAGGCGTGGCCCAAATTTCTATAAAAAATTTTACAGCGTATGATTCACATAAGTGTTGTCAACAAATTTGGTGGCTCTAGCTAGTTTCTGAGATATAGGCGTTCATACAGACGGACAGACGGTCAGACGAACAGACAGACATGGCCTAATCGACTCAGCTGGTGATCCTGAGCAAGAATATATACACTTTATGGGGTCGCAGATGCATCCTTCTGCCAGTTTCGCACATTTTGACAAACACAATAGACCATGTATTTTTTTAAAATCCATGGTCTAAAAATGGTTGGAAAAAAGCCTTGGGCCTAGATTTATTTATAAATTTATTTATTTATTTTTTGTAATAGCCGAGATCCAGACTTTCAAGCGGACAGACAGATGGACATGGCTCAATCGACTCGGCTTGTGATCCTGAATCAAAATGTATGTATATACTTTGTGAAGTCTGCCACGCCTCCTTCTACGCATTTGCACAAATCCTTAAAAAGACTGATTTGGTAAACACTGTCTAGAACTTACACACATATTCATGTTAGCGCGTGAGTATGGGTGTATCTCTGAGTCCAATGCCTTGGCTAAATGATTACATAGCGACAAATGCACAAGTATGTTTGTATGTATATGTGTATAGTTCGTACCGAGTTCGAAAACGACAAAACTTGCAGCAAGGTCAAAACGATAGAGACCACTTAGCGTGAGGGAGGGGGGCGTGGCCCAATACAGGCTGATGGGCTGTAAGACACCTGTGGAAAACAGGACGTAAGGCCAGCACATATGTATGAGTTTATGAGTGTATAGAAGGTAGTTCGAAGTTTAAAGAAAACAAACGAAAAGAAAAGCCATTTAACTATGTTTTTCTTTTTCCAATTTATTTTGTATACCCTTGCATAGGGTATATTCATTTGGTCTGAAGTTTGCACCTAAGTCACAGATCTCCGACCCTATAAAGTACACATATTCTTAATCAGCATCAATAGGGGAGTCGAACTAGCCATGTCCGTCTATCCGTCCGTCTGTTGCAATGCAAACTAGTCTCTCATTTTTAGAGCTATCTTGATGAAACTTATTGCTGCACGCTTCAAAAAAGCCGGATCACTATGAAACTTTTTCGATAAATGTCTAAGTATGCCCTTAAATGGCTGTCGAAATTTGAGCGAAATTAGACCGATATATATCGTATAGCTGCCTTAGAACCTATCGGCCGACTTTAATCATTTTCAAAGATATCGCTGTGAAACTTTCCTGATATATGTCTAAGTATGTCCATTAAATACTATGCAAGTTTTCTTAAAATCGGACAGATATATTATTAAGCTACCATAGAACCTTTCGGATGATTTAATATGTGGAGTAACTGCAAGGGTATAAAACCTTCAGTGAGCCGAAGGTAACCTATCTTTCTTGTATTTTTTTTTTTTTTTTTGTACTTTTTGAAATAATAATATAAATTACAAATGCAAAACCCTTTCTTCCCTCTGCTACCACTAAATGGGTTGCATGCAGTAAAAAAGAGCCGCGCTCTTTTACCCTTTTACGCACTTTTCCCCATTGCACACGCAAACACACGTAAACGAATACGCACGCTCACACACACTCACACTCACATACACGTAAACGCACACACATGTCTGATATATAGTTAATTACAGAGCTTAAAACGTTTACGCGGTCGCTTCGAGCATTCCACCGTTAAACGGCAACGGCAACGGCTGCGTCTGCGGCTGCTGACCGTCCGTCCCGTTAAACTACGTCCCGCCGCTGCCGCCGCAACCGCCTCTGCCCCCTCCGCCGAGTGACTTTTGCCCCTCTGGTTTTCGTGGCTCAAAGTGTAACCCCTTCTTTGTGTCAGGTAACGGTAAGCGATGCGTGCTTTTTTTCTTATTGCAAGTACATTGACGACGCGAACGCGAACCGTTGCATAACTATTGATAAATACGTGTGTGTACATACATTCATACACACATACAAACACACATACATACATAAATAACTGAACCGCAGCCACGCGTCTTTCCTGCCGCTAGTCCTGCTGCTGTTTGTAGTTCCCACAGCACAGCGCAAAAATGATGCAATGCAAGTGTTTCTTTTGCTGCAACAGCAGGAAGGATCACATATCCCGTTTTCTTATACCCTTGCAGATGGTATATTAATACAAGACATCTCCGACCCTTTAAAGTATATATATTCTTAATCAGTATCAATAGGGGAGTCGAACTAGCCATGTCCGTCCGTCCGTCTATCCGTCCGTACATCAGTCTGTTGCCACGCAAACTAGTCTCTCAGTTTGAAAGCTATCTTGATGAAACTTTCTATACATGTGTCTTATTACTGCACGCTATAAATAACTCGGAACGAGCCGGTTTGGACCAATATATCGTATAGCTGTTCTAGAACCTATTGGTCGAATTTTGTTATTTTTTAAGATATTGCTGTGAAACTTTCCTGATATATGGCTAAGTAAGTCCATTAAATGCAAGTTTTATTAAAGTCGCACAGATATATATATTAAGCTGCTATAGAACCTATCGGCCGATTAATATGTGGAGTTACTGCAATGTGTTAAAACCTTCGGCGTGTCGAAGCTAATCTGCCCAAAATAAAATAAAAAAATTAAATATATATCAAACACATAATTATGCTTTACTTGTGTGTTAAAAAGGCAGCGTATTCGAATTAATTTAATGATTATTATTTATTTATTTACAATATAGACGATGCTTACTCTGTTTTTGTTTCGTCGACAAGCTGAAACCAACATAACATTTAATAGAAAAGTACTGAAACTTTTATAATTATAAAGTTCTAATAAAGGTTGCTATGAGCGATTGACTTAAATGTTTGCGACACTTGAGGGATTTGTTTAAGGACAAAACAATTCGATTTTCTTTTTTTTGATGTTAGGTCATAAAGATTTAAAAATTGTTATCCACTGCTAGTAGGACATTTTTCTTTCAAATTTGGACTAAACAAGGCATGAAGAGCTAACCTTTTTTTCGGTAGAGCTAAAGTTGCAGTCCAGCGCAACCAGTCCGTCCGTCAATGGATGCCAACGCTACGAATATATTAAAGCTATGATCTACTCGCTCTCTCTTCTTTTTCCCATTTTCTTCCTCCTTTTTCTGCCCCTTCTTTATTTTCTGCCTACTTTCTTCTTCCACCTCCTTTTTTCTTCTTATTTGCCTCCAGCTGCCTCTTTATTTAGTGCTTCGTACTTCTCCTTCTCTTTTCCCTCCCGCATCCCATTTCTTCCTCCTTATCCTCCTTCTCCTTGCTTTTCCTCTTGCTTTGTTTTCCCCGCGCCCCCTTTTTTCTATTCCTTCACCTTCCTCTACACTAACTCTTTCCACCTGCTTATACTCCTTCTTTTTCATCTTCTCCGACCCCACAAACTGTATATATATTCTTTTTTAAAATTACAGGTGAGTCGATAAAGTCCGTCCGTCCGTCTGCAATATAGCCTCGTTTGAGGACTATAAGAGCTAGCGGAAACAAATTTGGCTGATAAAGTTAGCCAAATTTGACCGCAGTCCGCTCCCCGAACTGCATGCTTAGTTGTAAGGATTAAACATATTTATAAAGTTCTTTAAATTTGATTGGAATGAGATAATTAACTTAGAATCGCACCACTTTTTCGATAGCATTCATATTTACATTGAATGAATAACTGTTAACAAATATAATAAGCTGCTACTCCGCACATTTGCATTTACACACGCATACAGAAGCAATACTAACATAACATAACTTCTCAAGCGAAGAGTTTCTGAACGCGATAGAATAGTTGCTTAGAAATAGCTTATTTAGTCTCGTGACATGTCAAGTATTCCGATCTAAGAATGTTCCCCAATTTGAATTTAAAATATGCAATACTTTCGACACATTCTCTATCACAGCTGTAACTCTAGTTTCATTGTAAAAAAATAGTCAATTCACAAATGGAATAACGTTGTACTATTGTTAAAGAGCAAAAAATAAGAGAGCCATGCCAAAATGTCCCTCAGTACTTTTTAATAGCGACACCTACTGGCCGGCAGCGACTTTGCGTCTGCGCGCATCACAGTGTTCAGTTGGGCTCCAATTGGTTTCATCGCTGGTCCTTTTCATGTCCACTCAGTCCACTCTGTTGATTATCTTTGCTCGTAACCACCACTTTTTTTAAAGGACATAAGGTTACCTCACCTCACCACACCACACCACACCACACCACACCATTCTTAATTGTCTTTGGTTCTAGCAGCGTCGCGAAAAAGTCCGAGTGAGTGTCCATTGATATTCACCTTGCTGAAAATTGATTAAAAAAGTCGCAAAGCCGCAAAGCAATTAATTAACACAGAAACGCCGCTCAGGGCCCCCATGAAATCCGATTTAAATTCTTCATGACGGAAAAAACAAACGTAAAAGGAAGTGCATGAAAGGAGGAGGAATGTGTGCATTGAAAAAATCGCTCGCTACTTGCGTCGCAAAAAAATATGTGTAAAAAAATAAAAAGAAAAAAAAAACAATAACAACAACAAGCACGCATATGTCCCGAGGGATCAAAGTACATAATTGGCGCGATTTGCCGCCTTTTAAATTGTTTTTATTCTCACATTTCACAGCTGCTGGATGGACTACGGCGGGATGGACTCTGAGTGGACGACTCTGGCCACTTTGGCATTTAAACAAACACATTATGTTGTTGGACACATTTTGTGCGGCTCAACGACCAAGGACTAAGGCGAGGTGAACGGTTACAAGCATCCATGACCACGACAATGGCGTCCACATCCACATCCACGTCCACGTCCACATTTGCAGCACTTGACCACAAAGTCATGTTAATTAACATGCGGCCAGTAGCGGCGGCCTGCCTTCCTTTCCATTCGGCCTTGGTTTTTTTTTGTTGCTTTTTTGGCTTTTTTGGCTTTTTTGGCTTTTTTTGGCAAGCCACCGTAAATTGTGAAAGCCAATGAGAATACCTCTTTGCCTGTTTGCGCCTGTTCTCGCCTGTTGCTTCCGTTGGAGACCAGCAAGTGCGGCCGAACAGCTCTTGAATACCAATAAAAATACTCACGCATACATATACGAAAAAAATACTCGGCATAACGAAACAGCGAACAACACGAACTATTCATACTCTACTGTGATAATTGCGTTTATGGTACACAAATAAACAAGTTAAACTTATATGCTTATTCTTATTTTCATTCCTTTTCACGAGTTTCACGATTTTCAGATGATACTACGTATCATGTTTTATAGCAAGTACAGAGTATCTTCCAGAGAGAGGTACATTCGATTTGACTTTTTCAGCTCGTTCGTTTATTTACATTTTAACTCGTAAATCGTTACAAATTGCGAAAAAAAAGCAGCAGTGGGTCGTGCGCGGGGGATTACCTTATGTTTTTTGAGCTTAGCACATTAATATATTTGCTCGCCTGCCTTCCAATTTGTTTTAAGTTTTGACTTCTTGAAATAAAGTTAAGTATTCTTCAGACGACACAAAACCGCCATCCGTCATTCGGCAATCGACGCATCGGGACGGTCCCACAATAGCCATCGAGCACGCCGGAGAAAAATATCCAGAGAGGATGAACGAGAGAAGTTACAATTTAAAAAAAATTCAACTTTATCCTTACCAAATGCAGTCCAAAACCCTTTTGAAGTGAGACGATGCAGAGTTCACCTCAGAGTTATTTGCCGGACGGAAGTCAGGTAAAAAGTTGTCTTGTGGCTTTTACGCCATTTTGCAGCTTCAACTGTGTTTGCGATTAGTAATGAAAAATAAGAAAATAGATCGTGATTTCAATTATGTTTCACCTTTGCCAAAAGAGGAAGTAACAACAACATTTCTGTCGAATCGCGAATTTATATGGTGACGTTTATTGAAATTTATTAGCACTAACCCAGACACAACATAATAATATTAAAGGTAAAGGAACATTGACACGCTGCGTCTCGTATAAAAGCAATAATTAAAAATAATTATTGGCCATGAACATGAATAACAGATTCCTAAGATCTCACTTACGAATATACAATGTACAATAAATCAATTAAAACTTTAAATATTCCATTTCCTTCCTCTGGGTATGGGTCTAATTGTAGGTTGCCTTTATTAAAAAAAAAATATTTTTAATTTCCCGCAAGCAACTATTAAATTCGTTAACGGCTATCACTTGAGTATTAATTTCACCCAAAGACATTGCGGTACCGCACAATCTATATTCTTCATTGTCTTTGATTTCACCTATTGCATGCATTGAGCACACAAAAGTATGCAACAGAATTAAAAGAAACACATTTTTTTTCTCTCGCTTAAAAGTATACTACACTGTTGGTTGGTGCACATTGTAAAATGTTGTAATTGTTAAAGTTATAATGCTAACTATACCAAATTAGCCGGTGCGCCCAAATGGGCTGAATTAATAGAGAAAAAGGTCACAAAGGGGAACCCAGATTTCCCCGTATGCTTTAATAAACAAAAATAAAGATGATTATAAAAAAAAATTCATATATGTATGTATGTACATACATATGTTTATTCTTGTATATTACATATGAACGTATTCATATATGCACGTGTGCGCACGTTGTTTGTACTTACATATTTTTTTCCAAAGTTGGCAACATTAATGCGCACCGAAAAGTTGAGAAATATCCAGCGCATTCACGCATAAACTTTAAAAATATAATAAAAATGTCTTGCATGTACATTTTGTAATGCCCGCTCGCTCTTAATTTCAGTTATTTGTTTCTTTTGTTTTTAAAATACTTCAATATCTATTTAGTACAAGCCTGTTTGTGTAGTCCTTCCAGAGTCATGGTCCGTTGGCTAACTACTGCTGTTGCTGATTTCTTTGACGGGCTTCTTTGTTAACTACATATATAAGTACATACTTGTCATGTACGCGTGCAGTGTGTTTTACCCAATTCAGTAATGTCTTTTTGTATAAATAGGCTTTTTTGCTCTTACATGCGCTATGAATGTCCCCTTGTTTCAAAAGCCACTATATTCCCGCTCTTCGCCGCTATTCATCTTCTTCTTCTAACATACAGCCATATGTGATGAGTATGTTGTGCTCCCCCTCCCTCACACATGTGAGTGGTAGAAGAGAAGTCGTTTGCCTTGGCTTGCTTGGCTTGCTCTTCATTTGTAACATACGAGCGAGCAAGCAGCTGCAGCTCTCTTACTTCTGCTGAAAGACTGAGAGAAAAAAGCTAAATAAGTAATTTTCGATGCCCTTTTAATTGTGCTAAGACTGATTTCGATTATCCACTTAGTACTTATAAAAGTTAAATTAGAGCGTAAAATTTGTTTATCTGCCAAAACTGCCATGAAAATTGCTAACGGGTTAACTAAAGTTAATATTTTTTTTTGCAACAACCAAAAATATATACAAATTTCCTACAAATATCAAGTATCGTCATATCAAAGGTTTCAAACAAACTATGAGTATACGGGTATACGGTTCTAATATTTTAATTTAATTTAATGGATTTAAAAAAAAAAATACATGGTCTATTGGGTTTGTCGAAATGTGCGTAACAGACAGAAGGAGGCATCTGCGACCCCATAAAGTATATTATTCTTATTATTAGCCGAGTCGATTGAGCCATGTCTGTCTGTCCGTCTCTATGAACGCCTATATCTCAGAAACTAAAAAAGCTAGAGCCACCAAATTTGGTGACAATACTCATGTGAATCATACGCAGTAAAATTTTTATTTAAATTTGGGCCACGCCTACTTCCGCCCCCGCAAATCGAAAAACCGTATTGCAAGCGCCTATATCTCAGAAACTAAAAAAGCTAGAGCCACCAAATTTGGTGACAATACTCATGTGAATCATACGCTGTAAAATTGTTGTTAATATTTGGGCCACGCATACTTCCGCCCCCGCAAATAAGCCGAATAGCAAGCGCAATAATGAAGATAAAGTAATTAGTTTTGGTTTGTATGATAACTATCACCACCTAAATTTGGTTCTGATCGGATAATAAACATAAAAGTTATTCAACGTTTCATAAAGATTTGAATTGCGCCCACTGCAAGCAAGCAAGTCGTCTTTTTCCAAGCAGTGTTTTTTCCAACTGCTTGGACTGCTTGGCTTCTAACTCAATCAGATTTTTTTCATGATCTTCAAAAATTCATGGTCTTATACAGTCAACCCTTGACTGTAGCCGTTCTTACTTGTTATACCCGCTACTCATAGAGTAGAAGGGTATTATATCTTTGTTCAAGCCGAAAATGTATGTAACAGGCAGAAGAACACATCTCCGACCCCATAAAGTATATATATTCTGGCTCAGGATCAACAGCCGAATCGATATAGCCATGACCGTCTGTCTGCCCGTGTGAAAATTTAGATCTCAGCTATTATAAGAGCTAGGACTACCAAATGGTGACAATGTGTGTTATTATTGCACGCTGATCAAGTTTATTTTGGATTTTGGCAACACCCCCTTCCGCCCCCGCAAATCGAAAAAAATTGATTATATTATTAAAATTGATTATATCATATAAACGATAACTATAGCTAGCCAAATGATCTCTGAAAATCGGATAATAAACACAGAAGTTATTCAGCTTAACGTTTTCCATAGCTGTAAGCAGCGCTGCCGGCAGCGCTGCCTGCAACATTGTGCCGCATAGTGTGTGCGTGTACGGTGGTGAAATGGGTTAAGTTGTGGACTGCAAAACGAACAGTACTATTGTGCATTTACGGGTTCGAGGCCTGCCCGCATCAAAAATTAAATATGTGCAAAAATTTTTTTTTATTTTAGATTTTTACTTTGCATAAATATTGTAAGTCCACGGCCTTTTACGGTCAAAATATGATTGTAGCCGTTCTTTATTGTTCCGGAAATAATTTATATGTACGACCAGCTGGGTAGCGGGTATATTACAGTCGAGCACACTCAAATATAGCTTTCCTACTTGTTATATTTGTTTACATATCGCTATGAAACTTGCCTTCTTTAGAAATTTAAAACTGTTTAATATTTGGAGTGGCCGCAAGCGTATCTTCCTTGATTTCAATAGACCAAAAATAACTTCAAACCATTTTTTGAAACTCCTTGAAAATTTCAAATTTAAAGACAGACTATTCGACTTTAATTGTTAGATTAAACACTTTCCGTAGTTTCTCACAGCGCTGTCCTGTTTATACAATTGCAGATGGTATGTATGTTAATTTTGGACACAAGTTTGCAACGTATCTTGTGAGACATCTCCGACCCTATAAATTATGTATATTCTTAATCACAATCAATAGGGGAGTCGAACTGTCCGTCTGTCTGTCCGTTCGTCTGTTGCAACGCAAACTAGTCCCTCAGTTTTAGAGCTATCTTGATGAAACTTGGTATACATGTTTCTTATTGCTGCACGCTATAAATAACTCGGAACGAGCTGGTTCGGACCGATATATGGTATAGCTGCCATAAAACCTATCGGTCGAATTTTGTTATGTTTTAAGATATCGCTATGAAACTTCCCGATATATGTCTAAGTATGCCCAGGCCGTCAAAATTTGATCGAAATCGGTCCGATATATCGTACAGCTGCCATTGAACCTATCGATCGAATTTTGTAATTTTTAAAGATATCGCCATAAAGTTTTCCCGATATATGTCTAAGTATGTCCATTAAATGCTATGAAAGTTTTATTAAAGTCGGACAGATATATCGTTAAGCTGCCATAAAACCTATCGGTCGATTTAAGGTGGGGAGTAACTGCAATGGTATAAAACCTTCGGCGTGCCGAAGGTGGCCTTTCATTCTTGTTCTGTCTGTTTAAACACAAAGATCCTGAGGCAAAAATATAAATCCAAGTGCAGGACCTTTCAATAATGTAACTTGGACATAAACCGGCTAAGAAAAATCTGTTTTGCTCGAAGACATTGGACAACCCAAGAAACAGGCTGATCTTGAATATTGTTGGGAAAAACAATTGGGGTGGTCAGCCCAGAAGGGTTATGTCTTAGTGATTGCATTTTCTCAAGTTGACCAACGGTCAGACACACACATTGTTTTGCTTTGTTTGTCCAGAGCCTGCTGTCTCCTGCTGGGCTCATGTCCCGTTCCCATTTGCCTTCTCGCAGTAGTTACTGTGATTTGGACACAATCAAGACCAACTGGTTTTATGCTGAACTTACCTATAAAGTACGCTGGGAATGCAAACCCGTTTTTCTTTCGCTGTAAATAGTAAAAAAATCAGCCACATTTGCTGCCCCACATTTGTTTGCCTAGTAAATTTGCGCAGCAACCCTCGGATATTTTCTGTATTTCGTCGGCACGTTTTTATGCATTTTTTAATGAATTTTAATTTGAAACGTTGTGATTTGCATAAAATTGTGTTTGGGTAACGGGAGACTGGACAGGGATTAACTGTACAACACGCCCCGCCCTGCTTGGACACCTGGACTGTTTGTACACACTTATGCTTCTAACATACATGTATGTATCTTGCATGGATGCAAACGTAGAAGGTTTAGTAGTGCAACTCCTTACAATTATTTTTTAGGAAATAACGCGACTTTTCGATTTTTTGTAACATGAAAAAACAAGAAAGAAAGGCTACCTTCGACACGCCGAAGGTTTTATACCATTGCAGTTTCTTCACATATTAAATCGGCCCATAGGTTTTATGGTAGTTTAACGATTTATCAGTCCGAATTTATTAGCATTTAATGCTAATTATGCAGACATAAATTTGAACAGTTTTAAAAGGATATACTTAGACTTATTTTGCGAAAAATTTAACGGCGATATCTTAAAAAATAACGAAATTCGACCGATAGGTTTTATGGCAGCTATATGATAAATCGATCTAATCCGGTTTGTTCCAACTTATTTACAGCGTGTAGCAATAAAAACCATGTATACCAAGTTTCATCAAGATAGCTCTAAAACTAGTTTGCGTTGCAACAGACGGACGGACGGATGGTTCGACTCCCCTATAGATACTGATCAAGAATATATGTACCTTATATGGTCGGAGATGTCTCCTTAGGTGCGTTGCAAACTTCTGATCCAAATTAATATACCATCTGCAATTGTATAAAAACAAGAAAGACCACTTTTGATACTACAAATTCATTTCATTTCCATGCAGCTACTGCAAAAATATAAAACGGTTTCCAATTGCTAAAGGTAGCAAAAGTTTCTCGCTAGGTGCAGGCATCTGAATTCTTGTCCGTTAACATAAAATTAAAGTCCGGCATGCAGATGGAAATGGCTCAATCGACTTCGCTAGAATTTCTTTGAGGTGTCTGCACGCTAAGTTAGTTTTACCCTTTCAATAGTCGAAGGGTAAATAGGGTCGTGGCCGAGTGTTAGCTTGACCCTTGGTAGCCCAAATCTCCAATATCTAACATCTGACTGACAGACAAACGAACATGTCTTATTGACTTTACTCGAAGTTTCTTCTCACAGTTACATATAAATGTGTACCGAGCTTATAATAAAAAGCAAATGAGCGAAATTTCACGAAGATAGGTTTGCAACTAAGAGACTAGTCGACCGACAAACAAAATAACTGATGGATAGAGCAGCTAGGTTGGAAGGACTTGGTTATGTTTTATATGATTAGAGTTCACTTTTATATGTATATTTTAGGCATCCATGCGTGACATACATATGCCGAAATTAATGTAGCCTCTGCAAGAGTAAAAATACATAAAGATGAAAGCAGTGTGCACCTAATTTCCAATTCGCAATTCCAATTCGATCGGACAATAAAGAAGTTATTTAACTAAACATTTTTCATAGCTCCGCTGCCTTCGCCGAACAGTATATTGTGACGTCATTGTTGCGACGCGTTGCTTCAGGCTTAGTACAGCTGACTGTTATGATAACATATTTTCGCAACTGAGCCATCTATTAAAATATCTAATAAGAATCCGTTGCATATGTGCAGAAATACTGGCTGGAAATAAAAGTAACGGCTTTTCAAAATTTGGCGAGTGGTATCTTACAATCGGGCGCGCTCGACTGTAGCTTTCCTTACTTGTTTTTGCTAACGCTCGAGCAGAGACCGTAAAAGTATGTTTATTTAAAAAAATGTTTTGTGCTTCTGATCCGATCAGTTTTCTATTTGGAATATATGTGCCTATTTTATATATTATATATATGTATGTCGAAGCAAAAAGTTAGAACTTTAATACCTTCGTTACAAGTTGAATTCAAAAATGTATTCATCAATTTATAGAGGAGAAACATGTGATATTTATATACCTGCATAACAAATTTCCCTACCTCTTATTATAGCTGAGATCTGTGTGTTCACATAGACGCATGACTGACAGACGGACAGACAGACGGACATTGCACAATCCGCTCGGCTAATGGTCCTAAGCAAGACTATATATATAGTCTGTGTAGTCTGCCACGCCTCCTTCTGCCTGTTACATATAATTGCACAGAAGTTACATACGCTTCTTCGACCATTTTTAATTGTCGAAGAGTATAATAAACCACCCTGTTTTTCAAAAAAATTTTGCCCACATATTTTCTTCCTCAGAATCAGTGCAAGTTCGCTTAAACATATCACCAAATTTTAAACGAAGTGCCTACCATGTCTAAATATTAATGTCTTTTGTCAAATCAACTTACAAATGAAATACAAAAAAACATGTATCTTGTTCTGTGCGTAGTTTTCAACGCTACTACTGGGAAAAATGAATATACCTTCTAACAGGTATAGCCAACATATATTATATATTCCATATATTTAACACTAATTTTGTGTAATTTATTATTAGACCATTTATAATTTAAATTTACCAACAAAAAGTCTCTAATTTGAAGTATTCTTACAAAATTGGGACTGTTTTTGCACACCTGCATGTCACCACGCTCGAGCAATATGCAACCTGGGGCAGCCATTTTGTTAAATTCCACTTCCACCACTTTTATAGGCTCGAGTCACCCTTAAGTTTTTTAGTGAAAATGTATTCAAGTGAAACTGTATTACAATCAGATTTCATTCTTAAATTTCAAAGAAATTTTTACGAGTCTATCTTAGACAAAGGTGGTGTTTTTTGTAACCTTAGAATTTTATTTATATACATTATATATTTTTCGCTTTTCAAAATATGGAAACGTTCAGTGCTTTGTGAAGCTTACAAATGAATATGGGAAAATGCCTTTACTATAATATATAACAGACAAAAATATTTGGAGGGATTAGCATACCTTATGGGTAGGGGAGATCGCTGGAATTACTATTCGTCTATCTATGACATTGCAAATCTTTAAGTTACCCAGCTACATGAATAAAACATGAAAGAAAGGCTACTTTCGACACTTCACATATTAAATCGGCCGAAAGGTTCTATGGTAGCTATACGATATATCGGTCCGAACCGGCTGATTCCGACTTATTTACTTATTTCATCAAGATAGCTCTAAAACTGAGGGACTATTTTGCGTTGCAATAGACGGACAGACGGATATGGCTAGTTCGACTTCCCTATTGATGCTGATTAAGAATATATATACTTTATAGGGTCGGAGATGTCTCCTAAGGTGCGTTGCAAACTTCTGGCCAAAGTTAATATACCATCTGCAATGGTATAATAAAACCTGAATGAAGCGTACACTAGCTGATGGCACCGAAATTTCGCACATCTTTCAAACATTCAACATCTTACTATTATTATTTATGTTATTGTGTTCACAATTTGGAACAATTAATAAGACTTACTAAAATTTAAGCGGGCTAATGGTATTAGGTATCTCATAGTTATATATACGTGTGTAACATGTTGTATTTTTGGGGTTAAATTTAAAAAAAAATACCTAAAATTAACTTGTTCGTTATGTTAGGTGTTTATTGCATCTATTCTTTCTTTTGCTTTATGCTCCCATGTATTACCATTTCATCTCACCTCATGCCTATGCTAATAATGGTATTAGGTATCTCATAGTTATATATACGTGTGTAACATGTTGTATTTTTGGGGTTAAATTTAAAAAAAAATACCTAAAATTAACTTGTTCGTTATGTTAGGTGTTTATTGCATCCATCCTTTCTTTTGCTTTATGCTCCCATGTATTACTATTTCATCTCATCTCATGCTTATGCTCACATAAAACCTCTAGAAGAATAAAAATGAACGGGAAACTTATATAATGCGCAGACACTTCGCTCCTTCCCAAGCGTTAAAACATACACATACAGAAATGCTTTAGTTAAATGCCTGGTAGAAAATGTACAGTATAATTTTCAAATCAACCTTAAAACTGGATTGGATTTATTTAACATACTTAGAATCGATGTTTATAGATAAATAGATATTTGTAAATAGATAGATATATATCATTAGGTGGATAAAAAGATAGATAGATATTTGTAAATAAATAGATGTATAGAATAGATAGATATCGAAGAATAGAATGATAGATAGATAGAATGATAGAATGTTAAACCAACGTTAAAGTTGTTCCTAAAAATCTAGAATTATTTTGTAAAAATTTCTGACACATCTGTTATATAAACATTTTTTATTTTTTTGCACGTCGCAACAACGTTTTCTATTCTGCTATTGCTTTATCAATCTTAAACGGCAATAGAGCGGCAGCAAAAATGAAATATAAAATTAAAAGCTACAGTCGAGTACACCCGACAGTAAGATACCATTTGCCCAGCTTCGAAACAAATTATTACACTCTGCACAAGTTTATGTAATTTTTATACCATTCGACCATTGGAAATGTTCAAAAATACTAATACTAATATAATAAGTTTGTGCAAAAGTATGTAACAGGCAGAATGAGGCGTGGCAGACCCCAGAAAGTGTATATATTCATGCTCAGGATCAGGATCATTGAGCCATGTCCGTTTGTCTGTCCGTCACGCGTTTGTGTGACCACACAGATCTCAGCTATTTTAAAAGGTAGTGACACCAAATTTGATATGAGAGTATATAAATATAACAACCTCCTGGAGTTTATTCAAATATGAGGTGTTACGCCCACCGCCTCTGAAAATTGATTATTTAATTTTTGAGTTTGCTTTGACATTTTGCTTTAGCACACGCATAACTTGTATTTTTATTATCCGATCGGCTTGATCGATTTGGAATATATATCCATGTAGTATAAATCTATATGTGTGTTAAAGCTTTAATACTGCAGTCATAAAGTAAACTGAAAAATTTATTAATCAATTTACAGAGGACGGATAGACAGACGGACAGACAGGCGGGTGGATATAGCTCAATCGACTCGGTTAGTGATCCTGAGCAAGACACATTTGCACAAACTCAGTATACATATTTTATAGCTAAACAGACTATTAAAACAGCAGAGTAAAAGCGAAACTGTTACGACAAAACCGTTAGTACTAGAATATTAAGCGAGTATTATGTATTAGTGCTATATCTAATTTCCTAGCTGGTTCTCTAGCCCTCTCTTTGGCCGCAGAGCATCCAAGTGGATGTTGGTGTCTCAGCAACCACATTTTCGCGCAAAAACAGAGTTGGGGTCGCTCCTAGCAGGAAGGCACACACGTTGCGCACACGCCGAGCATACAGACAGACAGACACACAGACATTCGAACAGAGGAAGGAGAGGCAAACAGAGGAGCGAGCACTCCCTTTCCCCCTCCCCGATTTGCCACACCACAAATGCCATAGCTAAATTTTTTATTGTGCATTTTTGAGCAACTTTTCTTCAATTTCATCGTCAGTTTGGGTTCAGTTTTTTTCGCCCTTCCCTGCTGTTGTCTTATACATATATAAATATATATATTATATGTGTGTATATTTTGTGCATGTGCAGTTTTTTAATGAAACACACAAGTGGTGGCTTAAGACTCAAAATGCTGAAAAGAAAATGGGCGATACGATGCCTAAACGACGCGACGTCGCAGTCGGAGTCGGTGGAGATAATAGCTTTTCAAGCGGGTGGGGGTAATAGAATGGGATACAAGAGCAGAGCAGAGGCGTACCCATTTTGACAAAAAACTGTGTACGTATTAAGCCACCGCAGTTACAGAAAGCCAATAGAACTTTTGAAAAAATTATAACAAAAACCAAAGGGTTTTGCAAATGGAGCGAAATTAGTTTATTCATACTTATACTTATGCTTTTGTTATAACTATACGTATACTCATATTTACAAAGAAAGGTAGCCTTTCTTAGGTTGTCAAACACAAAAGCAATTAAGACAAGAAAGATGGGCTACCTTCGACACGCCGAAGGTTTTATACCATTCTAAATATTAAATCGGCCAATAGGTTCTATGGCAGCTAAACGATATATCTGTCCGATTTTAATAAAACTTGCATATCATTTAATGGACATACTTAAACATATATCAGGAAAGTTTCACAGCGAGATCTTGAAAAATGATTAAAGTTGGCCGATAGGTTCTATGGCAGCTATTCGATATATCGGTCTGATCCTGCTCGTTCCGACTTATTTACTGCATGCAGCAATAAGAAACATGATGCTGATTTAGAATATATATACTTTATAATAGGATCGGAGATGTCTCCTTAGGTGCGTTGCAAACTTTGGGCAAAAATATATTATACCATCTGCAATGGTGGCCCTAGTAAGATTTTATATGATAAATGTAACAATTTCTGTAGGTACAAGTTTATAATACCCGCCTTACTGGGGTCAAATTTAAACCTGGGATGCTATTATTAATATGTCTCTAAACTATTCAGATAGTTTCAAAGATGTAATGTTTCAAGGTATAAAGATATACCCATTATATACCATTTAAAAAGGTCAAAAAAGGACATACTTTTTTGTGCAGCTAAAGAAGTCGAGGCCGACCTAACAAAGTATATAGTACAAGCCAAGCCCAGTGAGCCATGTTCCCCATGTTTGCCCATCTAGCCGCCTGTCTGTCTGTCACAAATCTCTGCTATTTATAAAAGCTGGAGAGACCAAATTCAAATTTTCCAAATTTTGCGCAACTGTACTTTTTTCAAGGGGTGTAACCACTTTGCCACATTCCCGCTATCCCAACTTTATGCTTGTACGAGACTTGGTCTATAAGTCGGTCTGCTCCTTGCTAGGCCCGTGCACCCAGCTTCTCGTCTTTATGCGCCGTTCAGAACCGAAGGGGGAAGCTAAGCATTTTCTTTCAAAAAGCTTCTTTGGTTTCTAGATACGTATGTACATACATACGAACATACGTATGTATGAACATATACATACTTAGTCACAAGCACTTATGTACGCGTGTTTTTAGGTTATGTGGAATGGGTGTGGGTGTGTTACACGCAGCTGACAAAACTCACAAATACATTCGCGCTTACATAAGTATATGTACATATTTTTGTATATATAAGTATCTTTAGACTTACAGACTGCTCACCCACGTACACAAAATCATTCATACGCTCAGACGCTGCGAAAAAGTGGAAAAATAGTAGCTCATTGAAAAGGAACAGAGAATCGTAAGTGCAAAGAGAAGCTAAAGAGGAACTTGTGGTGTGTGCCAAGACAACGCGCTACAAAAAAATGTGTGTTTGGGGGCAGGAAAGGTTGGAACTGAATAAAGAAAGGCAGAAACTGTTGGGCGGAGCCACGTGACTTTCCCGGCCTGAACACAACGTCAAGCCAATCCCAGTCCAATCGTGGCACAAGAGGCAGTGACGGCATAAGGGTCGTGCTTTGCATTCGTTCCGCGCCCACTTTTTATATTCCCAAAACCAAAAGAACTGCAAAACTTTTCATTTCCATTCACAATTTCCTTTTTGTTTTTGCACCGCTATTCGCCAGCTTTTCGTATATACGTATAGACATTCATAAATATCCCAAGCATTAGAGGCGATGACATTTCAACTTTGTTACATCAATGTATGTATGTAAAATTGTTTGAAAAGCTGAAGAGCTTATAATTTGCGATCTTAAATTTTAAATTCCGAAGTTAATAATGGTATAACTAAAACTATTTTGGCTTCAAAGGTATTTTTGTCGTGGATTTATTTTTGTATCATCAGTACAAAAGCTTGTTGCCACATAACGCTATGGTATATTTTGATTTCTACACGGGACATTCAAAAAAATTTCCCTTCATAGCAATCAGTTTGCGATGCAGAGCATTGCTTCCCATATTAACTTCGTTGCTCTGGATTCCAAAAACGAAAAAGTTCATTGTAAAATTTTTTTCGAAAACAAATGTAATTGTAAAGAAATTTAGGAAAACCAGTTATACTGTCTGTGCATTAAAAAAATAAAATGCCTACTTTAGTAAGAAAGTAAAGATAAATTAGAAATTCATAGGCCTATATAAATATAACTTGCTCAGCATATTTGCAATTGATTAACTGTATGTACATATTTTTCTCTTTTCACCGTAATGGCCGACATACACATACATATATATATATAGTTAGTTTGTGCATTATTAAACCATGGAATATATGTATGGTTAACGTGGCTAGGGTACATATATATGTATATATATTAATGTATGTATATGCACAACATTTAAGCTGGTACATGGTATATGTATGTATTAGCATAAGTCTTCGTCTTACAAAATTTAGATTTTAGCGTAGAAACCCACCACTAACTACTTACACGTGTGAGGGTGGCTTCATGGCTGTCATTCCTCCTCCACAAAATGTTCCTTAACTTGTTTTCGAGTTTCCCTCTCAGCTGTGTACTGCCAGCCAGCTAAACATATACATACATGATGTACATACATGCGCCGTTGCTTGCTGCCGTTGCCATTATCCGCGCGCCTTGTCTTTTTCTTAAAGTTCACCCCAAGTCGACGCTGCTTAGCATAATGAGCCAACGTGCCCCACCATTGGGGTGTTGTTTAGTATACTTAGCACGCGCACACGCAGATGTATATTTTCATATGTATACGTATACATAAATATATATTTGAGTATATATATATATATATATATATATATATATAGTGCAGGTCTTATTATCCACTTGCAAAAAAGGCGAGGCTGCTGCCGAAATATTGAAAAAATAATATACATTAGACCAAATTCTTATAAAAACCAGGGACTCGCAACGTTTTGTGATGTTTTTCTCTATTATATTTTTTTTAAATATTAATCTGGTAGTAATTTTGTAACTCAAACAAAATTTCTTTTCCCTGATTATGTTAAATTTTTTTTTTATATTATTTCCTGTTATATTAATTGGTAGTAATTGCGTAACTTAAACAAAATTCCTTTTAATTTTCTTCTCAATTTTGTTTTTTACAGTGCACGGCAGCCCGACTCACCCTACAATGCAACTTCTCCGATCCCGCCCTTGTTCAAAGACCAGTCACGTTTTCGTTCATTCCCTATAAGTTTGTGTGTGTGTGTGAATGTGTGTGTGAGGTTTTTTAAAGTCTGTTCGCGACAGCCACGCCCCTTAGCGAACGATATTTTCGTGAAAAAAACCTAAAATACTGATACGCCCCTTCTTAGAAAGTTTAAAATTTTATAAGCAAAGACTTTAAGAGCTGGATGATATGTGATCGGAGAATTAATTTTGATGCAATAATTAAAGATTTTGAAGGCATAAAACATTGCTTTAACGTTTTGGGGCTTACATTATTGTAATCGTTTTAAATTTGATTGCAGTAAAATAAAAAAAAACAAGTAAGAATGGCTACAGTCAAGCGTTGACTGTATAAGACCATGGATTTTTGAAGATTATGAAAAAATTCTGATTGAGAAAACTGTTATTGGTAAACGTGTTTTTAAAGAAAAATAATAAATAACACATATGGTATAATTTTCAGTTAGACGCCAAGCAGTTCAAGCAGTTAAAAAAAACACTGCTTGCTTGCATGCAGTGGGCGCAGTGCAAATCTATATGAAACGTTGCATAACTTTTATGTTCATTATCCGATCGGAAACAAATTGTCAGCGATCGTTAAGGTGGTGATAGTTATCGTACACACCAAAACTGAATACTGTAGCTATTTTATATATATTATAAGTGTTGTCATCAAATTTGGTGGCTCTAGCTTTTTTAGTTTCTGAGATATAGGCGTTCATACAGATGGACAGACGGACAGACAGACATGGCTTAATCGACTCGGCTAGTAAACTTTAGCAAGAATATATATACTTTATGGGGTCTGCCTCCTTTTGCCTGTTACGCACATTTTGACAAACACAATACACCATGTATTTTTTAAAAATCTATGGTCTAAAAAAAAAAAGATTTCAATTTAATCTGCCAATAATGGAAGTTCATGTTTTCCATATGTAAATATATAATAATTACAAATAAATATATAGCCAAGTTCCGGTATTGATATGTTAGGTGTCTTTCCGGCATACATATCCATTAAATTGTAAGTTTAATTGTTAGCGCACTTGACTATATCCTCGCTTTATCCTTCGACCATTGAATGTGTTATGGTCCAAAAAAGATATACTAATTTTGTGCAAATGCCTGTAACAGTTCGAAGTAAGCGTGGTAAAGCCCTGAAAGTGTATGTAATCTTGCTCAAAAGATATTTTCATGAATATTCTCCATACTTCTACGGTCTATGCTCGAACGAAGCTAAAACAAAGTAGAAGACTTTCTTATTGCATAACTGGCGAAGGGTATTTTACTGTCGGGTATGCTCGACTGTAGCTTTAATTTTAATACAATTGCAGATGACATATTAATTTTGGCCAGAAGTTTGCAATGCTCTTTAGGAGACATCTCCGACCCTATAAAGTATATACAAGTATATTCTTAATCAGTATCAATAGGGGAGTCGAGCTCGCAATGTCCGTCTGTCCGTCCGTCCTTCTGTTGCAACGCAAACTAGTCCGTCAGTTTTAGAGCTATCTGGATAAAACTTGCTGCACGCTATAAATAAGTCGGAACGAGCCGGTTCGGACCGATATATCGTAAAGCTGCCATAGAAACTATCGGTCGATTTTTCTTATTTCTTAAGATATAGCTATGAAACTTTTCTTTTCTAGTATGTCCATTAAATGCTATGCAAGTTTTATTTAAATCGGACAGATATATCGTTAAGCTGCCATAGAAACTATCGGCCGATTAAATATGTGGAGTAACTGCAATGGTATATAACCTTCGGCGTGTCGAAGGCAGCTTTTCTTTCTTGTTTGTTTCTATTCTTAAATTTTGGGCAGATGTTTGCCACGCACGTAAGGAAGCATTTCCATATAAAAGTTAACTATAGTAATTAAAGCTAACCTAGATCCATCATTTCTTTCCGTCCGTCTAACTGTTTGTAACGTGAACTAGTCTCTTAAAAGGGACACATTCGTATGCAACAGCTCAGTCAGTTTGGGCTATCAAACTAGACAAGCCGAGTGTGACTTTTATTATAATATATTATACCCTTGCAGAGGATATATTAATTTTGGCCAGAAGTTTTCAACGCACCTTGAAAACCGATAAATTAAATATATTCTTAATCAGCCATGTCCTTCTGTCCGTCCGACCGCCTTTCTGTTTCTACTGACATCCGACGGTGCAGTGCATTGTAATCATCTGGTGACAGATAACTTTGTTTGTTATGTTTTAGAGTATTAATAATTGAAAGCTACGAGGATTAAATAAAGTACACTTAAAAAGAGCTGGACGAAACCTGTCGTTGCATTACAAACAAATCTGGAATGTAAAAGTTCGTTTTCTTACAATCTTTAAACAAAGCAACAAGAAATAAAAAAAAAAAACCAAGGCGCAAGCATGAAAGATAGGACGAGAAGGGGTTGGTCAAGCGTCACTTGTAGGGCAGCTAGTAAGGACAATGGTAAATAAATTTCAGAACTTTATTATAATTTTTTGCCCAAGAAAAAGTGCTAGACTTATGAGAAAACTAAGTGGACAAACTGGTTTGAAGAAACTGGTGATCTGTGTATAAACACAAAAACTGGCTTATTTTCTCACAGTTTTAAGTAACAACAAACTGTTATAGAATGAGGGTGATCGCAAATTAAAGTACCGCTAATTCCATTTAAAAATTTAAACTTGGATATAACTTATCTGAAATTTATATATTTTAAAGTTACAGCGTTCTGCTTTGGTATGCTATCAAAATATATATATAACAAGAAAGAAAGGCTACTTTCGACACGCCAAAGGTTTTATACCATTGCAGTTACTCCACATATTAAATCGGCTGAAAGGGCTTATGGTAGATTAATGATATATCTGTCCGATTGTAAGAAAACTTGCATAGCATTTAATAGACATATATTGGGAAAGTTTTATAGCGATATCTTAACAAATAACAAAATTCGACCGATAGGTTCTATGACAGCTTTACGATATAGCGGTCCGATCCGGCTCATTCTTATTCGACTTATTTATACTCGTAGCGTGTTACAATAAGAAACATGTATACCAATTTTCATCCAGATAGCCCTAAAAAGACGGACGGATGGACGGACATACGGACAGCGGACGGACGGACAGATTAAGAATATATATAGGGTCGGAGATGTCTCTTAAGGTGCGTTGCAAATTGCTGGCCAAAATTAATGCACCATCTGCAATGGTATAAATATTTAATATTTCGCGACGATGACGTTACGATATGCTGCAAAGTCAAAAATGTATTTATCAGTTTTCAGAGACAGTGGGCATGGCACCTCAAGTTTGCGTTGTACCCGACAGATGAATGGACGAACGGACAGCCGGTCACTGTTGATCCTGGATTTGTGAGGTCGGAGATGACTCCTTCTCTCGGTTAAAAGCATTTTCGACACGCGCTAACTTATAATACCAGGCCCGTAGTAAAAACGGAGGAATATTTGGGGTGTGCAGACTGGGAATGCCTAGACTAAAAAGCGATGCGGCGGGGTGGAGACGGGATAAAATTTTCTGCGGTCTGCTCGCGCGGCAATTGCACCGATGAGCGAAGAGTGCCGCCAATAGGCACGTTGCGCCATGCGGTGCGAGCTCTTGCTATTGGTGAAAATATTTTCGTAGACTTTTTTTTCCTATTTGTATTTTACAAGCCTTTCTAGTACTACTCACTATCTTAGCTCTTCCTTCGCGCAAGCTCATGTAAATTGTGGGACGTTCCTAATTTTAAGCTATTTCTTATGTAAGAGTATGTCTACCCTTGCCATTGAGAACTTTAAAATAAACTAGCGGTTTCAAGCAATAAAGCCTGACGGCGACGCGTCGTCAAGACACTCTGTTTTGCGTTGAGAAATGTCAATAAAGGTTTTATAGCAATCAGCTATGCCAAATCGCTCTCACACACACATACAGACATACATACAAAGGAAAAATATGGATTGCAAGCGCAATTTTGGTACCATAATTGTTCTTTTCCACAAGCCAAATGATTTCTGAAAATTTGCTAACGATCGGACAATAAACACAAAAGTTATTTAATCCAACTTTTTTCAAATGGATCTTGACATGTTTTTTGCCTGATGTGTCCTAATATAAACTTTTCTGCTCTGATTGGGTTATTCTGTGTTTTCCCCAATCCATTGCAACAAATGTTGGGTCGGCTAGAAATTTTGTTTTTTTCCCGGAATTATAAGAAATTAAATTTTAAATTTTAATTTTAAATCATATTCCATTTTAAAATTTTGAACTTAATTGAAATTGAAATTTAATCATAAAAAACAATTTACTAAGTTTTAATCAAATTAAATTGCTTATGTTAAATCGTTTTTTTTTTATCTGTTTTTCTGTAAATCTTACGTCAACTGCTATTAGTTGTCTGTATGAACGTCGAGTTTGAGGTGCCACGCCGAACGCCCACTCAAATCGATATTAAGGAAAGTATTAAGGTTACAGCTTTCTACTTTGGCACACGTAAAGATTTTAAAGATGGTGCACCTAATCCTCAAATTACAATCCGGACAATAAACACAGCAGTTATTCAAGAAAACATTTTCCATGCGTCATTACAGCATGTCTTCACGTAAAAGTTATTCAATCAGTGTTTTTTTCCAACTGCTTGGACTGTTTGGCGTCTAACTGAAAATTATATGTGTTGTTTATTATTTATATTTGAAAAACTCGTTTAACAATAACAGTTAGCAGTTTGCTCAATCTGATTTTTTCATAATCTTAAAAAATCCAGTCAACACTTGACATTTTTTAACGTCAACTAATCCATGAAACTTTTCTGACAGTTATATCGTGAAACTGCCATAGAACCTATTGGTCGATTTAATAATTTATAAAACCCTCGGCGTCTCGAAGGTAGCCTATGTTTCTTGTTTAATATACATTTAATAATATTATATGTTATATATAAGGAAGATTTACCTGATTGCAAAATGTGGAACCGCCTTCCTGTTTAGGCACAAAGTACAAAAGTGGTACAGTTGCGCCTTTATATGTATATATTGCAAACACATTTGTTTTTAAGCTGTTGCCAAGTTTTCCTCTTCGTTTGTCTCGTTCTACTCACGCGTGTGTGTGTGTAGAATTTCTTTTCCTTTTTCCATCTTGCTTTTCTTGCTATCTTAGCGGCAGCGCCAGTCGCGAGTTTTCGCTAATTCCATTGAAGCCAATACATGCGTGCACATACATACATATATATACATATATATATATATATATATATATATATATATATATGCATGCACGCGCACATGAGACACATGAGTCGCAAACACCCCTAGACGACAACAGTAGCGGGACAGCCTACATTGTCGATAGCGCACTTTGATTGGCTGTTTGAATTCGCGCTGCCTTTGCGCTGCCTTCGCGCTGCCTTCGCGCTGCCTTCGCGCTGCGCCTAAGGGCTATGATAAAAACAAAACTATTCAAGATGAAGATTCCACATAAGGAGCGAAGAAGAAGCCCGCCTTCTGCTTTCGTTTGTGGTGGTGCAGAGGCAAATTAATTGTATCTGCTCGTGAAAAGGCTGCGTGGCTGCTTGGCAGCTTCAAATGAAAATAATAATTGTACACATACACCAAAAATATCAGATTGTATCTTACCAACTTCAAATAGTTAAAAACTCGAGATTTAAAAGGTTTCAAACCATTGCAGTCGTAGATTTCCAAGGATTTGATTTGTTCTATTTGTATCGTTTGAAAAAAAACCAGTCGATATCAAATTTTAGGTATCAATGTAAACTCCAGACGGACAGACTGGACTCCGCTATGTTTGTGTATGCTGTCTGTTGCAACGCTGGCGGAAAGACCCGGATCGGACCGATATATTGTATAGATGCCTCTAGGTTCTAACCTATCAGCAATGGCAGACTAGTTTTAAAGTTTTAGAGCTTCGAAACTTTTGCAGAAGGAGACGTTGCAGACCCCACAAAGTATAAATATTCTTGCCATTTCTGTCTGTCGTGTATGTAAGAGTAAAATAGCAATAGAAAACCAGGGTAGGTTCGACTGTAGTTTTTATTATTAAATAAGTTATTAGCACTGTAGAAAGTTATCGATTTTTTATAAATGTATACTTAATTCTGGCTTTTTAAGTTATCAAAATTCAGCATGCCACACAAATTTTTTACAAAAAAAACCAGTAAGGAGAGCTAGAGCCGAACGCGCCCGACCCTAAGATACCATTCGACCAGCTTTGTAGTTGCAATAACAGGTACTAACTCGATGCATGACGATATGCTGCAATGACGCGGGCAACAGAACTATGAAAAACGTTTTCTTTAATAACTTCTTTGTTTATTGTAATGTTATTTGGGGATTGGGGTAAAATAAACTTCTTCATGCCAAATTTGGTGTCTGTAACTGTAATACTTAATATTCGTAAATTATCGATTTGCGTGGGTGGTGGGCGCGGCACCTCAAATTTGAAATAAACTTAATCTGTGTATGGTATACGGGAACCATCATGTTAAATTTAGTGTTTCTAGCTTTTATAATAGCTGAGATCTCTGATCTCGTTCGTTCATCTGTACGAACGGACAGACGGACAGACAGACAGACATGGCTAGTGACCCCGAGCAGATGCCTCCTTCTGTCTGTTACGCACTTTTCGACAAACACTTGTATTTTTTTAAAATCTATTATCTAAAAAGTTTCATAACGATTTTAATAAATTTGCACAGCCTTTAAAGGTCATACTTCGGCAGATATTGAAAAAGTTTCATAACGAAAACTTGAAAAATTAAGAAAATCTGACGATATCGTGCAGCACTAAAACTAAGAAACTAGTTGGCGTTGCAACCGACAGAAGATGCTGATTGAGAATATTCCCACAATCCAGCTCAGCCTTTTTCCGGACCGACCTTCTATATTTTCTATATTTTTGTCAATAAATTGTTATTTAACTAGTAAAAACTAGTAAGGAAAGCTAGAGCCGAACGCGCCCGACCGTAAGATACCATTCGACCAGCTTTGTAGTTGCAATAACAGGTACTAACTCATTGCATGACGATATGCTGCAATGACGCGGCCAACAGAACTATGAAAAACGTTTTCTTTAATAACTTCTTTGTTTATTGTAATGTAATTTGGGGATTGGGGTAAAATAAAGTTCATCATGCCAAATTTTGTGTCTTATTTCAAATTTGAGGTGCCACGCCCACCGCCCACGCAAATTGATAATTTACGAATATTAAGTATTGCTACTTAAGTATTGCTACTACTTAATATTCGTAAATTATCAATTTGCGTGGGCGGTGGGCGCGGCACCTCAAATTTGAAATAAACTTCATCTGTGTATGGTATACGGGAACCATCATGTTAAATTTAGTGTTTCTAGCTTTTATAATAGCTGAGATCTCTGATCTCGTTCGTTCATCTGTATGAACAGACAGACGGACATGGCTAGTGACCCCGAGCAGATGCCTCCTTCTGTCTGTTACGCACTTTTCGACAAACACTTGTATTTTTTTAAAATCTATTATCTAAAAAGTTTCATAACGATTTTAATAAATTTGCACAGCCTTTAAAGGTCATACTTCGGCAGATATTGAAAAAGTTTCATAACGAAAACTTGAAAAATTAAGAAAATCTGACGATATCGTGCAGCACTAAAACTAAGAAACTAGTTGGCGTTGCAACCGACAGAAGATGCTGATTGAGAATATTCCCACAATCCAGCTCAGCCTTTTTCCGGACCGACCTTCTATATTTTCTATATTTTTGTTAATAAATTGTTATTTACATCATTTTTTGGTTTATTTAAACATGAAAAAATTTCCAGAATTGTGAATGAAGACTGGAAAGGGCAGGTACGTATATTTCGAAAAATCCATTGTACTATGTATTTTTTTTTTTTGTATTATTTTAAGGATTTTTTGCGTATTTATCGCGCGCGTAAAATTTTGTAGTGAAAATAAAAAAATATTACAATCCGATTAACTTCGTATATTTTGTATATTAACTATTAAAATATGTATTTGTTTTTATGAATAGTGACTTATTAATTTTAACAGTGAAATACGAATGAATGCCTCATGGGCGGTGTAGACATGATGGATGGATTAATCGGCCGCTACCACATTAAAGTCAAGACCAGAGCTTCTGCGCCACGTATTATTTACCATTTGGTGGATATGGCTGCAACAAATGCCTATCTTTTTTTATCAAATAATAAAAAAGTTTTCAATCTTCCGGATTTCCGAGAAGAAATTTTAATGAGCTGAACTTTAGGAATTTCAATTTAATAGTGGGTCGTCGCGATCTCCATCTCTTCATAGACTTGGGCAACAAAGTCCGGCCTTGTCGTCTTAAAATTGGTGCAAAATCAAATCACCCTATAGCAGGATCATTTTTCTATTTGGCTAAGTCGAGATGGCGGGAAAAGATGATGCAAGTATTGCAAAAAATGCAATCTTCACCTTTGTTGCCAACAAAAATTGTTTTTTTTTTTTGAATAAAAAATGAAAACTTACACTTATTGAATATGAGTTGGATTTTTTAACTCTAAGCCCCAAGAGTGGCGCTTACACTTATAGAATATGAGTTGGATTTCTTAACTCTAAGCCCCAAGAGTGGCGCTTAAAGCACTCATTCACATTTTCTTACCTGGCAGGTTGTCGGAAAACTTTTTCTTTTTTTTTTTTTTTTTTTTTTTTTTTGTAGCGTGCGTTTATTTATTTAAAATCTGTCCTATTGGACAATAATTAAATGGTTTTGCGGGTGAACATTGACTTAAGGATGGATACTATTGTACATGTATTTGGGGCGGGTTTGAAATTTGCTTCTTATTACTGTGGTAGATCAAGGGGATGTCTCCTCATTAGACGTCTGCTTGTCTGGCTGTTGTCCAACAGGTTGATGGCGAGGTGGTTGGGGTGGTTCTCGAGCCTTTTTAGGTATCTCTCGCTGAGCCTGGAGATTTCGTCTGTGACTTGCGGGATTCCAAGTTCCTTGTGTATGGCGATATTTTCGTGGTAGGGATGCGCATTACAGGCAATTCTCAAGCACTTATTCTGGAACCGCTGGACGGTTTTTATCCACGACTTTAAAAAGTAGTCTTAGACGGTTAAATCCATGGACTAAAAATGATTTGCACACAGACTTAAGGTCATCAAACAGGCTAGGCAAAATTGATACGATTTTAGCAGAACGGTAAACAACAAAAAGCTGCTTGCTGTTCGCATTCAAGAAAAAGTCTGAAACCCTCAGAAGAAGTTCTGATGTTCGCCGCTAGGGAGCGCCACGATTGACAATTATTTAAGGGATATTTCGCCATCTGCTGTTAAATTTTTCACAACTTGAGCTCGTTGCTTTTTTGGACAATTTTACTCTTTCTACCCTGATGGGTAGATTGCTCTTTATTTGTCTATGCTCTTATGCTTAGTTTTCATTGGCCATTCAAAAAAAGGGAATTTTCTCACTTCCCTACATCCATTTTGAATAGAAATTCCTAAAGCTCATCTCATTAAAATTTCTTTTAAGTTACCGCATATTGAGAATAAGCCCTTTCAGACCATAATTAAATGTCTAATGAAAATAGTCAGAACAGAAGCCTGATCGTACATATGCTGCCATAAAAGATTTTACTGCTTGCACTTTTTACCAATGCAGTATGCAAATGTATGTTAATGACACAATGTGTGTTCGTCGTAACGTTGCGATCTTTGCAAATTTTACCGTGGAAAAGAAATGTTGTTTTAAAAGTTACAGATCAGGTTTATCAACTAAGTTAAATTAAAAAAAAAATAATTAATAATGCTGCAAAGGCTGCCGAATGTGTCAATAATTCCTACTCAAGCCAACCCTATTGGCTATAGGGATACAGCTCTGGGGCACAGCAACCGAATCCAGCGGTTCCAAAACATGTGCCTGAGCACAGTCTCCACTATCCACAAAGAGCTCGGAATCCCTTGGCCTCAGCGAGAGACCATAATTAAATGTGTCCAGAAGTTTTACATCCTTTTACCATTCCCATCTGTCTGTCCGTCTGTTCATCCTAACGTTGCGATCTTAACAACTTTTAAGCAAAGAAGCTACAAAAAAAACAAGTAAGGAAAGCAGACGATATGCTGTAATTTTTTTTTTTTACAATAAAATTATTTGGTAATTTGACTTTCTTAAAACTTAAGTGTGGATACTGGAGTCATGGGGGGACCCGGAAGGGTAGGTCCAGCGGGTGGAACCTCTTCAGTCTTCGGCGTTGGGTACTGTTATCCAGGAGGTTAATGGCTTACTCAGGTACCTTCTGCTGGTCGTCGCAATTGCCTCAGCGACGGACGTTTCGGACGTAGTAAGTGGAGTTCAGTATGAAAAAAACAGAGCCCCATAGTTCGGCTTGATGATGGCTTTGTAAAGTAAGAGCTTGAGGTTAATCCGTAGCGTGCTTCGTCTGCCCAGGAGCCAGGTCATCGCGCGGCATTTGTGCCTCATTAGCTTAGCTTTCTCCCCTATGTGGTCCTTCCACGTGAGACGCTTATCCATAGTTAGCCCCAGGTACTTGGCCTTTGAATTGTAAGCTGGTACCGTTGATGTGGAGCGTATAAGTGACATAGGTGAATTTGTCAGCGTTGGTGGTGATGTTCCACCTTTTCAGCAACGGGCAACGGAACTATGAAAAACGTTTTCTTTAATAACGCCCGATCGGATTGCGTGGGCGGTGGGCGTGGAAATCCAAATTTGAAATAAACTTGATCTGAGTATGGTCAAATTTGGTATCTCTAGCTTTTGTAATAGCTGAAATCTCGACGTTCATACCGACGGACAGACAGACAGACGGACAGACGGACATGGCTCAATCGACTCGGCTGTTGATCCTGAATATATATACTTTATGGTCGAATGGTATAAAAAAAAATGCCGAATGTAGCCTTTCCTTTTGTTTAATGATTCGAATTTTTGAGGCCATATATTTTTTTTAAATCCATTGCATTTGTCGAAACGTGCGATCACTAAACAAGTAAAAAAGCTACAGTCGAGTGTGCTCGTACATCAAAAAGGCCAAAATGAACAAATATGGCATCAAAATTGCGCCTGTAATCAATTTTTTTCGATTTATTTAAGCGCAAGCAAGCAAGCAACCCTGTCGTTCTGGAGGTGGCGATTGGCGCTTAAATAAATCGAAAAAATTTATTACAGGCGCAATTTTGATGCCATATTGTTCAATTAATTATAATTAATAACAATGTCAAAAGTGACGGTGTTAAAAAAATATTTGAAAATAATAATGTGTCAAAAAATGTCCAATTCAGGCGGTGTTCAAAAAAATCGACGTCTCTCATGCAACGCCAGATCCAACAGGAGGCCAATTGCCCTTAAAAGGCTAGTGAACCTGCCGCCTTATTCCTGTTACGCACATTTCGACAAACACAATAGACCATGGTCTAAAAAAAAATTATGAGATAAATTCAATTGTGATGCACCAGAAGACAATGTAAATTCAATGTCAAAAGTGACGGTGTTAAAAAATTTCCAACAGGAGGCGAATTGCCCTTAAAAGGCTTTCTTTTTTGTTTTTAGATGCAATGGTAAACGCTGTGGTGGCGATTGAGACCCTATTTGCGGACATTTCATACAAAACACGAAATGAAATGAAATTCATTGTAAGCACTTATTTCACTGATGCAGTAAATTTCAATAAATTGCAACAGCCAAACCCTCAAACACCCACTCGACCAACTACATGCTAATGTCACCCTACCATTAAATTATTGTCCACATGGACAGATCTTAAATTTAAAAAAAGAACGATACAAAAAAAGTAAGAACGGCTACATGGTGATACACCAAAACTGAATACTGTGCGGGGGCGGAAGTAGGCGTGGCCCAAATTTTAATAAAAATTGTTGTTGTCACCAAATTTAATGGCTCTAGCTTTTTTAGTTTCTGAGACGGACAGACGGACAGACAGACATGGCTTTATCTTCTGCCTGTTACGCACATTTCGACAAACACAATAGACCATGCCATAGCAATTAAAACTTCTGAAAAAAATCGTCCCCAATTTGCTTAAATTGTTTGCTGGTCAAGTCTGCCCATTGATGCAGGAAATTTTGATAAATTGAATTCAAGGCTGACTTTGCAGTAACCGGTTAAGTTTTTAAGTTGGTCAATTTAATACAATTTTTGCAACATTTCCATTTTACCATTTGATCAAATAAAAAATAATTTGAATAAACAAGAGAAAAGCAACCACCAGCATCAGCAGAGCTCTAGCTGTATATCCAGGTTGAATCTTCTTCAAGGCACAATTCTAGTGCTTCAAGCACCCATTACGCAGGTTCGAATTCATGTCCTGGCGTCGACAGGCAGCGAAAAAAGATAAATAGGGATGACAGGCCAGCAGCAAACAAGGAGGCAACGAAGTAACGAAGCCAAAGAAAAATTGCTCTTTCTAAGGGCCGAATACGCCCAAGAAGTTTTTTTGGCGTTCCAAAGCCGGTGGGGGGGGGGGGGCTACGTCAGTAGAGACTTCGTCCTCGTCCTCGTCGTCGTCAATATTTAAATTTTAAATTTCTTATTTTGCAAAACACGGCCATATTTATTTCTTCTTTTCGAGTTTTTCTCGCTCCCCTTTCTTCACGCTTATTGTACGTTCCAGTTTAAGGTGGACGGATGGACGGGATGGACGGACGGACGGGATGGACGGACGGACGGGATGGACGGACGGACGGAATAGTCGTCCTGCGCATATCGTCCACCGCCACCACCGTTTCTACCACCGCCCACAATGCTCTGGCGTTTTGTTTTATTATACAACCAAGCATTTTCCACCATTAATAGCCGCGGGGCATTACATTTTTAAATCACCCGCTTGCTCTGCTCTCTGCTTGGAAGGCAATGAAAAAGGCGAAAAGGCGTAGGCAAATGGGTTGGTGGGGGGTTGTGGGGTGTTTGGGTTGCGACGACGATGATGATGGCAATGGCAATGGCGATGGCGATGCTATATTTTAACTGCGGGAGACGGGTGGTGGACTGAGCAAAAAGACATTGGGTAGAAAGCTCTAAGAGAGGGAGGGAGAATGGGAACTCCCAGAGTGGAGTGGGAATGGGACATTGGCGCGCGCTCGAATCTAATGAGTGTGCTGATGTGACAGAGTACAGTTGAGTTCAAAAAAACTAAGTCTTATGTTCCATCAAAACAGGACTATAAATTACAACAACAACAATTTATCGATTTTGTGTTCATTGAGCACAAAGGAAGAAGCGAAAGCTTCTGTTCCACTAGCTAGTTATTATTTTATATGAAATTAAAAAGATTCAGTAAAGATATTGATATTTGCTTGAAATGTATGAATTAGCGGCAGACCCTTCATCGCCGACAGACCCACAGAAAGTGGAAGCACCTTTGAGTGCTTAAGACGTTCAACACGCTCAGTCCCTTTTGCCTTGCCTGATCACGGATCGCGTTGCAATTAAGGGAGCAGGACTGAGGGTCTGTGCTTCATAGAAGCAGCTGGTGACCAAACCGGACATTTCCGACCTACTGGGCGGCCAAGAAGTGCAGCTGGGAAACTGGTTTTCTCACGCATCCCTTTGCTCACTGTCATTGCTTACGGTACTCAAGCGGGAGCAGGAGGGACAGGGACAGAGACAGCAGGACAACGGCAGGACGTCAGGCTTGAAAATAGTAAAAGCTACCACGGCAAGTATTTAAATTTGTTTGCCGCTTCTTTTTCCCTGCTCAGCGGACACTTGGGCTTCCCGAGGGGGTTGCTGCTGCCTAGTTGAGTCTATAGGTCAGTTGCGGGCACGAACAATCATTTGCATAGCACCGGCCTTCAACCCATCCGAGATCGGGGCTATTACCGACGCGAGTACCGAGTACCGACTACCGAGCCAAGCTGAAGTAAAACAAGTCAAACCAGTCGGGTTGGGCTTATCGCATGTCATACACATATGTGTTTGCTTTTGAATTTGGTCACCAGTCCGGTCAGTGCAGGAGCTGGATGTGTGTGCGCATGTGTGTGACTCACTCAGTCAAATGCGTAACGTACCCAAAACAAACCACGTTCATTCGACGTTTGACTCTGCTATAAAGCAGGCATATGCGACGGCCAAAGTGGAAATCTTCAAAACATTAAAGACAGTTTCCAATTCTCCGCCAGACAAAGAAAATGGGAAGCAAGCGGAGCTTGCCCGGCAGTAAGAGACGCTGCGTCCGATTGCAAAATACAAACTACAAATGCTGCACAAATTCTTTCGCTATATTGATGCTGATTTATGAATATATATGTATATCGGAGATGTCGCCTAAGGTGCGGACTATTGTCCTATCGGACAATAATCGAATTCTGTCGCTTAAACATCTCCGACCCTTTTCTAAATCAGCATCAAAAGGTGAGTCGAACTAGCCATGTCCGTCTGTCCGTCCGTCCGTCTGTTGCAACGCAATGAAATGTGCGTAATAAGCAGAAGGACCCCACAAAGTATATATATTCGATTAAGTCATGTCTGTCTGTCCGTCTATCTGTCAGAAACTATAAAAGCTAGTGCCAAGACCGAAAAAAGCACGCCAAGTTCGATCAAATGTCAAAGTTTTGTTCATTCTTTTCTTCGATTACCATGGCTTGGTGCATCAGAAGTAAACAATATTATCTTGAAGTTATGCGCCGTTTGCGAGAAGCAATACGAAGAAAATGTCTAGAATTGTGCTTTTGAGAGATTTTTTGGCCAAAATCAGCCACCATATTCACCGGATTTGCTATATCTGACTTTTTCTTGTTCCCAAAACTAAAGCGACCTATTGCTAGAAGAGCGAAAAACCGTTCGCATAAGAAGTTATTCAACTCATCGTTTTACAGCTGTAAGCAGCGCTAACGTCAAATGGGTTCAGTGGTGGACTGCAGTCCACAACCAACAGGTTCGAGTCCCGCCCGCGTCAAAAATTAAATGTGTGCAAAATCTTTTTTATTATTTTAGATTTTGACTTTACATCAATATTGTAAGTATATAACAGTCGAGCACACTCGACTGGGCTTTGGTTTCGATATCATAACCCATGATTTGTCACCAAATTTGGGCCACGCCACCTTCCGCCCCCGCAAATCGATAAACCGTATAGCAAGCCCAGTTTTTGTGTGAATGATAACTATCACCACCTAAACGATCGCTGTATATTTGGTTCCGATCGGATAATAAACATAAAAGTTTTTCAACGTTCCATATAGTTTTGCACTGCGCCCACTGCAAGCAGACAAGCAGTGTTTTTCCAAGCAGTGTTTTTTTCCAAGAGGTGTTTTTTCCAACTCCTTGGACTGCTTGGCGTCTAACTGAAAATTATGTGTTGTTTATTATTTTTCTTTGAAAAACACGTTTACCAATAGCAGTTTTCTAAATCTGATTTTTTTCACAACCTTGAAACAGTCAACACTTGACTGTAGCCGTACTTGTTTCTGCTGCAATACTTTTCCTAATAATAGTAAATTATCGATTTGCGTGGGTGGTGCACCCACCAAAACATCATGTGAAATTTGGTGTCTCTAGCTTTTCAAACGGACAGACGGACAGACAGACAGACACGGCTCAATCGACTCAGCTAGTGATCCTGAGGTCTGCCACGCCTTCTGTTACATACATTTGTACAAACTTAGTAATGGTATCATTTTTGACCATTTTCAATGGTCGAATGGTATAAAAAACGAAAAGTCACCTTACTTTTTGAACACACACCTCGTATGGAGTCGGAGATGTCTCCTTCTGCCTGTTACATACATTTTCGGTTTAAACAAAGTTATGAGTAACGGGTATAATGACCTCGATAAGTGTATAAAAAAAGTATATTATGAATAGAAAATTGCATTAGATGACTGGAACTTTAAAATGCGCAAAAACTCTACTTCGGGATGAAACTTTTTCAATTTTCCACTAAGTTGATCGATCGATAATCAAGTGATTTCAGACCGAAGTCGAGTTTTAAATTCATGCAGCTAAACAACAAAGAACATATTTAATTGAATAACTTTTGTATTAAGGATCGAGTGGCCCTGTCTGAGGTTTGATTCAGAAAGAATTGAAAGAGTTGAGAGCTATAACGTTTATTGTTTATAATTATCATGACGTTAACGATCCCAAAGAATTCAGGTTACGAACGGATAATAAACGGGCATGATATTTAAAAGTAGGCATCAACAGTGCCGTGGAACTAGAGAATTTAATTAGAGAATTTAACTAAAAAAGACAAGAAGGTCTCATACCCTTGCAGTTACTCTAAATATTAAATCGGCACCTTAACAATATATCTGTGCAATTTAAATAAAATGTTTAATAAAAAAAAGTAAGGTAATTTTTTCACTTATGTTTTAATTTTATTAATTCAGCTGCAAACTTATATGAGGTCGAACCAGACCAGTCTGTTGTGCCGATGAGTATACATATTCACTTCAAAAAACGATTTTCAGATAAGTTGGAATATTATTTCTCTTTTTTTTATTTCTGTGCATTACTTTTCATCGTTTTCATCCCTGTGAATGCCGAACTAAAACATTCTGAATTGCGCTTGGCGTGGCATCGAAAATTTTAAATAAACTCGATCAGCCTTAAAAATAGCTAAGAGCTAATGGTCCTGGGCTTATGGTTTTTACCATATTGCCGATATGTCCCTTAAATGCTGGAAAGTTTTGTCAAAATCGAAAATCCAAGGGGATCCCAAGTTCCATCAAACAAGCTTCACTCATCGATCATCCACAACTTATTTATGGATTTTGTCAACATTTTCTGGGGTGGTGATCTTAATTGGCCGGTCCCCTTTTAACACGCGCATTCTTGCGAAAGCTAATCACTTATCGGCCCACCCTTGAGATCTTCTACGTAACAAACAAACATCTGTATTGTCGAGGGGGATTAAAAATACAGGTTATTTTTCGCATTAAATTTTAAATATTTTATGGAAGAATTTACATGCTTGTGTACTTAGTTGACTATTGATTAATAATGATAATTATAAGTCGTAAGTTTTAAAACTATTGTTATCTTACATACACTTGCATTTAGTACAGCGAACACTAAAATTATTTGTCTGCAAAATATTTTTATTAAATTTACATAGAAAGCCTACGATCATTTCTTAAATTCTATATCCCATTCTCTGTCGTCGTTCTGCATTTCTCTCGTATGCTTTATACAGTTAGTAGTCGCATTGCATGCTTCAGCTGATTTCTCTTTTGCTAAAATATCTAATTAATAAGCTAATTACATATATGTAGAGAATGTCAAAACTGTATACTCTCTGCTCTCAATTGATCAATTGATTATGAGCTGACAAATAAGATGGTAAATGAGACTGCCTTTTGTGCATCGATGCCGAAGAGATTAGTCACTTGTTTATTTATTCACAAAGAATGTGGGATTCGGTGAAAGATTCGGTGGCATGGCGATCATGTTAGCACCGGCCTGCTGTTGTAGTTGATGCTGCTGGCTTCTGGTGTTAGTTGCATAAAGTTGCTGTTGAAAGCTATGGTATTGCTGTGCATACTTTAGATCGTTAGACGAAGGCCCAACAAAGTTAACACCGACGCTTTGATTCCCGCTGGAGACTCCACCATTCCCACCAGCTGGTAGGAGATTACTGTTATTGTTCCCACTACCCAAAACTGCGTGACCTTGTCCTTGTACTTGCAACGGAGTCGGGCCTTGCATGCCAATGTTAGGGCCAACTTGAGTTTGGCACATACTGGAAGGCATCGGTTTGTGGTGATGGGGTCCCTTCGGTCCCTGGCCTTGTTGAGATGATGCGAATAGACCAGAAGTACTATTACAGGATCCTGTAACGTTGTTAAACATTACTGTCGGATCGTTACATTCCATGTCAGGCACAATATTAAATTGGCCATGCTGACGATTGGCAATGTTGCCCCCAGGTGCTTGCATCCGTGAGCCTAGCCCGTTATGCTGTCGCATGCCGTGTGGTCGCATTCCTCGAATTATTGATCCTTGTGTAAGACCAATCTCATGGCCAGTTAGTCCCCCACCAACCATTCCATTATCATCATCAATGCCAGGTAATTGACTACAGTTTGGGAAGAAGTTCATGCCCATTCCATTTGTATTGCTATTAGGATTATTTCCCATTTTGCCTTGCATATGCTGTTGTTGTTGTTGCTGCTGTTCACTGGGAGAGTTTAAATTAATGGGTCCAGGTGCAATCATTATGGATCCACCATCATTTGTGATTGCATGTCCTATTGGAGCCCCACCTCCGCCTCCGCCTCCGCTAGCCAATTGTGGGTTAGCGTAGCGCTGTAAGAATTCTATACTAGGTGGCATCCGAATATTGCTACCACTATTATTGCTACTGTTGTTGTTGTTGTTTTGAGACCGCACTGGCATATATTGTATTGTGTTCGGTGTGCTAGCTTTAACCTGAATGTTCGGGCTAAAGTTTTGGCCAAAATTTATAGGCATGCGACCCATCATGCGTGCACCCGGTTGCAAGATTCCATGAAAGCCCGGACCAGGCCCTGAACTAGCACCATCACGAACAACGCCATTGGGACCAGAGCCTAGACCGCAAATCTTTGGACTTAACATGCGCTGACCCATGATCGGGTTAATAGGACAATTACCAGGTGCGTTGCCCAAATTTCCATGATTCATTTGATCAATTCCTCCTGTTGAGTCTAAGCTTGGCATTATGCCGCTATGCTCAATATCAACTGAGACTTGGCCTATCATATTCATCCCGCCCGCGGGACTACCCACGCTAGATACACAACTAGTAAGCTGCTGTGACATCTGTGCCAGGGATGATATTGGATCAAAGTTTTGCGTCAATTTATGTTGGGTGACTCGATTGCTGCTGTTTGGATTAAGCGGCATATTATCGGAGCGGCGCACAAATTGTAAGGGGCCTGGTCCGCCTGATCCGCCAGGTCCACAATTTTGTCGCTGAATAAAAAAAAATTGAAATGTTAAAGTCAACAAGAATGCAAGGGATCGTAATTTACACTCACATCGAGGGGATTATTTCCACCGGGTCCTTTGAACGCGTTCATGGCAGTGTTTGGATTGTGTGCATGTAAGTTAAAATTGTGATTAAGCCCAGGACTAGATACATGGAACCTTGAGTCCATATTACTTGGCTCATTTAGATTATTTCCAGAACTTGGGTTGCTCACACCGTTGCCGGGTGAACGAAGACGCTGCGGACTTGGTCGAGTACACTTTAATTCAGCTGTAAAGTAATTGTATTTCAATAAAAAAATAAGTAAGAAAGCTACAGTCGAGAGTGCTCGACTGTAATATACCCGCTACCCAGCTGCTCGTACATCAAATTATTTGCGGAGCAATAAAGAATGGCTACAATCATATTTTGACCGTAAAAAGCCATGGACTTACAATATTTATGCAAAGCTCCAAATCTAAAATAAAACAAGTAAAGAAAGCTACAGTCGAGCGCGCCCGACAGTAAGACACCATTCGCCCAGTTTCGAAACAAATTATCCCACATTTAATTCCATCAAAAAACTCTGCACAAGTTTATCCGCCACACACACGCTACGGCTGAAACGAAGCATCGTGACGATGACGGAAACATGGATAACTTCTGTGTTTATTATCCGATTGTTACCAAATTTTCAGAGATCATCTGGCATTAAAATTGCGCTTGTAATCAATTTTTTTTCGATTTACGGGGGCGGAAGGGGACATGGCTATATCGACTCGGCTGTTGATCCTGATGTTGATGTTTTCACATGTATGTAAATACATTTTCGGTTTAAACAAAGTTATAATACCCTTCTACTCCATAGAATAACGGGTATAAAAACATTTTTTATTGACTTTGGTTAAAATTATACAAAACAATTGCTATAAAACTTGTTTTAAATGACATGAATGAAAGCTACACTCAAGCGCAACCGACAATAAGATACCATTCGCCCAGTTTCGAAAGAAATTATCACGCTTTTATTTCCTGCTGCACGCTGTAAATAATTTGGACACCTTTTGTCTCTAAATCCTACGAATTGTTCAAAATGTGTTTGGTTTCTTCAGCGCAGAGTTAATTTTAATTAGTATTTCACTTAATTGCAGAGTTGCAAGGGAAATTATATATTTTAGTGATCATTTGAAGCAGAACGTGTCGGGCGTTGGAATTGGCACCCAGAATTTGAAATAAGCTCTATCAGACTGACGGTAATCGACTGTGATAGTTATCCAACTTTGTAGTTGTGCTCCAGAAATGTCAATCGATGGCGCTAACTCGCTCTCACTCACTTAAATTTGAAATAAACTTAATCTGCGCATGGTTTACAGGAACCATCATGCCAAATTTGGTTTCTGTAGCTCTTGTAATCACACAAAATTCACATAGAGAGGCAGACAGACAGAAGGACATGGCTCAATCGACTCGGCTAGTGATCCATACATACTTTTGCCCAAACTTAGTATACCATGTTTGACCATTTTATAATGAGCGAATGGTATAAAAATGGTACTTTTAACATACGGTTTCTTTATAATAAATAGGAAGTTACCGGCAATTGACGTTGAATTGAACGATTCCAGGTCCTTGGGTGAAAGGTGAGATAATGGTGTACTGGGATTGCTGTTCAGCTGATGATTCAATACATTAGTCGAGTTCCCTCGATGGCGACTTGAAGGTGAGCCGTTATCGACCTGAAAACAATTTTTAGAAGTCGCTCCGCCCGTAGTTATGGCCGCAGTCGTACAGGTATTTCCCGATGTACTTGTTGCTGATAATTCCATGCTTGGGGAATTTGACGGCAATCCAAGCGCTCCAGCAGTACGGGGAGAAGGCAGGGAAAGGTTGTTTGGACTTGAAGGATTTGGCGATTGCGTAGCTATTGGGACCGAGGCAGATCGTTGAGTTGGATGATACGGAGGCGGAGGGCCCTGAACGTTGTTACGAATTGATGGGTTGGATGAGGTTGGAACAGGAACACCAGTGACACCGCTTACAGGCGGAATTACTAAGCCGGAACCCTGACTAACTGTACCTTGGCCTGAGGTAGATCCCGCAATTCCGGATGGTCGATTAACTCCTTTTCCGCTCTTCAATCGCTCTTCAAAAAACTGTTGTGGTATTTTGGTCCATTCAGCTTGGCTCAATCCACCTTGGGACACTGGTAAGCCTTCATGGCTAATCACGGCACCTTTGTCAGTACTAGCCGTCCCCATACCGCAGATGGCATTACTGAACGACCCTACGATTTCCGGAGAATTGACAGTCAAGTTCGATCTATTTATTGGTCCAGAACAATGAATTGCTGCAGGAACATGACAAGGACCAGGACTACGTCCTGGTCCAGGACTAGGTCCAAGTCTATGTCCTTGTCCAGGTCCTGGACCAGGTAAACACCCTGGTGCGTTTCCACTTGTACTTGTAGACGCAGGCGCAGGTCCATTTCCAGGTGTAGTTGCAGACCCAGGTCCAACACCAGATGCAGACGCAGGTCCAGGTGCAGGCCCATTTAAATTTCCAGGTCCAGATACAGCTCCAGCTCCGGGGCTTGGTCTAGGTTCATTTCTATTTGTAGGTCCAGACCCAACATTGGATCCTAGCCCAGCTCCAAGATCAGTTGGATTTCCACACCCGGGCACAGAACTGGCAACCGATGCTCCTGATGAGGCTATAGTTGTTTGTACATTGCCCTTTGACCCGCTATTACACGGGATTATGGCTCCCATTTCGCTAATGACATCGCTAGAAAGCGGCAATGCAATCGGCATAAGAGCATCATCCCCCAATTGTCCCTGTGCATGTTCTGATTTTTGAGCAGCTTGGACTTGTGCCTGCAACTGCATTTGGCGCATATGACTGTTTGCTGACCCAGACATGTTCATCATCATATTGCTTATAGCCCCGTCAGAATTGGTAAGCTTATCGTTTTCTGGAAACAGAAACTGATTCATTTTTTTTATTTTCGCCAATTGTTCTTCCCGATGCTGTCGTTGCTGTGGTGTGAGGTTCTCATCTGGCACTTTAACACCTTGCAAAGATATTATATTGTTATCAGTATTTAAATCTGTGTTACACTTGACCAATCCACTGACTACGCTGTCAACGCTTTCAATTAATTTCAACGCTTGCGAATCTGTTGCACCCTCAATGTGATTCCTATTGATGTTTGCGTTTGACTGGCTGCCCGTCTCCCAGCACATAAGGTCACCTTCATTTACTAGGGAAACAGCTGTTGAAGAGTCACTAAAACTGTTCCGCTTATTGCCAATGTCAGCCTGGTTGTTGAAGTGCGATTTAACTCCAGCTCCGCTCAGTTTCTGCTGCGGTTGAAGTATTTTGCCTAGATTCGGATTCAGATTTGTATTGTTAGGCTGTACTGCATTTAAGTTATGCCATGTCTGGCTTCCCGCCGGGACCGGCATTCCAAATCCTATAGAGTTTTGTCGCTGTAGCTTGTTCATTTTCATTGGATTCTTCATAAAGAAATCTTCAAGAAAACTCTTTGTCGCCGGCTGTGTGCAGTGATAAGCGATAATGGTCTGAAACTGTCCACTTAAAACCGATTCCGCACCTTTGTTTGCCAGTTGCGTAGAGAAGACAAATATGTGATTTTGCTGTTGCATGTAATCTAAACAGCTTCCTAGGGTATTGCTGTTTATAAAATTTCCAGGTCCGCTACTCGGTGAAGAATGGACACCAAGTGAAACACAATGCCCGTGCCCGGGACCGGGCCCATTGGTACCACTAGTCACATTTCCATTTGATGAGGATGATGCATCGGTAATTCGATCAGTATCCAATGTATTACCCAGTATGTTGCAGCCAGCAATATCATCGTTATTAAGGCTTATTGACGTTGATGCTTTCGTAGTATTTACATTAAGGTCAATTTTTACTAGATGCATTAAAAACAATATTAACTATTGGCTATATAAAAATCAAAAAGTGTGATCTACCTGGCGTCACAGATCGTTCGGGAATACCAATTGATCCAAGAGATCCAAATCCAACTGGAGACATGTTTGGTGAAAAGTTCTCTTCCTTTTTCATGTTTACTAGACTCCCCAGGAGATCGGCAGGCTCTTCCTTGATACTAGCAGTTGAAGTAACAACCGTTACGTTGCTTACCATGTTGCCTTTTACGCTGTTACCTTGACTTTCTTTATCTAACGAGGCGATTCCAGACACCGTTGTCAGCTTTTTAGTTAACATGCCTATATGGAATAAATAAAAACCCGTTACTTTGGCAATTCAGATCACGAGACATAATCAATTATTGTGTCAAAAGATTAACATTATATTAAATTTTTTGCATTATAGATTTATGTCGAATATAAATTACCACTCTCGTCATCCTTGTTGCCTAATTGCTTCTTTTTTCCCAATTCCTCCGGACTAAGATCACTCTCTACGATCTGCCCGAGATTGGCAGATACGCTGCTGCTGTTGCTGTTTGTATTTGAGTGTTCACTGCCAATTTGTGCATTATTAGTTGGCGAGTTGATGCTACTGGTTGAGTTTTGTCGTATAACAGCACTTGACCCTCCCCCTGCCGATGTTGCTCCTGATGACGTGCCGACGCCCGGTTCAACTGGTCCCGTAGATGACCCACTGCCACTGCTTGTGTTTGAGAGATTGGGGTTGATGCTACTGCTGTTATTATTATTATTTTTTATACATGCAGCGTTTTTTGCATGTCCACCCACTTCATCTAACATAGTTTTGCACTGGTTTTTTTCGTTCTCTATGTAATTACAAGGTAAACTTAATTTTTGTTTTTGTTTTATTATATTGGAATTGCCTAATTTACCTGGAGTTAGGGTGGCAAACTCTTCTATGTTCACCTGTGCCTTGGCCGTTTTAATACTGTCAACGGCTGTGATATCTGCTGCTATGTTAGTTACTTCTTCGGCAGTATCAGAATTTGCTGACTGGCTGGCGCCTCCTGTTGTTGTGGACAGCATTCTCAATAAGCCTACATAGAACACAAATGCATCAGAAACGTCTTATGCTGTTTCCATTCTATTTCGGTGGAGCTTTAAGCTCTTTAGATGCTCTACTTTAACACTTTCGTTTATATATGTATAAATGATTATTAATATTCCTTGAGAGTCCTGGGCTTTGCGAGCAACTTCTGCAAATTGTTCATGCAGTAATATTTGCGCATATATGCTCGTGTGTATTCCATGTATGCATTTGTGTATAAACACTTTACACTTCTCAAACAAAACAATTAAAAAAAATTCTGTATACACACAAATTCACACATACACATTTATGAATGTCACAATTTACGAGTACATTTTTCCAGCTTTTTCCGGTGTAAATAAAAACTTAGTTGACAATTGCTGTCATCCAGATATAGCATAAATGTATATACAGGGTTTGAACCTAAATTATTGTTTTTGTATATTAACTATTAAGACAAATCGCAAAGCCACTTGGCACGCTCTTCTACAGAATAGACGCATGTGTTAGAAAATGCCAAAATACTTTTTGGGTACGATTGCGTGCACAATACGGCTGCAAAAGCAATAATTTTGTAACGAGTCAAAACAAGTTAACTCACTGTTACTTGTAAGTAAGTTATCGAGTTATTTTGTTTTTTTATGAACGCTTGATTTGAAGATTGACTCTAATAGAACTGGATAGAATAACATTTACGGGACATAGCTTCTAATAAGTCTCAGAATAACATAGAATGCGCTAGCAAGTAAGTACTTAAAAGCTATAAAAGCCTCGATGATTACTTCTATCGATAGTAAATGATAATAATAGCCTGCAAATAGAGATGGATTCGATCTGTATTTGGTTTTTCCTTTTTAAATCGATTTAAGCCGATTTCACTAACTCCGGGGAATTTTTCAGTTTCTGTGGCGCCAAGACAACAATTGTTTTTTATAAAACTCAACGAAGTCAAACGAAAATACTAAGAAAATTTTTTTGATTTTTGGCCTATTTTAGGAGATATAGTCCCCAATTTCGAATCAATTTGCAGCCTAAAATGACTAGTGTGACCAGCTTTCAAAAAACTTTAATCACCCCACGTAGAAATGCATGGCCATGGTCTCACTGTTTCACTTACAGTTTCGCACGCGCGATCAAACACTAACTCATTCTATACAGCATGCGCCTAAATTGAACGTAATCTGCTTATTTTATTTTGTAACAAAAAGAATAATTGACTAATGTTTTAGTCCACGCAATTAAAAACAAACCGCCGCTGAAAAAAAATATTCCCAATAGGGTTGTAAGACTCTGAACAAAGCTAATCAGCTTTGAACCTTTATATAATATGTCGAAATCAGACGAAATATATGGAAAAGACATTGTACAAGCCGAGCAGAAGGGGGGGCATACTGTAAAAGTTCTCTGCAGACATTACCACGCATCGTTTACATTTTCCGTCGATTGCGTCTTTGGCTGCACCACTTTTTTTGATTTACAGGGGTGACAAAAACAAAACCTTGTCACCAAATTTTGGTAGATCTAGCTAAAATCTAGATTTTCCCACAGACAGACGAACATGGCTATATCGACTCGGAAAATATATACATTTTATGGGGTCGGAGATGTCTCCTTCTGTCTGTTACATGCATTTTCGGCTCGAACAAAGTTATAATACCTTTCTACTCTATAATAAGCGGGTTTAAAAAAAAACCATGGAACACGGCATATGGCAGGAAAATGGAAAATTATGTCTTACGTAGCGATCACATCCACATCTGTTTGTCTATCAAAGAAGAAAGTTGAAAGCTTGTTAGACCAAAGATTTTAAAACAAAAAAGAAATGCAAACAATTGCTGTTGTTATGCAACAGTCCACAATGCAAATGATTTTTATGGCAGCCATATTTTAAAATCGTCAGATTTTTATACAATTTGGCTAAATTGTATCTTCGCGTAGTTTGTTGAATTTTTTCATCTTAAAAAACCATTATCGATGTATCGGTTCGATTTGGCTCGATTTTCAGTTTATTTACAGTGTGTAATAATGAGCATGTATATCAAGTTTAATTAAGATAGCTCTAAGAGATTAGTTTCCGTTGCAACAGAGAGACGGATAGACGGACCTGGTTAGTTTGACCCCTCTCTTGGTTCTGATTAAGAATATAAGAATATGAGTATCTTAGATATAAATTTTGCTAAGCACGTGTAAATGTGCTCATGATTATATGGGTTAATGGCGGACTACAAATCAAATAGCCATGGACGAAATATACTTAAAGACAATGCGTAGGCCGAGAAAAAGGTGGACACACTGTAGACTATTTATGCGCTCTCAGCTGCGCGATCGTTTCTATTGTGCTTTCGCTTTGCTGCTGTCATAGACAAAATAAACTGAAATCTACAAAGTATTTTTTAGTCTACGGGCTTATCGAAGTGTTAAATTAATTAATTTCGATTACTAAAAGAACGCCCATGGTAATGATACTATAATTTTTAAAACCGTCATAGTAGTCTGGCTAGTAAGTTATGCTAATAAAACAGCTTATTACTTGTCGCCCCCGATAGTGAGATACCCATCGTCGGATCGTAGAAAATATCGTTACATATTCACAAACCATTTTCAAAAAACAAAGACTCTCACACATATGAATGAAAACAGGGCTGAACTGTTAGAATGGAATGCGTTATGATAAGCGAATTTTACTCATCAGTTAGCTTAAGCATGAATATGAAAGCAAAATGAATAATAAGGTGAGCCGACTGGCATTTATAATATGTATCAATAGGTAGGCTCCCAAAAATATGTAATATATAATATAAAATAAATCGTACAATCTAGGGGATTTATTTATATTTATGTAATATGTAGTTTATTTTTAAATTTGACTAGAAATATGTAGTTACATTTTGACAATTTCTTATTGTGAGATCCTCGTGCTTCGCTCGCAGTTTATGTAAGTATGTATGTATGTATATACATATGTACATGGATATATGAATGCGTGCATTATTACTTAGTTTTTGTAACCCTAGTAAATAAGTATATTGCCTTTCGAAAACAGTTTTCCCTACTTACGCTTATGTAATGAAGGCTATAGGATAAGTGATTTAAAAATTAAATCTGATCAAAATTATAAAATAGGGAAAGTACAATAAATAACAAATAAACAACTTATAAAAACAATAAATACAAAATAACAATTGGTATTACAATAATACCACCCGTAGTAAAGACACCAAGCTCCACAACGAAAATTTCAACTAATTATTTGGTAATTGTCTTTAATTGCGCCTTTTGTTTTCAATGTAGCTTTATCAACAAAGAGAAGTTAGTTTTACTTTTGATTTGTCCAAGTTTTAATAGCCTTGCAGCCTGTGTCTTTAGTATCCGAATATTGTTTCTCTTGTATCTGGGATATACATAGGTTAAGATGGACTCGGCAGATAACCTGATTAGCAATATACTTTCTATATTGTTATAAGCAAAATCCGAAAAAATAACAGGCTACTAAATCTACAGTCGAGCGCTTTCAGTGGGAAGCTGCAGGACTGCTTCTCATTAAATAAAAAACCTTTGCAAACCATAATTTCAACTTCAATAGCAAAGTAAACAGGCATCAGAGCTCAGTCAGCGCAGCTCGGAAACACGAAAATTCTAGCTTCACTTACTTTTATATTAATTTCCTATCTGTTTTTCATTCAGTGTACTTTGTTACAGATCGTGCTAGATTATTCAATAAAAAAAATATAAAAAAAAATAAAAAATGAAAATAAATAGAATGGGACAATAAAACTATACATTCTTAAAGAGCATTAGAGCCTGGACAGATGATAATTTGGAAAAATAAACTGGTGTTCACGAGGCATGGAAAGAAAATGGACGAATGAGGTTTCCTTGGCAATAGCAGGTATCTCACAAACCACACCTATATGTACTTTATGTGGTTCGCCTCGCCTTCATCTGCCTGTTACTTTTTTTGACTACTTTTAATGGTTAAAAAGTGTGCATATTTTTTTTTGTATATTTTGCTAAATTGCTTTTGGACTGATTTGATTATTTAACCCCTTAAAATATAGAATTGCATTAACATTTGCACCTACACTATCGAAATACACGATAATAGACAATTACCAAATAATTATATCGAAATATCTTTGTGCAATAACTTACATCGTTTCGCCGAAAGTACAAAATATAAAGCGTGTATATACTCCTCCAAGCTCTCTAACAGTAAAATCGGAAAACATTCAACGTTAGTGAACCCACGATTCTTTAAGTTTTGTCCCATCTTGAAAAGATTTTGAATCAAGTTGAACAGACGTTAATCTAACTGATTCGGCGTTGTCCTGAAAACCCTCGATTTCGTCTGTCCGTCTGTTCATATATTCAACGCAGTCGTCTTCGGATATGTCCGACTGTTGAAAAGAAATGTCTGGCGACCATTCAATCGGTGCTAAGGCAAAGCTTTGATAAGATCCGTTTGCGTTGTTTCCGACACACTGAAATTGCGATTCCGATTTCAATTCTAGTTGAAATAGTCTTAGATCGCCGTCGTCGTCTACCTCTTCTTGCTTGAGAACCAAGTTTGTCTTTATTGGGCTTGTGAGGTTGCTGGGCTTTCGCTGTTTCCCCGTTTGAATTTTCCTAACATTGCCAGAATTCACAGCCAGATCGCATAGAACATTGGCTTGTTTGTTGTTTAATATTTCGTTGCGTAATCGAGTTCGATTATGGCTACGAATTCTGTTGCAAGTATGAGTGCGAGTACGGATATACGTGCGGGTGCGAATAAATGGAATGTGATGTTGAGAATTTAATTGAAGCTTGGGAGACATAAGATTGCCATTATGTCACAACATGTCATCGTGTTCGGCACTCTCGTGATCGTCGACCAAGAAATTATGATGCCCTAACGCCATTTCCATGTCGGCTCCGTCGTCAAAATTGTCCAAAGGTGACATGGCCGTCGTGTGCAATCCACTGTAGTGAGCATGCTCCACAACATTACCCTCTTCCAACTCCAGCTCCATCTCTTCAGACTCTTCTTGCTGCATGATGCCATGCGAATGCCGGCTGGTCATATGCTGCACATTTTTTGTATCGTCGTCACGCCATTTATCCATGGAGCGGCGTCGCGCATTCATAAAAAAATTTCCTACCGTAGTAGGCTCAAGTCCTAGCTGTCGTGCAATGGTCACCTGCATCTCCTTTGAAGGCCTCTTGGTTTCCTAAAGAATGCAAAATAAAAAAGGTTACTTAATGAGCTTATAGCCCGAAAGATCGTTTACCTTGAAAATTGCTTGTAGTGTTCGTCTTTGAAGATCCGTGAAGACTAGACGCGGTTTTTTGGGCTGCGGCATTTGTTCAATATGCGGCTCTTCCTTACGCCGACAGCTCCCACTTGCAAGAACTCCGTCAGTCCTCGGTAAGCCTGATGCAGATGCACCCAAAATGTCTGCGCATAGAAAGAATGGATTAACTTTAAGATTAAGGCATCTGAACTGGAGATAATTTATTACCATTTGCTAAGCTAGTGACATGTGAGTCCTCTGTTATGGAGTCTACTAAAACAATATCCGATGCCGGCGACGTAGACGTTGTTCTTATTGAAAGTCCGCTTACACCTGCACTTGCCGTCGATGTTCCTGTAACAATATTAGATACTCCAGAGGCGATTGCTCCTGCTGGTCGCTGCGGTATTTGTGCGGCAGCCATACGCAGTGCCGACATCCGCTGAAACTCAGGCTCTTGTAGCCATTTGAACATGCGCCGAAAAGTCTCTCGACCTGATTTTAGCTTCGACCATGGTTTGGGGTTTCGCAGTAGATCCGAGAGGGTGCCCTGCGATCGACATAAAACACGCTGTGCAAAGATTGCCTGCGGTATGCTGTAACGTTTAAGCTCTGCCGAAATACGCTGCGCCAGTTCTTTGGTGTTTATCTCCTCCATGTCATTGCTATTGGAGCGATTGTTCGCCGCAGTCCCAGCGGCGGAAGCCGTTCCTGGTCCGGATTTAGGGGATTGTACAGCCAACTTGGGCCGTGCTTGTTGTTGTTCACCGATAAAACCATTCATGTGATTGTGGTGAAGGTGTTGCTGGTTACTGTTGCAAACGCTATGGCTGTTTCTAGTAAGTTCATTAGAATCAACTTTAGCTCCCGCCTGCAGCAGTGGCTGTTGCTGCTGCTGCTCAGGTTCGTTTCGCTCCCCAGTGTCACCAAGGCCAACAGTAATAGAGCCATCTCTGCCAGGTGGCGGTGTCGCAGTGAGTGAGACAACAACGGGCAAGTCGACTGAAAGATTTGCTACGGATCCGTTAATGTTCGGCAACGTAACAGTTGAAACCGGTGAATGTAAGGACATTGAAATCACGGAACTAGCGGAAACAGCCGAGTGTGGACTAAGTGTTGGGCTGTGTTGCATGCATAACTGGGAGCTACGTCCGCCTGTGGAACTGGTCGAAGAAGATGTGGACATATTTAGCTCATGGTTGTGGTGGTGTGTACCGAAAGACGATTCATAATCGCAGACAACAACGCCATCGGTAATACGACTTGGGTGCGAAAGTCGAATGACTTGTTTTTGTACTTGTTGCTCGCCTTGACTTTCCTGCATACTTCCATGTTCATGCATGTGTAAATGGTGGTGTAGATGCCTTTGTCCTTGCTCTTGCCCATTTCTATGACTATGCTCATGCGCTTGATCATGTCCATGACTATTTCCTTGCTCAATTGTATCTGACTTATGCAAATTGATATTAATATTATCTTGCAGTGGTGGTGAATGCGAATGGGGAGATACCTGACCAGGGATGGGCGAAGGTACTGCGGTACTGTGAGCGTGCAATTCGCATGAATCAACCATGCCGGAAAGACCGTGAGTCGGGGAGCTGGCGTAGTTGTGAGGCGGAGTTGAGATCATCGAAGGTAATTTGTCGTAGGAAGAATACGGTGACTGAACTCCACTGCCCAATCCGCTTAAGCTTATGCTGCTAAGAGAGCCAGGATGCGGAATGCTGGGTAGGCTGTTAAATGAGCCACAATCATTGCTGGATCCATCGGCTGCATTAGATCCATTTCCACAGCTCATTATTCTGCCGGTCGGCGTAACGCCTTCACTATTAACAGACGAATTGACGCTGCCAGAGATGTGATCCCCCGCATACGCAAATTTATCAGACATTGTTGATATAGGCGGAAGTGGTTGGATAGGTGTTAAAGTAGCATACGACGTTGGGCTGAAACCCGTCGGAGATATGCGATTATTGACCGATGTCAGCGTCTGATAGGTGTTGCGCTCCAATGTCGGACTAAGCAAATCCCCTCTATGATCCACAATATCATGATGATTACGCTCCCGGTCATGGTCATGCTCCTGATCGTCATCCTCTTCCTCCTCATCGATATCTTCCTCATCTGCCTGCACGATAACCGACAGCTCGTCCCTATGATGGTTTATCCCTAACTGGATAGTTCGCTGTTGTTGTTGCCGTTGATGCTGCTGCTGACGATTGATTAAGTGGGATGCAGTGACAAGCCGATTGCTATACTGCTGCTGGTGATGTTGGTGGTGTATCTCCAGAAGCTGCTGGTGATGTTGGTTCAACGTAACCTCCTCGACACCGCCATCGGAAGATAAATCATCTATGGCGCTGACGTGGATACTAGACATGCTGAGATTAATATGCGGACTAGTACGTCTACGGGTATTTCTGTTGCTTGCATTCTCACTACTATTTCCGTTACGGATGTCAATGCTAGACCCCACCTGGCCATCATCTGGCCGCATAATAAGCAGCTTTTGTTCCTGCTTGACGGCAACGATTTGTGACGCTGGGCTTACCGTTAGACTATCCAGACTAATTTCAGAGCCGACAAAATCGACTGGGCTGTCCTCGACCAAATGTTCCTGTCGCGTTTGATGTAGTGGCAGCAGAGACAGCGGCAGACTTCGGCCAGTCTGCAACTGTAAATGTTGAGGCACTATCTGATAAGTTGTTTGAATAGTTTGGTTTTCATGATCCATGCCGCCGATTACCATGACCACGGAGCCTGACTCTTCGTCGTCGTGAATGCGGCTGTCATCACTAGTCGCGATTAGTGTTTGCAATGTGCTATTGAGTGCTGTCGGTGAGGCGACATCCTGCACATCAGTGCGCTCCACGTAGCCAATTACAGCCTCGTCGCTCTCGCAGTTAGACTCATGCGCCTCATGCGGCCTGTTTCGAAGTCTTATAAGCTCACCTGTTTCGTCAACCAGCTGCTGACCGAACGGTGCTTGGGGATTGACATTATCGTTGATTGATTCCATTCCACCTCTTTGGCGCCAAGACTCTTCGGACTCGGACTCTAAATTCAAGAATCCAGATCAGCAGTAGCTGAACTGTAAACTAATGTGAAGTGAGTTAACAAGCATTTCTTCAGGTGGAACAATATGAAAAAGGTATGTATTTTAGGTATAGAGTTCCTCCTAAAGTTAAATCCTTCAAAATGGGTTTCCAAAAAACCACCAAAATAAAATTGAGGAAATTAAAGCTTTGTTTTATGCATGACAAAAAATTGCTAAAAATATAACCTGCAGTCCCAAAAATACCAAATCGCAATAGCCTTGCTTATCTGCCCTGAAAGATATGCAAATACATATTGTATATGTATATTGTATTTTATATGTATATGCATATATGCATGCCTATGTATATTTATGTAGTATTTTGACTGTTTCACTGTGTTTGTGTACATGTGTGCATTTCTAATTTGTTGTCAGCAGCCGCAGTAATTCGGACCGTTTTGTTTTTGTCGTATCCGTTGCCATCGTCGCCATGTCTTAAGGGTTGGTTTCTGGTTTGAAATACGAATATACATACACATACACACACTCATACAACTGGGAGTGTGTAGTATTAGTAGAAGAATACCCTACAACATATACATATACATTAAAAATACACAATAAATATACATATGTATATCTGTGAAAAGGTCCAAATGCTTCTTCAATCACCCAGTCATTTGAAAAAATAAATATATATTTTGGTCTCGCCTATTTTAGAATGTTTTGCGTTATCTGCAATATTACACAAACACGTCGTATCTATGTTTATTTATTTGCTATGTGCGTGCGTGCATGTGTGTTTTTGGGGGTTTCTAGAGTGGTAGCTTTTCACTCTTTACACATTCAATATTATTCTCAAAATACTCCATTAAAATTTAAACTTACCTCAAGGTTTTCACAACATATTTGTCTACATCTTTGCTTGCGTCTGCGCTTCTCTGAATAACAGGAAGCTACAGCGCCATAGTGCTCTAAATCAAAAAGTTTGTCTCTGTATTTAACTATTTCCTTAATTCAAACTCTAACTTTGGACTGCACACAGCTTAGTATATTTGTCAGGCACTCGGGCACACACAAGCCTGTTATATGACCATATGACCGTGGGCCCGCACGTTTCACGTTCTCAAAGTTTCGGCCTCACACAAAATATACCCAATTCGAACTGAATTCAACTGAATAACCAGTCACATGTACATACCAGCTTAAGCTGAATTACCGCCAGCAGCGCTGTTTCACAGCAAACGCTTCCTCTACCCTTAAATCAACCTCTTCCAACCTAACCAACCACCCCTTCGCTCAATTACAGAGTTGCCACCTTATTTTTCTTCTCCTGCCAGCACTCTTTACACCAATCTTGGTCTAGGGGCAAGCAAATTGTTCCCCACTTAATTAATCTGCTTGCAACTGTCCAAGCCGATCTTACCTAGATTATTCACGCAGTTATGTACGCTGGAGTTACGTTGCAATAAGTTCTCTTCATATGGCAACTTTTTAGCTTACCCCTTGGCGTATTTGCAGACCTCATGCGCATGTCCAAACTTTCCGGTTTTTCACCCAAACTATGTATTACCAAAAAGTGTGCTGTACGCCTTCTTTTCTGTTGATTTGCATTATTGCAGACGGAAGTTAAACACAGAATTAAATTAAAAATATTTTTAGATTTGGACGCCCTACAACCCTTCAAATAGAACATGAACTTTGATTACTTTTACTTTACTTTTGTTTAAGTGCGGACGTAAATTGTACCAAATTGTACTCTTAAACAGAGGCGCATATTTTTTTATTAGTATTTCATCTATTAAATTTGGTCTATATTTTCAGAAAATGCATTTAGATTTGATTAACAAAATTTATTAACGACTAGATATTTTACAGAATATAATTTTGATTTGATCAAAGTCTGTATTTTTATTTGCACGAAAATTCAGTTTGCTTTACGTGGTGCCTAACAGAATAGTAAACATTTAAATATATTTTTGTGTTAGGTGATCCTAGCTCAAATTCATTAAAATTTAATATTAATGTTGCTTTTTATCCATTTATATTCTCATTAAAGAGTTTTTAACTTTTAACTTGCGGTCAACGAGCACTCTTAAAATACAATAATCAATGTAACATCCATCAGGCAATAACTAGGGTATATGTATTTTTCATTTAGAGTTTTAGATTAATGTATCTTTCAAGACTTGTCTATGAACAAGGTACAAGTTTTTTTTCCTACCCGTGTAGTAGGTGTATAGTATTAACTGTGGTGTGTATCAGAGACCTACATTGACTAACCAAAATTGGTTGTATACCGCAAATGTATTTAGCTTAAATTGGGTTAGCTGGGTAGACGTTAAGAAAGCAAGAATCGCAAAATATGCGGTACACCGCAAAAAAATGGACACCCCGAAAAGTTCCAAGTCACTCAAACATTTTGAAGTCAAGTAATTGTTGCGTTAAAATACCCAGCCATCGCATTTTGCAGTTGTACCTCATAATTTGCTGTAACAATTAACAAAAAACAAATCGGATAAAAAATGTAAACCGCAATTAGGCAAGAAGGTTGAGTATGCAGGTCTCTAGTGTGTATTAATCGGTACTTTAAGCTTTAACATTCGTATATGCTATTGTTAAACATTACTGAAACGATACTCAATCACATTTCATATTCGATCAATTGACAGTAAGCGAGTTTTAAAAAGAAATTAGTGATTAATCCTATATGATTTAGTACTTCTTCGCGTTCCTGTACTTGATTTTAAAGAGACATTCAATCAAAGTTCAGACAGAAGATGTTACGTTGCGCCCACTGTCGATCGTCAGACTGGATGCCCGCATGTTAAGCGAAGCGAGGGACAAGTTGCTTCGGTAAACCGATTTGGATTTGGATGTTGCATTTGCAGTCAAGAGTAAATCTGTGTTATCAATGCGGGGCATGGACCTGTTCTTAAGACCATTACAGAAGATCTTATCAACGTTTAAGGTACGTGCGGCTAAAGGAAGGCCAACAGGCAGAGGCTGCACGGATTCGCTGTTAGGCGTCAGAAAGGCCCCATCTAACGCAAGGCTGTTAGCGTTAAGGGTTACTGTCGTAATGCTGCTTCCATCAAAGTTATCGTTCTCCAAAATGCTTCCACTATCGCAGAGATGAAGACGGGAGCTCAGTAGTTTGTTGCATGCAGGACACGAGCGAACCAGATTGTTTTTATCTCGACGCCGCAAGATATCTCGGGCACATCTTTCAAAATTAATAAATACCCAAATACTCGTCAAAAGCTAACTGGGTAATGCAATTAACTTGCACGTAAAATAATCGAGGTAACCTTCCTTACCTGGAGTGAAGTATGTGCGCACATGGCAACGCTTCCAAGCTAGCAGGTTGTAATCCGAACACATTACCACAGGCGCCGCAAGTGAGACCCAGCGCCGCGTCTGTTTGATCCGCCAATCGAAGATGCGTATTGCACTGATCTTCGTCACCCAAGGCGCGGTAAATAAGAGCTAGTCTACTGCGAATCTTGCGGACAAGCAGCTTTAATTTAAGAAGTCTTTTGTAACAATCATAGAACTGAAACCTAAAACCGATCTGCGAAAAGTTGTCATACCTTGGCCCCAATTGAGCTTGCTACCTCCAATAAACGCGTATTGAACTCCAAAGGACGGCAATTGCAGATCTTGTTTTGCAACCGCAGAGTCTCCAAACATCGCGCTGCCCCATCCATTGCCTCCATCTGAGCCATGCGATCGCCTAGAGTTGCCGACGTGCCCATTGCCTGTTCGTACTGACGGAATGCCCTCTAGGGAAACATAATTTAATGTATTTGAAAACGTGTGTTTATGAGTATATATAATATAATGTATGCATAACCGTGAAAATAAAAAACAAGCGGCAAAAGCTGCAGTAAGTGCGCCCCACAGTAAAAAAATCCTTTTCCAAATTTAAAACAAGTAAGGAAAGCTACAGACAAGCGCGCCCGACCGTAAGATACCATTCGACCAACTTCGTAGTTGCACTAACTAGTACTAACTCGCTCTCACACACACATTAAGGCTAAAACGATGCAGACGATATGTTGTAATGACGCGGGCAACGGAACTTTGAAAAACTTTTTCTTTTATAACTTCTGTATTTATTGCCCGTTTGGATTGTAATTTGGGGATTGGGTGCATATTATCAGCATCTTTTCGTGTTCTAAAGCAGAAATCTGTAATCTGAATACTTAATATTTGTGAATTATCGATTGCGTGGGCGGTGGTCGTGGCACCTTAAATTTGAAATAATCTTTATCTGCGCATGATTTACAGGAATCATCATGCCAAACTTGGTGTCTCTTACTGTAATACTTTCCTTAATATTCGTAAACTATCGATTTGCGTGGGCGGCGGCCGTGGCACTCCAAATTTGAAATAAACTTAGTCTGCGTATGGTATACAGGAACCATCATGTCAAATATGGTGTCTCTAGCTTTTTTAATAGCTGAGATCTCGGCGTTTATACAGACAGACGGACGGACGGACATGGCTATGGTATATCGACTCTGCCATGTCTCCTTCTACCTGTTACATACTTTTGCACAAACTTAGTATACCATTTTTGACCATTTTCAATGGTCAAATGGTATAAAAAACTGTTCAAAATATACAAACATTTCTCAACAACAAAGTCACTTGCGCTTACAGCCTCAATATATGAAAAGAGAAAAAGCTTAATACATAAACAATATAAATAAGATTAAAGTTTAAATTATATGATGAAACTTAAAATTTAATTTAGTTCACAATTTCAAAATTTAATTAATCAAATTTGAAAATCCGCTACTCATAGAGTAGGGGGGGTTTTATAACTTTGTTCAAACCGAAAATGTATGTAACAGGCTCAGGATCAACAGCCGAGTCGATATAGCCATGTCCGTCTGTCCGTCCGTGTGAATATCTAGATCTTAGCTATTACAAGAGCTAGAACTTCCAGGGTCAAAATATGATTGAAGCCGTTCTTTATTGTTCTGCAAATTTTGATGTATGAGCAGTTGGGAGCGGGTATTTTACAGTCGAGCACACTCGACTGTAGCTTTCTTACTTGTTTAAATCGAGAATTTTATTTGATTTTTATTCCGGGAAAAAATCAAAGTTTAGTCGATTCAACATTTGCTGCAATAGATTGAGGAAAACCCAGAAAAATCCAATCTGAGTACAAAAATTAAAGTATATGTTAAGAATAGAAAGTTTGATAAAAGATAGAGAAGACTCTGGGTTGAATAATCCAAAAAATGTATAACAATCAACACGGAGATCACGAAAAGGCTGTTATTATTGGTACAAAAGTACAATGACAGTGGCTGAAAATTCCGATTTACTTTTGAAGGTATAGTAAACTTAAACTGACTAAGAAACAATGGAGTATCGGCCTCATGTCTTATTGGTTTAATAATAAGCTTAACACTCAACATAATATAACGATTAGTTAAAGAAGGTAGGTTAATCAAAAGAAACCGATTATAATAAGTTGTCAGATCTATTCCCGAAACCCAGTGGAAACTACGCAAAGCAAAAAAAAGTACTGCGGGGACCACACGCCAGAGCCTATTCTAGAATCGGACGTACAAGGAAAGTCTTATAATTAAACCAAGAACATGAAAAGCATTATTTACAATATCACGTGACGACTAAATTTCAATTTTTTATCAAAGAGAATGCCTAGATCATTTACTTTGGTTACCCTTGAAGTTGTTAAAAGAATATCATAACATTACTCTAAAGAAGTGATGCCATGTCTAACAAAGGATGCTAGAGATCTTCAGGTAGAACTAAATGATTAATTCTAGTAATAGTGTATTGCAGTACAACATCAAAGTATAAGATCAAGCATTCTACCACTAAAGCTTAATATAGTGTAAATCTGAAATAAAGGAAGTTCGGAAAGTGCTGTAACAATGAATGAAAATTAAATCTGATAGATGTAACTTCCATGTAAATTCTATTAAATGAATATTTTTGAAATTAAATTAAAATCTTTATCAGATAGCTTGGGTGCAACAGATTAGATAGAACACAGGTCGTCTATAAATGGAAACATCTGATGAGGGAGGAATATAAGAACAAGTTATAAAAGTTCAAATTGCATGGGACCATTAGCAAAATAGGATATCTTAATGAGGGGCTACTCGACTGAAACTTTCGTTCAATATATATACATTAACTCTCAGTACATACATCAATGTCCATCTTTTTACGGTAAATATCTCCCATCACGCGAATGCTGCGTGTATATGTTGCCTGATCTCCAGAAATGAGGGAGAGCCGCGTTGCCTCCTATAAAATAATATAAAGGATTAACTGCTATGAATTAGTGGATTCAGGAAAATTTTTTGCCGCATTTACCATGCAATAGTCATGAGCATCTCCAAGATCACCTTGCTTTCTTAGTGAAGCTGCCATTCGCAAGAGTGCAGCCCGATGATGACACGAATTGAGGTCACCCAGCTGTAGGGACCGTGATAAGTCGTACGCCTTGGATGCATACGTTGCACTTTTGTCGTTGTCTTGTAATCGACCAAAGAGTTCAGAGAGCGCCACGTAAACCTGCAACTCCAGTGAAGGATCCCCAATAGCAGTAGCTATTTTGTGTGCTCCTTGCAAGCCTTCTAAAGCTCTTGAAAACCCACCCATTTCCAAATAAACCCGTGCCACTGTTAAATGCACTAGCCCACTCCGACACTTCGTTCCCGATTCATTATAAAGAGAATGGCGAGCATAGGCTAGAGCACGCTCTAGACCACCCAAACTGGCATGGGCACGGCTCAGGTTAAGGTACGTCTCAGCACGCATATTTGGAGAATCAAGTTCTTCGGATATACCCAGTTGCTGGTGGGCAAAGTCAATGGCATCTCGAAACTTTCCCCAATCCATATGTGCTTGATACAAATAGCCCAATAACTGAAAACAGTCCTCGCGTCGGCAGGTGCTCTTTAGTGCGCTTCGCCAAGTACGCACTGCAGCTGTTTGGTTGTGTTGCTCGTAAAGTCGAAGACCGCGTTCAATCTAAATATATGTATCACTTTTTCAATATATCTACATATGCCTATTTACATGTGCTTACCTTCCGTCTGGCTATGTACTGCTGTAAGCTTCTTTGACAGGCCAAGAAACAACTAATCATAGAATTGACTTGGCTAGAACGGGTCGACATGCTACGACGAACCCACAGAGAATGAGAGCAGTCATCCTCAGGGCTGGAGCCATAACCAGCAATCCGCGAGTAACTTTCATCGAACTGACACAGATCTACACAAGAAAATCTACAGTTAGCAAGCTGTTATAATGTTTCGATATCCGAAAGAGATGTTCGGATTTCATAATTTTCATTTTTGACCATTTGAATTATCTAGCAGGTACCGCGAACCATCGGGGGACGCCAATAGATGTGTAGCCGACAAGTTATGACTTTGTGGAATGCTAACGGAGAAAATCAATATTATTTTTATACACAGGTATATATATGTGCATATGAGCAATAAAGTAATTTATTTTCAGTAAACCTCTATAGGTATACCTACCGTAGCAAGTCCTTGGAAGCAATGCTATCCCATGACATGACTCTTATTTCTGCAGGGTTTATGAAATATAACAATATAATGTAGAAAAACAGGTGAGAACGATGACTAGCCATTTCAATAATTAAATCATAACTCCCCAAATATTGCCACATATAAAGCGCATATAGGGGCAATAGTCAATTATTTACACCAAAGGGTCATTTTTATACCATATGAGTTTGTGGAAAGGATTGTAACAGGCAGAAGGCGGCGTGGCAGACCCCACAATATATATATGTGATTCTTGCTCAGGATCACTAGCCGAGTCGATTGAGGTATGTCAGTCTGTTTGTCCGTCTGTCCGTTTGAACGTCTAGATCACAGCTATTAAGAAAGCTAGAAACACCAAATTTCATATGAAGGTTCCTGTATATCATAGGAAAAGTATTGAAGTTACAGCTTTCTGCTTTGGTATGAACATAGATAAATGCAATAAACCCAAAAGTTATTCATGTTAACGTCTTCAGTAGCTCCAATGTTTGCACCTTTGCAGCATATCGTGACCTCATCGCCCCCATGCTATGTTTCAGCCGTAGCGTGTGTAAAGCTGACTGCTATGACATTTTCATAAATGTCGCTATTCAAAGATAGACCTAATGTAAGCAATAGACGGCAAATGAACTTGTGCAGAGTTTCTTGCTGGAATTAAATGTGTTTTAATTTGTTTCGAAACTAGGTGAATTGTATCTTACTGTCGGACGCGGTCAACTGTAGCTTTCCTTTCTCCTTTAACATTGAAAAAATTATAAGTAGGCCCCAAGGAGATTCAAATGAGTCAGACCGAACTAGACCAAACCTACTGTCTGTCTGACTGTCTATCTGTCTGTATGAGCGCCTACATCTCGAAAACTAGAGAACCTAAATTTCCCATATTTTATGACATGACTCGTGTGAATGCAGAGTCAAATCATAGCAATAAAAAAGTAAGTAGAATCTATTATATAAATATTCTATATTCTATACCGTCCAAATTTCATACGAAAACAAAATCCTTTTGGAAGAGAAACAATCGTCCGTTACATATGAGTATATACCATATGCAATTAGCATGAGAGGTATATATCGTGCTCATGGGTATTCTATGTGTGCGCCAAAGCAGAAATTTAAGTTTTCAATACTTTCGTAATTAATCGTAATCGTAATTAATTTTATTTGCGGAGGCTTGGCTAAATTCTAAAACAGCGCTATTGACACTGGAATACATGGAAATCTTGAACGTTGATGAGGTTGGTGCGTTTATACCCGGACATGACTTAGCCGACTCGAGTTTTGATATCAAAAAAAATATACTTATGCACTTTGCGGGGTCTACCCGACCTTCTTCAGTCTTCAACCTGTGCACGTTCGCAAAAGTAACCCTTTCTTTTGCATGATTCGCCGGTCGAAGAAGTCTAAAAGAGCTAAGATCATATTAGAAAACCTTGTCATTGTATATTAAGCAGTCGATCACGTCAGAAGCGTAGGAGGTTCTGCCAAGATTTATCAAGATTTTTTTAAAACTAAGAGAGTATTTGAAACAAATAGAAAGGGTTGGAAACCAAATGCAAGCGGAGATGTATAAATAAAGGACTTAGAATGGGTAATCATGGTGGGAAAAGTGCAGCCTTATAATATTTGTGCTGGAGTGGTTGATGAGGTTTGACAGCAAAGGCAAATTTGGTTAAGCTACCGAGGTAGTTAAACCTGCCTACTGGGATCAAAGCTCTAACTTCTGTGTTCAACGTTATAGATTACATTTTTTTTTTGTTTAGCCGTAAACAGACCCAATCACTTATTATGCATTTGCATTGAGTAGGAATGTGAAAGGCAACTTTTTTTGTACACGAATATAATGTTTTAATAATAAACATTAAACATATTCTTAATTTTTAATGCTCATAGGTGCGCCACAAAGCATACAACTAGCAGGTCGGCCTTGTATGAACGCGTGACCTTGTACAAATAAAATGAAGATTTGATTTTCAATCCGTTTTTCATGCAATTCCCAGAAGTGGCTCATGGCAGTCATATCGAACGTGCGTGAAGTGAAGCATAAAATACAAATATACATTGTACTACATGAGCACATATTCAATTTTCTATAAATGTTTTTGATTTACAATTACTTTACTTCAAAATATTCTTTAATATGAACACAGCTTAACTTTAAACGATTTAAACGATTTCAGGAATGGCAACCCGAAGCTAAGGGTTGTTTCCTTCGTCTGAGAGAGAATTTATATTTTCCTTATACCGCACGGAAGTGGCAGCCCGACCCAACGATTTCAAAATTGAACCAGTTCACTTTGTACAATACCCTTTGTTCAAACCACTAGCAAAATACTGTTATATAGTTCAGTCCGTCATAGACTAAAAATCCTATCTAAAGACGATGCACCAGCCAGTTAACAAGGAACATTGTAAACTGTTAAAAATCAACGCATTTCCCCGCTACCGCTCTCAACTTACCTACAAACAACTATTAGCAAGAATGAAGTAAGGTACAAACTTGAACCGGTTAACAGTGATCCAACTCGTAAGCTGAAAGTATAATATAGTTTATTTTGGTATTTCTTATGTTGTAATTCAATTATGATTTATAGTTGTAAAATCAATGATTGCAATGATTATACATCATATGACAAGCAGGTTCATTTTCCTTAAAAGGGGGAAAAATTTAGTTGTAATCAATTTTATTATATTTAACTAGGGTCATTATCAATATTTATGTATTTAATGATTATTATTATAATTATTTAATTTTTTATTGAACGAAAGATATGTTTTTTAATAATGTTTGGCGGATTTATTACTGTATTATTGTTAAGGCAATTGAGAACACGGATGTAATGGAGAAAAGACAAGAAATTAACAGTATCTAATTAACAGTATTTAATTTCTTGTTAGGTGGGAGAAAGTTTCGAATTTTAGCAAGGACAATTAGAGCAATTATAATAAGTTGTTGTAGTCCGAATAGAATACCCTAGAAGGCTCGTCCAAGGCGGAATTCCATATAGTGTTAGGAAAAACAAGTAAGGAAAGCTACAGTCAAACGCGCCTGACAATAAGATAGATTCGCCTAGTTTCGAAACAAATTAAAACACATTTAATTCCAGCAAGAAACTCTACACAAGTTCATTTGCCACCTATTGTTTAAATAAGATCTATCTTTGAATTGCGCCATCTACACATGAAAACGTCGTAGCAATCAGCCTTACACAAGCTATGGCAACGATGACGTCACGATATGCTGCAAAGGCGTAAACAGTGGAGCTACGAAAATCTTTAACATGAATAACTTTTTTGTTAATTGCAATTATCTATGTTCATACCAAAGCAGAAAGCTGTAACTTCAATACTTTTCCTAATAATCGGGAATAACCGATTTGCGTGGGCGGTCTAGCTTTTATAATAGCTGATATCTAGACCTTCAAACGGAAAGACAGACTGACATGGCTCAATCGACTCGGCTAGTGAACCTGAGCAAGAATACATACACTTTGTGGGATCTGCCACGCCTTCTTCTGCCTGTATATAACATTTACACAAACTTAGTATAGTCGAATCGTATAATAAACTCGATCAACCCATGGTATGAAGAAACCTTCATGTGTAACTTGGTCACTTACTTTTAAGTAGCTGTGATCCAGACGTTCAAACAGACGAACAGCCAGACGGACATGGGTATATCGACTCGGCTGAATTGTTATTTTTTTGTGGCTAGTCTGCCGTGTTGACACACAAACTTTTCAAGTGAAGCGGATTCCAACCGGCGTGTGCAATCGTCTGCATACAACTGTTCGCATTTTCTACTTTCGCATCGATCTATGCTTTACACATGCTAGCTTGACTACACTCGGAGACAGCGCGACAACGTCGTCGCCTTACTCGTATCGGTATTTTGGCGCCAGTCATATTCTACGTTGTAGTCAAATTCTAAGAATGATTTCTCAATATACCAAACTCATTGCAGCAGCGTCTTGCAAGCGCAGTGGTCAAACTATGTTAATAATGTGACAGACACGTACAGTGGTCAAAATTCATTCATAATGCGACACGGCCTTTGTGACATTATACACGTCCTCGTGTGTTGTCTTAACTCAACCACATAAGTAAAAATACTTCAGGATTTAAAGACTCTCTGGATATTTAAAAGGTTTATTTTCATTCAATTTATTGCTGATTTAAATCAGTTTCAACTTTATTCTTATTATAACATAATTAAATTATTTTAATTTTCGTAACATAATTTAAATTTAATGAATCATACCATTCGTGTAATTCCTTTAACACATTTTTTTTTTAATCTTTTTAAACCAAACAAATTTGTGTAGTTTCTTTTACACATACGACCCCCGCCATAACAAGTCTCTTCTGCTATGGTGCGGTCTTCAGTTTCTCAATAGGGCAACAGACACAACTTCTATTGTGCTGTCTCTATCTTTACACAACTCATCGAGTATCTGATTATTTGGTATTGCTTTTAAACATTCATGAGAATACTTATACTTTCGATTACATGTAAAAGATTTTTGTGTATATCTATCTCTATCAAATTCTTCAATTATCTCAAATGGCCCTTTAAATTTAGAATCAAGTTTAATTTGATGAAGTTCTTCGTTTTTGAGCAAAACGTTATCACCCACTTTAAAATTTACTATTTTAGCTTTATTTTTATCAAACCTATCTTTGTCGTATTTTGCTTGAGTTTCCATGTTCTTTTTAGCCTCCTTTCTCAAATTTTTTTTGTCTACCTCATCATTGTTATTTTCTTTTAGCGGCAACAAGCCAAAAAGGTCGAACTTCCTTACCAATCAATAATTCTAAAGGGCTAAACTTAGACACACGATTAATCGTGCAATTCATTGCTAGCTACACTTCAGCCAACGCATCCTGCCATATTCTCTGACTAGTTTCGCGAAAACTTTTACTTGCGAAACTACGTCCTTGATCTGCTATAATTCGAGTGGGTAAACCAAATAAGGACACAGCTGATTTTACAGCCTTAATACAGCTTTCATAATCTATATTTGGTGTGTGATAAAAGTAAACAAACTTGGTGAAGGCATTAAAAAGGACGATGACGCATTCCTTCAAATTATTTTTAGACTATGGATTTTAATAAATACATGGTCTACTGTGTCTACTGTCGAAATGTGCGTAACAGACAGAAGGAGGCATCTGCGACCCCATAAAGTATATATATTCTTGCTTAGGATCACTAGCCGAGCCGATTAAGCCATGTCTGTCTGTCCGTCTGTATGAACGCCTATATCTGAGAAATTAAAAAAGATAGAGCCACCAAATTTAGTGACAACACTTATGTGAATTATACGCTGTAAAATTTTTATTAAAATTTGGGTCACGCCTACTTCCACCTCCGCAAATCGATAAACCGTATAGCAAGCGCTATAATAAAGCTACAGTATTCAGTTTTGATGTGTATGATAACTATCACCACCTAAACGATCGCTAAAAATTGGTTCCGATCGGATAATGAACATAAAAGTTATTCAATGTTTTATATAGATTTGCACTGCGCCCACTGCAAGCAAGCAAGCAGTGTTTTTTGCAAGCAGTATTTTTTCTGCAACTGCTTGGCGTCTAACTGAAAATTATATTTGTTTATTATTTTTCTTTGAAAAACACGTTTACCAATAACAGTTTTCTAAGTTTGATTTTTTTCATAATCTTTAAAAATTATTTATTTATTTCTATTTAAGGATTAGGATGCAGCTCAGCCTGCACTTTTCCCACAAGTGGCTTAGATACTTTACATGTATTGCAATTCGAAAAGCTCTTGGTATTACCGGCAAACATTTAGTCATACTATTTCTCTGTATTTTTCTATGTAGTATTGCTTTTCTCAATTCATATGTTTTGTCCAGATTTCGTAGTATTCATTATTCTTTAACTTTAAAATTATTTCATGTATCTGGTATCTCGCTGTTGTTTTGAAACCAACCAGTTATTAGATACCTCGGTCAAATTGATTTGTAACTCTGGTATCTTATTCAAACTTTTGTGTTGTTCAAGCACTGGATTCCGAGAGAGCAAATCCACATGCGACAACATTCGCTCACCTTTTTTATACTCTATTTCGAAATGAAATGCCTTTAAAAACGCCCACCATCTATGCACCCTCGGTGTTAAATCTAGTTTTGTGCGGCTGGCCTTTAATGAATTACAGTCAATATAAACTATCAATTTACGTCCCTGCAAATAATGTCGGAAGTGTTTAATAACTGATAACGTCTCCAGTTCGTAAGAATGGTATTTAGCTTCGGCGGGAGACGTATACTTACTGTAATACTCTACCACATGAGGTTTATTGTCAATTTTATGTAACAGGATCGCCCCATACCCAATATAATTGCGGAGCGAATATGATTAAAACTGTCGTCTGAGTCAATATAATTATTATTTTTATTCGTACCTGTACATGCAAACAAAGTCAGTGTTTTTCTTAGATATTAGAAGATACGGAGGTTTAGGTGTTTGGGAAAAACTTAACACAAATTGCCGAATATATATGGCTAAACCAATGAATTGTCTTAGCTGTAAGACATTTTGGGGTGGTGGTAATGTTTTTAAAGCTTTAATTTTTCGTGAATTTGGCCTGACTTCTTGCTTAATTCAAATCCGAGATAATCTATTTTTGTAGTGAGAAAGAAACACTTAGTGACATTAAATGAAAATCCAGACATACTTAATGTCTCCAATACTGTCTGCTATCTAACTAGCGCATCTTCTTTGCTTTCTGCTATTATGAGAACATCATCAATATACACAATGCATAAGTGTAAGCTAAAGCTCCAAAGGCCTTCATTATAGCCCGGTGGAACACAGATGATGCGTTCTTCAAACCAAACGGCATCATCAAGAACTCGTATTGAGATGAGATTTATTTCAAATTTGAGGTGCCGCCCACGCAAATCGATAATTTTCGATTATCAGGAGGAGTTATTGAAATTACAGCTTTCTGCTTTGGTATGAACATAAATAATTGCAATATAAATCTATTCCCCAAATTACAATCCAATCGGACCATAAACACAGAAGTTATCCATGTTTCCGTTTTCCGTACTTCCACTGCTTGCGCCTGTGCTGCGCGTCATGACGTCATCGTCACGATGCTGAGTTTCAGCCGTGGCGTGTGTAAAGCTATGCCGTTTCCACATGTAGATGGCGTTATTCAGAGATAAATCTAATCTAAACAATAGGTGGAGGATAAACTTGTGCAAAGTTTTTTGATGGAATTAAATATGTGATAATTTGTTTCGAAACTGGGCGATTGGTATCTTACTGTCGGGCGCGCTCGACTGTAGCTTTCTTTACTTGTTTTTAGGCATCATGGGACTAGCGAAAGGTGAATAGCATGAATAATCTTAGCTTGTAGTAATTCGTCAACTTTACCCCGCACTTTGTTTGTCTCTTCTTCACTAAGCCTATATCGCCGCCGTTGTACGGTCTTTTGCTGATCTACTAATCTAATTTCCAACTGCCCTGTGGTGACCCTAGTCTTTGGTATTCCATCAATAAACCAATCTGAATAACATTTAAAAATTTTTTTTAAGGCTGCCTTATCAATGTCTCAAGTTCACGATTTGATTTATAACACCTTCATATTTAGTAATTACTAACGATTCTACTCTTTTGGTTGTGTACATTTGAAATTTGTCAGCTTTCATGGTTACGCCAAAGCCCTGGCCTAAAATTTCATGACATATTTCAAATACTTGTCCATAATAATATGTAACAAAATCTCAAAATAACATAGATCAATATTTATATTACAAAATAGTTGTTGAGTGCTCCATATTGAATCATTACTTATGCCGCTCAATTTAACAATGTTATAAATTCTTTTACCACTAATTAATCGGCAACGCTTTCCGTAACCAAGAAACATTCAGTGCCAGAGTCGAATCAAAATTGAACGGACTTGCCGGTTGAACTACTTATTGTTCCTGATGGTGGAGCTACAGTACAGATGTCAACACGTTTTTCGATTACTCGGTCGTTTCCTCGTGATCGTCCTTTTGGACCAGCGGATGCGAAATGCCCAGGCTCGTCGCATTTGAAACATTTGACTGTTGACCGCTCTTTTGATCCTTGCGTTGAACTTCCGTTATGGCTTTTTCCTTGAATTTGTGTCCTTTGCCGAGCACGACATTCGACATATTTATGTCCAGACTTTCCACAATAATTGCATTTTACTTGAGAGAGATACGTAGACTTTTTACGCTCCGGGCCTGTTGTAGATGCGTCGTCATCAAGGTTTCGTTTTTTTGTGTGCGCTTGTAGTTGTTGTTGCATGTCATTTCGAGTTTTAATATTGTTTGTAAAAACCCAGGGCGAAAATTTGTCATCAATTTGTGCCATGTGGGCCAGAGCTAGTGAAACCGCAATTTCCTCCAGATCAATAGATTTAAATTTTGACATAAGTAAGGTGACGATTTGGCTCCCATACTCGGTGTAACTTTCTCCAGACTTTGGTCGCCCGTTCAAAATTTTCATCAGTGTGGCAACAGACGTTTCGATGCCAACAAAGCTTTGAGCGAAGAGATCTTTAAATCGTAGCCATGTGATGGCAGCAAAACATATTTGGGACGGCCATTGTGATGCACTTCCCTCTAGCGATTTACTTAAAGTTATCATCAGGCTGCTACCTTCGGGCATTTGATCAGCAAAAATGAGAACCACTGTTGTACACCAAGCTGGGCATCTGCACCAGCTCCCTCAGGATACAATTTTGGCAGAGTTATGTGTTTTCCCATTGCATCAATTGCCGATGCCTTTGGTGTCTGCATATTTTTGATGATCTCCTGTCATATTTTACGTTGTAGTCAAATTCTACAAATGATTTCTCAATTTACCAAAATCATTGCGCAGCAGCGTCTTGCAAGCGCAGTTATGTTAAGAATGTGACAGACTCATACAGTGGCCAAAATACATTCATAATGCGACATATACTTAAAGGGGTCGGAGATTCCTTTTTCTGTTGTGTTTGAACAAAGTGATAATACCCTTCTACTCTATGAGTAGCGGATATACAAATTACATAAATAAAACATTTTTTTCTCTTAGGCAGTGCGTATTACGCACTACGAGACAACCAACAGTAAAAAATCCCACTGCATGTGGAAACATTATAGGTGCAATGTTTCCTTAGCACTCATATTCACTCAATCAATAAATTTTATGGCGAATAATGGTCAATAAGATAGAGATAAATTCAAACGATTTTGTTAACTCAAATTTGTTTTATTTGCATTAAAAGATTTTGTCTCCAATACTTTTTTGTTATACATAAATTTTTTTAATATACATACATTTGTAGTGACATCAGCTTAGAATGCGGTCGCTTACTTAACAAGTAGGTATAAATATGCTGTACTACAGTTAAAACCTACAATTAAATACTCGCCGCCAGGCTACATTTATATTCCATATCATTTCGAGTTATTACATCCTTGCCGATCGCGGCTCCCAAAACATCTTTGACTTCATAAATGATACATACTCTGTGTGTTTATATGCATATTCAGATATAAATATATCCATAAATGTCACTAGTGTCTCAATTTTAGAACTATCTGTAAATAAGTTGGAACGAATCGGTAGATCAAAAAGCTGTCATAGAACCTATCGGGTGATGTATTACCGTATAACCATTAAAACTGTCCGAAAATGGTATACTAAGTTTGCTCAAATGTATGTAACAGGCAGCAGAAGCCGTGATCGTGCCATGTCCGTCTGTCTGTCCATCTGTCCCCAATTTGTCACAAGTTCCGGTAATTTATTTCAAATTTGAGGTGCCACCTCCACGCCTCCGCAAATTGATAAGTAACTTTTTGAGTGTGATTTGTGACGAAAGTCTAAGGGTTTCAACTTTTTGCTTTAACACAAACATAAATATGTACTATATTACATATAGTATATATATATATATATATATATATATATATATATATAATAAATTTCAAGCCGATCGGATCATAAATAAAATAGTTATTTAAATAAACGTTTTTCGTAGTTCCGCTGCTTGCGCCTCTGAAGCAGATCGTGACTTCATCGTCGCGATGCTTTATTTCAACCGTAGCGTGTGTAAAGCCGATTGCTATGACGTTTTCATAGATGACGCTATTCAAAGAATGATCTAATTAGAATAATAGGTGGCGGATAAACGTGTGCAGAGTTTCTTACATTCGTCTATGTTAATACCAAAGCCAAAATCGGTAACTTTAATAGATTCCTAATATTTTTAAATTATCGATTTGAGTGGGCGGTAAGCTTGACATCAAAAATTGAAAATAAGCTCGATCAGCCAATGATACACAAAAACCTTCATATGACATTTGATGTCTCTAGCTTTTGTAATAGCTGAGACTCAAACGTTCAAATGGACATACAGACGGATACAGCTCAACCAACTCGGCTAGTAATCCTGAGTCAGAATATATATATATATATAATGACTATATAATGCCACGCATTCTTCTGCTTGTTACAAACATTTGCACAAACTTAGTATACCTTTTTATGACCATTTTCATTGGTCGAATGGTATAAATATAAATATTGAAATTTAAATGAAAATCAAGTAGTAGTTTGTATGTTTTGGCTTGAAATAAATAGGCACATGTGTAGGGTACACAACACATTGATAGAGATGCATCTGTGGTCTATGGTATTTGAGATGTGTTATCAAGTTGTAAACCAATTTGAACTGGTAAGTACAATTTATAAAGTGTAAGAATATTTGAAAACGTCCAAACACATTTTCGGGTTTGTTATTTAATTGTCGTATATGAAAAACTTAAATATGAATGATTACGTATATACTTATGTATTATTTGTTTGTATTGTAAAATATTGTTTTGTATTGAATTAAATGGTATTGTAGTGTATTTACTATTTTGTATTGTAATGTATTGTATATTGTTTGAATATAAACCATTTGTAAAGATCCTATTGTATTTAGGCCTGTGAAACATAATGAGATTCAAATTATTTTCAAACTGTGAAAGAATTATGCTTTTGGATGATATAAATTCGGTTTAGTCGTTATTTAGGTTAGTTCTGAGAAGAATCTGAAAATTCGACCTCGAAACGTTATGCAGAGTCGCGTAAATGTTTAAGTATCCACTAGTGTCAAATAATGTATAAAACGATAGTATATCAGGGTGTTTGTGTTCGCACAAAAGAAAATACTACTCGAAAATGATTTTGAAGTTTTCTTTTTGAAAAAATGAACATTCAACACATTAATTCAGAATCAACGATAATTTTAGTGTTTTTAAAATAAAAAACATACGGTTAAAATATATTTTTGCCGTGCTTTAGTGCTACAGTATTAAAATTCGTACTTATTTGTTACGTAAATACAAATTTGTTTGGAGTTTTTTCTTAATGGATTGAAAAGACTAAATGCAATAATTTAACTCTTTTTTTTATAAAATATGCGATTTATGTTACATTTCACCTAAACTGTTTGCGCTTTCCCACGTCATTAGCGTTCGTACATACTTTTGTGTAATTTTTTTTTTTTTTTTTATATAAGAGAAACATTTGTATATATAAGGTTTAATTTAATTAATTTACAAAATGATAAAAAATAAATATAACAAAATAAGAACAAAATCAACTTTGAAAAGAACGTAAAACTTGCAGTTGAGTTCTTTGAATTTCACCTTTCCCATATTCGAAATACTTACAGCAAATATTGTAATTATTATCATAAGTGTAAATGTAAATGTCTATGTTCATTCAAATTTAAATGGATACGAAACTTACATACACGTTTAATGGGCTTATATGTTTACGTTTGCGTTTACAATATCGTTGATGCCTTTTAGTCACTTAATTACTAATTTTCTACACATGTTCCATATAAACGTAATTTTATATATATATATATACTAATTTTCAGTCAAAATGTCATCGTACAAGGCAGTTGTACAGGAGTATAATAAATACTTGTGTATGCATAGGTGTTTTCTTTTTCTTCTTTAATAAAAAGGGGAGTTTTTAAAGTTTACTCTAAAAACGATAGTTACGTTCAACCTATACTTTGATTTGTTATTATTATTGTTCAAATAAGCAGGCAAACTAAAAAAAAAAAGAAAACCCAAAAATAAATTAAAATTTGTAATTTTAAGAATTATCTTTGGCTTACCTGAACTACTTTTTTGACTGCTATTCCGAAAAGGATGTTATCAAATGCGCTAACTAACTTTTTCAGCATATGTATCGTTACCAACCCATTTATCATCAAACTGACTTTAGACAGCACTATTATTTGTTCGCATAGTAAAAAAATGACAAAAACAAATGTGTGGTACAAAGCCCTTGCAAAACTTGATTAAGCTCTTTTTGCGTAGGAACGATCTGCGAATCAAAGACCAACTGTTTTGATAATTTAGACTTTCGAATTCATAATTGTGATTTAGTCAAGTATTTAAAGTACTGAGGCTGAGACTAAAATGTAAACTGTATTCCTAAACTCTACCGTGATTTGCTAAAACGGGACTAAACTATTGCTTCGATTTGCAAAAATAATAAAAAAATTATTCTTATCGCTTTCTCAAAATGTCTTGCTGTCTCCTTCCAAGTGAGTTACACTGCTTTGTTTGTTCTCTTAAGAAGTTAAGTAAAACTAAATCTATGTCTCTATAAACTAGGTTGTAATTTGTTTGAAATTGGTTTTCGTTTACTTATTTCGCTATTTCACCTTTCTCCTTTCCTTTACGTCTTCAATCACTTCAATTTCTTAATCGATCGATCAATCAATCTATTCGATATAAAATGCATAATAATCATTCTTGACATCATATCCAAAATTATTATCTAGAAGTAGTTCCCCACTGATGAAATGTAATGGCCCTCAAAATTCTTCTGCAGCTACTAAGGCAGTTGACAATATTTATTTATCATTAAACATCGTTTGTCTCCAGATAACGATGGTGGCCCGTTCCCATTGCGTATTTGAAAAGTTCGTTTCAAATAGTTTTCACAAGTCCAAAAGCAATCCAAACTTTCGGGTTAATGCCATAAATACTTTCACGAAGCCAACTCCCCAACCAGACCAATATCCATACGTAGGCGATTATGTGTCCTTTTGCTTTTTGGCCCGATCCGCTGTTGTAGGTTAGCTCTTCGTTCTTTACAACCTCATTAGGATGTTTGCCATAGCTGTGATGGTCATCTATAAGAAAAATAGTGATAATAGTAAGGTAATTTAAGGCTGTGCAATGAATAACATCCCTTTAGATAGCGTTACATATTACATACATAAGAAGTTGGTTTGACATTGGTCAGGTTGCGCACAGCTTTAAACTTGATGTACTCAACGGGCAAAAGTAAACGGTAAACGATCTTGATCAAAACACAAACATTTACATTGTGATATAAACAATGACAATGCAGAGATAATGCATCCCATAATTAACGTACAATTAAAACGGATTTCTGTTTTGTCAGGTAAAATGGCAATTTGGAGTTACTAATAATGGTCAAGTTTTGAGAATGCTACTTACATTTCTTTTAATCATTACTATGTATAATATGGCGGACTGTGATTCGTTGTTGGTGTGTAATATGTGTTAATACATGTAGTTAAACTGTTACGACTAATTAGGATTATGTAAGTCTTGACATTTATTTTATTTCCGCGCCTGAGTCACTACCCCATGCCGCTAAAAGATTATGCCAGATAATGGTTTTCTGTACAATATGGCTGTGGTTTGTACTAGTCCCTGGCGGCAGGTACCAACCAATGCCAAAGTTGGTAGGAGCATAGGCATTACCGTTATCTTTTCCAACTTCGTGTAAATAATACTGGCTTTTTTCGGACTAATATTTTAATATATTCTTACCGTTGTTATTGTTATTGTTGTTGTTGCTGTTGGCATTACCAGAACCTTTATAATGTGGGTGTTGATTATTAATTTGTTGCGTTGGCACATTGTTTATTCGTATTCCTGTTTGGATGTGATGATGTCCGGGATAGGACATATGAATACCGATGCTACCTCGCCCAGGAGGCAGCATGTTTATACTGCCATGACCAGGTGATAAAATAATACCTCCGCTCCCAGGGCCATTTCCAGTACCAAGGCCACTTCCAGTGGCTCCAATGTTATTACTAACTATGTTTGGCTGCAAGGGAATGCGGTTAAATTGATCAATGTTTGTATTGATCGAAGTACCCATTCCGTTGACCGGCATAAGCTGTCCTGCTTTGTTCCCAACTAAACCACCACCAGGTCCTGATGGTATAAAGCCAGTGTTTACACCACTTATTCCAATGGTATTTACTGAGTTATGGCCATGCCCATGGGCGTTAGCATTTGCATTAGAATTTACATCTAAATCAACACCCGCATTCTCCATTCTATTGCCCGTTGGTCCAGAGCTATTTTCGCCTGATACAGTGCCCACGAGGGTGGTACTCTCTGACGTTGTTTTATTATTTTCTTCAGCTGCACAGCAAACCTTGAACACAACTTTCATATTGTTTGTGGAACAGCGACCACCTATACGACGATACAAATCGTCTTTCGATGATGTTGCTACAAGAATTTACATATTTTTATTTAAATATACATTAAAAAGAAATTACATGAGCTACTTACAAATAAAATAGTAGTCGTTGCCAGGCAGGAATTCTAATCCACCAGGTTGTGGTGTAAATGGCCGGAAAGTTATTGTAAAAAACATTAATTTCTGAGGTTTATCACAAATAGCTATTACTCGCGGATCCGCGTTTGTTATGCGACATGTTTCATATTCCACCTTGGACACATTGTATATTATGTACTTTTCTGTTTCATTGTCGAATGCACCGGGCTCATAAACTGGGCATATAATGTGCACCTGATCAAATTCAAAAGCTAAATTGCCTTTATTCACGTCAATTATGTGATCCGTATTGTCAATCCGGAAACTGAAATACAAAAAAATTAATTTTTTAAAATTAGGTATTTAAAAAACAGTATTATTTAATCTTAACCCATTTCCTTAACGTAAGATTGAGGAAATGATTGTTTACTAATCGACCACTGATGTCAAAGTAAGTAAGCTTGTGCAAATGTATGTTTGCTTAAAGTATATAAACTAATGGCCATTAAAATAGGTATGTATCGCAAAATAATTTTGTCAAAATAGAACAAATTTAACGGTTTAGGATTTCTTATGGCTTGTTCCTAAAATATTTTTGGTGGTAATTAAATTTTTCAGCACGATAAAAAAAGACTTACGCTTGAATGCTAGTGCCATTACTATTCGGTGACATCTTAAAGAACAAAATCTCAAAGCGTGCCATTTACGAAAAGTTCCACTGTTAGCCACCAGACATGTCAAAGCACGTTTGGAGTTCGCCAAAAGTCACCTTAATTGGCCCGTTACAAAATGGCGAAATATTTTATGGAGTGACGAAAGTAAAATTGTGTTATTTGGGGGAAAGGGCTCCAGACAATATGTCAGACGTCTACCTAACACAGAGTACGATCCTAGGGACACTTTGAAGACAGTTAAACACGCGGATTGAGTATTATGGTATGGGCATGTTTTTTTACCGTGGAGTGGGCCCTATATTCATGATTGATGGGATCATGGATCGATCTGTATATGTTAACATATAAAAAAATGTTATGTTTCCATATGCCAATTGGGAAATGTCCCTAAAGTGGACGGTTCAACAAGATAACGACCCCAAACATACAAGCAAACTGGTCAAAAGGTGGATGGCATAAAAGCGGATCGCTCTTATGTCGTGGCCTGCGCAGTCTCCGGATTTAAATTCAATTGAAAAAAACCTATGGGAAGATGTTAAACGATAATCAAATGCAAATCCCACATCTCGATCACAGCTTTGGGATGTTGTTCAAAAATCATGGGAGCGGATCCCTGTCAAGCGCTGCCAGGACTTGGTGGATTCTATGCCTCGCAGATGCCAGGCCGTAATAATTAATAATGGGTACACGACCAAGTACTAACCCAAGGAAACAAATTAAAAAAGTTTTTTGAAGTTTTACAATGTTTTTTTCAATTAATTCCACTGTTTTCGTTACTCACTGCTATTGCTAAGAACAGCTGTAAACAACATTTTTTTGTTTTAATTAATAATGGAAAACAAATTAACAACACTTTGAATAATAAATTGATTTGTTTTTGTTTAAAATAAACACAAAATTTTAACAAAATTTAATTTGTGAAAATTCATTTACTATAAAATTAAGTTTAAAGTTGCAGGTAATAAGCACTGCTATTATTAAGAACACAGCTGTATAACAGATAAGTCTTCCAGCTTTTAAATTAGTGATTGGCCAAAGTTGTACGACAAATAGATGTTTTTTAATATGGTGTCAAAGTCAAAATTTGTTTAACGAGCCAATGTAATCATGTTTTTCGAACTACAAAAGAAACAATTTAACGATTTTAGGTTTTTTATGGCTTGCTGCTGGAACATTTAAAGTGTTTTTTAATTTTAAATTTTGTCTGATTTTTCCTATAAAAACTGTGAGATATGGTTACATGATTATTCCTATGGCAGCAATATGGTATAGTGATTGGCCAAAGTTGTACGACAAATAGATGTTTTTTAATATGGTGTCAAAGTCAAAATTTGTTTAACGAGCCAATGTAATCATGTTTTTCGAACTACAAAAGAAACAATTTAACGATTTTAGGTTTTTTATGGCTTGCTGCTGGAACATTTAAAGTGTTTTTTAATTTTAAATTTTGTCTGATTTTTCCTATAAAAACTGTGGGATATGGTTACATGATTATTCCTATGGCAGCAATATGGTATAGTGGTGCGATATATATATATATATATATATATATATATCAAGCTTCATATTAAAGTTTTATATGGAAAAGGCAAGGTACGGTTTTTTGAAGAAAAATATAGATTATTTATGAACCCATTTCCATTGATATAGTTTCGTTTTTAGACCTTGGATTTAAAAAAAAAAATACATGGTATATGTGTTTGTCGAAATGTGCGTAACAGACAGAAGGAGGCATCTGCGACCCCATAAAGTTCTGAGGTGAGTTCTAAGCTTGTGGCCAAAATTAATACACCCTCTGCAAGGGTATAAAAAGGAATATCAATTAGGACTTATAGAGGAAAAACTTGTTGATAAATATTAACAATAATTAAAAAATTGGGAAATCAACTACTTTAATTTGGAGGTGCCAACGTAGGCCAAGGGGTTTCTAAACCGTCAAAAAATCTTGAAATTAGAGGAATTTTGCGAATTTGCCTGAAACTAAATTCAGTTAAGTTGCTATATCTAGAGCACACCTGTTCATAATCACAAATATGCATACGTATGTAAAAACTTACATGCTATTCGAAGTATTCCAGTGCATATAGAATGTTTTAGCACAGCTTGACATATTGGAAAGCAGCACAGTTTCAATACAGATTACAGTCAATAAAGTGACAAACGATGTAGCGCCTAATGTAGGCAGCGGAAATGACGTCTTACACAAATTTGAATTACTAATTTTCTTTTTTGCTCTTTCGCCTAAAATCGTTTTACTCGTTGTAGTATTCTCGTACTTCTTCGAGGACATCTTTATCCTAGATATTGGTGATGATGATGATGAAGTGGTTGTTGATCGTTGAATCAATTGTTGGTGGGTCGGCATCGATTGTTTTGTGTTCGCCGTCGGGAATGTTCCGAAATGCTTAATGTGCTGAAGAGCAGACGAAGAATAAGGAGATGTGCTAACAATAGACACATGCCCCGATTCCAACGTTATCTTAGTCTTGCTTTTACTCTTGCTCTTTCGATGCATTTTGGGACCTAAGAGCGCTAACGTGGCTTGGCCTGGACTTAGCACATTGATGGACACTTTCTGCCCTTGCGAATTTCCATTCCACCTAAAACCACTGGAATTTTTCGCCAATTTCTTGGCAGTAGCGACAGTTCCTGGGCACTTTGTGCAACACGAAGCGGACGAAGACGACAACGTGACTGCTGTAGGTTTTGTAAATTTTTCTGTACGAGTCAACTTAACTCTAGCATTGCAGCCGGACGACTTTGAAGCAAGGATCAGATCCAACATTCTTGTAGACAACTTCCTCGTACATATATTCGGTATAATGTTTTAACTTTAATAAGACTCTTTAATTCGTGCTCGACTGTTTGCGCTTTTATAAGAGTGTGCGTTTCCTTGCTAGTGTCGAAGTCTTCCTAATTGAACCATTTGTTGCTTTTGTCTTTCGGCCAGCAACATGCCTTCGATTTTTGTTTCTGTAGGAAAACAAGTCAAGATATTAATTTAATCCATAAAGAATGAGTTAACTTGGATAACAGAATTATGAAGTTTTATGAGTTGTGTGCTTTTAATCTATTCAAGAAACTATTACCTATAAATAGTGCATATACGTACACATATGTATCTAGGAAAATATATATATAACTAATGCCCGTTATTATTAACGGTTAATGGACAGTTCTAATCAATTTTTGATTTTTGATTATTTGCACTGAACGTACATACATATGTACATAAACGTACATCAAGGATTATTTGCTTAGGGGTCTGGAAAATAAGCTACATATCAACATTAACTAAAATAAATATGTATTTAGTTTTTAGGCTTAAAGCGTTTTTATACAGAGTGCAAGTCTCTTTTAAACACAGTATGTTAAAATTATTTATAATTTGACAAATGATAAACTGATCAATCTGAGTTTGATGAAAGACTTATATGGCTTGTTTTGACAGGACAAAAAACATTGTTCACATTAAAACCGAGAGTGCGTTTCTCTCTGCCTCTCATTTCCACGTAGTCCTTTCTTCCTTACTCTCTATCTTCTATACCAAAAAAAAAAAAAAAAAAAATACAGACTGAACTACGAAAACATCAAGTGACGATTTTCTGTATACACACACCTCACACACACTTCCTATTGGTTCAATGGTAACTACATTATACAACTATAGTGTAATATCATTTTACTTTTTTACGCTATACAATATAATTATTTCTCTTCATTGTATACATTTTTTTATTTTTTGAGCTAAAATTCTGAAGAACTAACCGTTTATGAACTTCACACGCACACAATCATAACAGCAGTAGGTATATGAACAATTTTAACATTCCTTTTACCTTCAAGCGGTTCACATGTTTTCTATTCTAATAACTCAATATGTAGTCAATGACCATATTTGTTATCGAATCTTTTTAAGCCACTTCTTTAAAATATACATACAAATTTCAATAATTATTCGGTATTATTAATTATCCGTAAAACCATAATTCAGAACTGACAGTAAAGCAGCATGAAAAAATGTCTATGTAGCAGTTATTTTACTCTAGGTATTTTACAGTTACTGCAATATTTTATGGTCTTCAAATATTTGGACTCGATATAAAATATTTAGAATCGATTTTTTCTGAGTTTTTGCCAAAATATTGAATACTTGGAATCCAATACGCCTTTTAAGGACCAATTCAAAAAAATTAATTGAAAGTAGGTCGTTTTTAAACGATATAAATTCCAATTTTTAGCCCTATTAAGTATATACTTTAAAAACAAACATAAAAGACACAATGGTAGAAAACCAGAATAACAGGCTACCTTCAGCACGACGCAGGTTTCATACCCTTGCAATTACTACACGTGTTAGATCGGCCGATAGGTTCAACAGCTACTTAAAAAATTTTAAAACTGAAAAGCTAGTTTGCGTTGCAACAGACAATTGGTGTGTGTCTTAGATATCAATGTTGACAACCATCGCATAAGAGTGTCTGTGTTTAAATGGGTTAAGTGGCGGACTGGAAACCAAATATTTTATGAAAAATATTTTCTTTTGTTTTTTTTTTTAAATTATTTTTATTAGTTTTTCTTTTATTAATAGCCAAATGTGGAAAATCAGGCATTTGCAAATGCTATTTATATCGCTCGCAAAATGCTAAGCTATGTATCATATGATCATACACATGAAATTCCGTGAATTTGTCTGCTTAACATTTATTAAAAATAAATCAGAAAATATACCATTCCAGTAAAACGATCAGTACAAAGTTAAGGAAGAAACAAGTAAGACAGTTACAACAAGTGTGCTCGACCCGGCTGCTCGTACATCAAAATTTTTTGAGAAGCAATAAAGAACGGAACATATTTTGACTATAAAACGCCATGGACTTACAATATTGATGTAAAGTCAAAATCTAAAATAATAGAAAAAACATTTTTACACACATTTAATTTTTGACGCGGGCGGGACTTGAACCCATAAATGCATAAGAGTACTGTTCGTTTTACAGTTCACCACTTAACCCATTTGACCACCGTACACGTACGCGCTATCCGGGACAATGCTGCAGGCAGTGCTGCCGAGATCATCTGGCTAGCTATAGTTATGATATAAACCAAAAATGAACAATATGGCATTGCGCTTGTAATCCATTTTTTTTCGATTTACGGGGGCGTGGTCAAAATCAAAAACAAACTTGATCAGCGTGCAATAATAACACATATTGTCACCAAATTTGGTAGTCCTAGCTCTTATAAAAGCTGAGATCTAGGTTTTCATACGGATAACTAGACAGACGGACATGGCTATATAGACTCGGCTGTTGATCCTGAGCCAGAATATATACACTTTATGGGATCGGAAAAGTCTCCTTCTGTTCTATACATATTCGGTTTGAACAAAGTTTTAATACCCTTCTACTCTATGAGTAGCGGGTATAAAAAGAGCAATAGCCGTAAGCTATAATCGATTAAATTAAAAAAAATATATATTTATCGATTATTACAGCGACGTTTAGTATCACACATAACATCTGTTTGCTTGGTTTACAGTGAGCAAATCGGCCGAAAATATTTAATTAGTGTTTAAGGATCGAAAATGTTTTCAAATATTTTTAAGCGCTCAGTGGGCGTTGGATTGAAATTCGCTAAAGGAAACTCAGTTGTGCTAGCAAATACTGGAAGCTGTTTAAGGTGAACATAATATTATGCAGAACCAACTTACATAATCATTCTGTGTTGACGATAAAAATATATTTAATATGCGATTATTGCAGTACAAACCAACAGCGCGGTGCTGCGAAATGGTATCCAGATCCAGAATTCATGAAACAGTTTAGTGGTCCGGTGATGTATCCGGATGAGGTCACATCGCTATGGCAAGTGCCACCATGGAACAGTGCGTGTTTATTTCACATAACAAACATTTAAAGCTACTGCAGTAGTTGAATACTAATTATATGACTTTTAAACAGACAAGGTAGTCCCTGTTGAGAAATCTGTGCGGAACTTAACTCTTAATTTTGGACCTCAGCATCCCGCAGCCCACGGTGTGTTACGTCTAGTTCTTGAACTTGATGGCGAGGTTTGTATTAAAACGGGTTTACTCAGGTTTCGAAATTCATGTGGCAAGAAAGTATTTTTCAGACGGTGATGAGAGCTGATCCACACATTGGGCTGCTTCATCGTGGCACCGAAAAACTCATCGAGTACAAGACCTACACACAGGCACTTCCTTATTTCGATCGTCTTGACTATGTATCTATGATGTGCAACGAACAATGCTACTCCCTAGCTGTAGAGAAGCTTCTCAATATCGATGTACCTCTACGTGCAAAATACATACGAAGTATGTATTTAACATATAATGAATTATATGAGTAATGTTATTTCCAATTACCACAACTTTCATTCTTTTTCTAGCGCTCTTTGCTGAATTAACTCGTATTCTTAATCATATTATGGCTGTTGGTACCCATGCCTTGGACGTTGGTGCATTGACTCCATTCTTTTGGTTGTTTGAAGAACGAGAGAAAATGATGGAATTCTACGAACGTGTATCAGGAGCTCGTATGCACGCCGCATATATTCGACCAGGCGGAGTCTCCTTAGTACTTTGCTTGTTTATGAAGCGCTAAGTGAATTCAAAATAATCGAAAATTATTTTTGCAGGATATGCCCTTAGGCCTAATGGATGATATATATGAATTTGCATCAAAGTTCTCTGAACGTCTTGATGAAGTTGAGGATGTGCTCAGTACAAATCGTATTTGGGTACAACGCACCGAAGACATTGGCATTGTGTCCGCCGAAGAAGCCCTTAACTATGGTTTTAGCGGTGTTATGCTTAGAGGTTCCGGAATTAAATGGGATTTGCGAAAGCAACAACCATATGATGCATATGACTTAGTTGACTTTGATGTTCCAATTGGAACGAAAGGCGATTGTTATGATCGGTATTTGTGTCGAATTGAAGAGATGCGCCAGTCCTTGCGAATTATCGATCAGTGTTTAAACCAAATGCCAGCTGGAGAAATTAAAACGGATGACTCTAAGGTGACCCCGCCGTCTCGTACTGAAATGAAAAGCTCCATGGAAGCTCTTATCCACCATTTTAAGCTGTTCACCCAAGGGTATCAGGTGCCGCCAGGATCCACTTACACAGCTATTGAGGCACCAAAAGGAGAATTTGGAATTTATTTAGTAGCTGATGGTTCAAGTCGTCCATACCGATGCAAGATTAAAGCCCCTGGCTTTGCTCACTTGGCAGCCCTAGAAAAAATAGGAAAGCAACATATGTTAGCAGATGTCGTTGCAATTATCGGCACTCTGGATGTTGTGTTTGGTGAAATCGATCGGTAAAACATTTAAATAAAAACAATCATGTATATGAAATTGTATATTCGGAAAATAAATCATATGGATGGATATGAACAATAAAATAACTTTTGCCAGCTCGACCTGGTTCATTAGAATCAATTTAAATCATCTAAAAATCAATAAGTTAACCATGAAACTGTTCTGGTTTTAAATTTAGATGGTACTGATAGGTACCAAATCACAGTAACATGGTACAGAAGGATCCGGATGGTACTGTTGTTTTCTCTTATATTCAGACATATATATCGAAGACAACTCACTTAATTGCGTCAGTACGTGTGTATAAAGAAGACCTGGCTGCGATTTAAAAAAAAATGTACCGAGTATTGCGCTTTTTTTTGGTTTTGTTAGACCATGGAGTATTTACATTCTTGCCCAGAATCACTAGCCGAGCCGATTGAGCCATGTCTGTCTGTCCGTCTGTATGAATGCCCATATCTCAGAAACTAAAAAAGCTAGAGCCACCAAATTTGGTGACAACACACATGTATGTCATACGCTGTAAAATTTTAATTTAAATTTTGGCCACGCCTACTTCCGCCCCCGCTAATCGATAAGGCGAATAGCAAGCGCAATAATAAAGCTACAGTATTCAGTTTTGGTGTATTAATTTTGGCCAGAAATTTGCAACGCACCTTAGGAGACATCTCTGACCCTATAAAGTATATATATTCTTTATCAACATCAATAGGGAAGTCAAAGTAGCCATACCCGTCTGTCCGTTCGTCTGTTGCAACGCAAACTAGTCTCTTAGTTTTAGAGGTATCTTGATGAAGCTTGGTATACATGCATCTTACTGCTCCACGCTGTTAATAGGTCGGAACAACATAACATAACACCTATCGGCCGTCTTCTAAAATTTATAAGATAACGCTATGAAACTTTTCTGGTATATGTCTAAGTATGTCTATTAAATGCTGTGAACATTTTATAAAAATTGGAATGATTTATCGACCAGATTTAATATTTGGAGTAAGGGTATGAAACCTTCTGCAAGCCAAAGGTAGCTTTTCCTTCTTGTTTCATGAACAAAATCACAAAACCGCCGATTAAGCAGTCACTCAGTCATACAATTTGTTATTTTCAGAGTAGGGCTTAACTACTCTGTCAACTTGTTCGGCAAGTTTAACAACAGAACTTACAGCTTTAATATAAAACACAATGATAACACCTCGAATAACCCAACGCTATATTGGTCGGACGGTCACCAGAAGTATTAAGAAAAGATACGGGACCTACCCGGCTGACTGCTACAAATATAGATATAGAGAAGATATGAGCAGTTGTTTTTGGTCATAAACGGGCTTTTCAACTAGATAACGCACCAATCTAATCTAATCTAATTTAATAGAGCTAACAAAATTATATTTTAAGGCAGACAGACGGATAAGCGGACATCTCTAGTTCAACTCCCCTATTGATGATGATTAAGAATATATGCACTTTATAGGGTCAAAAATGTCTCCTAAAGTGCGTTGCACACTTCCGGCCAAAATAAATATTACCTCTGCAAGGGTATAAAAATTGCAAGCAATACATACGATATACCGGTCCGATCCGCCACCTACCGAAATATCTACTGCGTGCAGCGATAAAACGCATAATAGTATAATAATATAATATAACATTATAAAAGAATAATATATTAAGTTCATAAACTTTATTTCCATATTTTATTCACAGAATTCTTATTTTATTAATTTATGTTTCCAAACATCAAGGATAAATTCATTAAATTAATTTACCAAATTTACCGTATGGATTTTTTATTATTGGTGTATTTGGTGTTATTTATATGTAGTATATGTACGTATTTATATGCAATAACACGATATGACTATCCAACCCGCAGTTCATAAATCTGTTTTGAAATCTGTTTTTATTTACTGCTCTTAAAGCCTTTCTTAGACAGTTAGCACACATTCAACTATCACCGCGCATGTATGTACATCGTTATGTTTTTTTACGCAGTATTTTCATACACATATGTGTTACATATGTATGTTAGTATAAAGGAGTAGCGCACGGTTGTATTTATGATAAATATATTGTTTATCGGTTGCTTTTAAAAGCTGAAATTTGATACTAATTTGAAAAGAAAAGCTTTCATTTTTAATAATCTGTATGTATATGTATATACATTTTTTTTAACATATCTGTAATACGTAGGTACTACTGAGTTAGAATTTTATTATGTTGCTATGCATTTTTATCGTATCTAATAAGTTTTTATTCTACGTGATCACATTGAAACTTTTGTTTTATAAACGTTTTAGTAATTATTTTAAGACATTTGTTTTTGTTATATTATAAAGTGTAACATATTTCTAAGAGCTTTAACAACTTTTAACATATTTGCGATCAATATTTAAATTACACCAACCAGATACATGCTTTGACAAAAAATACATACTTTAATTTACTGTTTAATTTATAAAGCACCTTATAGGTGTTTTACATATTTAAAAAATTTTTTTATGAAAGTATTTATTTTATTGTAATTTAATTTTAATTTATAACAAAATACATATTTATATAATAAAACAAAAATATTTTAACACAATACACGGAAAAATAGTACCTATCATTAAACTAATACTATAACTCAATTCATAGAGTATAGTATGTTAAATTGTCTCTTCAAACACATCCGCCGAATAGAATTATGAAGGTATTTGTTATTATCTAAGGTACGAAGCAGTAATTTAATAAACTTAAATACAGTATAAACAATTTTTTTTCTATTTGAAGTCCCATTGAATTATTTTGCAAGCCTCTAGCCTAGCAAGCATTAATGGAAATGGAAACTTTTATAATATATTATGACATATACTCTAACAGCTGTAATTAATGGTAATACATAATTTCCTCAAAAACAATTAATATTTGCTTTACTACGCTTCAGGTATTCGGTGCTATTACCTTTGTTTAGCTGTTTTTATACCCGCCATTCACGATAGCCTTATGATAACTTCGTTCCAAAGAAGCCTGCTGCATAGGAAGCAAAAGGCTTTGGCATACTGATGCGAGATACTATAACCATAGCAGTCTCTATGATAACCTAGATTTCAGTGGCTATGACTAGAGCTACACAATTCGGTGACAGTATGGGTTATAATAGCACGCATATCAAGCAATTACTTTATTTTTCAGAGACTAACATCTTTATTCCCGTAAATCGGATAATTAGCTTAGTGCTTTCGTCGTTTATATTCAAAACGAAAATTTTTGGTGTCTAAAATAGGTTACCCCTTTCCTACTTAGACGAAATCTAACAAGAAATTACTATATAGTATGTAAACATATGGGTTGCGGGTATTCACGACAGTAGTTTTAATGCTTGGTTTATGCACGACTGTTATAAACGTTGTACACGTGTCTCATAAATTTTGTAATTCTACATATACTACATAACTTAATATATAAGAATTAAGAAATAAATGAAAATAATTGTCATTGTTTTTAGTTTATGTGTACAACTTATTTGGTTTACATATGTAAAATAAAGTTGCAATAACAAAAAATAAAAAGCGAGGCATGTCTTTTTAAAAGCGGGAGAAATTATTTACACATTGTTTAACAACTATAAAGAGAGACAATTTATTTTTAGCACTCATTAAAGCTGACTTGATTGAACTCAATTAAGAACATGTTTTTCTTTGTTTATATCACTTGGATGTGCACTATTTTAATTACCTTCGTTTTAAGTTAAATAGTTTATTTGCCATGATTATTTGTAGTGCTTGGTAAAATATTATCAGTAGTCATTGAATCGGACGATTTTTTCATTTTTTCACAGTAGTCATTGAATATATCACGAAATCTTATCCAACATTTTTCGGGAATTGTTATAGAAGTGCGAAAGTTGTTTTTAACCTTGTACAAAATATTAAATTTAGTGACCGACTAGAAATTAAAGATTAATTATGTTTATGAATACTTACCTCACTAATCCGCATATAGACTCCACGATTATTTTGACCAATGTCGAAATAAAAGTTTTTATTATCAACTTTCATATGGCGTTCTTCCGGTAAATCACCCTTAAAGCTGTAAAATGTGCATTATGTCCGTGCCCATTGCTTACAGTATTTCATTAATACATACCATCCGTCATTGGCTCCAAATTCCTCCAGCAAATCTGTTAACGCGTCACGAAATTCAATCATTCCCTGAGCTGGTAATGCAATTTGTGATCTGGGACCACCTCTTGTAATTGTTTGTGATACCTTAAATTATTAACGCCGGAGAACGTTCATAAGAGCAATAGAAAATGTCTTAATTTAAAATGTAAGTCCCTAAAACTAAAGTTAGTAAGAGAGAGAGAGAACAGTTACTTCGCCTTCGGAATATTTAAAGGATGGTAGAAACAGATAATAGTTGACAAGTTATATGCTACATGTTTTGCACCTCAAACAAGTAAGAAAGCTACAGTCGAGTGTGCTCGACAATAATATATATTGTCACCAAATTTGGTGAGAGCGGGGAATTACTGCAGAATTAATAATCTACCCAATGAGTGGTTAAGTGGGATCGAATTTCCCTGATCATGTGAAACGCAATATCGTTTAACAAAATGTTTAATGTTGCTACATTAAACGACGATGACGTCACGATATACTACAAAGGCGCAAGCAATATAAATTACAATCCGATCGGACAATAAACACAAAAGTTATTCATTTAACATTTTGACGCCATAGTCGCGATACTTCTTTTCAGTAGTAGCGTGTGTAAAGCTGATTGCTATTACGTTTCAAAGATAGATATAATTTAAATAGGTAGGTGGCAGATGAGCTTGTTCAGAGTGTTTTGTTGCAAACAAAGTGTGATAATTTGGTTTGAAACTGGACGAATGGTACCTTATGTTACTGTCGGGTGCACTCGACTGTATCTTTCCTTACTTGTTTTTTTTTAAGTATGACTCCTGAAAATGAACTTAATTTAATTAAATGACACCTGGCTTATCGCCAAACTGCTGCGACATCCTGAATTATATTATATATTATAAATATTATATATTCTTTAAACTAAACAAGTAGAAAAGCTACAGTCAAATGTGCTCGACAGTTATATACCCATTTATCAAAATGTTTCTAAAACAATAAAGAACACAACAAATTTTTCGCCACCTATGCAATGTATTTATATTAAAACAATCTAATCATTAAGAGATGAATTTTTGGTTTTTTCTTTTCAAGTAACGGGGGCGGAAGGAGGCGTGGTCAAAATCTAAAGTAAACTTGATTAGCGTGCAATGGTGAAACATTTTGGCACCAAATTTGGTAATCCTAGCTCTTATAATAGCTGGGATCTAGGCTTTAACACGGACTTACGGACGGACATAGCTATATCGACTCGGCTGTCGATAGTGTGCAAAAATATATATACAATACTTTATGGGGCGCAACTGCTTTTATTTAGCCTGTTACATATACTTTTGGTTTAAACAAAGTTATTATACTTTTCTTCTCTATAGCGTGTATAGAAACAAAGACATAAATGAGAATGTTGTCAGTACGCATAAGTTAAGAGAAGAATTACTATATAGAAAAGTTCAAAGAAATGGTAATCTTATCACGTTTTCTTGAATAGTTATTAGGTGCATGTCAACAGCATCTTTACGTGTGCCATAGCAGAAAGCTTCGATACTTTAATACTTTTCTGAATTTGCATAATTTATCGATTTGCGTGGGCGGTGAGCGGGGCATCTTAAATTTGAAATAAACTTAATCTGCATATGTTATACAGAAGCCACCATGCCAAATTTAGTGTCCCTAGCTTTTGTAACAACTGAGATCTTGGCGACATGGCTCAATCGACTCGCCTAGTGATCCTAAGTAAGAATATATGTATATAGCTTATGGGATCTGCCACGCTTCCTTCAATTATTTACCATTTTCAATAGTCGAATGGTATAAAAATGTATTGACAGCAGTAGGGACAGGAGAGCATTCGTGGCAAGGAGGAATAAAGGTGGTTTAGTTGGAAATAGATTGCAAAGCTAATCATGGGACCAATTTTAGTCCGGTAATTCTTTTAATTGAAAAAGTTTAGTACCTATTGGTATGCTTTCGAATAACGTATATGGAAAACATGATAATTAACTAGACCTAAGAACCCAAATAAAAACAAGTAAGAACGGCTTTAACAGACGGACAGATGAAGATGGCAACAACGTCTTGGCTATTGTTGCCATTGCTGTTGTTGTTATGGGCTTCACATTTGCACAAAGTTAGTTTCTCAACCACTTCCAATGGTATCAAAATATATAAATATATGGTATAAAAATATTTATTGACGCACCCGAAGAAATCTGCCACGGGCATTTTCCTTTAAATCCAAATAATATCGGCGATTATCCTTAATCATCATCTCCGACTTTAATTTTCCATCCTCCGGCAAATTGTCTGTGTTGGGGGGCCCTGCATTTTGACCACCTTTTTAATTATTACTTCAACAAAATTGGCAAATAATTCTTTATGTTTCATACCCAAAGACGAATAATAATCACTGAACGATGATAAGTGGTCGCGAAATTCAGCTGCTGTCGATAGCGCTAAATAAATTTGACTTCGTCTCCCATCCGCTCCAATCTAAAATGAAAAAACAGTATATATATACATACATTAAAGTACATGAAATCCTATATATGTACAAAAGTTAAACACATGATCGAATCAATATTTCGCGTTGAGATTTTATTATTTCCACTTTCATTTATAAGGAAATCAGTTACACACATTTGCACTAACTTAGAAAAATGCGTGGAAAACTTCTGGGCAAAGTAAATATACCCTCTCCTAGGGTATAAAAATAAGACCGCAATATTATTCTTCGCATAACGTTGGTAACCATGTGTCTTCTACTTTTCTACTTACCTCTGCAACTTTTATAAAACGTCCTCTACGATTTTGTTTAACATCTAAGTAAAATCGTTTTGATTGAATTTGCAGCATTTTTGTTGCCAGTTCCTGCTCAACAGCATTTCCGGCTAAATGACAAAAAAAACAAATTTAATTTAATAATACAATTTAAGTCTAAAAACAATTAGGAAAGCTAGTGTGGTTGACTATTGTTTACCCGCTAAACATCGCTTGTTCATCAAAATTAATTCTAAACAAGTAAAAAGATACAGTCGAGTGCGATCGACTGATATATACCCGCTACCGGCAGCGCTGCTTACAGCTATGGAAAACGTTGAGCTGAATAACTTCTGTGTTTATTATCCGATTGTTCCCAAAGTTTCAGAGATCATCTGGATAGCCATAGTTATTATTTTAACCGAAAAAGGACAATATGGCATCAAAATTGCGCTTGAAATCGATTTTTTAGATTTACGGAGGCGGAAGGGGCGTGGTCAAAATCCAAAATAAACTTGACCAATGTGCAAAAATAACACATATTGTCACCAAATTTAGTAGTCCTAGCTCTTATAATAGCTGAGATCTATATTTTCACACGGACAGACAGACGGACGGACATGGCTATATCGACTCGGCTGTTGATCCTTCTGCCTGTTACATACATTTTCGGTTTGAACAAAGTTATAATACCCTTCTACTCTATGAGTAGCGGATATAAACATTTAACAGCTGCTTCAATTAAGCTTTGAAGTTGAAGGCCAATTCTTTATATGCAAAAAGGGAATTCACAAGCATATTAAAAAACAAGTAACACAACCTGAGCGTATGCAGAATAGTTCGAAAGACAGAGCAAAGAGCAAACGATGCGTTTAGGTTTGCAAAGAGCTTTAAAGTCTGCCTGCCTCTGTCTCGGCTTGTGCAATGTCTTTTCAGTATGTTTATTCTATGCTGATAGTATCTGAAGCAAAGCTGCCAGTCCAGTCTATTTTGAACAGATGTCATTTTGTTTTTTAAAGAATGTAGCCTTTTTTTTTTAATAAAAAACAATTTGTTTTTGCCATTGTTGTTTGTTTTCATCTTAATGTATCGCTTTTTAAGAGGGGTAGCTAACTTGAATATTTTTTTTCTTCATTGTCCAATCGTAGCTCAATTAGAGATTGTTGGCTAATGATCAATATTATAGAATTAAAAAAAGAATAATGTAGCACCAAAAATTATAAATAAATAAATTTGGTTGTAATAAATTTAACAAAAGATTACGAGTGAAAGTATGCAACAATAACTATTGTTAGCAGAATAATTATTTATGAAATAATTTTCTTTAGCGTATGTTGTTTGGGTATAAATATTACAGTTTTTCTTTACCTTTGCCTGATGTATCGAAATCATGTCTGTTTAATGATCCTTCCATATTACTCGAATTATATTCTAAAAATGAAACATACAAAATGTTAAATTTTTTACTAGTAATTTTAATATTTAATTAACATTAACTTACTTGATCCCGAGATGCCGTCGTCGCCACTTCCAAGATCGGACATTACGATATATAAACAAAGATTGTTTTCTTCACTGTCCGTTTCCCACTGCGTCAGACTTTACCAACGAGCACAGTAAACCCAACTTTTAAGCCGAAGGACAGCTCTGCTCACACTCACCTATGTATTAAAAATATGAAATAAAAATTTATTTTAGCTTATGAATACATGTATAACTTTTGTATTGATTCGCAAATAGTGTTTTTATTATTAACTTTACCAACTTGTAATATTACGAGTTTGTTGTCAACATATGACAAGGATTTCAATATACTTATTTTGTAAAAGCTTATTTAAGTCCATTAAAATAACTAATCGAACCCAGAGTTCACATACATATGTATATGTATGTACATTACAGTATGTACTTACATATTTACATAAAATCATTCACTTTTTATTGAACTACTCTTGCAAAAACCTTGAACGTATGTAAATGCAAATGCGTGTGAAGGTATGTACATACTAATGTACAAATCTAAACATGTGTGTATGCAATAATAGCTTAGTATTTTAGATACCATAACACTTATATAGTTTATATAATTAATCTTGGTTGCGCCAAAAATACTGATTTAATTTTAAAATCTCACGTATTTCAGTGCATTATACACTGACATTTAACAACAAATATTTTTATATGAATTTCAACTTGTCAATTCTTCAATCCAACTGAGCCTCATGTTCCCACCCACACATATATGTATGTATATAATAGATGTGTATCTACACGCTCATGCTTTTAAATACAGGTGAAATTCACAAATTAATATATCGTGTTTAGGAAGTTTTGAAGTGTATTTCATTACAAAAAAACTACGCAAAACTTGTAAAAATACGCACACATAAACGCATACAAAGGTTTTACGACGACGCTCAGTTCGAGATGACACATTGTAACTTTTCGATTTCTATATGAGCAAGCCTGCCAAAATTTTAGAGTGGCCGCATTTGCTTTGACATCTGGTTTTTAAAATTTAAATATTTAAATACTAATTAAGTAAAGTCTGTTGGAACGCTGTTAGTTAACCAAATCATATATTTACCACGTTTTTTGCCTTGTTTCGGTATAATGTTTACAAATTTATATAAGCGACTCTACCTAACATTCTGCTAGAATGTTTACATCTTCATACTAAAATTTACAGTAAAAATTGGACTGTTAATACCCTGTTAAAAGAAATTGCACAGCCAATCCGTACGGTTGTGTGCCGCGGACGTTAGCAGATTTTACATTTATATACGTACTATATAAATAAATGTATGTGTGTGCATATTTGTATATGTGATTATAGTATGTTAATATATTTACGGTTCGGTTTGTGGTTGTTACATATTAAATCCAGCTAATGGTAATCTTATCATTAAGTAATCGAAATATTTTGTTGCCAAATTGGAATTTTAAAAAAAGTAAATATATACATAGATATATGTATATATATATATATATATATATATATATATATATATATATATATATATATATATATATATATATATATATATGTGTGTGTGTAGTGTGTGTAGTTATAAGTGTTTTATTCGTTTGTGGGTATTTAAAGAACGCTGTATTGTGTAATTACTTTTCAAGTTTTATGTATTTAAAATGACCAGACCACAAGACAATCTAACATGAAGTTTTACATATCATCAATGGTGCGAGATTTCCGAACATAAATCCATAACAAAAAATATATATAACGCATATACATATGAATATGTGTACATGTGAATGTATATTATTTTTATATACATAGGTATTCGTATTTTACTCCACTATCCATTTATATTTCGCTAGGGTAATCACATACCACAATTGCGATGCTTAAACGCATGCATTTCTATATGTACATATGTGCAGCCATGCGGCGTATATACAGTGTACGCTATTTATATGTATACTTTGCAATTGTATTGATATCCCCCGTTCAAACGAAATGCTAAAACGCCTACATATGTGACGCCACAGAAGAGAACAAAATACACACATGTTTATCTATATACATATGTAAATATATTTTTGTCGAGTATTTTTGTATTCGTTTAAGTCTAATTGTTTATATGTTAATGCAAAAGTCAGTGTATGTAAATAATAACTTTTTGTAATTATCAAAACATTTGATTAATATACATATATACGTGTATATGTACGTACGTGCAATTGTAAATACATACATACATGTCATGTACATCCCCACATAGATTTTAAAATGTATTTGTATTTTAAAATGCGATTCCCTTTCGCGCTATTTTTTATTCAATTATTAATTTTAATTTTGTTTTTTTGTCATACATATTCATGTATGTACATAGGTATACGCCGGTTAGAAGTTAACAACTTCAAATACTTAAATACTATGGAAATTCAATTGCATATCAAAACATTTTGAGTAGTCACAAAAAAGTACCTTACCTAGTAGTAAACAGGTTTTGCACAAAATCTAGCTAGCAATTTTTTTGAACCTTAAAATTGGTGTGTTTCTAACTCCTCCTGTCTCTTTCTATCCCCCCTCTAATCAATTTTCTGAACGTTTTAGTGTAAGTTGAAATTAGTAAAATACCAATGTATGTACATACATGTATATCTCTGAGATGCCTCTGGTTGGGATGAACATATTATGTATAAATATGTATGTATGTCTGTATGTTGCAACTTGCAAGCTTATTGAAAAACCAACCGGTTGGCTTACACACTATGCACTTAGGTGCATTATTATTCACTCAAGCCATTATTATACATATTTCCATTTTGATATAGATATGTAAAAGTACAGTAAATCTTTAAAATAAGTATGGCGATGCTTGAAAGATTCGAATAGAAGAAGCGACAAGTTACATTTTTATACCATTCGACCATTGAAAATGGTCAAAAATGGTATACTAAGTTTGTGCAAATGTATGTAACAGGCAGAAGGAGGCGTGGCAGACCCCACAAAGTATATATATTCTTGCTCAGTGATCACTAGCCGAGTCGATTGAACCATGTAGGTCTGTCTGTCCGTCACGCGTCTGTGTGAACACACAGATCTCAGTTTTTATGAAAGCTAGAGACACCAAATTTGGTATGAAGATATATAAATATAACAAGCTCCTGGAGTTTATTTCAAATTTGAGGTGCCACGCTTACCGCCTCTAAAAATTGTTAAATACATTTTTGAGTAAGTTTTATGACAAAAGTATTAAAGTTAAAACGTTTTGCTTTAACACTCATATAGATTTATACTTTATGCATATATGTATATATATATATATATATATATATATATATATATATATATATATATATATATATATACATATATATAATTTCAAACCGATCGGATTATAAAGACAAAAGTTATTCAATTAAACGTTTTCCTTAGTTTCGTTGCTTGCGCCTTTGCAGCATGTCGTGACGTCATCGTCAAGGTGCTTCGATTCAGCCGTAGCGTGTGTAAAGCTGATTGCTATGACGTTTTCATATGTGGTTGGCGGTACTCAAAGATAGATCTAATTTAAACAATAAGTGGTATATGAACTTGTGCAGAGGAAATAAAAGTGTGATAATGTCTTTCGAAACTGGCTAATTGATTTACTAATTTTGTTTCCAAATTTGATTTATTGATAGCTTACTTTAACTTTAAGCAAAGTATTAAAGTTATAGCTTTCTAATTCCATAATCTATCTTCCATATTTTATACGGATCGTTTAGTCTATAAACAGCGATGTTATTGGAGTTGAAGTTTTCCATAGCTTCGAACACCTCAGCATGACTGAGGTTTTAAGAGTGAAAAAGCATTATGTGGCATTGCTGTTGGGAATTGCTGTATATTTGTTATGTATTTTAAATTAAATTAAATAAAATGGAATTAAATTTTTCAAGGGTATCTTTATGTCAGACGTGCTCGGCTGTAGCTTCGCGGGTTTTGAAAAACTTGAATGTTAACTGGTAGTTTTATTCCCTTTGATAAGCATTGAAATCAATGTGGCTCACACATATTTATGAGTTAAAAAAAAAAACAACAACTTAAAAAAGGCTGGAAGAAACTTGGGAAAAAAAGTTACACATGCAACTTATGATCGACAAATAAGAAAAAAAAACATTTTATTGAAATAAAAAATAGAGATTTAAATGTTTAAAATTATTCTCAAAAAAAAAAAATAAATAAATAAAAAATAGTTATTAAATTTAAAACCTATTATTTTGGGTTTTAAAAAAAATTGGTATTTTTAATTATTATAATAATCACTTATAAAAATTATAAGTTGATTTTTTGATACAAATTTTAATATACAAATTATTTTTAAGTTCTATTATTTAAATTAATTTTAAAAATGATAATAAACAAGAAAGAATGGCTACCTCCGGCACGACGAAGGTTGCACACCATTGCAGTAACTCTCAATATTAAATCGGTCGATAGGTTATATGACAGCTTAAAGATATACATATTTGTGCAATTTTACTAAAATTTTCACAGCATTTAAAAGCAATACTTTGACATATATCAGAAAAGTTTCATAGCGATGTCTTAAAAATTATGAAAGTCGGCTGATAGGTTCTATGGCAGCCATAACTTATCGGCCGATTTTTAATATTTTTCAAGATATCGCTATGAAATTTTCCCAATATATTATATGTCGAAGTACTAGTATGTTTTTTAAAGGCTATGCACATTTTATTAAATCGTATAACTGCCGTAGGACATATCGGTCGACTTATGTCATTTTTATACCATTACAGACGGTATATTAATTTTGGCCAGAAGTTTGCAACGCACCTTAGGAGACATTTCCGACCCTATAAAGTATATATATTCTTAATCAGAATCAATAGCGGAGTCAAACTAGCCATGTCCGTCTGTCCGTCCGTCTGTTGCAACGCAAACTAGTCTCTCAGTTTTAGAGCTATCTCGATGAAACTTGGTATACATGCTTCTCATTACTGCAGGCTGTAAATAAGTCGAAACGAGCCGGATCGGACCGATGTATCGTATAGCTGCCATAGAACCTATCGGTCGATTTTTGTCATTTTTCAAGATATTGCCAAGAAACTTTCGCAGTCCATGCCTTAGTATGTCCATTGAAAGCTGTGCAAATTTTATCAAAATCGTACCGTTATAGCTGCGATAGAACCTATCGGCCGATTATTGTAATTTTTCAAGATATCGCTGTGAAACGTTTCTGAAATACATATGTCTGCAATGGTATTAAACCCTCGGTGAGCCGAAGGTAGCCTTTCTTTCTTGTTAAAGATATCGCTATGAAACTTTCCTGATTTATGTCAAAGTATGTCCCTTAAAGGCTGTGCAAATGAATCGATATATCGAATAGCTACCATAGAACCTATGGGTCAAATTTTGTTATTTTTATACCATTTGACCATTGAAAATGGTGAAAAATGGTATGCTAAGTAGGAGACAGAAGAAGCAGAAGGAGACGTGGTAGACCCCAAAAAGTATATATATTTTTGCTCAGGATCACTAGCCGAGTCGATTGGCCCATGTCCTTCTGTTCGTTTAAACGTCTAGATCTTAGCTATTACAAAAGCTAGAGACACAAAATTTCACATGAAGGTTCCTGTATACCATAGGTAGATCGAGTTTATTTTCAATATTTGATGTCACGCCCACCGCCCACGCAAATCGATAATTTACGATTATTAGGAAAACTATTGAAGTTGCAGCTTTCTGGCTTGGTATAAGCATAAATAATTACATTAATATGCAGCTGATTGGTATGATGTTTTTTACATGTTACATGTAGATAGCGCTATTCAAAGATAAATCTAATTTAAACAATAGGTGGCGGATGAACTTATGCAGAGTTTTTTGATGGAATTAAATGTGTGATAATATGTTTGGAAACTGGGCGAATGGTATCTTACTATCGGGCGAGCTCGACTGTAGCTTTCTTTACTTGTTGAAGATAACGCTATTAAACTTTCCTACGTACGGCTTAGTATGTCCTGCAATGGCTATGAAAATGTTTTGAAAGTTGGACCGGTTTATCGTACAGCTGTCTATCGACCGACTTTAATCATTTTTCAAGATATCGCTATAAACTTTCATTGCATATGTCCATGTATGTCCTTTAATAAATGCTGGGAAGATTTTATTAGAATTCGAGAAATATATCGTTAAGCTATCATTGAACCTATCGGCCGATTTAATATTTAGAGTAAACGCAAGGGAATGAAACCATCGGCAAGCCGTTTCTTTCTTGTTTAATTTGGCAAAAATGAAAATAAACAAGTAAGAACGGCTACAGACAAGTGTTGACTGTTTAAGACCATGGATTTTTCAAGGTTATGAAAAAAATCATTTTTAGAAAACTGTTATTGGTAAACGTGTTTTTCAACGAAAAATAATAAACAATACATATTATTTTCAGTTAGACGCCAAGCAGTCCAAGCAGTTGAAAAAACACTGCTTGGAAAAAACACTGCTTGCTTGTTTGCAGTGGGCGCGGTGCAAATCTATATGAAACGTTGAATAACTTTTATGTTCATTATCCGATCGGAACCAAATTTTCAGCGATCGTTTAGGTGGTGATAGTTATCATTCACACCAAAACTGAATACTCTAGCTTTATTATTGCGCTTGCTATACGGTTTATCGATTTGCGGGGGCGGAAGTAGGCGTGTCCCAAATTTTAATAAAAATTGTACAGCGTATGATTTACATAAGTGCTGTCACCAAATTTGGTGGCTCTAGCTTTTTTAGTTTCTAAGATATAGGCGTTCATACAGACGGACAGACAGATATGGCTTAATCGACTCGGCTAGTGATCCTGAGCAAAAATATATACTTCATGGGGTCGCAGATGCCTCCTTTTACCTGTTACGGACATTTCGACAAACACTATAGACCATGTATTTTTTTAAAATCCATGGTCTAAAAAGTGTAAGTCAGTTTTTCCAGAATGGAAAAAGAACAGTTTCGTGCGGTGTTTCGATTCTCGTTTTTGAAAGGAAAAACGCAGTGTTATAAAAAATTACTTAAAGATGAACTCGATCTAATATGGTATATTCACGTGAAATTCAGGATCTCTAGCTTTTTAAAAGCTTTTTGTAACAGCTGAGATCCAGACGGACCGAAGGTTAGGCAGGCAGACATGGTATATGTATCTTTATATGTATATATATATTTATATATATGGTATATGTATATCTTTGGGGTCTTTTACGACTACTTATGTCTATTGCATTTTATATGGTCGAAGGGTAAAGAAATTTCGAATAATGGTTAATGTAAAATATTAGGCGAAGATCAACCATTTCAAGTATTGTATTTGATGGCAAGGGCCACTCAAGTCGATAACTTTGCGTTCATTGGGTAAATCATTAAGGTAACAATATTCATATAGAAATTTAAAATTTATTAAAAGTTCTCCTGGCATGTGTGTACACATTTACCTACACACGCACGTGCGCATTGCAATGCATTTTGAATTTGAAAAGAAGCGGCTTGCAAGAAAACATGCCTGTTGGTCGTAATTGTGAATTAGGACTCTCAGATACATAAATATCCATATTTATATTCAACTGTTCATACATTTGTACATACATACATGTGAACAATGAATATGTCTATCTACAAGCGTGTAAACGGCTTGTATTGTGGAATATTGCTATACACCCACATATATACGTATAAAGTACACACAGTCGTGTGTGTGTGAGTGAGTGTGTGTGTGTGTGTGTGTATGCAGTTCGTGTCCGAGTGTATAACGTATGAACATACATACATGTATGTACATAAGTATGTCCTGTCTTGTGTCGTACTCAATGTGTGTATGCATGGCTGGCTGCGTGTACAAACATAAATACATGAAACATGTATTTACTGCTGCCGTCGTCACATCTATCTTTCATGCCCGAAAATAGAGAGCAATTTATATGTACATGTGTTAGCTGGTACATACAAACATACATTCAATATTCCTATGTACATAGGCAGACAGAGCAAAATTGCAGTTGCGTATAATAAAAATAGAAACTACATACGTGTATGTAAATGTTTAAGATAGCTAGACTGTGCAATTTTTATTTATTTTCAAAATTTCAAAATGTAACTATCTTTTTATTTTTAAATTTTGTAGATGTTAAATAAAGTATATACATTTCTAAATTGCGCGATGCAACTCTTGTGTTCTGCTTTGAATTTGTATTAGCTTTTGCTTATACATATGTACATACATACATACCTACATATATACATATGAACATCCATTCATACAAATTTATGTACATATGTACATACATGTTCGACGAATGGTTCATCTATCGCCTAAGTACCAAATTGCTTATGCTCCCGTCTTGATTCCGATTTAGTTATAGGGTGCAATTTGTGTTTCTTTCCGAAGCGAACGCGTTTTTGCATTTTTATATACATACATAGATGTACATGTTATGCACTAACATGCATGCTCGTTTATGTATGTGAATACATCCTTACATATGTATGTTTCTTTTTATACTACATGCACACAATAAATATTACTTAAACATACTTTTGTCTATTAATATATTTCTAACTATACATAATTTAAATATATAATGTAAACACATATACTAAACATATGTATATATCTACAAAAAGTGCATGTCTGCCTAAAGACCTTGCATCCATATTAACATATCTTAATGTACTTATGTTGTTCTTTAAGTTGTTCTTGTTCTTTAAGTTTAACAAAAAAAAAAAAAACTTAAATGAGTACACGCAATTACAAACATACATACAACATACATAACATACAACACACATATCGATATAATCATCATAACTGATGCAAGAATCCTCAGATAAACCATTTTACATACAAATCGATGTAACACAATCGCACCTCACCATAAGCAACAACCAACTCCTTCAGTTTGTGTAACATAAGTCTGTATCTATATATATTGTTTTATTAGGCTTTATCGTTGTTGTTGTTGGTACTGGGAGATGTTGCCTCGTATATTCTTTTGACGAAGTTATACTACGAGCACATATAATAGTTTAAATACGGAATCCAATGCATATAAATAAATAAGATTGTGTTTCTTATGAGCATATGCGGCTATCAATGGGTAAATACATTAGAGTCTACTCATTTTCAGCTACATATACCCTTGATATATGTACATATATTTAGACAAAAGTACATATACATTTACTATTTATTATACCTTGCTGTGTATTTATGTATGTATTTATAGTAACTTAAACTTACTTAGTGAATATTTAAATTCTAAAAAATATGTACATATTAACATAATTAAACCTATTAACCTATTAGGGTGAATGATTACTTTAAAATAATGTATACATACTTATGTCTTATTTCAGAATTGACGTTATGAACCGTGTATCGAGCGAGCATGCTGAAAAAACGAGAAGAAACCGCAGCTGGATCGCAAAGTATGTTTAGCTGCTGTTCTTACACAGTCAAATTACAAGGGAGATGCAAGTAAAAACTAGTCCAGCAGAGAAAACCACATTGACAAGTAGTTCCTCCGCCATCAAAATAAGTATAAAGACTACGAAGTACGAAATACATTTATCACCCGAAGAGACTCTCTCAAGATATTGTCACTCCCCACAACTTAGAGTGGCGTTAGCAGTTGCAAAAAAGGTAGCTGCGGAGGAGGCATTGCATGCACTATCAAAGGTTGTTTTTGGTTGGATTTTTGTGATGGCTTCAAGTGCAAAAACAGATGATAACCTAGGTACGGTCGCCACAACAGTAAATTCAATAGAAAGAGCACAAGAAACATGCATATCTGCAATAACTGCACAGAGGGATGATTCTACCTTCAGTTCCAGTGGTGATAACCCCAAGAGTAGTAGCACATTTCAAGATTATTGTAAAGTAAAGAGTTCTGATGACAGATTAAATCGTAAAAGAAAATGGACTAAAAATAAAAGAAGTAAAGAAAGAAATTCAAATGAAGATCACGACAAAGTCGTAGAGGAAGAAGAGAATGACAATGACGACGACGAGGACGAGGACGAGGAAGACCGAGGCAAAAACAGGGCTGACGATGATGAAGGTGATCTTGATTTTGAAAACAAACATAATAAGCGCGTTAATGTTAACTCCAAAAAACAAGACGCCTCACAGCCTGTTCAGAATATAGAAGGTGGAAGCTCAAGTGTCTACGCAGCGAAATCTGTTGAAACCGAATGCAAGGATAAGGCCTTACACAATCAGTTCACAGAGTGCAACAAGGTAACACCTGTGCTTAGCTATGTGGCACCTGAACAGGCATTAGTTACCCGGGTCGAGCTGGTAGTACCGGCACCCATGTCAGCGCCTTCAGCTGCTTCTGCTGCTGCGGCCGTGGCTGCTGTGTTTGAGTCGGTATCACATTCAAGCAGCAAGTTGCAGTACGATTCTGATGGGCTCTTCGATGCTTCTTCAGACTCTTCTGTCACATTATCGAAAAATGAGGCGATTAAAAACAATGGTTGTGCAACAGACTCCTCCAAATTGAATGTAAGAATTCCTACTAATATTACATTATCAGCAACGGGTGATATTTTGATGACAGATAGGCGGGCGGCATTATGGGCACCGCATGATGAGTATAGAGATACTCATAGTCACATTCAAATTCATGAAGATACTCCAGGGTCTGGGCCATTAGAAATGGAGCAAAGCCGAGGCCATCTACACCACGGTTCCAAGCCGGATCATTTGAATACAGGCGCTGAGTCGGAGTCGGCTTATCAGCCGGACATCTACTCCAACACATCTCAACAACATCGACAGCCCCAGCAGCAGCAACTCCATCAGCATCAACTCCATCAGCAACTACAGCAGCAGCAACTACAGCAACACGAACAACCGCTACAACGCCATCAGGAACAACACCAACTACGACAGTCCCTCTTCCCGCCATCTGAACTTTTGTTGCAAATTGAGAAGGAGGCCGGAGGAGTTGGTTTCGGCCAATTACACCATCATCACCATACCTTAGCGCAGCAGCACTTTAGTCATCAAGACTCTACCTTTCAAAATAATATGTATGCGCAAATGATGCAACAACACCAGCAGCAACACCATTTACACCATAGTCTACATCCACAAACCACTCACAATGAGCAGCAGCCACAGCCCCAGCAATCCATTCATTTTGCGAATTACGGCCATCAACATTATTCACAGGATCAGTTGTTCAACATGCATCATCCACAGACGCAAAGCCAACAACATCAACATCAGCAGCAATCACATCATATAGAGTGCCATGATCAATTGCAGCAACAGCGAGCTAGCCATCCGCAGCAACAAATTCAAGATGCGTATCATGATCTCATGATGGATGAATATCATGAAGAGGCCGCCGCAGCGTACAAATTGTTAGTAAACTATGATACACAACTATGCACATTAACATTACTTGATTTTTCAATATATATGCTTACAGAACGCTATCACCTAGCAACGCTAAGACGGAGAACCAAGATGACGGCTATGAAACAAGTGCTGGAGATGTTTTGACACCCAATTCACACAGTTCATCAACTCATTCGATCACGCCGCAGCATCAACTAAATCATAGTGGACACGCTCATGCTCAAAACAAACGCGAGGAACAGATAATATCTCAGAATTCAAGTCAAAGTCAAAGTCAATCAATTGCAGCGACGTCCAGTAATAGCCATGGTGATCTTTCTCACCTGTCTATAAAACATGCAATCCAACCGCGGGAAGTTGTTCTGCCAAGTGGTCCATACAGTTTTATGGGTGAAGAGATGCGCGTTCTTTCACCAGATGTACCAGTAATTTCGAATACCAGTATCTATGCACCTTTGCCATCATCAGTTTCAGAATCAATATCTGCATCAGGATCAACGTCAGTCCCAGCGTCGATATCAGGTCCAATAACTGTCCCTTGTAACGACGTGGATAAACGTAACGATGTTGTATATCAGGAGCGATCATTAAATCAAAATCAAGATCTGGACAACAGTGAAGCCTTTGTCGGGTCTCTAGATTCGGCAAGTAAGCAATCGCTTGATGGCGAGAACTCTACCTGCGGAGCATCCATAAATTCCCGGACAAGAATAGCACCTGTAGATGACCCTGTTATGTCACCACGCCAATTGCCAAAGAGAAGAGGTCGCAAAAAAAAGTTAATTGGTATGGACAACTTGGAAACATCAGCTTCTCAAAATGGGTAAGTTGTTAATTAAAAGAGTGTTTTGCAAAAAAAAAAAATAAAAAAAATTTTGTCACATTTTGTTACATGCATATTAGTGATGTCAATGCTTGCAAAAGTGTGATTCCCGGCGGTACGCTGACAATGAAACCAAAAGAAAGAAAGAAGCACGATAGATTTAATGGTATGTCAGAGGCAGAAGTAATACAGCGAACCATACCTGACCATCTGTGCGACAACTTAGATATCGTTATAGTGAGTTGTAAATTTCCTATATGTATGCTAGGTGTTGCTGTAGAAAAGTTTTTATCGATCTAAACATTCCATTGATTTCCTTTGAAATTACAGGTAGGAATCAATCCTGGTCTATTCGCTGCTTACAAAGGTCATCATTATGCAGGGCCAGGTAATCACTTTTGGAAATGCCTGTATTTGTCAGGGCTTACCCAGGAGCAGTTAACCGCAGACGACGACTACACGCTTTTGAAACACGGCATTGGTTTTACAAATATGGTCGCACGTGCGACGAAGGGATCCGCCGATCTTACACGAAAAGAAATCAAGGAGGGATGTCGCATTTTGCAGGAAAAACTCAAAAGATTTAGACCCAAAATTGCTGTGTTCAACGGAAAATTAATTTTTGAAGTGTTTTCTGGAAAAAAAGAATTTCACTTTGGCCGTCAACCCAATCGTGTCGAAGGTACAGATACAGTAAGTAATTGTTTATAAAATTAAATGATCTTCACGTTTTTATAAAAAAAATGAAACCTTAATTTCAGTATATTTGGGTAATGCCTTCGTCATCGGCGCGGTGTGCCCAGTTACCCAGGGCTGCGGATAAAGTACCGTTCTATGCTGCACTCAAAAAGTTTCGAGACTTTCTTAATGGTCTCATACCGCATATGGACGAATCGGAATGTGTTTTCACTGAGCAGCGTATAAGACAATGCTGTGAGTCGCAGGATCTCAATAAAGGTGCTCCTTTAAGCGATGTTAAGTCTAGCAATGGTCTAATGCTCAGCAACAACAATATAGATTGCCACAGTGACCAGCAATCTAGTCATATATTTTCTGATAGAAATAATGTTGACGTTAGCGCCGAGTCTTCAAAGCAAGTCATTGAGAAACCGTATCCTCCACCCCACAACGCAAATTCAGCCAACCTAGTTGAACGTGACGAATTTGTTTATGATAATAACGCGACCCTAGGGATTGTTAATAGGGTATCCACCGCAGGGCGGATGATATCGGATGCCAGGCCGGAGTCGATACGTGACAGAGATTATATGTCCGTGTTTGAAAATCATAATCAGCAACAGCCCCCTCCTGAGAAGAAAAAAAGAGGACGACCGAAAAAGCTGAAAGGGCAGGAGGTAATCGATCCCGTGACCGGAAACAAAATCACCATCAGTGGCCAATCAATGCCGCAGCATAATTTTAATAATATATTGAATCTCTCAATGATAACAGCAAGTGATAATAGCCTACCGGTAGTTAGCCGAGCCACAAGTATTGGCGGTACAGGCAATTTCAGTACAGAAAATACCACCAAGAAGAAAAGGGGCAGGCCAAAAAAGGTTAAACCTATTCTAGAAAATATGCTTACTTCGACTATAAAACCACAGCCCGTTAACGTCAAGCCCTCATCAAATTCAAATCATCAAATCATCCCAGCAACACAGCCCCAGCCACAGACAACTTTAATAACCACAAGTATGCATCCCCTTTCAATGGAGCATATATCTTCGCCTCAAGGTAGCCATCAGGCACCACCCAGTTTGTATAATACGCCGCCTCCATCTCATATGTTGTACACAGCCTCTGCGTCACCAATGGCATCGCCGGCACCTAATTGCAGTTATTCACAGTCGCATGGCACTCCGCCAGTCGTACAGGTGGATCACCATTTACAGTTGAATACGGAACACGGAAATCCATCTGTTGCTTCCTCTGTTATTGGAATAAGGAATCAGCCACATTTAGGCGAAACACCCCCTCCAAGTTCACCAAACATGTGTGCAGTGGTTGATTTTGAGCCTCCAAATGATCGAAATGATGAACTTGAATCTTGTCTTGCAATGCCGCAACAAGCGTGTAGCACAGAACAAGCCCGCGACGCAGATACTAATGCTCAGAATCATGACCATTACCAACAGTGGGTTTCATCCAATCATCATCAGCAGCAACCCATTCAAAAAATCGTACAGCCGCAGCAACAGGGACCAATCCAGCCCCAATCACAAGTGTCGCCTGGCACTGTCTCTTCCTATCCGCATACAGATCAGCAGCAGGGCAATATGCAGTCGTCGATGCAATTCGCGTCAGAACAACAAGAGCATTGGCAAAGTTATGGGGATAACGGTCATAACAGTTCATACATGTTGGCTTCCCCTCAGCAACTCCATATTAATCTTAGCCCACAATTGGTAGGCGGCAATACTGTACAGACCCAGGCTATTGCTGATGTGTCGCGAAAAAGTCTGTCAGGTCTAGAATCTTTGGTCGATCAAATACCTTCTATAAGCGATCAAGAGTCAAATGTAATGTCGTCAGCCACAGCTGCAGCTGCGGCTGCAGCAGTTGAAAACCGTCTAATCGGATTACAGCAACAGCAACAGGAAAATGAGAAACGCTGTCAACAGGGACAGACTGAGACGCCACAGTCGGATACTACAACGGGTGGCAACAACACCAATTTATTAAATAGTAATTTCTCAGTTAGCAATCTTGCATCTTCTTCATTGATAAACTCGGCAAATCACTTGGTGCACAACAACAGCAACAACAACAACACTCCTGGTCGGCCAGAGAGCGAAGACAATAACAAAAGAAATAATGGCAATGAGTATGTCAGTAATATTTCACATTCGCATCCTACAAATCATTTGATAAGCGCTGCCCTTGTGGCAGCAACGGTTGGTAACTCTCAGCCATCGGCAGCACAACATCATCATCCTGGAATAACAGCGCAGCACTCGCATGCGCATCCACATGCGCATCCTCATGCGCAAATGTATATGGATCATACGCACATCCCGTCTCACATGGCACACATGCCACCTGTTAATGCAATGTACGCACCACCATACGGACCACAACATGGAGCAGCGGGAACTGAATATGGACATGGGCACTATAGCACTATACAAGGTGCCGCGCCTACGCTGCACGTCCCAAGTCCCAATTACCCATATAATCATTATGGTCATACACCTCCGCAAAGTAATTATCCCAGCTTCGCCCATACGCATCCACATCCCCATCATCATCATCACCATCATAGCCATGCGGCTCATCATTTAAGCGTCTTCGAACGACTTAAGCCATCCGACATAGGTAGCTACAGTGGATTTTAATGTCAAATATATTTAGCTGAAGCAGAAAACGGAAACGGCAAAGGAAAAGAACAGCAATTAGTGCATTATTAATTTAACCACTTAAACTAAATACAAATTGACGCCAATAAATCCCATCGCACCCAGCAATATCCAGCAATCTCCGGCCATGCCGTTTATTCTTACATATATGTAGTTTAAGTATATTTTATGGGTAAAAGAGATAACCAAAGACTCCGCCTAATAAATATCTTTTCTAATCACATAAACAGTGTTGCCATTTGTTATGTTTAAAGCTTTATACTAAATTTTTAGTCATCTTCCACTTGTTCTGATTATAATTATATTTTTCTTGTTTAGTTGTTTAATTAATAAACATTTCTCTTTAATATAATATATTTATTTGTTAACAAGAACATTGAAGATTGATTTCAAAAAATAGAGTTGGCAACACTGATTGGAAATAAATATAATAATATACATACATATATTTGTATATTCATTACATGTATATTACTAGTTATTTTTAATCACCGTAAAACTATGCATAATTAAAATTATTCAACAAAAAGAGACATACTTAAGTAAATTAAATACATTCTACTATCAATAGGCTTTCTTATGAATGTTAAAAACAGTGTGCTACTAATTAATTCTACTATATGTATAAGAATATAGATTAAAGACAGAGGGAGTTATGATTGGTAGCTGGTCAATTTTAAAATTATTCATTATTTTTTTTTTACTTTAGTTTTAAACTCAGCAGTATTAAACAAAATATTTTTATTAATTTGTTTGTTGAAAAACATCGACGGAGTATATCAACAAGCTGGAATTCTTAAAATTTGGGAAAATAACATGTTAAAAATGTGTTATAATAATCAGCTCAGATTAAAAAAACTTTATACAATTTAATTACCAAATCTAAATTCACATTTAAAACAAGCATTGGAATAAATGGAATTACCTTTTGTTGCGGATCAAAGACATAGTAATATATACCAGCTGGAATTTGTCACGATCCCTTCTGTCTCTTAAACACATTATATATGTGTGTGTGTGTATTGACAACATTATGTTAGTATAAATAGTATAGCTAATTCAACCATTATATAATATATATATATAATATATATATATATGGCCAACTTTGGCTTTTTGTGGGGATAAAGAGCTTATTAGCAATAATTCCTATATTATTTAGATTGGGTTTTCTTTGTAGACTCGTAAAGTTTTATAATTTTAGGATAATTCTTATTTAATGCGGTGTCAGTGTCAAACGAGCTTATACCCTTCGACCATTTTTATACTATTCGTATATAGTATATATATATTCCACTGAAAGTAGTCAAAAATGGTATACTAAGTTTTTGCAAATGTATGTAACAGGCAGAAGAAGGAGTGGCAGACCCCACAAAGTATATATATTCTTGCTCAGGATCACTAGTCGAGTTGATTGAGCCATGTCCGCTACACATCTGTGTGAACACGCAGATCTCAGCTATTATAAAAGCTGGAGACCCCAAATTTGACATGAATGTATAAAAATATACCAAGCTCATGGACTTCAGACGAAAGTACTTAATTAATTTAATTTTTGCTTTAGTACACATACATATACAGATAATATTCCGAAATTCAAACCGATCGGATTACAAACACAAAAGTGATTTAAAATGGTCAAAAATGGTATACTAAGCTTGTGCAAATGTATGTAACAGGCAGAAGGAGGCGTGGCAGACCCCACAAAGTATACATATTCTGACTCAGGATCACTAGCTGAGTCGATTGAGCCATGTCCGTCTGTCTGTCCGTTTGAACGTCTAGATCTCAGCTATTACAAAAGCTAAAGACACCATATTTCACAAGAAGGTTCCTGTATACCATAGGTAGATTGAGTTTATTTTTAATTTTTGATGCCACGCCCACCGCCCACGCAAATCGATAATTTTCTATTGTCATGAGAAGTATTGAAGTTACAGCTTTCTTCCTTAGTATGAACATAAATAATTGCAATATAAATCTATTTCCCAAATTACAATCTAATCGGACCATAAACACAGAAGTTATCCATGTTTCCGTTTTCCGTATTTCCGCTGTTGTGCCTGTGCTGCGCGTCGTGACGTCATCGTCACGATGCATCGTTTCAGCCGTTGCGTGTGTGAAGCTATGCAGTTTTCACATGTAGATGACGCTATTCAAAAATATATCTAATTTAAACAATAGGTGGCGGATAAACTTGTGCAGCGTTTTTTGATGGAATTAAATGTGTGATAATTTGTTTCGAAACTGGGCGAATGGTATCTTACTGTCGGGCACGCTCGACTGTAGGTTTCTTTACTTGCTTTCGATGGCGTGGTCAAAATCCAAAACAAACTTGATCAGCGTGCCTAATGACCCATACTGTCACCAAATTTGGTAGTTCTAGGTCTTATAATAGAGATCTTGCTTTTCATATGGACAGACAGACGGACATGGCTATATCGACTCGGGTGTTGATTCTGAGCCTATCTATACTTTACAGGGTCGGAGATGTCTCCTAAGGTGCGTTGCAAACTTCTGGCTAGAATTAATATACCATCTGCAATGGTATAAAAATAACCACTATTAATTCTATTAAATTAATAAATGTAGAAAAATCATTATCTTATCTTAATACTACAAAGCAGAATGTACAAAATTTAAAAATTACTACAGTTCAATCAAAGCTTAGCAGTGATGGCACGTGGTAAACCTATTTGATACGAAAGACAATTAAAAAAATAACTCGAGAAAGGATGTCTTCGATTTAAAGACAATGCGATACCATCATATTTAGCGATAAAGTAAAATTTGATGTTGCCGCCGATATGAGAACTCGCGTTATTCGTACCAAAGCAGAAACAAATCATAAAGACTGCCTTAAGAGGTCATTACTGAAACAAATATATCTGTACTTGTTTAACGTGGCAAGGCGTCTGTCTCTTTGATGAAGGGGACCTTTCTAGCACAGTCACCAAGGGGACTTACTTCGTCTACCTCAACGTCCTTCTCAGAATCCGAATTGCCATTTGCTTCCATCGGGTAAATTGTCCTTTATCTGGTTCACCGTGATCCCCTACAGTACTTTGCAAAAACAGCCAACAGACAGATACCGCGGTAAGAAGCAGTATCGCTTCTGCCCTTATCTGGCCCTTTGAACAGTTTCAAAACACGAGGGAATTTCCACTTGCTGGAAAAGTATACACTTCGGATACAGCAGGAGTACAACGCTGTGATAGGCTCGGGGATGGCACGCATCACCGCCTTGAATATCACAATCGTTGATACCGTTTTTGCCCTGAGAGCGTATGCTTTTGAAGGGTGCGACACAAGCATCTACCTCAAAAGACTCAAGGGACTGTGAAATCTCGTTAAGAATGGCAGCGGATGCCGTTAACTCTGAACTGGGAAAAAGTTTCGAAATAGCACTCCTGCGTATTCATGCCAGGTTACGTACTGCCCGCCCCTAAGCAAAGTCAACCCAGATCGGTTGTCTTTTTACGGCCACGCGAAATCATAAAGACTTGCCCCAATGGATCGTCCTTATTCTTTCTCACGAATCGCCATCAGTTATCCTCCTTTGCTGCTATCAATACCAAAACTGGCAGATTGCGGTTAATTCACTTTTCAGCAGAACGAAACATCATCGCAAAAATAAAACGAATCAAAAATTGGTTGCACTTTTAATTTAGATTGGCCATCAAATAGCCCAGATCTCCCATTGAACATTTTTGGTGGCTAATGATAAGAAAGCTTTAAAATGAGCCACAAAGAATCATATCTGACCTGAAAATTGGGTTGAGATATACGACTCGATCGCTGCCAAAAATTGTTAAAATCAATGCCAAAACGGGTTAAATTTGTAATTCATACCAGAGTCGACGTTAATTTTTATACCTTTCGACCATTGAAAATAGTCAAAAATGGAATACTTAGTTTGCGCAAAAGTATGTAACAGGCAGACCCCATAAACTATATATATTTTTGCTCAGGATCACTAGCCGAGTCGATTATTACAAAAGCTAGAGACACCAAAATTGACATGATGGTTCCTAAATACCATATGCAGATCAAGCTTATTTCAAATTTGAGGTGCCACGCCCACCGCCCACAAAAATTGACAGACACTAGGTTTGACATAATGGTTCCAGTAAATCATGCGAAGAAGTAAATTTCAAATTTTAAGTGCCACGCCCATCGCCCACGCAATTCGATAATTTACGAATATTAAGGAGAGGGTGGCCTCATAGCCTAGTGGGGAATACACTTGTCTACTAAACATGAGGTCGCGCAACCTCTCAATTTTACAATTCCTTTCAACAATTTTTCGGCAACCCCCCTTGTCCAATCCCCCCACCAAGCACCATTCATACCTCTGCGTACAGCATCAACAACATCAGGAATGAATGATGTCAAAATTAAGACTGTATCACCTCTCCACGTTTATCTATTCTACGTATTATTCTTACAATAACACCAAAAACCAATGATAACCGTGGACGCCACTCCCAGGAGGCGACAGGTGGCAGCCTCACCACTGGGATAGGTCGCATCTGGCTATCGCCAGTTCGAACGAAAACCCAACTGATTACAGAAACCAATATAAGAATACTTAACATAAACGGCTCCCCTAACTCGTTGACGACCTTAGACATCTCACAACGGCCATTGGAAAATGGAACGTTAGAACTCTAAAGGAACCATCAAGATTAGCACAGTTAGAGGTAGAAATAGAGAAATTGCAGGTCTCGATGGCTGACATTAGCGAAATGAGTGGCCTGGCAGTGGAAAAACAACAACATCCAATAGCAAGCTAGTCTTGCACAGTGGCAGTATTGAAGGCAGTAGACATGGTGTAGGAATATTTGTAGCCAGAAAGATCAAGAAAGCGCTCCATTCCTGGGAACCCGTATATGACAGACTCAATACCGCTAGGTTCAAGTGGAAGGCTAGACACATAAACATTATTCAATGCTATGCCCCGACAGAAGACGCCAATGAAGATCTTAAAGACGACTTCTGCACTGCTCTCACAGCGACTCTCACAAAGCTACGGCAAGGTGATATCACTATTCTCATGGGTGACTTTAATGCAAAGGTAGGCTCCAACAACACCGGACTTAAATCGTAGTGAGAGCAGTGTGGAAGTCGTCTTTAAGATCTTCATTGGCGTCTTCTGTCGGGGCATAGCATTGAATAATGTTTATGTGTCTAGCCTTCCACTTGAACCTTGAATAGGACAGCACGGTATAGGTACTCGCACTGACAATGGTAAGAGACTAGTTGAAATCTGTCAGTTGTTCCAACAGTTATTGGAGGCACGTTGTTTCCGCATAAAGAAGTCCATAAATACACATGGACATCTCCAAGTGGTAACATGCGCAACCAGATCGACCATATATGCATCAGCAGTAAATGGAGGCAGTCGTTGATCAACGTGCGGAATAAAAGGGGAGCAGCTATGGAAGAACAATAAAGTTGAACCGCTCGAGAATTGTCGCCAACAGCCAACATCGTAGTGCGCCTGCCCAAAAACTGCACCTACTGAGGGACAGCAACCTGACTGCAAGGATGGCATACACATTGCAAGAACAACGGATCTCAGACACTTTGGTCCACCGCGGAACAAATACTTGGCAACGCGAAAGGACCGTCTGGATATCAAAGAGGACGTGGGACCTAATCAGTCGGAGAAACAATCTAAAGTCAATGACGGATCAGCTCGCGCAAAATCAGGACGAATATCAGACAATGTGCAATGCTGTGAATCGATCCGTCAGAGACGACAAGAGAGCTCTACTGGATAGATTTCCGGACAACGCGGAACGAGCGACAGGACAAAACAACATGTGCTCGCTATACCAGTTGATTGCACGGATCACCGGAAAATACAACAAACAGTCCCAACCTATCAGAAATCTAGCAGGCAATCTCATATCCAATGACGACGCACAAATCCGGAGATGGCGGTAACACTTCATCGAAATCAGCCACACCTCGACAACAACTGTGGCTACAGACTTCCGAAACATTGCCCCATCAAGTGGGAGCGTCAGGATATCATTTTCGCCGCCATCGAGAAATCGGAAATGCAATTAAGAAGCTGAAGCACAATAGGGCAGCGGGGGATGACCACATACCAGCTGAACTTCTACACGTTGATACCCAGCTGATGGCTGAAACACTGCACTCGCACTTTTCCCGCAAACAAGTGCACCTTTCCAGACGAATACTGGAATTCGGCAAGGTTGCCCATTGTCGCCGCTACTCTTCAACATCGTGGTCGACAAGCTTATGAAAGAAGTGTGCAACCCTAGAGCCTCACCAGAGACTTTGAGGACTTGGATTATGCAGACGACATATGTCTGACCTCTCACAGGCTCTGCGACATTCAAAGGAAGACAGATGAGGTCATCATGGCGCGGTCGCCAGGCTAGCAAGCAATATCGGACTTGAGATTAAGACCAAGGCAATGCGTTTTAACCCCTCCATCTAAGGGAACATCATCATATATGGGAACGCAATAGAGTTCGTCACAAGCTTCCCATACCTTGGAACCATCATCTCCAACAATGGCGGAGTGGAAGATGACGTCACAAACCGACTTGCCAAAGCCCGATCAGAATTTGGAAGACTCAACCGCATCTGGAGCAACAAGAAAATAAGCAGGAACAAAGCTCCGAACTTACAATGTGTGCGTAAGTCTGTCCTGCTATTTGGTAGTGAGACATGGCTGTCAAAATTTGAACGAAATTAGACCGATATATCGTATAGCTGCCATAGAACCTATCCGTCGACTTAAATCATTTTTATACCATTTGACCATTGAAAATGGTCAAATATGGTATACTAAGTTTGTGGAAATGTATGTAACAGGCAGAAGGAGGCGTGGCAGACCTCACAAAGTATATATATTCTGACTCAGGATTACTAGCTAAGTCGATTGAGCCATGTCCGTCTGTCCGTTTGAACGTATAGATCTCAGCTATTACAAAAGCTAAAGATGCTTCGTTTCAGCCGTAGCGTGTGTACAGCTGATTGCTATGATGTTCACATGTAGATGGCGCTATTCAGAGATAGATGTAATTTAAACAATAGGTGGTGGATAAACTTGTGCAGAGTATTTTGATGGAATTAAATGTGTGATAATTTGTTTCGAAACTGGGCGAATGGTATCTTACTGTCGGGCGCGCTCGACTGTAGCTTTCTTTACTTGTTCAAGATATCGCTGTGAATCTTTCCTGATATATGTCTAATCACGGCCATTAATTGATATGCAAGTTTTCTTTTAATCGGACCAATATATCTTTGAGCTGCCATAGAACCTATTGGCCGATTTAATATGTGGAGTAACTGCAATAGTATAAAACCTTCGGCGTGTCGAAGGTAGCCTTTCTTTCTTGTCCTAATATATTAAATGTCTATTGGATTGAAATTTGGAATATATATGTGTCGCATTATGAATGTATTTTGACCACTGTACGTGTTTGTCACATTATTAACATAGTTTGATCACTGCGCTTGCAAGACGCTGCTGCGCAATGAGTTTGGTATATTGTGAAATCATTCTTAGAATTTGACTACAACGTAGAATATGACTGGCGCCAAAATACCGATACAAGTGAGGCGACAGCGTTCTCGCACTGTCGCCGAGTGTAGTCCATCTAGCGTCTGTAAAGCATAGGTCGATGCGTGAGTAGAAAATGCGAGCAGTTGCATGCAGACGATTGCACACGCCGGTTGGAATTCGCTTCACTCGAAAAGTTTGTGTGTCAACATGGCAGACCAGCCAAAAGAAAATAACAACTCTGCGACATATGCATACGAGGTCTGTTTAAAAAGTAAGGTGACTTTTCAATTTTTATTTTTGTTTTTTTATGTTGGTACACTCTTCCCAAACATCCCGAACAATTCAAATGAATGGCATTTTTTGTTTGCTTGTGAGAGACGTAAAGGTTATAAGTGTTTTGCGTGCTCGGCGATTTTTTGCTAAATTTTGACCAAAATACCATACAAAATAATAAATACAAAACTAAAGAGACCTATGAAAGGACGGAGATTTGCAACGATTGAGGAGATAAAGACTGGATCGCTGGAAGAGCTCAAAGCTATACCGAAAAGTGCTTATAGTGCTTATAAATAAATAAATACATATTTTTTCTTAAAAATACAAAGCCACGTTACTTTTTGAACACACCTCATATAGTATATATTTATGTGTGTGTCAAGCAAAAGGTTGAAAGTTTAATACTTTCGTTAAAACAATTAACTCAAAAGTTTATTGATCAATTTGCGGAGGCGGTGGGAGTGGTACCTCAAATTTGAAATAAATTTTAGAAGCTTGTGATATTTATATACCTTTATGTCACACTTGGTTTCTCTAGCTTTTATAATAGCTTAGATCAGTGTGTTCAAACATATGCGTGACGGACAGACAGGCGGACATGGCCTAATCAAGATTAAAGTGAAACGCCTTTAATAAGTTAAATCATAGTATGCTAAGTAACTCTAATTTAATAGTAGTAATTTGATGAATTTGGTAAAAAAACAAGTAAGGAAAGCTAAAGTCGAGCGCGCCCGACAGTAAGATACCATTCGCCCAGATTTGAAAAAAATTATCACACTTTTATTTCTATCAAAAAACACTGCACAAGTTCATCTGCCACCTATTGTTAAACTTAGATCTATGTATCTTTGAATAGCTCCAACTACATATGAAAACGTCGTAGCAGTCAGCTTTACATACGCTACGGCTGAAACGTAGCATCGGAACGTCAAAAGTATGTAACAGGCAGAAGGAGGCATCTGCGACTTTATAAAGTATATATATTCGTGCTCAGGAGCACAAGCCGAGTCGATTAAGCCATGTCTGTCTGTCCGCCTGTATGAACGCCTATATCTCAGAAACTAAAAAAGCCAGAGCCACCAAATTTGGTGACAACACTTATGTTAATCGTACGGTGTAAAATTTTTATTAAATTTTGGGCCACGCCTACTTCCGCCCCCGAAAATCGAAAAACCGTATTGCAAGCGCCTATATCTCAGAAACTAAAAAAGCTAGAGCCACCAAATTTGGTGACAACACTTATGTGAATCAAACGCTGTAAATTTTTTATTAAAATTTAGGACACGCCTACTTCCGCCCCCGCAAATCGAAAACCCATATTGCAAGCGCCTATATCTCAGAAACTAAAAAAGCTAGAGCCACCAAATTTGGTGACAACACTTATGTGAATCATACGCTGTAAAATTTTTATTAAAATTTGGGACACGCCTACTTCCGCCCCTGCAAATCGATAAACCGTATAGCAGGCGCAATAATATAGTTAGAGTATTCAGTTTTGGTGTGAATGATAACTATCACCACCTAAACGATCACTGATGGTTCCGATCGGATAATGAACATAAAAGTTATTCAACGTTTCATATAGATTTGCTCTGCGCCCACTGCAAGCAAACAAGCAGTGCTTTTTCCAAGCAGTGTTTTTTTCCAACTGCTTGGACTGCTTGGCGTCTAACTGAAAATAATATGTGTTATTTATTATTTTTCTTTGAAAAACACGTTTACCAATAACAGTTTTCTAAAAATGATTTTTTTCATAACCTTGAAAAATGCATGGTCTTATACAGTCAACCCTTGGCTGTAGCCGTTCTTACTTGTCAATGGTCGATTGATTGCTTAAACGTCATTTGATAAACATTAATATCGTACCTCAATTAGCAACTTGAAGTTATCGAACTTGACCTATTTTAAAACAAAATATGTAAACGTATACAAATTTAAAATAAAATAAAATTAAATTAATAACCATGATTTCAATATCAAATAGATGAATCATACGCTAATAAAGACCGATTGCACTAAGCCTCTCAGTCTTTAATACTTATAGCTATGCTCAAGCATAGACTAAATACTTCAGTATGTTTCGTTTATGATCAAACCAAAGCAAGGCACAGGGATACAATGCTAGGCGAAGGATAACGCCCACCGAGGCGAAGCAACGCAAAGCATAGCATGGCAACTCAGTGTGCGGCTTAAAAGGTTGCCAGCAGTTTTGAGATTTTAAATAAATAAAATGAATACTTGTGGGTATTTTGAATGACTTTATTTTTAATTTTGTAATATTTGCACATCTTTTGCCAATTATTACAATATAGGAACTTTATTCATATACATTTTGTTCTGTAAATTCAATGCAATTCTCGCAGCAACTCCGATTAATACCATAAATTTCATGTACTTATATTGCACACGCGTACATACACTTGAACCGATTTTTCGATAGTTGGAATATAAGTACATATGTATGTATGTAAGTATGCATGTATGTATGTATGTATGTATTTATGTATCTAGATCGATCAATCCAGCTTAGTGTGTTATGCTTGATTGGACGCTGGATCAAAATTCTATTGTTTCCTTTTGTGTGTTTCAAACAAGAGTCATGTCCGTCTAGTCCGTCTTGTGAAATCCTATATAAGCAAATCCTATTTAAGCAACCTGCAAAAGTGCTCATTTATGCATCTATCATGTATACATAATTTTAGGATGATATGTCACATGCTTTCCGATTGATCCCAAAATCTACAGATCTTTAAGTCGGATTTTGCCAAGATTTCTTTAGTTTTCATATGAAGCATGTACATAATAAGCATATATGTACAAATATAGGAATATGTAAATGTTAAATGAATTTATATATGGATGTGTCTGGTATGGTATATGGTTCCCTTATCCGATTTAAGACTTTTCGACTTTCGGCTATCAATATAATTGGACTTTTTACCATTCTCTCTATATCCACTTTTTGCAATGGTATTTTAAGTAAGGATTCACTTTGCTGCGAGGTTTATTATCTTCTTTAAATTAACATTATTTTTATGCAAGACCTATGCGAGAAGGTATGTATATGCTCGTTTTTATAAATATATTTTTTTTTGTATATTAAATACGTATGTATGTATATGCTTCTTAATACTAAACTCGGTTTATATTTAAACCTATAGGAACTTTTTAGTAAATTTTTCTTAAATCTGATTGCGAATGCTATGGTATTTTAGTGCATGAATGAATTCGTGTGTACATATGTAAATGTGGGTGTGTATATATATTCAGATATAGTTTTACAGTTTGCAATGTTTGTAATGAGTATAAAACGTAAAAGAGCTCTCTCTTTTGAGTTTTCTTTAATCAATACAAAAAATTGGGGTAGTTTCTAAACGGTTTGACTTTTTGTTTTAATAGGGTATTGGGACGCGTGTATGCGAGACTTCAAAGTTTTTTACAGGCATACACATAATAACATACATGTTACTAAGAGTTAAGTAGATGTATGTTGATGTGTGTATATTAAACGCAACAGTAATATATGTTATTGACCATGTTAGCTTCTGCATCAATAGCCATTTTTAACTCATGTTTTAAATATAATTGTGAAATATTCTTTCTTTCAATGTAAAAACAAATATTCTGTAAAAGCGAAGTCAACATTGGTGTCTTTTCGTCAAAATATTAAAACTTAAATTTTTCCCATAACTAATTTGAAAACATTCTATGACTCTATTTACATAATTATTGAAACGCCGTGCAAAAAAAAAAAAAAAAAAAATTCTTCGGAGGTGGCGGCGGAGCCCCTAGTAATATGTAGGATAAAAACGGAATCCTAGTAAAAATGCACACAGTGTTACTATGTATCTACTAAATATGTATGTAAGTATTTACTCGTTTAATTTTTGATACGCCACGATAAACTAAAACTGATTTCGACCTCTTTCTAGGCAGGGGACCTTAGCAGTATGTTATTTGAGGATAGTTCTTAAACTTATGTACATATGGATGAATGTACAGCAAAGTATAATGTTGGCACAGTTTTGTAATTAATTGAAATATGCATGCTTTTTAATAATAATAAGTTTAGATTTTAAAACTCAAAAGTAAAATTTATATACACACTTTCTGAACGGGATTTATAATTAACGTGGGAGGTATTAAAGACTTGTAAGGTGTGTATATTTCGGCTAGCCGAAAGTGATCGATTCGATAAACTTGGAACTTTTATATTTTAATAATTTTTGTTTTTGTTAACATTTTTGTTGAATACTTTAGTAAAAAAAACAAAGGCATAAAGCAATAAAATGCTAGGAACTCAGTTTGCATCTCTCTAATTCTAGCTTTTTATATTTATATTTATGTATATGTATGTTTAAATACTATGTTTTCTTTTTTCTTGAACGTTTTCTCTATATAAAGTATATTCAGAGTAAGTTAATTTTAATGCATTAAAGTGCATATTATAAATGAATTATATTATAATATATTATTTTAATGCAGCTCCTTTTTTTTAATATAGCTGGTTGATAGGTTTTGATAAGATTATTGCTACATATGTATATTTTAAATAGTTAGGAACACTTCCGTATTTTTTTAATTCTTACTAAATTATGTAGTATTTATTCATACTCATTATTTTTTCGTGTCATTAAATGTCATGCATATAATATTGTTAAAATAGGAACTTTCAAGTTTTCATAGTATGATTATTTATGTTTGTATATACATAAACTGTATGTTTATGACATTCATGTAGTTTTGCATAATGGTATTTGTATGGTATATTCAAAAAGCATTAACGTTCTTTATAATGCCTTATGCATGTGTTCTGTCATCCTTTCCTTCCATTTTCGATTCTTTTCTCTGTATGCGGTCTTTTGTGGTCTTCGTTTAAAATCAAGTCTAGTAAGTACGTATAAAGGTTTTAAAAAAATTATCTGAAACAAAAATGTGGTAAGCAAATTGTTAGAATGTTACATTTCACAAATGTATCGCCATCAAACTTACCCCTCAAAACACTTTATAGATACTCAGAAATTATCCAAATCATTTTCCACCTATAACTATTAAAATAAATATTTATTTATGATAGTAATTGCAATATTATCTTTGGTTTTATTATTTATTTTCGATTAATGATTTATAAAAACTGTTATGGAGAAAGGTATAGCCCTTTTTGTAGCATACATATAAAATAAATTAATAAATTTTAAGATCATCATAAAAAATTACAAAAATTTAAAAATGTTATAAAAGCGTATTACACCTTAACTTAAAACAAACAAAAGCCCAAAAAAAATAAAACTGTTCTCTTTTAATCAAATGAATAGTTTATTTTTGTATTGGTTCGTTTTTTTAAATAAATATATAATCCGATTTTTAATTAAACAATACATAGTTCTCATTCGAGGTATATATGTACATACTACTTAACTTACTGATGCAAAATTGATGTTCACGCCTTTCTGGCATGTGCATACATACAGACATACATATGTATGTATTTATGCACATATGTGTGTTTAGACGAGATCACTGAGATTACATTAACATATATGCATGAAAGAACAGGGGATATTGCTTTTTCGGGGCGCCAAGATTCGACGATGGGTTCTTATAGAACTCGACGAAAAATGAAAATAATCAGTTAAATTTTTTGATTTGGGAGATTTAGCTTTCGATATGTACTTAATTTCCTTTCATAAAATTTGCAGGCTAAAATGACCACTGTGATCAGGTTTCGCTATGTAAACTAAATTGAAATCAAACAATTTTACTTTACTATTTTTGTCTTACATATTTCGTCGAGTTCTATAAGCTATAAGTCATTAGACCTTGGCGCTACGGAAACAGCAATACTGCATTACAGCAATACATATGTACATACGTACATGCAAATGCCACCTGTTGTGTAATTTTTAAATACACGAACACACACACATACATATTTACTTATTTAATATGTCGGTACGGACACGCACACACACATGCACATGAATTAACTTTGTTTCTTCAGTTCAAGAATTTAAAGCACAAACTCAGTAAGTAGAAGGTCGCACAGCGAATACAGCATACATTAGCGTGTTAATGATATAGTATATTCATATGCATATACATACATACATATTTATGTATGTGCAAATCAATGTACACTTAAAGTGATGAATTGAAACTGGAAGATTGCGTTTCCTATTATCTCAGCAGCAGGCATGACCTAGTCTTTATTTGATGTATTATGTATAATATATATGTAGGGTACTTATGCATACAGTAACAGTATTTATATTTGTACTGTATGCAGTCTGTTAATTAATCTATATGTATAATATAGTAGTAAATTGCGAGGCATAATTTAAACAATTATTCTAAAATATATTGTACAGAAAATTGTACATTCTGTACAACGATCCTGTTAGACTTTGTAAGTGCGTTTTGTGAATTTTTAATGCTGTTTTTTTTTAAAGCTATAAATCGGGAAAGTTTTTTCTTATGTACATATGTATGTACATATGTATATGTATGCTATTTATGTATACATACATCAATATTCAAATATTTAAACATTTATGTATATTCAATTGTAACTTGGCTTACTTCCTAGAGAACGGCACAGAATAATCAAAAAAGTTCAAAATGGAATTTAAACAAAAAGGGTTTGAAGAACATTTAACGTGTGATAGTAGTTTATGATTTGGAGCAGAGATTTCACAAATCTTACCAGTTATGTGATTACGGTTGTACAGCTGCTGCAACAAAGACCGTTTACCAGATGAGTTTGAGTTCTTTTTGACCACCTCAACTAATTCCTGGCCGTCGTTGTTAACAGATAACAGATCGGTTTTGCCATCTGTCTCCACATCCTTGCCTGACCGATCTTGTCCTGAGTCAGCTAGTGTAGCTTTTCCATCGCCAGCCGTCTCAAAGTTCATCAGACACATAGTATTGGGGGGGCGGCCGGGTACGAAGATGCTGCTCGCGACATTGGAGGCAACTTGCTGTAGCAGAAACGCCTTGGAGAGACTGTAGAAGCGCCTCTCCCTATCGGAATCATTGTCATCGCTACCGCTGGCGTTGTTATTGGTGTACAGCTCACTCGTCTGCTCCAGCAGTTCTTTCACTTTGCAGATGTGCTCCACTGTGAACACGTGTTTCTGCATGTTCACCTGTGATATCTGGCATAATTGACATTCCTGCAGCTGTTGATCAATTTCATTATCAATTTCAGGCTCAGGTTCGTGATCAGCAAGAGAATCGACGGAGGTCATAACAGACTCTAAAGCCGTAACCCTGCTCTTAAGATTGGTCTCTTTGCTGCATGATCCATCGAAGCTGTTGGTCTCATCCGAAATGTGCGCGTACTGCCGTTGATTGCGCGACTTTTTATCTTTAGCGCGTGAATTTTGAAACCAGACCTGAAAGACATGGATTTAAAAAGCCATATTTATATACACTCATACCCATAATACTCTTCTGTCAACTAAAGATATAAATGTCATTCTTTTAATTATGCATAAACCTTTTAAACACGATATATCGACAGTTTACCTTAGAGTTGTAAATGTGAAATTACCTGTATTAAATTAACTTTAAGCTGTTGCCTAGAGCTACTCCTGATAATTCCATTTAACTTCTCAAAATTTGATTACGACTTGGATAACTGGACCCGCTTTCACTAAATATAACAGAAAATGTAAAAAAAAAACATGAAAATCATAATAAATGCAGAAAAAGGAAGGCAAATCAAAATCAATTTAAAACAAATTTTTAATTTAAATTTAATTTTAATTTAAATTTGTTAAGCTAAAAATTATTAAATTTATTTATTGAACATTATATGTAATACATACCGTCGCAGTATTACGAGAGTATCGTAATAAAAAGCGATATTTTTTATTTGAGAATTTATGCAAAACTTTTTAAAAATTAATGTTTTGCAATTCTGCTTAAAATTTTAATATTCTTATTCTTTTCGTGACGTTATTCTATTAATAAATTAGCTTAGTGACTTTTCAAAGCTTCTCCTGTATAATGTAGTCTTGTGACAAAAGATACTTTAGCAAAAAGTAAGAACGGCTACAGTCAACTGTTGACTGTATAAGACCATGGATTTTTCAAGGTTATGAAAAAAATCAGATTTAGAAAACTGTTATTGGTAAACGTGTTTTTCAAAGAAATATAATAAACAACACATATTATTTTCAGTTAGACGCCAAGCAGTTGGAAAAAAACACTGCTTGGTTGCTTGCAGTGGGCGCAGTGCAAATTTATATGAAACGTTAAATAACTTTTATGTTCATTATCCGATCGGAACCAAATTATAAGCGATCGTTTAGGTGGTGATAGTTATCAATCACACCAAAACTGAATACTCTAGCTATATTATTGCGCTTGCTATACGGTTTATCGATTTGCGGGGGCGGAAGTGGGCGTGTCCCAAATTTTAATAAAAATTTTACAGCGTATGATTCACATAAATGTTGTCACCAAACTTGGTGGCTCTAGCTTTTTTAGTTTCTGAGATATAGGCGCTACGAAAACCCGTATTTTTCGATTTGCGGAAGCCGAAGTAGGCGTGGCCTAAGTTTTAATAAGAATTTTACAGCGTATGATTCACATAAGTGTTGTCACCAAATTTGGTGGCTCTGGCTTTTTTAGTTTCTGAGATATAGGTGTTTATACTGATGGACAGACGGACAGATGGACAAACAGACATGGCTTAATCGACTCGGCTAGTGATCCTGAGCAAGAATATGTATACTTTATGCGGTCGCAGATGCCTCCTTTTGCCTGTTACGCACATTTCGACAAACACAATAGACCATGTATTTTTTGAAAATCCATGGTCTAAATATGACACGACATGTTGAAAACGAATATTATAATTTAATAAAATTAAAAATAAATTTCACAAAAACATACAAAATATAGAAACAAACTCTAACGCTCGAAGCGGCAAAAATCACATTTTCGATAAACGAATTGAAAAAGTACTACGCATGAATCTCAAAAAGAATTCTCCAAGGATTTCAAAAATGTAAAACCGTTGAAACCTACGGTTCAGCCGTTAATAAGATATTCAAAGTTGAGCGATTTTCATTTGTCCCAAAAATACAATTTTTGAACATTTTTTTGCAAGTTTCAGATATATTATCAGTAACCTTTCGTTTCAATTGAAATATGTGTATATTATTTGTGAATTTATTAATTGATTTATATTTCTAACGGGATTTCGAAATACACCTAAACCCCCTTTTTTGAGCCCTAGCTAGGTTCGCTCCTTGAACATTTTACTACCTGATTCAAAAAAATGTAGTTGACCTACTTGCGTCGCCAACCGCTAGAGGTAAAAGATAAAAAGACAGAGTAGATGAGAGTGCATTGCGCGTTTCTCTCGTACATTCAAGGAACTCTATACCCTCTTAGCTTGTACGGTATCTTTATTAAACTCGGTACTTAAGCTTTTTCTTGTAGCAGGATGTATATATGCTAGATCAGACCTATATATCGTGTACTTGGTATATAAACTATCGGCTAATTTTTTTTTCAGAAACTTGCAATCAAACTTTTCATATCTTACATTAACTATGTGTTTAAGATGCTGTTAACGTTTTATTAAAATCCCACTACTATATCATATAGCTGCCATATAAAATATAAGTGGAAATGTGTGTTTTTCTTAAAAACTATCTTTTTCTTCAAAAAACCACACTGTCTTTTCCAATATAAAACTTAAATATGAAAATTGATATATATCGGATATATATGATATATATCGGACTATACCATATAGTCTCACAGAAATAATTAGCCAAAACAAGGTTTTTGGATTAAAAATACTGCACTTAATCTAGAAACTCAGGGAAAACATTTTGTGTTTGTATTTGCTAAAAAACTCTAAAATCCAATCAAATATTTAAGCAAGAAACCATTAATAAACCCAAAATCGTCTAATTTTTTTTTTTTTTTGGTGCGAAAAACATGGTTATGTTAGCCCGCTAAACAAATGTAGACTTTGATACACTATTAAAATCTTCTTGTTGTACAACTTTAACCAAGCACTCATTTTAAAGTTGCATATCTGTTATATACAATCGTGCAACTATCTCCTCTCGTTCAAAACTAATAATTTTTGCCACAAAAAACGCCACTGAGCGACAGCTACAGTCGAGTGCGCCCGAAAGTCAGAATCTCCTGAGCCCAGAATCAAAATATCACACTTTCAATTACGATAAGAAACTCTGCACAAGTGCCACCTACTATTCAAATTAAATCATTCTTTAAATAGATGGCGCCACTATAAAAATGTCATAGTAATCAACTTTACCCACGCTACTGCAGAAACTATGCGTAGTATCGGCGGCGTCACGATATGCAAAGGCGCAAATAGCGGTACAATAAAAAATGTTTACATTAATTACTTCTATGTTTACTGTCCGATCGGATTGTATTTTGGGGAATATATCTGTTTTCATTCATTTTAAAACAAAGCAGAGAGCTGTAACTTCAATACATTTTATAATCATCGTAAATTATCGATTTGCGTGGGCGGTGGGAGTGGAAAATGAATTGGAAATAAACATGATCTGCGTATGGAATACAGAAACCATCAAGCTAAATTTGGTATCTCCAACTCTTTTAATAGCTAGGTTCCAGACGTTCCAGGTGGACGGACGGACAGACTGACAGACGGACATGACTTAATCGTCTCAGCTTGTAGGACTGAGCCTGGCTGTTTCATACCAAATCATTTTTATTCTCATTGACTATTGAAGGTCAAAAAGTATAAAAATTTGGCACGTATGCTTAATAATAACCTATGATGAAATAACAAAGGGTGGTTCACTCGGCTCCCAAAGTGTCTTCGTTTATAGCTTTATCGGAAAGAAACGTTTAGGGATTTACCGTATGGATCACTTTATATATTTATACATCATAGGTTAAGCTATAAACGGATGGCTATTACATACTTTTGTACCACTGATACTAGGAACATGTAGGGAGCTGAGCCGAAGTCTATTACTCTATAATTTTTGGCAATGAAATCCTAGATGCCAAAGAGATTATGACATGACAGAGTTTTTCTAAAATATTTACCGGTAGGTAATGCTAAACTACTACTTTTTTTTTGTTAACCTATCGGTTAGAGCTAATTAGGTGTTCCGAAATGATTTAACTTACTTGCACAACGCGTTTCTTGAGGTTTACTTTTTTTGAAATTTCCTCTAGCATCTTTCGACTTGGATTGGATTCAGTTTGGTAGCACTCGTAAAGAAAATTCAACTGCTCTGGAAGTATTGTGGTTCGTAACCGCTTGTTTTGTTTAGAAGGAGCACTTGTTGGTGCCAAAGAATCTAAGGAACAGCACTCATTTTTTTTAACGGCTTCAGTAGTCATAGCAACGTTTTCTATTTTGGGACTGTGGTTGTCATCGTCATTGAAGGTAAGCATTTGTGAATTGTTTTCAATCATAGTGGCGTCAAGGAAGTCCTCTAGGTTTTGAAAGTACTGCGACTTATCTGCGTCTTTTAACTTATATAGTTTATCTTTGCCTTTCTGAAGCGGTTTGGACTGTTCCCCATTCATAATATTATCAAATGAAGTGTCTGTTGACACACTATCATTGTCTCTAAACTTTTTTATTATGTCCATTGCTTGGTCTTCGTTTGAGCCCAAGTTGACACTGATATGGTTGTCAAGTTTATTATTTAAATTAAGCTTGCGTTCGTGTGATATTCCGTTTTTTAGGTCTGAATAGCTATCAGTGCGTCCATTTATATTTAGCGGATCCTGCTCTAAATTGAGTTCCTGCTGCTGATCTTGTTCATTCTGATGTTTCTGTTCGGATTCATTTTTTTGCTGAATATGATTGCCGATAACATTTTTATCCGCCGTCGCAGTCGGCTTCTGCGACGACGGCAGCAATCCTGGGCAATCAGGTATTGCTTGGGGCGAGGCAACTAAGTGAAAAAACTTTTTCGACTCATTGAGTTGGTAGAATTGAATGAGAAACTCAATCGTGGGCTTCTGGCTGGAGCTAAACGACGATTGCGATATTGAGGGATCTTCATTATGTTTACGGTAATACTGCAGCAAAAATTCGTAGTTGCCGACCTTCTTCAACTCATTCTGTTGATAAAAGTTACTTAAAAACTCCAGCTCGAAGTCGGACTCATTACTCTGTTGTTGCTGTATCACGAACTGCTGTTTCAGTTCGGAGTTCCCTTCATGTTGCATAAAGTATTGGTACAAATATTCGTACTTTTTCTGTGAAGCTTTGTTTGTTTCAAATTCTCCCATGGACAGACTTTCTTCCGCATTTAATGAGGTCTCCGAATATTTTCGCTTCTTCGTCGGTGGCGGCTGCGATTGTTGCAGCTGTTGCGACTGTTGTTGCTTTTGTTGTTGAGCAGCGTGCTGTAGACTTTGCAAAATGCTGCCAAAGGGACCATAAGACGTTTCGGACTGGTTGGTGCTAAAAACTGTTGGATTCATAAGGTGCATTAGTTGATGTTCACGCAACGATTCAAGGCTGTTAAACTGTAGCTCGCACTTATCACAGTCAAACTTAAGCAGGCGTTGATGATCCAGACTGTTGCTACGCTCCCGCTGAGGAGGAGTGGGCGTTGTCGACGGACTAAAATCGGTCAACGATGATGACTTACTGAACAGATGCTGGGGCGAGGGCGATGAACTGAATTGTTGCGGTCCAGAATGTGTGGCAGCTGCGGCTGCAGCCACAGCGGCAGCAGCTACTACATTTTGACTGACCAAACCTATGCCGGCTGAACCGGGAACTGCATGGTGAATGTCCATGGATGAATTTGAGTCCTCTGAACTGAGGTTTTGAGCTATTTGTGCAGCAGCTATCTGCGCCTTTGCAGACTTCTTGTTGTTTTCCTCTTTGAAGCAGTGATTCTTCTGGTGACGAATAAGCTCGTAGTAGCGTTGGAAAACTAGACTACACTTTTTGCACGCATAATTGATATTCTGCTTTTTAGTTTCTTCGTTTTCGTAAAGGGAGTTGTTTGGTTGGTTTTCGTATATTTTGCGCTGCTTTTGCCTGGCATTTTGAAACCAAACAACGATTACGCGGGGTGATAGAAGTAGCAGCTTGCTCAGGTACTCCAAGTCACTGTCCTTCGGGTAAGAATTGTTCTCGAAGAATTCTTGCAAAACTTTGATTTGGTAATCAGTGAACCGCGTGCGATTTGCTCTCTTGCCACCTGATGTTGATGACGATGAGTTCGAGGAATTGGAAGAGTTACTTTCCATCTGCACACATGCTGTTCCTGATCCTGAAGCTGAAGCTAAGCTTAATCCAGAAACCGTCGCGGAACTTGAACTGGAGATCGGCAGTTTTTCAACTGACTTTCCACCTATCTGCAGCTTTTTTGGTGGACCCATATTGCTGCCCATATTTTCTAGCTGCTGATTTAACAAATCGTTCATGCTGGCATAAAGATTACCAGGGGTTGGCGGACGGGAAAGTACATCAGAGCTTTCGCTTTCCGATTTAGTTTCGAAGCAATTTATCTGCTGTTGTTGCTGCAAATGATGCTGTTGCTGTAGTTGATAATGCTGTAGAGATGATCCTGATCCTGATGAAAGTAAAGTTTGTTCATTATCGATGGGATGTAGAGATTTCTGATTTTGAGCGGCATCGCCTTGTTGTTTCAGAAAGTTGAAAACATTTTGTTGCTGTTGCTGTAGTGGTTGTGGCTTTTGCTTATTTATCTCAGATTCCGAAGTAGCAACGTGTACGTCTTGTGGCTCAGTTTTTATATGCACCTCCAGCGGTAATGGTACGCTATCCATAGCTCCGTGCTCCGACTTGGAACTTTCTAGACCGGCCTGTGTTAGAAAGTAGTCGGATATGTTACCAAATGATGTTGTCGATGTCGGGTTACTCGTAGTTGGATTATGTTTAGCAAGTGCAAGTGATGTTGCTTTGGTTGTTGTTGACTCTGAAGTAGTTGTAGTTGTGGTTGTTGTTGTTGCTGTTAATGTTGGGGCTGTTGTAATTTGAGTTATTTCTGCAGAAGTTGCTGCTGTGGAAATTGTTGATGGGGATGGGTCAACGCCGGAGAGTGGTGCATCGCTCAGAGATGTTACTTTAGCCTGACCGGTGCGTTCGTACTCCTCAAGATTAAGCGTAGTGGATGGTGGGTTGTTGAAGTTGTATGGCGAGTCCTTATTGCGTTGTCGTTCCTTAAACAGCGTATTGCGAAACCAATGCTTTACAACCTAAATTCAAGCAATGGATTAATTTGTTTAGTTTCATTCGCTTTAGGGTTTATTCCTTTGCTAGTGGCTTACCTTCATGGGAAGATTGGCCTTATGTGACATTTCCATAATGCTCTCTTCGCTGGGCGAGTTGTTGATATCAAAGTGCGCCCGCAAGATTTTCAGCTGGTCGTCTGTGATGCGGGTTCGAGCCCGTTTTTGGTTGCTGCAGTGTAGTGGTTGCTGCAAAAATAAATTTGGTTGACCGGATAAATGTAAATTTTGGTGAAATATAAAGTATTTGGTTCTGTCATACCTGACTATTATTACTGGTGTTGATATTTGAAGTTTCTGTTGGTGCATTAGTGCCCGGGCATATTTGCTGTAGATCTACCAAGCAATTGGATGTGACGGTTGAGGAACCAGCTGAAATTCCGTTGTTATGAACTCCTCCCGACGCACTAGCTTCACTGGCGCTACCTCCAAAGATCAATGGAGGTGCTAGATTCATAAAGTTTAGCGACATAAGGTGATGAAATTGCATTAGGTTGAGCATGTCCACCGGGTTGATTGGCATTCCAGATGTAGCTGCTGCTGCGCTCAGCTGTTGCTGCATGTGGTGCAAATTCTGTAGATTTTGTAAGCCCTGCAACGACCTTGATATTAAGCTCCTTAACGAAAGTTGCTGCTGGGTTTTCACCTGAGGATCAGGCAGCTCTTCGGATGAAAACTGCAACTGGCTGTCCGGATCAACGCCGATGGCTTCCTGTTGGCACTGCTGCTGCTTGAGCAGTGCAGCAGTCAATACAGCAAACTGTTGAGGATGATTCAAGCCAGGCGACAACAAATTAGAAGGGGTTTCAAGTATCTCCTTCGGCTCTGTTTCTTGCTGGGGAGACGAACGCAATGAATTGGCGGCTGTAATTGGTAAGGGAAATAGGAAGTGTAACCATTCACATTACCTATAAAATAAGCTGCATGAGCACGAAAGCAAAAACTAAAGTAAATACAAGCTACAGTCTTTTGTTGTTTACATGTTGTTATTTCACCCTTACGTCAATGATAAGATTGTGTTAGATCTTGAATGAAATAGTGACCGAGTTTTATAAAAACAGTGGCAAACAAAATTCGAGTTAAGATATCGTTTTAAAGCTGTAGCTTTATTATTGTGGCTAAGCAGTTAACTAGGGCCCGTAGCCAAATTTTATTTTTCTCACCCGAATCAGTGGCACCCTTGGCTGTTGTGTAAGTAAACGTATTGGATAGCTTATCCGTTTCATTTGACTTCGGAGTAGGTGACAATTCTCTAGGGCTTATTGTAGCGCCCCTCTCTTCAGTGTGTGTTTGCTCCATGTGCTTTTGCAGGGCCTGACTGCTGCGAAAGTTGCGCTGACAGAGTGAGCACTTAGTAGCGTCTCGCATGGAGTGATACAACATGTGTGTGGTAAGCTTCTCCTGCGTCTTAAATGCTAGCGAGCACTGCTTGCAGCGGTATTTGTACACGTGTCGCTCTGAGATCACCAGGCTCATATGCACATCCTTAAAATGCGCAATCATATCCGGAAGCGTAGCGAATACTAGAAAGCAAGGATTGCTAGTGTGTTTTGCGGCCAGGCAAAGGTACTCGCTATTTTGCATAGGAAAATGTTGAGTTTGCTGGGCATGCTGAAACAGTTGTTCCTCGTGCTTGAAGATGGCTTCGCATTGTTGACACGAAACACCCTGTATAGCGGAGCCCAAAGCTCTTATGTTTTGGATGCCCATCATGGACAGATGATCATCGTCCCTGGAAACAGTGCTACATTTTCTGCTGGAACTACCTTCAGGAACCGACTTTGTAGTCTGCTGCAATGTTGCGCTTGATGATCGCCAAACTGTATGATCTACCAGCTGCAGAAGTCTCGCCAAACCGTCTCGGGTCACGCTGTGTACGTTAGTCAAATGGGTTTCCAACGATGCTTTCTCACAAAATTCTCCTTCTAGACATAATGGACAGGGAACACTTGACGAACGTGGATGCAATTCATTTTTTGGTGAAAGCGTGTTTGTGTTAGAGGCAGCCCTTACATCATCGTCTTCTATAACTCGCTCGCACTTAATATTAATCGGACCTTCCTCCTCGCCAGTACCACCTCGATCGCCTTGACAATACACATTACCATCGGCAACCGCATCTCCTGCAGAGATGGACAGTTCATCTTCAGCGTTCGCGTTACAACGCTGAACGGCTGCTAAAGCGGCAGCGGCGACAGCTGTCTGGAACGCTTGGAACGCAACTGCATTTGTGGGAATGCTAATGTAGTCATCGCTTTCAACGCCTGAGCCTGAGTGCAGCGTCTCAATATGAAGTGCAATATCTTTTTTCGATTGCGCAAAGTAGTCACATAGTTTACACTTAAAAAATGTCGAATGCTTGCCACTGCCTAGTTCGCTCAAATTTGACACGGGGGACGTTGTGCGTAGAAGCTGGGTTTTGTCACAAGATGTTGAACAGCTTGACACTGAAGTTGGTGAAAGTATGTTGCTATCTGCTGACGATGCAATCGGCACACCAAAAACGTTTTCCGCACTTGGACCAACTGAAGTTGCTCCCGGGTTAATGCCATCCTCTGAGATTGCTTCTGAAAGGAGATGTGATAGTATAATTTCAATGAAAAGGGTTTTAGATTGTTTCATTATAAAACACGTAAGAACAGTTAATGTCAAGTTTTCACTGTATAAAACAATGGATATTCAAAATTTATCCGAAATTTGGCCACTCATATGCACGCTGGTTGTCAAAGGTGAAGCAATTGGAAGAACCGCTGCCTGTGTGCATGTGCAATAAATCGTTACTGCAGACCTATATTTGCAGCAGCAATACGATTTTTACCGATTAAAAGGGGCAGAAAAAGACATGGTCAAAATCTAAAACAAACATGATCAGCGTGCAGTAATAACACATATTGTCACCAAATTTGGTAGTTATTGCTCTTATAATAGCTGAGACCTAGGTTTTCATACGGACAGACCCCAGACTTGGCTCTATCGACTCGGTTGTTGATCCTGAGCAAGAATATATGTATATGTACATTTTCGGTTTAAACCAAGCTATAATTCTATAAGTAGCGGGTATAAAAATGAACTTGAACGCGTGAGCGCATAATTCTAATGTTGGTTTTGCAGTTTCAGTTCTACACTCAACCCATTTGACCACAGTACACTTTCGACCTATTCGGCATTATTCTGCGATAACTTAAATAACTTTTATGTTTATTATCCGATCTAAGGCAAATCCGCAGAGGTGCTTCTGATTATTATTTTAAGAATAACAAGTAAGGAAAGCTACAGTCGAGCGCACCCGACAGTAAGACACCCTTCGCCCAGTTATAAAAAAAATTATCACACTTTTTTATTGTCTGCTTAAGTTCATCTGCCATCTAGTTTTCAAATAAGATCTATCTTTAAAAAGCGCCATCTACATACGAAAACATCATAGAAATCAGCTTTACACAAGCTACGACTGAAACGAAGCATCGTGGCAATGCAACTATGGAAAACGTTAACAGTGATCCTGAGTCAGAATATATATACTTTGTGGGGACTGCCATGCCTTCTTTTGCCTGTTATATACATTTGCACATTTAGAAACCATCATGCCAAATTTGGAGTCCCCAGCTTTTGTAATAGCCGAGGTTCATACAGACAGAAAGACAGATAGACATGGCTCAATCGACTCGGCTAGTGATCCTGAGCAAGAATATATACATTTTATGAGGTCGCAGATGCCTTTTTCTGCTTATTACGGACATTTCGACAAACACAACAGATCATGTATTTTTTTAAAATCTATTTTTGTGTTTGAACATGTTAAGAAATTTATAAAACACATAACTGAAAATACAAAAGTTATGATTTTTGCTACCTCAAATTTGTGGGTCTCGAAGCGTCCTTTAAGCTTGTGTCCGGATGTTTAACGTGGTTACAAATGGTTTTTAAAAATTGGTCAAAGGGTATCTTTCGTTTCTTGTTCACAATAGCAACTTGGAGCATAACAAAAGAACAGAAACAGACACCGAATAGCCATAAACTTGCAATGCATATGTCAGTATCTGCTGCATACACGTACATTTGTACCACGGTTGGTCCCAGCTGCTTTCATTTAATTGCAAGCATTGGTGCAGCGTTGTGTTGCGTTGATCCAAACCGACCAAATGCGAATATATTTCAAATTCCATCGCTAATTTGAAAGCAATTTCCATACGGCTTGATTGCATCGAATTAAAAAGCCGACATAAAATGAAAATCAAGACCATGGCTTCGGACCAAGCGTTCTGTGGTTGGCTGGGGAAATTAACTTGACCAGAAGAAGAGAAGACGGTCGGGCAGACAGAGAGCAAAGCAGGGAAGACATGAAACGAAACGAAAATGTGGAATGATTCGTGTATACCCTTATGACCCGTTTCTGGCCCCCAAACTACACACTCTCTCTCTCTCAATCTGTATTCAGTAACAGAGTAACAATTAGTCGCAATTAAGATTTTCAAAGAAAATTGAATCGAATTTTGATAACCTTTCGCGAACGCTAGAAAGGTTTTATCATAACTATTATAAGAAAAAAGCGAAGACCTAAGTCATTAACTGCTAGGGTATAAAACCTTTGCCATGACGAAGGTGAAGTTTTCTTCGTGTGTTTTTGTTTTTTCTGGTTTTGTCTGCCTTTGGTGTTTGTTTCTCATTATTTTTTTTGTTTCTTTTATTTATATTGTTCTTGCTGATACTACAATACTTTTGCGCAGCTGTTGCCAGTTGAAATGGTAACTAGGCGCAAAAACGTTCTCACTCTGGAAGGAAGGAATACGAATACGAAAGAAGGGATGCATAAGGCATTCCTAAAGGTTTAATACCCTCGTAGTTTTTTCTAAATGTGTTTCACTTGCGGTGGGGTTAAACGAAATTTGTTTAAAAAATACATGCGATAAATTGATGAATGCAACAATTTTGAAATGGCAAAATATATAGAAATTACTGAGATACGCTCCGAATTTCATAGGCATTGAATTCGATGTGTCAATCAGATAGAGATGAAGATGTATGTATGTTTATACGAATATAATTATCCTGATGTATACACTTCTGTTCGTATTGTAATACACGTACACACTATTAACATAAAAGTACAGTATTATTTCTGTTCATTGCAGTTTTCTTGTGTTCAATTTACCCCAGAGCTAAACTCAAAATCAACCACCTACACACACAAAAAAAACTTGGCAAAAAAACATCTCTTTTTTGGACAGCTGACCGCAGGGTGGGTTATACACAATTTGAAAACACGATAATATGGCATGATGGGAAGCGTTCGTAGTGTCCAGTCAGGACGGGTAATAAAATGCAATTTGAAATCTACTCCGTTTATAAATACAGGGCTCATTTGGTGGTTCCAGCTTGCCTGTGCTTCTGATCGATGAAGAAGTTCACACTGATGCTGTGTATTTTGCCTTTTAATAGCATGAACGCGAAGTTAGAGCTCTGCCACAAGAGACTTCAAAAGAAACTTCACCTTCTCTTAATACCTCGACTCAAGCTAAGGTTGCGGCTGAGTCTGGTGCAGGGAATGGCGTGGAGCGAAGAGTGCACATCACTAATTGCAAATTCGATGGATACATATAATCGTTTTTGCATTCTTAAGTAATTTGTAATAATTTTCTCAAGGGTCAGCATCAGAGTATAAATCTCACTGCGCGTATAAAGCGCACAAGGCCAGGCCAGCACAAGGCGCGAGCACGGACCGAAGAATTTACCTACGTATCCGCAAACAACGAAAAATAAGGCACAAGAATAAGGATGAAGACAAGAACAGACGACGGAGGACGGAGGACAGAGGATGATAATAATCGAAGAGCAGGGCGAAATAAGTTGAATTGAAATTTGTGTTTAATCATAAGTTACGCAGGCACGATTCATAGTATTCCACGCAATATCGTTATCAGTAAATTGACTTTTCCTTACCAACATTAGAGGGACTGAAAATTTTAAAAAAGTTTGCAAAGAACCTTACGAGACATTTCCGACCCTATAAGGTATATATACTCTTAATCAGCATCAATAGGGGAGTCGAACTAGCTACGTCTGTCTGCCCGTCTGTCCGTCCGTCTGTTTTTACGCAAACTAGTCTCTCAGTTTAAGAGCTATCTTGATGAAACTTGAAACATGCTTCTTATTGCTGCACGCTGTAAATAAGTCGGGACGAGCCAGATCGGACTGATATATCGTATAGCTGCCATAGAACCTATCGGCCGATGTTTGTCATTCTTCAAGCTATCGCAATGAAATTGCTCTGATATATATGTATGTCCTTTAAGGGCTGTCAAAGTTTAATCGAAATTGGACCGATATATCGTATAAATGCCATGAAACCTATCGGCCGACTTTCATCATTTTTATACCATTCGACCATTGAAAATGGTCAAAAATAGTATACTAAGTTTATGCAAATGTATGTAACAGGCAGAAGGTGGCGTGGTAGACCCCACAAATTATATATATTCTGACTCAGGATCATTAGCTGTCCGTTTGAACATCTAGATCTCAGCTATTACAAAAGCTAGAGACACCAAATTTCACATGAAGGTTCCTGTATACCATAGGTAGATGTCACGCGCACCGCCCACGCAAATCGATAATTTACGATTATTAGGAAAAGTATTGAAGTTACAGTTTTCTGATTTGGTATGAACATAGATAATTACAATATAAATCTATTCTCAAAATTACAATCCGATCGAACAATAAACACAGAAGATATTCATCTAAACGTTTTCCATAGTTATACTGCTTGCGCCTTTGCAGCATATCGTGACGTCATCGTCACGATTCTTTGTTTCAGCCGTAGCGTGTGTACAGCTATTGCTGTGTTTTCACATGTAGATGGCGCTATTTAAAGATAGATCTAATTTAAACAATAGGTGGCGGATGAACTTGTGCAAAGTTTTTTGATGGAATTAAATGTGTGATAATTTATTTCGAAACTGGGCGAATGGTATCTTACTGTCGGGCGCGCTCGACTGTAGCTTTCTTTACTTGTTCAAGATATCGAATTGAAACTTTCCTGATATATGTCTAAGTATGTCCATTAAATGCTATGCAAATTTTATTAAAATCAGACAGATATATCGTTAAGCTGCCATAGAACCTATCGGCCGATTTAATATGTGTAATATGTGGAGTAACTGCAATTGTATAAATCTTTCGGCGTGTCGAAGGTAGCCTTTCTTTCTTGTTATTTATTTGCTTTCTCAACGAATTTAACTTGTATTATTTAACCCTTGCATAGCCAGAAGCTTTCAACAACCTTGGAAAACATCTCCGACCCTATAGACAACAAATTTATATATTATAAATCAGCATCAACAGCTATAATGAAATTTGGTATTCATGCTTCTTAATCCTGCACGTTGCAAATAAATCGGAACAAGTCGGGTAAGACCAATTTATCGTAAAGCTGCCATAGAACCTCAATTGTGAATTAATTAACCGAAATGTTTTATTACTAAAAAACTATAACTAAAAAAAGTACAACAAACTAAACTGTCTTGTCGACAGGCATTACACAAAAACCTTTTGTAACAAAGTATAGCAATTAAGAAACCGATAAATATATTGTACAAGATTTAATAGACAAATTTGAATGCAAGCTACACAAACCTTCGGCACTGCTGGGCGGCAGCTTCTCGGTGACCTTAAACACTTCGCCCAGCGGAAGCATGTCCAGATTCTCGCTGCGGCGCTGTAGACAAATAAATTGCTCGATCTGCATATGTCTCAGCCCTTTTACATGGACCACCATTTCGTGCAGATTTTTGGCAACAAAATTACAAAGTTGGCAACAAAGTGCCTTGTGCGTAGCATGACACTGCACAGAAGATTCCTGACTCTCCTGGCCGCCCGAGGCCTCGCCTTCCGAGAAAATTTGGCTGCCAATTAGGCTGGCAGGTAGGTGCTTACGTACATGGTTCTGCTGAATTAAAAAGAGCAAGTGCTGAAAAATAATTCGCATAGTGTCGTGGCGCATCTGTTGGGTGTGCAGCGCAAGTTTCTGGATAGAGTTTGTATGGTACTCGCAGCAGTTGCACTTTAACTGCACCATATTAGAAGCCATTTGCAATTGATTCTGCAATTTGTACTCATTGCGAGCGCCACCTTCGCGAATATGATTGATAAAGTTTAGCTTCTGCAAGTGTTTGTCCGTCTTGCTGTGCAACTGAAAGTTAGCCTTCAGATTCGTCTTGTAGTTGCATAGCCGGCATATGTAGTTATTGTTGTGTATGACCATAATGTCAGACGATGTACTCGATGCCTGACGAGAGCGATCCAAAACCAGATGCTGATTCAGATCCTCTATATTGTTTGTGCTGAAGCACTCACAAATGAGGCAGCTAAACAGGGCTGTAGGCCACAGCTCAGGCAAACTGGCTGTGAACGAGTCCAGTGCATCGGATGTGCTTGACCCGGATTCACTGGCATGCAGCATCCCAAATGTCATGCCTACGCCCTGCGACAGCTTCAAAGACTTTGGCGAGAAGGAGTACGAAGCCTGCAGTTGGTCGGGTGTGCTCACTGGCGATGGTGACGTTGTGATGTGTGGCGACAGTTTGCTATTTGCTGTCAGTTGGTGGTGCAGCTGATGATGTTGATTCTGCTGATGATGCTGCTGGGTGGTGGACGCGTTCTGCTGCAGCAGTTGGATCATAAGTGCCTGGTTATAGGCCATGTCTGCTAGAGCAACCTCAGAGCCAGGTAAAAAAGTATTGCCGCTGCCACTGGCACTGGACGCAGTGCCGTGTTGCTGATGCTGTTGCTGTTGCTGGAGAAAGTTGAATGCCTGGATGTGTTTTATGTTGTTCTGCAGCACCGCCATGTTGTGTGTGTGTTTCTCACTCGTCATATGGATGCGAAGGTTGCGCGCAACTGAGGTTTCGTAACTGCAGATTTCACATCGGAACGATGGCTTTACTTTCAGCGTGGCTGCCGAAACCGTAACCGATCCCGATCCCGATCCTGATACAGATGAAATGACAGCGGTACTGGCAGTACTAGTGGAGCAGCCAACAGCGTTGCTAGTCGAACTGGTGGCGGGCAGAGGCTGTTGCATTTGCTGCGATCCGACTCCCACTCCCACGTTCACAACCTGGCTGGATCCTTGTGGCGACGGGCTGGGTAGAAGAAGCTTTGCGCCCGCAGCAGCAGCCGCAGCGGCAACCATGTTCTGCGAGCTATTTAACTCTTGCATATTATTTAAGTGCTTATCCGACTGCATGTGTATTGAGAGATTGCCCTTCGTGGTCGTCGAATAATTGCATATTTCGCAGCGGTACGGCTTATATCCGCAGGAATAAGATTCTCCTCGTGCAAGCCGAGGATGCTGTTGGCCTTTTGGGATTTGATTTGATAGAAAGGAGAAAGTGTTATGGGCAATCAACAAGTAAAAATTAAACACTAACAGGCAGTATAATACTCTTTGTACAATTTTTAAAAACCGTTTAAATCTCCAAATGCAATTTCTGTAGACCCTACTCGGCTTTATATCTTAACCATTGTAGCAGGCATAATGATTCGAGACAGATCAAAAAAAGTATATACATACTTGTTTCGGATGACTAGCCGAGTTGATTGAGCCATTTCGTGTGTTTGTCCGTCCGTCTACCCGTTTGAACGTCTGGATCTCAGCTATTACAAAAGCTAGAGACACCAAATTTCCCATAAAGGTATATAGAATTTTTTGTTTTTAGAACTAAAAGTATTAAAGACTATTTGTAACGGTCTTAAAATTGGCGAGCGCACCTCGGCTAGTCTTTCTAGACAAGAGTTCTAATGCCCCTTACATAAATTTTCATATTTAATTACTTTTATACTACACACTAAGTGAATTTCGAAATACACCTTAAAATCGAGTCACCTTAGAATTGATTATGCGAGAGCAACAAATTTACGCAATGATTTAAGCATACCCTGTTGTGTACAACGTTGCTTGGTTGTTTCTCTCTAATCAATCAATGAAAGTAGTATTTGATTACATTTCATGCATTTACATTCATGCATTTATTTTATTTCCGCACCCTAAGCCTAATTATAAACCTTTAACCACGTTGAAGGAAATATTTTTGATGACTTGGTTAAACATTTAGGTACTAGCATATTTAACTAAATCTATTTAAAAATTATCAATTCATTAAAAAAAAACTTGTTTCAAAGAAAAAACTGTTTTCCATGAAAATCTCACCTGCCAAGCAATAACCACAGGCACTCTCCCCGTCCGGGTGTTTTTCGCGCATGTGAATCTCTAAAGTCTCCTGGTATTTATAATGCCAATTGCATTGCGGACATTTGAGGGTCTTGCAAGAGTTCCGAGTGGACATCTGCACACCACTATTTAGGCGTGCCGAGCTTAGTAACAGCTCGCAGCTGTAACGACATAAAAACATGAACGTTATTTTAAAAACTAGTTTACTCAAGCTTCAGTCGAGTGCTGCCAACATTAAGATACTCCCGTCCTTTTTCGAACAAACACTTTACACTTCAGCTCTACTTAGTTCATGGAGTTCAAGGGTATTATAAATTTGTTCAAACCGAAAATGAATGTAACAAACAAAAGGAGACATTCTGCTTTAGAACACGTAAAGATGCTGATAATATGCCCCCAATTCCCAAATTACAATCTGATCGGACAATAAACACAGAAGGTATTAAAGAAAACGTTTTTCATAGTTCCGTTGCCCGCGTCATTGCAGTGTATCATCATGCATCGTTTTAGCCTTTGTTTGTGTGTCTGCATGTGTGTGTGAGAGCGAGTTAGTACTAGTCAGTGCAACTACGAAGTTGGTGAAATGGTATCTTACTGTCGGGCGCGCTCGACTGTAGCATTCATTACTTGTAAATATAAATTCATAAATATATATACTTTCTTGGGTTGGACATGCATTTTATGCCTGTTACATCGTACATTAGCGCAGAATAAGTTTATTTCGACCATTTTAAATAGTCGAAGGTTAGAATAATTCAAATATGATAAACATAAGACAAAGATTTTTAGTCGCTTAACTGACTGTTCTTTTCCAGATATATCTGGCAACTCACACTAATAAAGCAAAAGAGCTTCAGATAACAATGTAATTTTGATTGTGATATTTATTAAAGAATTAAGCTGCGCGCATGTAATCGTAGCAATTGAAAAGCGTTTCTATTCATGCCACTAAATACCTTCCATTATTCGTGTACTTGTTTTAATAATTTAATTTGAATTCAAGTTGCGAGCTGCGACAGTACTGTAGATAAAAACGCACCCAGTGGTGGCAGTGTCACCCGCAAGTGTTTATGAAATTTTTCATGATCCCAGTCAATTCTCAGTTTTCAGTCAGTCGTTAATTGTGACAATTGGTGTAGAAGACACAGAATGTATATACGGGCCAATACAAATACATATGTATGGGTATATAAAGCACTCATTGAATGAAATCAGCGCAATTGGTTTAATTTAATTTAGTTAAGCTGCTATTTTCTACTTCTTCCTTTTAATAAAAATTGGTGTATAGATATAGATATAGATATAGATATAGATATAGATATAGATATAGATATAGATATAGATATAGATATAGATATAGATATAGATATAGATATAGATATAGATATAGATATAGATATAGATATAGATATAGATATAGATATAGATATAGATATAGATATAGATATAGATATAGATATAGATATAGATATAGATATAGATATAGATATAGATATAGATATAGATATAGATATAGATATAGATATAGATATAGATATAGATATAGATATAGATATAGATATAGATATAGATATAGATATAGATATAGATATAGATATAGATATAGATATAGATATAGATATAGATATAGATATAGATATAGATATAGATATAGATATAGATATAGATATAGATATAGATATAGATATAGATATAGATATAGATATAGATATAGATATAGATATAGATATAGATATAGATATAGATATAGATATAGATATAGATATAGATATAGATATAGATATAGATATAGATATAGATATAGATATAGATATAGATATAGATATAGATATAGATATAGATATAGATATAGATATAGATATAGATATAGATATAGATATAGATATAGATATAGATATAGATATAGATATAGATATAGATATAGATATAGATATAGATATAGATATAGATATAGATATAGATATAGATATAGATATAGATATAGATATAGATATAGATATAGATATAGATATAGATATAGATATAGATATAGATATAGATATAGATATAGATATAGATATAGATATAGATATAGATATAGATATAGATATAGATATAGATATAGATATAGATATAGATATAGATATAGATATAGATATAGATATAGATATAGATATAGATATAGATATAGATATAGATATAGATATAGATATAGATATAGATATAGATATAGATATAGATATAGATATAGATATAGATATAGATATAGATATAGACATATATGATATAGATATATATGAATAAAATATGAATAAATGAATTAAGAAATTCAAATTTCCAAGTCCCAAGGTTAATTTGCGTTTAAATGAACAACCCCTCCTTACGAAAGCATTCAATGCAGCGCATGTGTAAACCGGGCTAATGAGCTATTGTGCAACCACATCGGATTTGATTAGATGAGTAAATCCCAGAACACTGCCAAAGTTCAAACAACAGTAATAATTACGAATATTACCCGCGGGCAAATGCACCCTTTTTGTGCTCGGCACGTATTCCTCTTTATTTCTTTATACTAGTACACAACCCTTAAGTTACCAATAATGAGTGCAAATGAAGCGCTAAAGGCACTTGTTTTCTCACGCCCAAATTGGTAATACCACGCCTAAATATGCCTTCAGTTCTTTGTTCGTTGACTTTGTCTCTGCCAATTGTACTTTTCTCTTTATAAGTATTAATATTCATATGGGAAATTATGTTTTTATACCCTAAGGGTATACCAACTTTCTACAAAAATATATCTAGCTGGCGGAAGGTAAAAGTATGAACAGTTTGTTCTTAAAGACTATAAGACGAAGAACCATCAATTTAGTCGATTTTTAAATGCTTCGACAAGGACACAACGTGAGACAATAGAATTAAGTGACAAACAAAAGTCGACTCCAAATAGTCATAAAGGTAACAAGTAAAGTACAGTCGAGCGCGGTCGACAGTAAGACACCATTCGCCCGATTTCGAAAAGCCGTTACGTTCAATTCCAACAAGAATTTTTGTACATATTTCTCCTATATAATATATACACGTATATTCACACACGCTAAGACTAAGACAACGCGTCGCAACGATGACTTCACATTGTGGTGCAAAGCGAATGCCTTATGAATCAAATTTAAAAGTTTGATATGCAAGGGCGGTGGGCGTGAACTCTAAAATTTGATAAACTTAAACGTAAACTTGTTAAACGTATGATATTTATAAAAGTTCCTACTGAATTTTGTGTGTCTAGCTTTTGTAATAGCTGAGATTCGTGTGTTCAAACAGACAGCCAGGCGGACAAGCGGACAGACAGACGGAAATGGCTCAATCAGCTAGTCATTTTGTGCAAAACTATGTATACTTTATGGGGTCTTTTTATACCCGATACTCATAGAGTAGAATGGTATTATAACTTTGTTCAAACCGAACATGTATGTAACAGAGAGAGAGAAAAACCTGCGACCCCATAAAGTACATATATTCTGACTCAGGATCAACAGCCGAGTCGATATAGCCATGTCCGTCTGCCTGTCCGTGTGAAAATCTAGATCTCAGCTATTATAAGACCTAGGACTTTCAAATTTGGTGACAAGGTATTATTATTAATCGCTGATCAAGTTTATTTTGTATTTTAGTCACGCCCCCTTCCGCCCCGTAAATCAAAAAAAATTGATTACAAACGCAATTTTGATGCCATAGTGTTAATTTTCGGTTTATACGATAACTATAGCTAGCCAGATGATCCCTGGTAATCAGCTATTACAAAAGCTTGAGACATCAAATTTACCATCATCATTCCCGCATTCCATACGCAGATCAAGTTTATTTAAAATTTTAATTCCACGCCAAGTCCACTCAAACCGATATCTTACGGTTTTAAGGAAAGTATTAAGGTTACAGCTTTCGATCCGATTGGACAATAAACACAAAAGTTATTCAAGATAAGGTTTAACATAGTTCCTCTGCCCGCGTCATTGCAGCATCGTGACGCATTGTTTTAGTCTTTGTGTCTGTGTCTGCCATCTATAGACATTTCTGAAGCGCAACTACGAAGTTGGTCGAATGGTATTTTACGGTCGGGCCGGTTTGACCTGAACGTTCGACCTTTGCTTTTCTTACTTGTTTTTTTTTTGGTCCTACAACTATAATTTTATTATACCGCTATTTGTCGCACTGTTTTCCACCAGGCAATGATAAGACCATGGATTTTAAAAAAATACAAGGTCTATTGTGTTTGTCGAAATGTGCGTAACAGGCAGATGGAGGCATCTGCGACCCCATAAAGAATATGTATTCTTGCTCAGGATCACTAGCCGAGTCGATTAAGCCACGTCTGTCTTTCCGTCTGTCCGTCTATATGAACGCCTATATCTCAGAAACTAAAGAAGCTAGAACCACCAAATTTGGTGACAACACTTATGTGAGTCATACGCTGTAAAACTTTTATTAAAGTTTGGGCCACGGCCACTTCCGCCCCCAGCAAATCGATAAACCGAATAGCAAGCGCAATAATATAGCTACAGTATTCAGTTTTAGTGTGTATGATAACTATCACCACCTAAACGATCGCTGATAATTTGGTTCCGACCGGATAATGAACATAAAAGTTATTTAACGTTTCATATAGATTTGCACTGCGCCCACTGCAAGCAAGCAGTGTTTTTTCCAAGCAGTGTTTTTATACCCGATACTCATAGAGTAGAAGGGTATTATAACTTTGTTCAAACCGAAAATGTATGTAACAGGCAGAAGGAGACATCTCCGACCCCATAAAGTATATATATTCTGGCTCAGGATCAACAGCCGAGTCGATATAGCCATGTCCGTCTGTCCGTCTGTCTGTCCGTGTGAACCTCTAGATCTCAACTATTATAAGAGCTAGGACTACCAAATTTGGTGACAATATGTGTTATTATTGCACGCTGATCAAGTTTATTTTGGATTTTGGGCACGCCCCCTGCCGGCAGCGCTGCTTGCAACATTGTGCCGAATCGTGTGTGCGTATACGGTGGTGAAATGGGTTAAGTTGTGGACTGCAAAACGAACAGTACTATTATCCATTTACGGGTTCGAGTCCCGTCCGCAAAAATTAAATGTGTGCAAAACTGTTTTTTTTTTTTATTTTATATTTTGACTTTGCATAAATATTATAAGTTCATAGCCTTTTACGGTCAAAATATGATTGTAGCCGTTTTTTTGTTTCGCAAATAAATTATGTACAAGCAGCTGGGTAGCGGGTATATTACAGTCGAGCACACTCGACTGTAGCTTTCTTACTTGTTTCCAACTGCTTGGACTGCTTGGCGTCTGACTGAAAATTATGTTTTGTTTTTCTAGATTTTCACACGGACAGGCAGACGGACATGGCTATATCGACTCGGCTGTTGATCCTGAGTCAGAATATATGTACTTTATGGGGTCGCAGGTTTTTCTCTCTCTCTGTTACATACATGTTCGGTTTGAACAAAGTTATAATACCATTCTACTCTATGAGTATCGGGTATAAAAATGATATACTTACGTATTTAACAAATGTAAGTATGTAACAGGCAGAAGGAGACATCTCCGACCCCATAAAGTATATATATTCTGGCTCAGGATCAACAGCCGAGTCGATATAGCCATGTCCGTCTGTCCGTCTGTCTGTCCGTGTGAACCTCTAGATCTCAACTATTATAAGAGCTAGGACTACCAAATTTGGTGACAATATGTGTTATTATTGCACGCTGATCAAGTTTATTTTGGATTTTGGGCACGCCCCCTGCCGGCAGCGCTGCTTGCAACATTGTGCCGAATCGTGTGTGCGTATACGGTGGTGAAATGGGTTAAGTTGTGGACTGCAAAACGAACAGTACTATTATCCATTTACGGGTTCGAGTCCCGTCCGCAAAAATTAAATGTGTGCAAAGCTGTTTTTTTTTTTTATTTTATATTTTGACTTTGCATAAATATTATAAGTTCATAGCCTTTTACGGTCAAAATATGATTGTAGCCGTTTTTTTGTTTCGCAAATAAATTATGTACAAGCAGCTGGGTAGCGGGTATATTACAGTCGAGCACACTCGACTGTAGCTTTCTTACTTGTTTCCAACTGCTTGGACTGCTTGGCGTCTGACTGAAAATTATGTTTTGTTTTTTTTTTCTTTGAAAAACGCGTTTACCAAAAACAGTTTTCCCAATCTGATTTGTTCCATGATCTCTAAAAATCCATGGCCTTATACAGTGAACACTTGACTGAAGCCGTTCTTACATATTTTATCTAAGCTTTTTCCACATGCCATGATCAAAGGGGATACTGTTCATAGCGACGCGTCATTTCAGTCTTTGTGGATGTGTCTGTGTGTGTGAGAGCGAATAGGAGCCATAGGGGTGTCATATTTGTAAGGGATTATTGAAATTTATCAGTTTGACATTTGCTGAACTTATCATAAATAGAAGGAGTGAGTGCATCTTTTTTGCTCTTTTTCTGCTTTCATTAACTAACCTAGCAGGTAAGTGGACATGCCATTGAATTATTTCGATGGTAGGTATGTGAGTGTACATTAATTTGAAAACTTACCGAGCGCAATCTACACCCTGAGGTCGGCCGCTAATATGATCAGAGCAGGCTCCAATTGTGAAACTCGACGCAGTTGTATTTCCCACACTGGCCGCTGATGAAGCACTCGGCGAGATCGGCATGGACGTTGACACTCCGCTATTATTGGTGTTTGGAGAGCGCTGCGACTGCGGCATACATTGGGGTTGAGGTGTGGCTGGGGACATTATACTATGTTGTATGTCAATTAGCTCGCATGTTTTGCAGTCTACACCCTTTGAGTCTACATGTTCTGGGCAGTTGTTAGGGAACGATTGCTGAAGCTGGTTTTGATGATGTAGCTGCAGGAACTCCGTTAGTAATTTGACGCCTCTTGAACTTTGCTCATTTGCCAGACTTGCAAGGGAGGCTTGAAAGGAGCTTAGTTGTGCCTGTGCCTGCATTGGTAGGAAACCGCCCCCAGATCCACCCACATGTTGCTGTTGCAGAAGAAGAAAGTGTTTTTGCAATATTTCAGCGGCAGTCAGTGCTGTATCAGAGTTGGTAACTATCAAGGGCTGAGAGGAGTCAGACGACAAAGCAGAGTTAGAGCCCAAAGCAGAAGATGGTACAATAGGGGTTATATTGTTACCCTTACTATACGCGATCTTAGACTCCGTATACTTGTGGCGTTTGGTAGACTTATCGCAACTTATATTATCAGTACTAGTGGCCTTCAGGCCATCCGAAGGCGAATCAGCTTGACTTTCTTCACACATTGAGGGTTCAGGCGTTGGTGCTGGAGCGGATGCGAGTGCGGATTCGATTGTGGGTTCTAGGGTCTCTAATGGGTCCGTAGGCTTTGGCAATGGGGATTGAGCTAACGTTGACGTTGATGCGGAAGCAGATGATATAGATGATATTATTGGTGCACATAAAATACCCTCAGAAGCAGAGGTTTTCGACGGGTTATTAGTCTTAGCTATTTCTGAATTCAAGGAACTAAGTTTTACTTTCGACTGTTTTTCCAATTTCAATGACGAGGAACCCATACTTGTATTTTTACCACCATCGTCATTGCTTGTATTGTTGTCTTCATTGTCGTTGTGATGATATTCCGATCTAGAGTTATCCATCAACAAATGAGTGTGGTAAGTTGCGGTAGCAGTACATTCTTTGCCCCCCTTCATGGCAGCGCCATCAATCGGTTCTAGTGGTTCACTGTCGCTGACGCTGACATTGTTCACGGGGCCATCATCAGTATGAATATCCAGTGGCTGTAGAAACGAGATCTGAGGTTTCTCATCCATGTTACGCTGAATAATGGCACTGGAGTATTCGCGTTTTAGAAGCTGCTGTTCAAGCTCCTTCAGGTTAAGTCTATGCTCGGTGTTTGCATGCAAGCTAAACGAATTGACGTTACCAAAGGAAAGTTTGCATATAAAGCACATTAAAATCGGCTTATGCTTGTGCATTGGAGGAACATTACTGGGATCCTGGCAATGAATGCTTGCATCTTGAGCAGAGACCACACGAAACGAGTGGACCTTCGGACTCAATCGCCAACTTTCTGAACTGTCAAAGTGATGCGAATCGGCGGTTTCTGTTGCAATCTGAACCTGCGCTCGTTCTTTATCCTCAACTAATTTCAATAATTTCTCCACTCCTTTTTGATTTGCCGATCCTTCAGGTCCAGATATCAATGCTAAACCTGTTGGCGTGGGTGTGGCTCTGCTGGAGTTTAATTTAGCGCTACATGCATCAATGATGAACGCACTCCCGTCAAGATTGTACACTATTTTGCCATTAAAAGTTTCAACATCAGAACTGAACATTGGAGAGCCGTGGTTCGCATTATTGGTATTCTGAAAAGACAGCGCCATAAATAGATTGTGTTAATATGTTTTCAATTTTTATACCCATAATACAGAATGGTAATATTGTATAACTTAGCCATATCAAAAGGTTTATACCAAGGCCTTTTTTAATTACTTGTGAGTAGGAATAGTCAAAACGAGCCAGTTCGAATGAAACTTTCACTGTTCCCTATACCTCGGTTTGTCTTAATTAGTTCGTTAAAATTTGAATTCAAAATCGAATTGTATATTTTCCATTGTATTGTTGTATTGTATTGTATATTTGCCATAAAAGATTGAAGTCACTTTTCAATATATTCCACGTAATTAAACTACTTTGGATTCTTATGTATATAAAATTATGTCAAAATTTTATAAAACAAGTAAGAAAGCTACATTCGAGTGTGCTCGACTGTAATATACGCGCTACCCAGCTGCTCGTACATCAAAATTATTTGCGGCTACAATCATATTTTGACCGTAAAAGGCCATGGACTTACAATATTTATGCAAAGCCACAAATCTAAAATAAAACAAGTAAAGAAAGCGCGCCCGACAGTAAGATACTATTCGCCCAGTTTCGAAACAAATTATCACATATTTAATTCCATTAAAAAACTCTGCACAAGTTTATCCTTCACCTATTGTTTAGATTAGATTTATCTCTGACTAGCGCCATCTACATGTGAAAACGGCATAGCTTTACACACGCTACGGCTGAAACGAAGCATTGTGACGATGACGTCACGACGCGCAGCACAGGCGCAAGCAGTGGAAGTACGGAAAACGGAAACATGGATAACTTCTGTGTTTATGGTCCGATTGAATTGTAATTTGGGGAATAGATTTATATTGCAATTATTTATGTTCATACCAAAGCAGAAAGCTGTAGTTTCAATACTTCTCCTGATAATCGAAAATGATCGATTTGCGTGGGCGGTGGGCGTGGCACCCCACATTTGAAAAAACGCATTCTGCGCATAGTTTACAGGAACCATCATGCCAAATTTGGTGTCTGTAACTGTAATACTTGCCTTAATATTCGTAAATTATCGATTTGCGTGGGAGGTGGGCGTAGCACTCCAAATTTGAAATAAACTTGATCTGCGTATGGTATACAGGAACCATCATGTCAAATTTGGTGTCTCTAGCTTTTGTAATAGCTGAGATCTCGACGTTCATACAGACAGGCCGACAGACGGACATGGCTCAATCGACTCGGCTGTTGATGCTGAGCCAGAATATATATACTTTATGGGGTCTGCCATGTCTCCTTCTGCCTGTTACATACTTTTGCACAAACTTAGTATACCATTTTTGACCATTTTTAATGGTCGAATGGTATAAAAAAAAGATTTTTACACACATTTAATTTTTGATGCTGGCGGAACTCGAACCCGTAAATGCGTAACATTACTGTTCATTTTGCAGTCCACAACTTAACCCATTTCACCACCGTACACGCACACACTATTCAGCACAATGCTGCAATGCCGCCCTTCTATGGAATACATTAAGCTGAATAACTTCTGTGTTTATTATCCGATTGTTACCAAATTTTCAGAGATCATTTGGCTAGCTATAGTTATCATATAAACCGAACAATATGGCAAAATTGCGCTTGTAATCAATTTTTTTCGATTTACGGGGGCGGAAGGGGGCGTGGGCAAAATCCAAAATAAACTTGATCAGCGTGGAATAATAACATATATTGTCACCAAATTGGTAATCCTAACTCTTATAAAAGCTGAGATCTAGAGGTTCACACGGACAGACAGACAGACTGACATGGCTATATCGACTCGGCTGTTGATCCTGAGTCAGAATATATATACTTTATGGGGTCGGACATGTCTCCTTTTGCTTGTTACATACATTTTCGGTTTAAGCAAAGTTATAATACCCTTCTATTCTAAGAGTAGCAGGTATAAAAAAACGGACGACTAGAAAACATTACAATAAGTGAATGCAACTACCAGACAATTATCTAAAAATTTTTTTTAAATGCTTTATAGCCATTTAATAACTTCGCTCTGATGACAACTTAAATATAGTGTGCGTGTGCGGCTCTGTCAACTGTGTGAGCGCTTGAGCGAGTGCAGTATTTACAATTGCAGGTTATATTTATACAACTTACATACCTATACACATACCCCATGATGTACATACATACATGTATGTCAAAATGTGTATGCTGCATGTAGAAAATAATTTGCTTACGATATTATTAAAATAAGAATCAAAACGCTGTGACGCAGCTGCATTTAACAAAGCATGCACATCAGTGTTGCCAAATCAGCCATTAGGGCCATTTTTCAACTGTAATTGCTATAAAAATTTAACCTAGCCCCTAGCCTTTTTCCCAATATTTTCCATTTTGACTTGGTCTTTTTATCCGTTTTTATACCCTTGCAAAGGGTATTTTAATTTTGTTCAGAAGTTTTTAGCATAGGAGACTTCTCCCACCCGTTTAAAGTATATGTATTCTTAATCAACATCAGCAGTGGTGTCAAACTAGCTATGCCCGTCTTTCCGTGCGTCCGGCTGTCTGTTGCAATGCAAACTAGTCTCTTAGTTTTAGAGCTCTCTTAATGAATCTTGAAATACATATTTCTCATTGCTGCACCGATATATCGTATAGCTCCCATAGAACCTTTCGGTCCGTTCTTATAACTTTACAAGATATAGCTATGAAACTTTCCTGATATATGTCTAAATATGTCCTACAGAAGCTGCAAAATCGGTCGAATTTTTATATTTTTTAAGATATCGCTGCTTTCTTTAAAAATTCAAGGTTGTTTAATATTTGGAGTAACTACAAGAGTATGAAACCTTCGGCGTGCCGAGAAGGAAAGAAAGGCTTCTTTCTGGTTATTTTCGCATAAATTGTTTAAAAACAGTTAAATTGGACATAATTTATGTAGACTGATTACAAGTTTTGACTTTGGCATCAAATTATTAACTGCCTAATGTTCGCATACGTTCCAAAAGACTAGATTTTTGCAACCTTAAAAGTCAAAGGTCGTCACTGTGACCTCATTGTGTACCTATCGAGCCAATTCGTTTATGTTGGGCGGATCCCTTTTCCGCACATAAGCGGCAATTGCTTTGTACAGTTTAAAATGCCTTACTCGTAAAATTTAACTCTACTCATACTTCTCTAAAAAATATATGAAAAATTTACTCAAGCAAAAAAGTGTATATAATTATAAAAAAACGTTAATAAATTTACTTTAAAAAATTTGTGGTCTTTTCTAGCCTTTTTTCGACCAAGCTGACCATTTTCATTTCTAACATGGCAACACTGATGCACATATATCTGTTGATATTGTAGATGCGTGCACGTAAAGAAGCGGATGTAAGTAAAATAATGGAAAAAGGTTACTGGGCTATTTTAATAAGTTACCAGATAGTTGCAAACCCAAGCTAGCGACTTTAATGGGCCTTTTGTCAACAAGCCTATTAATATACATATGGACATATGCATGTGCATAGAATGCACTGCACACATACATAGGAAATTATCATTGCCAAGAAAAAGTAAACTAAACTATCGCGTGATATTTGAGTGATTTGCTGAGAATATATATGTCAGGATGGTAAGGATTAAATAGTTGTCTACGCCACCGACTTTTTTTTAAATTTTTTTAATCAGTAGGGCTTTATTTATTAAGATTTTAGGTGAAACAAGTAAGAAAGCTACATTCGAGAATGCTCAACTGTAATATACCCGCTACCCAGCTGCTCGTACATCAAAATTATTTGCGTTACAATAAAGAACGCCTACAATCATATTTTTACCGTAAAAGGCCATGGACTTACAATATTTATGCAAAGTCAAAGTCAAAGTCAGTCCCCATAAAGAATATATATTCTTGCTTAGGATCACTAGCCAAGTCGATTAAGCCATGTCTGTCTGTCCGTCTGACTGTCTGTCCGTCTGTATGAACGCCTATATCTCAGAAACTAAAAAAGCTAGAGGCACCAAATTTGGTGACAAAACTCATGTGGGTCTTACGCTGTAAAATTTTTATTAAAATAAATAATATAAATAAATACAATTTATTTAACCTTTCATATAAATTTGCACGGCGCCCAATGCAAGCAGTGTTTTTCCCAAGCAGTGCTTTTTTCCAACTGCTGGGACTGCTTGGCGTCTAAGTGAAAATTATATGTGTTGTTTATTATTTTTCTTTGAAAAACACGTTTGCCGATAACCGTTTTCTCAATCTGATTTTTTTCATAATCTTAAAAAATCCATGGTCTTATACAGTCAACAATTGACTGTAGCCGTTCTTACTTGTTTTATATCAATTTTAAAGTACAGGCAGTGGTACAGTTGCAGTAGGCCCTTTCATTGTTTCTTCGACCGCAATCCATGTTTGACTTATTATTAAAGCTACAGACACCACATTTTGTATGAAGGTTTGTAAGTATCATGCGCTTAACAAGTTTTGAAAATTGCAAGTAAACTTTTAAATTTCAATTATAACAAAAGCTTTAAAGTTTCAACTTTATATTTTGAAATACATTTGCATGAAAGCGATATGCATCTAAACTCCAAATCGGACAATATTGACAGAAGGTATTCAACTAAATATTTTCCATAGCCCCGCTGTCTTTGCTTTGCAGCATATTGTGATGTCATCGTTGTGACGCGCTGCTTCATTATTAGCCGGTTAGAACAATTAAGCAAAGCTGCCACGATATCTTCCCAGTTCATCTAGTAAAAGATTGATCTAATAGGAACATTTGGCATGGGTGGCAGAGCCTTATATGTGCGAAAATTCTTGCTGAAATTTAAGGAACGGTTTTTCGAAATCGGATTGTCGAGAGCGCTCGACTATAGCCTACATTACTTGTTTTCTTTTGTAAACAGAAAATAATACAATACCTTGACTCTCGTTGTATCTTCAATGCAAAATGCAAAAAAAATGCCAAAATTAACAGGTAAAGAAAGCTTCAGTCGAGCGACGGTGGGCGTGGCAGCTCAAATTTGAAATAAACTCCAGGAGCTTCTGATGTTTATACACTTTCATGCCAATTTTGGTGTCTCTAGCTTTTTTAGTAGCTGAGATCTGTGTGTTCACACAGACCCGTGACGGACAGACGGACAGAAGGACAGACAGGTGCACATGACTCAATCGACTCGGCTAGTGATCCTGAGCAAAAATATATATACTTTGTGGGGTCTGCCACACCTTTCATTTCATGGCGATATCTGAATGAAATCGTCCGATAGTTTCTATGGTAGCTTACATTATTTACAGCGTGCAGCAATGAGAAGCATGTATACCAAGTTTAAAATATATTCTTTATAGGGACGGAAATGTGTTTATTGCAAACATCTGGCCTGATCTACCTTCTGCAAATGTATAGAAATATTCTTCTTTAAGGATTTAAAGGTAAAAAAAATAATTTTTTTGTTTTTGAAATTTCGGGTCTGAAATATGTTCATGTTTGTCGCTGTTTGAAGTTAACTTCAAAAAATTGGTTGCACCTTTCTATTTACTTTTTCGAACTTTGCTGGATTTTATATTTAGAGCCCTTTTTGGCGGAACCGCGTAGTGCAAAGGGGTCAAAATATATGCAAACAACCAGAAAAACAAGTCAACCTAAGTTCAATGCACTCGACAATGAGATATCCTAGCTTTTACGGACACTAACACATGTACATTAAATATGCCGATTTACTAATACTGGTAAAGAATGTATATTATTTATGAGCTTATGAGCCCTCCCCACCCCACTCTCAACGGATATCTTATATGCACAACATTAATTCACCCATTCAGAAATTTCCAATTGGTGCTGGGTATATAAGCAGAAATTATGAGAACCGAAGGTGTAATGAAAAGATTGGCGATTATCCACCACAGCTCTTTGAGCGCGAACAGATTTTGCATACCATTACTAACAGACAAATACAGACACACATACAACCATACAACACGTACAAAGCCGAACCTGATGCCACAACCGAAGCCAAAGCCTCAGCCCGCAGCCGCAGACGAAATTAAAGGTAAAGACAGAGCAGAGTCGAAGGCAGAGCCACAGCCAGAGCCAAGACCAGAGCCACATACCACTCGATAGTGGTGGTTGATATATCATGGAATTTGTGTGTGGGTGTACTGCTTAAGCAAGACGAACTGAATATAAACCAGTTAAGGAATATGAAAACAGATAACGAATCCACACAGAAATAAAGACATACAACAACAAGGCACGTGCAACCTGGACAGAAAAACACACCAGGTACCATCACTTTGGCTCACCCAACACCAGCACCAGCACTTTTGATACTCCTACCACAGATGTTTCATAAAGTCCAAGACAATACTTAGACGTAGGCAGCGTGTCAGGGAGAGTCGCAGTTTAAAGTGAGGCTGAGACAGAGGCAGAGAGATGGGCTCTCGCTCGGTAAAGGCGAGTCAGTCGAGAAGAGAGATACGAGCAACTGAACCTTGAGTCGCCTTTGTCTTGTAACTCTTCTCTTTGCATACGAGGAGGCAGTGAACTCTTCTGCGTATATTTCCTAGCATTCCGATTAGGACATAGTGCATTTCCCTTTTTAGACCATGGATTTTAAAAAAATACATGGTCTATTGTGTTTGTCAAAATGTGCGTAACAGGCAGAAGGAGACATCTGCGACCCCATAAAGTATATATATTCTTGCTCAGGATCACTAGCCGAGTCGATTAAGCCATGTCTGTCTGTCCATCTGTATGAACGCCTATATCTCAGAAACTAAAAAAGCTAGAGCCACCAAATTTGGTGACAACACTTATGTAAATCATACGCTGTAAAATTTTTATTAAAGTTTGGGCCACACCTACTTCCGCACACCTCCCCGCAAATCGATAAACCGTATAGCAAGCTCAATAATAAAGATACAGTATTTTGGTGTGAATGATAACTATCACCGCCTAAACGATAGCTGAAAATTTGGTTCCGATCGGATAATGAACATAAAAGTTATTTAACGTTTTATATAGATTTGCACTGCGCCCACTGCAAGCAAGCAAGCAGTGTTTTTTACAAGCAGTGTTTTTTTCCAACTGCTTGGACTGCTTGGCGTCTAACTGAAAATTATATGTGTTGTTTATTATTTTTCATTGAAAAACACGTTTACCAATAACAGTTTTCTAAATCTGATTTTTTTCATAACCTTGAAAAATCCATTGTCCGTTCTTACTTGTTGCTTCTATTTTTATTGAACAAATACATTTAAAGGAAATATGCTACATGCTGGGTCATCTAAAACTTAAATTGTGAAATTTTTAATTGATGCAGTTCATTAGGACATTTATTTGTAGGCGGAGTTTTCAAAAATTGTCTACTGTGCTTGTCGTTTGTGTCCTAAACTCTTTGCAAATTATAATCCACAGCCATTACAGCCATACTGCTAATATATTGTGTTCGTGCAGGCCGTTGGGTTTCCTTAGTCGAGACATGTGTGCTTAAATTTGTTGCATACTCCATAAAGAATAATTGAAAAAACAATTTGCCTTAAACAACTAAAAAATGATATATGTACTCTAGTTTTGACTGTACAATGTATAAGGCCATGAACTTTTGACATACATACACTCAAGTAAACTAAAATATATAAAAACAAAAATATGTTGCTAAGACACAGATTAAACAAGTAAAGAAAGCTACAGTCGAGCGCGCCCGACAGTAAGATACCATTCATCCAGTTTCGAAACAAAATATCACATATTTAATTCCATCAAAAAACTCTGCACAAGTTTATCCTCCACCTATTGTTTAAATTAGATTTATCTCTGAATAGCGCCATCTACATGTGAAAACGGCATAGCTTTACACACACTACGGCTGAAACGAAGCATCGTGACGATGACGTCACGACGCGCAGCACAGGCGCAAGCAGTGGAAGTACGGAAAACGGAAACATGGATAACTTTTGTGTTTATGTTCCGATTGAATTGTAATTTGGGGAATAGATTTATATTCCAATGTATGTTCATACCAAAGCAGAAAGCTGTAGTTTCAATATTTCTCCTGATAATCGAAAATTGCGTGGGCGGTGGGCGTGGCACCTCAAATTTCAAATAAATCTCTTCTTCTGCGCATGATTTATAGGAACCATTATGCCAAATTTGGTGTCTGTAACTGTAATACTTTCCCTAATATTCAAAAATTATCGATTTGCGTGGGCGGTGGGCGTGGCACTCCAAATTTGAAATAAACTTGATTTTTGACCATTTTCAATGGTCGAATGGTATAAAAACATGAAAACAAACATGACAGAAAAGCCGAAGATTTTAGACCTTTGCAATAATTCTAAAAAAAACAGTTTAGGACTTCTGCAGTTAGCAAAAACTTCAAGCTAAATCTAAAAATCCATCATATCAAAGTTCGGTGGAATTATGCAATTTCAGCTCCACGACTTATTGATTCGAATTTTTAGCAAGTAAGAACGGCTACAGTCAAGTGTTGACTGTATAAGACCATGGATTTTTCAAGGTTATGAAAAAAATCAGATTTAGAAAACTGTTATTGGTAAACGTGTTTTTCAATGAAAAATAATAAACACATATAATTTTCAGTTAGACGCCAAGCAGTCCAAACAGTTGAAAAAAACACTGCTTAGAAAAACACTGCTAGCTTGCTTGCAGTGGGCGCAGTGCAAATCTATATGAAACGTTGAATAACTTTTATGTTCATTATCTGATCGGAACCAAATTTCAGCGATCGTTTAGGTGGTGATAGTTATCATTCACACCAAAACTAAATACTCTAGCTTTATTATTGCGCCTGCTATATGGTTTATCGATTTGCGGGAGCGGAAGTAGGCGTGTCCCAAATTTTAATAAAAATTGTACAGCGTATGATTTACATAAGTGTTGTCACCAAATTTGGTGGCTCTAGCTTTTTTAGCTTCTGAGATATAGGCGTTCATACAGACGGACAGACAGACATGGCTTAATCGACTCGACTAGTGATCCTGAGCAAGAATATATATACTTTATGGGGTCGTAGATGCCTCCTTCTACCTGTTACGCACATTTCGACAAACACAATAGACTATGTATTTTTTTAATATCCATGGTCTAAAAACGCGTTTAGGAAAGTTTTAAAGCGTTATTTAAAAACAACAAAAAAGAAATGATAGGTGCTATGATATGGTATGACGGATCGATCAGGCTCGACTCAGTTTTAGGAAGCATGTGTACCAAGTGTCATTTAGCTCTACAACTAAAGACAGATGGACATGTTTGTGTTAGTTCGACTCCCCTATTGCCGCTGATTAATTTTATTTGTTTTTTACTTGTTTTTTTTTTTTTTTATTTTTTTTTCAGGCCACAGTTTCAAAATATGCTTAAAAAATAAGGAAAGGCCACCTACGACATGCCGAAGGTTTTATACCATTGCAGTTACTCCACACATTAAATCGGCCAATAGGTTCTATGGCATCTTAACGATATATCTGTCTGATTTTTATAAAACTTGCATAGCATTTAATGGACATAATTAGACATATATCAGGAAAGTTTCACAGCGATATCTTGAAAAGTGATTACAGTCGGCCGATAGGTTCTATGGCAGCTATACGATAAATCGGTCCAATTTTGATTAAACTTTGACAGCCTTTAAAGGACATACTTAGACATATATCGGGAAAGTTTCATAGCAATATTTTAAAAAATAACAAAATTCGACCGATAGGTTCTATGACAGCTATACGATATATCAGCCCGATTCGGCTCGTTTTGACTTATTTACAGCGTGCAGCAATAAGAAGCATGTATACCAAGTTTCATTAAAATAGCTCTAAAACGGAGAGACCAGCTTGCGTTGCAACAGACGGACATGGCTAGTTCGACTCCCCTGTTGATGCTGATTAGGAATATATATACTTTATAGTGTAGAAGATGTTTCCTAAGGTGCGTTGCAAACTTCTGGGCAAAATTAATATACCATCTGCAATGGTATAAAAAAGAAAGAAGAAACCTTCTCAAGGTAAATTGCAGCAGCAGCAAGTCAAAGTGAAATGTTCCATGTATGTATAGACATACATTCATACATACATACGTAGACAATCCCTGATAATATATGCGGTACATCTACATACATACATACATACGTACAATACACATCTTTCGGATCGTTCTTCTCCTATGCAATACGTGTGTTTTTTCTGAGAAATCTCCTTTGTTCTCAGATTTAATATAAAAAGTTGCGAATATAAAACAAAAGTGTCACTTGCTGTTGCTTGCGGTTTACCACCGCGCATCACTTTGAGTTTGCATTGTTTTCTTTACTGGTGTTTGTTAGTGTAGTCAGATTCATTTTATTTGTATGCAGACAAACACACAATTTAGATTACATACATACATACGTACATACATATATACAAACATACTGGAGTGTGGTCATTTGATTTTGTCTGTCCTACCGGCGGCACAGTCAACTTCACAATCATTCATTTCGGTGAGATCAATGGATCGATACGATACCCGTCAATGCGACAAAAAGGAAGCCAGAACTCACAGACCCCAAGCTGCGACCAGACACTGCTCTCTTGTTCGCTCTAAGGCTCAGACGGTGATGAACTGTTTTCAAAATTATCTCTTTGTTCTCCAAGCATTGGTAATCGAGCAAAATACGTTTTTTCTGCTGTTTTCTCATTTTTTAAGCCCATGCTTTTTTCCCATCATTAAAATTGTCGCGCATTTTTATTTTTTTTGGAATACAAGAATATGTTAATGTTGTATATGTTGTATTGTATTGTCCAAGGCCCGAAAATTCAAAATAATAACCAATCTAAAGTCTTGACATATATATAAGTGAATTTTTTATATCATTCGACCATTGAAAATGGTCAAAAATGGTATACTTAGTTTGTGCAAATGTATGTACCAGGCAGAAGGAGACATGGCAGACCCCATAAAGTATATATATATTCTGGCTCAGGATCAACAGCCGAGTCGATTGAGCCATGTCCGTCTGTCTGTCTGTCTGTATGAACGTCGAGATCCCAGCTATTACAAAAGCTAGAGACACAAAACTTGACATGATGGTTCCTGTATACCATACGCAGATCAAGTTTATTTCCAATTTGAAGTGCCACGCCCACCGCCCACGCAAATCGATAATTTACGAATATTAAGGAAAGTATTAATGTTACGGCTTTCTGCTTTAGCACACGTAAAGTTGCTAATAGTATGCACCTAATCCCTAAACAATACAATCCGATCGGACAATAAATACAGAAGTTATCCATGCTTCCGTTTTCCGTACTTCCACTGCTTGCACCTGTGCTGCGCGTCGTGACGTGATCGTCACGATGCTTTGTTTCAGCCGTAGCGTGTGTCCGATTGGATTGTAATTTGGGAAATAGATTTATATTGCAATTATTTATGTTCATACCAAAGCAGAAAGCTGTAATTTCAATACTTCTCCTGATAATCGATTTGGGTGGGCGTTGGGCGTGTCATCAAAAATTGAAAATAAACTCGATCTACCTATGGTATACATGAACCATCATGTGAAATATGGTGTCTCTAGCTTTTGTAATAGCTGAGATCTAGACGTTCAAACGGACAGACAGACAGTCAGACGGACATTGCTCAATCAACTCAGCTAGTGATCCTGTGTCAGAATATATATACTTTGTGGAGTCTGCCACGCCTCCTGCTGCCTGTTACATACATTTGCACAAAATTAGTATACCATTTTTGACCATTTTCAATGGTCGAATGGTATAAAAAAAAACAAAAAAATAATTTAATAATAAAAGTACCAATAGTAACATTCGAGTGGTCCCGACTTTATTTGCTGATTGGAACTGTGAAACTATGTAGTTCCCTTCACTGACAGCCCTTAAATTGTGTTCATGCAAAACACACACAAGCACATACATACATATTTAGTTGCTATGGATAAATAAAAAACAAAAAAAAAACATTCAATGGAAATAAGGAAAGAAAGGCGCACCACATCTGAATCCATACATTTATAAGAAACACATAATGAGAATAGGAAGACGAAATCGAAAAGGAAGACGCAGAGGCAGAGGCAGAGGCCCTCTAGTCCTCTTACTTTATAAGAGTGAAAGGTAATAATAAAACGAATTAATGCACTGTAAATATAAGGTCACAATACAAAGCAGACGAAAACAAAGACTCAACATGATGTACGGAAACATATATTGTATTAAAGGAATTGTGTTCTTTGCCTCATTTTCCAAGAAACTCAAGAGCAAACAATGCAGCTCATGATGTGCGTCGCGCAATGGGTAGGCCGGACATGAAAAACTGGGCAAACTGAGGATGATAGTGATGCCTTGGTGCCGTTTTCTGCGCTGCTAAGCCAACCAGACGGCACAGGAACAACCGCAGCAACTTCACAAAAAAAGGGCCTCAATGACAACAATGGGCAGGTCGAGATTTCACATTCAGCTACATTTCATAACACCTACATATGCACATATTTAAAGATATATATAGATCCATATTAACGTTCAATCCAGTGTAGCCACTAAACATTGCAGATTGGATCAATAATGCCCCAAAAACAGGTTAGGGGTTTATTTAAAACAAGTAAGAAAGGCTACCTACGAACGCCTAAGGTTTTATACCATTGCAGTTACTCAACATATCAAATCGGCCAATAGGTTCTATGGCAGCTTAACGATATATTTGTTCGATTTTAATAAAACTTGCATAGCATTAAATGGACATACTTAGACATATATTGGAAAAGTTTCATAGAAGAGAAAAGTGATTAAAGTATGGCTATACGATATATCGGTCCAATTTCAATCAAACTTTGACAGCCTTTACAGAGCATACTTAGACATACATATATCAACGATATCTTAAAAAATAAAATTCAAACGATAGGTATCTATGGCAGATATACGATGTATCGGTCCGATCCGGCTCGTTTCGACTTATTTACAGCGTGCAGCAATAAGAAACATGTATACCAAGTTTCATCAAGATAGCTCTAAAACTGAGGGACTAGTTTGCGTTGCAACAGACGGACGGACGGACAGACGGAAATGGCTAGTTCGACTCCCCTATTGATGCTGATTAAGAATATACATACTTTATAGGGTCGGAGATGTCTCCTGAGGTTCGTTGCAAACTTCTAGCCAAAATTGATATACCATATACAATGGTATAAAAATTTACAACAAGTTTTCACATTTGTCTAAACTGCTTTGCCTTAGTAAGAAAGCAGCACTTATTGCCATTAAATTTTTTTTTTTAACCTTATTTGCACAGATATAAATAAGTTGGCATAATTATGTACCCTATTACCATTGAAAACTGTCATAAGATGTTATAGTAACTAGCACATGGAGGCAAATAGAGACGACAAGAGCGACTTTGAATTTTGTATGCCACACCCCTCGCCTCCGCATCTATAATTTTCTATAAGAAAAGAGATAATTGGATTTATAATTACGAGCTTCGACAGACTTTGTAATAGCAAGTAAGTAAAGCTACAGTAAGATACCATTCACCCAGTTTCAAAAAGGTATCATAGTTTTATTTACCTGCACATGTTCATTTGCCACCGAATGTTTAAATTATATCTATCTTTAAATAGCGCCATCTATGTACTTATAAAAACTTCATAACAATCAGTTTTACACACCCTACGGCTGAATTGAAGCATTGCGACGATGACGTCACGATATGCTGCAAAGGAGCAAACAGTGAAACTGTTGGGAAATGTTTAATTGAATAACTTAACGCGTGACGGCTGAGGGACAGACAGACCGACATGGCTCAATCAATTCGGCTAGTAATCCTGTGCAAGAATATATATACTTTGTGCGGTCTGCCACGCCTTCTTCTGCCTATAAGATACATTTGCACAAACTTAGTATACCATTTTTGACCATTTTCAATGGTCGAGTGGTATAAAAACGATGGGCACCTAACCTCCAAATTGCAATTTGATTGCACAATATACACATAACCTGTTGAAGTCGTAATATAATCTTCTTATATGAATTTTTCATTTGACAGAAATGTATGCGTACTTACCAATTAAAGTAGGTAGTGCATTCAACCCCAGAACATCATTTTGTAAGCTGAAAATAAAGAAAATATGTTACTTTAAGTTACCGTTATCGAAATCAATTACATCAGCAAATATTGTGGTCTACAGTTATTGGGAAAAGTTTAATAATTGTGTTAGTTTAACAACACGTTAAACACTTATTATTGTACGCTAAAATGTAATCCAATGGTGTTTTTCAAAATGTCTGGTTTACTTAACGAGTTAAAATAGGGCCCAACGAATTTTCTTTGAAAGTTTAAATGTAGAAAATTCTCATGTTTGCAGTGGAGCGTACGATCTATATGTTATGTGCCTTCTATACTCGTCTCAAAAGGGCAATTTCAACATTTTTGAAGTTGGCTTAATGCAATACTTGTGGGTTGCGCAGCTACTCTAATCAAAAAGTCAAAATTCGCTACCAACACTACTAGTTCCTCAGTTTTAGAGCTATCTTGATAAAACTTGGTATACATGTTTCTTATTGCTGTACGCTGAAAATAAGTCGATATATCGTATAGGTGGCATAGAACCTATCGGTCGATTTTTATCATTCAAGATATCACTATGCAACTTTCCTGATATATGTCGAAGTATGCCCTTCAAAGGCCGTGCAAATTTATTTAAAATCGGATCAATACATCGAATAGCTGTTATAGAACCTATCGGTTGAATTTTGTTATTTTTTAATATAACGCTATAATACTTTTCCTAAGTATATTATAAAAGTTGGACCGATTTATCGTATAGCTGCCGTAGAACCTATCGGCCGATTGTCGTCATTTATTAAGATATCGCTAAGAAGCTTTTCCGATATATGTCTAAGTACGAGTATGTCCATAAAATACTGTGAACATTTTATTAAAATTGGACAAATATATCGTTAAGATGCCATATTGGCCGATTTAATATTTATAGAAACTGCAAGGCTATGAAAACTTTGGCAAGCCGAAGGTAGCCTTTCTTTCTTGTTACATTTAACATTGGTAAGCAAACTTATTAAGCTCTCGTCGCAATCGCGCCTTTTGGTTATGCAACGCAAAGTAAGCTTTACATATAGAAAACCCCATTTCAAACTAATTGTTAAATATTATATTATATTAAAATGTATTCATATAATTATATTATATGATATTATATTCACTTAAGCGCATACCACAGCAGAAATATGTTAGTTAAATATTTTTCTTAATAATCCTTATAATAATAATATAAAATAAACCCGATCTGCGTATGATATACAGGAACGTTCGTGCCAAATCTGGTATCTGCTTTTGTTATAGCTGAGATCCAGGCGTTCAAACGTACAGACAAACATGTCCAAATTGACTCGCCTCGACATACATTTGTACAAAATTATTTTATTGATTTTTCTATCCTTGCAGAGAGTATATGATTTTGACCAGAAGTTTGCAACGCACCTTAGGAGCCATCTCCGACCCTATAAAGTATATATATTCTTAATAAGCATCAATAGGGGGGTCCAACTATCCATGTCCGTCTGTCTGCAACGCAAACTAGTCCCTCAGTTTTAGAGCTATCTTGATGAAGATTGGTATGCATGTTTCTTATTGCTGCACACTGTAAATAAGTCGGAACGAGCTGGTTCGGACCGATATATGGTATTGCTGCCATAGAACCAATCGGCCGAATTTCGTTATTTTTTAAGATATCGCCATGAAACTTTTCCTAGCTAACTCTAAGTAGTTCCTTCAAAGGCTATGAAAATTTTATTTTTTTCTTTCTTGTTAGACATTTTCAACCGAAATTGTATGTAGAAGGCATTTACGACACCATAAGATATACAAATATATTTCTGCTTAAGATCGTAATTCTATATAGCCAAGTCCGACTGTCGGTCCGCCCTTGTGAAAATCTAGGTCTCAGCTATATTAAAAGCTACGGCTACCAAATTTGGTGACAATGTGTCAGTATTGCATGCAGATCCAGTTTGTTTTAGATTTTGACCAGGTCCCCTTCCGCCCCTGTAATTCGTGGTGGCGTAATTTAGATGCTATTTTATTTATTTTTGGCTATATAATAACTATCGGCAGCCAAACGATCTCTAAAAATTTTGCTCCGATCGCCTAATAAAAACAGAAGGTCTTCAAATAAACTGTAGCATTTAAGTTAACTCTAACTCATCGACTCCCATCTCTAAGTGCGATGTGTATTCTGGCTCGATGTTTTGGTATTTGGGAGTACAGACATCTACCTTCAATGAGAGGGACTTTTTCCCAGTTTCAAGATTGTTATTCTGTGTTTTCATTGAATGAATATATTTTTTTTTGATATCAATGCCAAAATCAATGCTTTTTTATACCATTCGACCATTGAAAATGGTCAAAAATGGTATACTTAGTTTGTGCAAATGTATGTAACAGGCAGAAGGAGGCGTGGCAGACTCCACAAAGTATATATATTCTGACTCAGGATCACTAGATTGTTTCAAATTTGATGTGCCACGCCCACCGCCCACGCAAATCGATAATTTTTGAATATTAAGGAATGTGTTCAGGATACAGAGTTCTGCTTTGGAACACGTAAAGATGCTGATAATATGCACCCAATCCCGAAATTCCATCGGACAATAAATACAGAACTTATTAAGGACAACGTTTTTCAAAGTTCCGTGGCCCGCGTCATTGCATATCATCATGCATCGTTTTAGCCTTTGTGTGTGTGTCTGTATGTGTGTGTGAGAGCAAGTTAGTACTAGTTAGTGCAACTACGGAGTTGATCGAATGGTATCTTACAATCGGGCGCTCTCGACTGTAGCTTTCCTTACTTGTTTAACTTTGAAGTAGTAAATAAATTTAATTATTTTTGGTTGAACTAATTAAATTAAAGCTTAATTTAAAATTTCATCTATAACCTGTTTTGTGTAAACGTAAACCTTTTGCGGCCCAAGGTATTTTAAGTAGTCACTTTGCTTTCTCAACCTTCTTTTTCAGATCAGTATTCTCGAGAGTAGTAACTCAATAATATAAATATATTCACGTAATTGGCTATGTATATTGTACACTTGTCCGTACACCTCCACAAACATTCACACATGTACGATTAAGTTCATTTGCCAGCTTTATATATTATATATATATATATATATATATATATACCTTCAAAGAAATCTGCAACTTGGGCTAGAACCTGAATCAGTCTCTATGGCATTGGCCTACATGTCATTTTAGGCAATAAAATACAAAAGAGTTCAATGCCCAAAAAACTGTTGATGACATAGATCTTGTCCAACGAAAAGGTGTTTGACTGTTTCAAATTCAAAGCGCAACGTTGCGACGCGGCAATTCAGCATCAAGAAATCACGTACGTGTATGTAACCGCATGTTTCAATCGAAACTATGTGAAGAGAACAACAGCCTACCTTCCATGATTTCATCCCCTTGCCGTCTTTTAAGCCTTTCAGCCAGTGAAACTGGTCAAAAAATACAAACTTTGTGAAAATGTATGTTGCAAACATAAGGATGCGCGGCAGACCTCGCAAAGACTATCTGTATATATTCTTGATGGTGACTCTCACTGGCCAAGTCGATTGAGCCATGTCCGTCTGTCTGTCTGTCCGTCACGCGTCTGTGTGAACACACTGATCTCAGCTATTATAGAGAGGGCTAGAGACACCAAATGTGGTATGAAGGTATATAAACATCACATCAATACTTATTTTATCTTTTAAAGTTTTCATTGTTTGATTCGCGACACACACATTTTCGCCCTGAAATAAAAAATTGTCGTTCCCTTTATCAATAAATTTAAATGTTAATTTTAATAAAATATTTCATTTCGATGTCAATCATATATTTGTCCTTTTTTAAAGATTAATATTCTTATAATTAAATATTAGATTAGTCCCGTCACTCCAAAGTACTTAATAATTAGTTGTATTATTATAATGATTGCTAATAATAACTTCTTGGGCTGACATTCAAGTTTTTATAAAAGTTTTAAGTAGAAAGAGTCTTAATAGCAATTATCTTTTATTTCTCTTTTGCTCTTGTTTTCTTTTTCCATAAACTTGTTTCGTGAACCGAGCCGAACCGAACACAATCCCAACCGACCCGCAACACCAAATGCCAATGCCATTATGGATGTATGTATATGTGTTTTAACAACAAAAGAGTGCGTGTACATATGTAAGAGCTCCTCGCTAGAGAGGTGCGATGAGGGTGATTCCAAACTGTAACTCAACGAAGATGACTCCAAAGCAATTTGAACAATAAGAGCGGCAAACGCAGCGGAAGTTGTCGAGACGTCTTTTCTCTCGTAATTAAGAGAGATTATTTTTGAAAGAGCTTAGGTATTAAATGCGAAAGTATTTGGATATAGGCACCCACATGCTTATAACAAATGAACATTTATGATTGTTTCTTTGAACCTCAACCACATTTACTGTAGTTGATAAACAGGAACTCAACAAGAAGAAAACAAGTAACGAAAGTAGGTTATCTATTTTCGTTCCTTTTAAGGATTAGGTTTGTTCGTTCCTAGTTCGTTTAATAGTTTGTTTTTTCAATCGTACGTTTATTCATTTAAGTCTCAATTGTGTGTCTAAATTTCGTTTTTTTAACTCATAGAGTTGAAGGGTATTAAACTTTGTTCAAACCGAAAAGCTATGTAACAGGCAGACGGAGACGTCTGGCTCTGGCTTAGAATCAACAGCCAAGTCGATATAGCCATGTCCATCGGTTCGTCTGTCCGACTGTATATCCGTATGAAAACCTAGATTTCCACTATTATAAAAGCAAGGAGTTCCAAATTCATGTACAATATGTTTCAAGTTTGTTTTAGATTTTGTCCATGCCCCTTTCCGGCCCTTAAATCGGTAAAAACCGTTTTGCTGCTGCAAAAATAAATCTGAAGCAACTTTCTTTTTTTTTTAATATTTATGAAAGAAATGAACAGGCATTAACATGTAGTTTAACATATAAAGCTTTGAGTAGCGGGTATTACACAGCAGAAAAAATAGAGCTTTTTTTCTGGCCATTATTCATTGCAATTTTGCCTATTTTTTATCCATTTTTATTTTTGCATAAATTGGTTAAAAATATTTAAAATCGACAAACTTGCCTAATGATCGCATTCGGTTTAAAAGCCTAGATTTTTGCATCCCAATAAGTCAAAAACCGCCACTGTGGCCTCATTGGGTACTTTTTCGAGACATTTTTGTTTCTGTTGGCCGGACTCTCCATATTTTTTAACAACAAACAAATATTCTCACAATCAGGCACATACATATTCAAAGAATATCAAATGGGACGATTGACAGAAATGACAATCAGGGACTAGGTTTGCTCATTCACTTTGGAGATAAATTCAAACGAACAACATCTGAACTATCATCTCTAAAATTGCCCTTTAACCTTTTCAAGATATTAAGAGCATAAAAAGTATTATATAGTTACCACATATTTGTACATATGTTAATAATTTCCTCTACTCATAGTTACACACAATTAACAGCTAACAGGTACATATGTATCTAGAGATGTAATTATACCGTACATGTATGTATGTTACCTTTTGATAATTGGTTGTGTGCGCATGAAGTGAAACAGGAAGACGGTAATTATTCGCCAACTTGGTGATAATTTCCCCCAACAATTATCACATGCGGCAACAGTTAAAATCAAAATTGGTGAAAGATTCTAATTTCGGCAACTATGACTTTACGTATGTATATATTTTGTTGTTTGATTAACCCTTAACACCCCAGGATTTTGTTTTGTTGAAACTATTTTTCCATAAATTTTACAAAAAGGAGAGGGGAAATCATTTAACTTTGAGGGGTCGGTGCATTGCAAAAATCTCAGGTCCAAATTCATGTAGGGTATGATATAAAAACTGCAATTCCATATGTTCACATAACAAACAAATAAGGAAAGCTACAGTCGAGCGCAGCCGACTGTTAGATACCATTCGCCGAGTTTCGAAATAAATTATCACACTTTTATTTCCTCTGCAAAAGTTCATATACCACCTATCGTTTAAATTAGATCTATATTTGAATAGCACCATCTACATATGAAAACGTCATAGCAATGAGCTTTACACACGCTACGGCTAAATCGAAGCAATGCGACAATGATGTCACGACATGCAGCAAGCAGCGGAACTACGGACAACGTTTAATTAAATAACTTTTGTGTTTATAATCCGATCGGCTTGAAATTTTGAATATATAAAATATAGTATAAATCTATGTGTGTGTTGAAGCAAAACGTTGAAACTTTAATACTTTCAATCAATTTTATAAACATATTTAAAATTTAAGATGCGACGCCCACCGGCCATGCAGGTAGCCTCTCTTTATTGTTATACTATTCGACCGTTGAAAATGGTCAAAAATGGTATACTAAGTTTGCGCAAATGAATGTAACCGGCAGAAGGAGGCGTGGCAGACTCCACAAAGTATATATATTCAGACTCAGGATCACTAGCTCAGTCGATTGAGCCATGTCTGTCTGTCTGTCCGTTTGAACGTCAAGAACTCAGCTATTACAAAAGCTAGAGACACCAAATTTCACGTGAAGGTTTCTGTATACCATAGGTAGATCGAGTTTATTTTCAATTTGCGATGTCACGCCCACCGCCCACGCAAATCGATCATTTACGATTATTAGGAAAAGTATTGAAGTTACTGCTTTGGTATGAACATAGATAATTACAATATAAATCTATTCTATAAATCTATTTACAATCCAATCGGGTGATAAACACAGAAGCTATCCATGTTTCCGTTTTCCGTACTTCCACTGCTTGCGCCTGTGCTGCGCCTCGTGACGTCATCGTCACGATGCTTTTTTCAGCCGTAGCGTGTGTACAGCTGATTGCTATGTTTTCACATGTAGATGGCGCTATTCAAAGATGGATCTACTTTAAACAATAGGTGGCGGATGAACTTGTGCAGAGTTTTTTGATGAAATTAAATGTGTGATAATTTGTTTCGAAACTGGGCGAATGGTATCTTACTGTCGGGCGCGCTCGACTTTAGCTTTCTTTACTTGTTTTTTTCTTAATTTGTTTAATAAATTTCTCACATAATTTCTGTAAAAATCATTATCGTTATCCAAAATATCCAGATTTTGAAAAGATTTTCATTGTACGTCATCAAAAAAGACAAATTAATCCAAAATTTGCCAACTTCGTGTTTATTAGGCCTTAAAATTGATATAAAAATATAAGTTTTACTTTAAGAAATTAGCCTTTTTTTAAAAAAAAACATATTTTTATACTATTGCAGATGGTATATTAATTTTGGCCAGAAGTTTGCAACGCACCTTAGATACATCTCCGACCCTATAAAGTATATTTATAAAGGGGAGTCGAACTAGCCATGTCCTTCTGTCCGTCCGACCGTCCGTTCGACCGTCTGTTCGACCGTCCGTTCGACCGTCCGTTCGACCGTCCGTTCATCCGTCCGACCGTCCGTCCGTCCGTCCGTCCGTCCGTCCGTCCAGACGTATAAAGTATCTAATCAGCATAATAAAGGGGTCGAACTAGCCATATCCGTCTGTCTGTCCTTCTGTTGCAACGCAAACTAGTCTTTTAGTTTTAGGTCTGTCTTGATGAAACTTGGTATACATGCTTTTTATTGCTGCGCGCTGTGAATAAGTCGGAACGAGCCGGATCGGACCGATATATCGTATAGCTGCCATAGAACCCATCGGCCGATTTAATATTTGGAGTAACTGCAAGGGTTTGAAACCGTTCTTTCTTGTTTTTGTAAACTATTCTTTTTTTCCCGTTTTTTTTTTATCTTGGTCTATCTTTTTTTGAGAACGGTAGGTAGCAGCCCTGGTGCTCAATGTAAATACTCTCAGTCTGTAATCCTAATTCGGAATAATTCGAAACTGTTAAAATCACAAAATATTTAAGAAATATGGTATATAAATTCTTCCTATGGTGTAGTAAATTTCAATTCTTCCCATAGTGAAATGTACTTCAAAACTAAAACCAAACCCTACACGGACTGTTCTAGTAGGCAAATAGGTGTTTATTTGTTGTACACAGTGTGTATGTGCGAGAGCGTATGCGTGTGTGTGTGGGTAAATGGTGTTGTGTGAATGAAATATCACCCCTACGCGCGTTGAGAAACCTTTATTGACCATAAAGATAAAATTGAGCACTTACAAGCAGGAGTAGGTGCTAAAATACAAACAAACACACAAACTCAGGAACGGACGCGGCCGGCATGCATTAACCCTCGATAAAAGGAAAAAAAAAAAACAAAGACACACATACACGCACGCACCAAGTCTCGGCGAGCAGGGAGACTGTAGTCAAACATGCGATATTGCTTGGCCTCAAATGCGACAGCAACTTGACCTGACCTAGTCACAAAAATCTGTTTAGTCTTGACCGAGGGGAATCACGCAGTAGAGAATATCCAAGTGTGCGTATGTAGGTGTACAAATTGTCACTGTAACCTACGTATTAGAAATGAACACATACAGAAGAAACTAAGAAAAATGAGATACAGTCGAATCAAACTCTATTTGCTGTGAACAAAAATTTCCTATTGTTTTTATTAAAGCTTATTGCTATACGCTGTAAATAGGTCGGAACGAGCTGGATCGGACCGATATATCGATCTATCGATAGCTGCCATAGAACCTATCGGCCAATTTTTGTCAAGACATCGCTATAAAACTTTCCCGATATATGTATGTCTAGGTATGTCTTTTAAAGGCTACGAGACTCTTATTAAAATCATTTTTTAAGATATCACCAAAAAACTTTCTTAAAATGCAGAAAAAGTTTTAACAAAAACGGACCGATTTATCGTATAGTTGCAATAGAACTTATCGGTCGTATTTTAATATTTTCCTTCTTTTCTTTCTTTAGAAATTCAAAGCTATTTAATATTTGGAGTAATTGCAAGGATATGAAACCTTTGGCGTGCCGATTCTGTGGAGAAACATATGTAGATGTTCGTGTGCATCGATGTTTCCAATGTTTTGAAAACATCGATGTTAGCATCGATGATTCTCCACCTCTTGTGCCGAAGGTAGCCTTTCTTTCTTATTAGCATAAATGCAAAAATGGCAAATCCGTCATTCAAAAGGTTAATTTGGCAACTCTGGTTTATGCGCACATACATATAAATGCAAGTTCGCACATACATACTTACAGACACATACACATTCATACCTTAACATGCATGCCTGGTCAATTGAACGCCAGCCTTCGCACAAAGTGAAGTCGCTGCGCTGCAGGCGCAATCAAATACTTCTGTTAATTCGCCTCTCCCCCTTCTCCTGGGAGGGCTTCCATGCGGCACGCTGTGGTTGACGCAGGTGGGTGGAGCCAACGAATGCTACTTGGTGAGAGCTGGCGAGAGCTCGGCTGCCTTATTTGTCTCCACCAATTAAGTTCGACGGGGATAGCAAATGGAAAAGTTAATTAAAGCATCCAACAGACTGAACAGTCTTACGGGGTGGCAAGCAGTAACCGTGCGGGGTGGAGGCGGCGATAGCGCACAACCGACCAATCAAAAGATGTGATGTGGAAACCGTCGCAATCACAAGTGTGCGAATATTTTACGCACATCGCGACGTTCCGGGAACAAATACATTCGTGTTCGCACAAACATACACATGTACATACTTTGGTTGCTCACTGGCGAGCTTGGGGACGGGCACACATGTGCAAGGGCATATGTGTATGGGTTTTATATATAAATGTATGTATGTACACACAATTTATGTATGCGCTTGTTTGTTAGCTGAAGTGAGTGGTGAGGCGAATTTAACTGCATAAATAGGTTGGGGAATATTTTACTTAAATACAGACGCACACATGAACATGCACATACATACACATGTGTATGTATGTATATGTATGTATGTACATATGTATGTATGCATATTGGAAGCTACGAATAACTCATTAAGAGACACACCCTGGATTTGCAAAGAATGTGAATGAGAATGTTTTATGTTATACATTCTCATATTATAATTAAGTATGTAAATATGTACAGTGATTACAACAAATGCCGACAGCGCAACTAAAGCCAATAACAACAAAGCAAGGATTAGGCAGACTTTTATCGGCAGAGCAAAAGGAACCAAGCAGTCTGCGTCGGAGCTGAAGACGGAGCCACGCCTATGTAACGCAGTTGTCTCATCTTCCCCAGTCTCAGTTCCATTTTCTTCCCTTTTACAGATTTAGGGTTACGGTAACGCGGTAATGAGAGCATCATAAACGAGCGAGCGCGAGTGAAACGAAAAAGCAGACAAAGCTAAATCTGCACAAGCATCCAACACCAACAACAAAAAAGAAAAAAAAAAGACAATAAGCTGACGAAAGAAATCATTGGCACTAAGTTCAAGCCAAACGTACCTATCCCGCTCTCGCCCATTCGAACATGTGAAGACTTAGAGAGCGTGCGTGTACTTTGTGTAGCAAAGTGTAAAGAGAGCGTAAGCTGTGAGCGTGCTCTCGCATAAGTTTACAGTTTTTGAGAGAGTACACAGTAGTACAAACAGAGAGCAATTATTTTGTAAGCTGCGGAAATAAAAGAGAGAGCAGCACCAGCTCTCTCTTCGTGTCTCATAATATTCTCTTCAACTAGTTAAATTAATTGTTGTTTTTTTTGTTTTTTGCAGTACCTGCATTGCATTTATAAAATGCACGTGACTTATATACGTATGTAAATATGTATAACTTGTACATACATACATACATAAACAATAATACCTATACGCGAAAAAACAAGTTTTTTACTTACCAATTGTCATTCTCGTATTTTAGTATTGTATTGTAATCGTACGGCGGCTCGCACACACACTCACACTGTCCCATACATGCACGCGCGGGTGGGGTTTGATAATGAGCGAGGGAGAAAAGGAGCACCAGCTAAACCTCAAGGTTCAAGCGTTGCCAACTTTAAATTAAAAAAAAAGGGAGACAAAGCGGCGCGGCATAGCAGCAGTAAAACATGGTATGCCTTTTCTCCTATTTAAGCATCACAGCAGTCTCAGGCAGCAGCAGTAAAGCAGAGCAGAGACAAATATAATGTAAATAAATAATTTATACATAATGCGTCGACTGTGCCGATTTCTATACGCTATTTCTCTCTGCTAACTATCTAGCTCTCGTTCTCGCTCGCGTTGTGCTTTGCCGCTTTGCTGCTTTCGCTGTACGTCATCACAGTGTTTACCACCCCCAGCCCCACCCCACCTCTTTCTCAGTCGCTGTCATTGCCTCTGCCACTGAGAGTGGCTTCAGTTTGTTGTGGGTGTTGCTTCTGCTGGTGTCAGTGAGCAGCGACTAGAGTACGATTGCTCGTACTGACTTAGCTTGTTGCTGAAAAGGGATAGAGCGACAGCAGGGGTGCATGAGACGGGCCCGAACTGAGACTAGACTCAGACTGAGACTGAGACTCAGGAACATAAAGTACACAATTACGTGCGTGTCTGCCTGCCTGCCTAGTATTCCTTATTCATTTTATTTCCACTTACTGTATATTTTTTCAGCTTTTCTTGTGCTCACATTTCTTGTTTAACGACCAGGCAGCAGGCAGCTCCCCTCTAGTCATCTGTTACACTGGACTCCCACACTTTTTTACATACATACATACATACAACTCAGCTTCTTAGCGTTGTTTTTGCTTTTCTTCTCAGCCTTCCTTTTTGCAATCGGCTTGTGTGTGTGTGTGTGTGCGCGCTGGTGAGTTTTGGAAAATGCGCTCACCATTAATATAACTGCAGCCGAAAAAGTTGAGGGCAACAAGAGAGAGAGAGAGAGTACCAGAGTAATGTAAATGCATGCACATACTTATAGACGTGTATGAACATGAATACATTGACGCGATAGTAGAAATTCTCATGCTTACGTATGAACATGTGTGTGTGTTTGTATGACTTGCTAGTGTTTGTGTAATGGCAAGAAATCCTTTTTTTTGTGCCTTGCCTAGCTATTATAAGTGCATAAATGTACATACACATGTACATTCATATGTACATTTAAACGCATTCAAACAAAAATAGGAACTGCCTGCATAGATACGCACCTACATCCAGCAGGAACAATGTACACACATATGTACATATATTATTTTACCTGCTACGACTTTGTCCAACGATCGTGCCCACCTAGATATGTACATACATGTACATGGTTCACGGACTCTTTGTTGAGGCAACTTTACTAAATACTGTTTAGCCTAAGTACATAAATATGTAGATTTTCTATCTTATTTTCGAATTATGGCCAGTCTATTCAATTCCTATTTAAACAGGCAATGCAGGGTGCAAATGTATGTATGAGGCACAAAGAAACATCTGTGACCCCCAGGGCTGCCACCTCATTCCTATTTCGCTAGTTTGAACTGGAACTTCCATACACATTAGCTAATTTTTTACACAAATCAGATCACATTTACCATAGAAAATCATATAAAAACAAGTAGGAATGCTACAGTCGAGTGTGCTCGACTGTTACTTCCCCAGCTGCTCGTACATAAAAATTATTTGCGAAACAATAAATAACGGCTACAATCATATTTTGACTGTAAACGACCATAGACAATATTCATGCAAAGTCAAAATCTAAAATAAAAAAAAGACTTTGCACACATTTAATTTTTGACGCGGTCGGGACTCGAACCCGTAAATGCATAATAGTACTGTTCGTTTTGCAGTCCACAACTTAACCCATTTCACCACCGTACACGTACGCACTATTCGGCACAATGCAGCCGGCAGCGCAGCTTACAGCTATGGAAAACGTTGAGTAGAGACAGACGGACATGGCTTTATCGACTCGGCTGTTGATCATGAGCCAGAATATATATACTTTATGGGGTCGGAGATATCTCCTTCTGCCTGTTACATACATTTTCGGTTTAAACAAAGTTATAATACCCTTCTACTCTATGAGTAGCGGGTGTGACAAGTAAAAAAAGCTACAGTCGAGCGCACCCGGCAGTAAGATACCATTCGACCAACTTCGTAGTAGCACTAACTTGCTCACACACTCACAGAAAGACTAAAACGATAAGTGACGATATGCTGCAATGACGCGGGCAACGGAACTATGGAAAACGTTTTCTTGAATTACTTCTGTGCTTATTATCCGATCGGACTATAATTTGGAAATTCACCATCTTTACGTATAACAAAGCAGAAAGCTGTAACCTTAATATTTTCCTTAATATTCGTAAATTATCGATTTACGTGGGCGATGCGCGTGGCACTTCAAATTGAAAATAAACTTGATCTGCGCAGTATTTACATGAACCATTATGTCAATTTTGGCGTCTCTAGTTTTTGTAATAGCTGAGATCTCGATGTTCATACAGACAGACGGACATAACTCAGTCGACTCGGCTAGTGATCCTGAGCAATAATATGTATTGTGTATGGGGTCTGCCATGTCTCCTTCTGACTGTTACACACTTTTGCACAAACTTAGTATACCATTTTTGAAGATTTTCAATAGTCGAATGGTATAAATCAAATTCAACAAGTTCAGAAATGCAAGTTGATCACGCCCGACACTTTGCCAGCATCCCAACAACAAGGTCGTCTACTTTCAATTCCTTTCTCACTCTTATGTCGAAACGCGTCGACTTCGGCGATCGTTAACAGATCAGAGACCGCCGAAGTATGGAGAATGTTTACTTAAATAACTTTTGTGTTTATGATCCGATCAATATATAATTTGGAATTCAAGTGAATTAGTGTATATATTTGTATGTGTATGTCGAAGCAAAATGTAGAAGTTTTATTACCTTCGTTACAAATCAAGATAAAAAATTTGAAATAAATTTCAGGACCTTGTGATATTCATAAACTTTATACAGACGGTCATGGCTTAATCGACTCGGCTTGTGATTCTAAGCAAGAATATATGTACATATGTACTTTGTTGGTTCAGCCACGCCTCCTTATGCCTGTTACATACATTTGCATAAAATTAGTATTCCCTTTTTTATTTTCATTGTCGAAGAAGAGTATACAAATGTATTTTCAATTTGCTGGAGACGCTGGGCGTTTTATGCAAAATTTAAGTAAACGAATTTAGTGATTAATATATATCAAGTTTATGCCAAATTTTGTGTATCTAAGTTAAAACATAATTGTAGCCGTTCTTAGTTTTTTAAGAAAAAAAAATTATTTAGTTTATGCCAAATTTTGTGTATCTAAGTTAAAACATAATTGTAGCCGTTCTTAGTTTTTTAAGAAAAAATTTTGGCGAACGAGCAGAACGGTGCATAAGGCGGGTATATAGCTTTCAAATACTTGTTTTCGAATAATTTTTTTTTTGTCTGTGGGGTAGCTTTTTGCATACTCTTGCAGATACCACCACCGCATCTTAAAATATATGTATGCAACATATATACATATGTATGCATGTTTGTGTGTGTGAATTAATCTACGAGCTGAGAAACCCACCCTCCTATAAACACATATCCGAAGAAAGAGCTTTTTTTGTCGTTTTTTTTTCATTTTAATTTCGTCGTTCGACATTATCGATTTTTGCCTTCCATTTCCGTTTGCTCTTTTACATATATACATAGTCGTGCATACATAAATATGTATGTATATAATTGGGGTGTGCTAGAAATCTCATTTTTCGCAAGAAGCGAGAAGCGCCAGACACATTTACATCTTTTAGTTGCCTGCGAACATTTGTAAATCTGTACTTTCAAATGGCTCATGCATGTACATATGTACATGTTTGTACATATATATGTAATTTAATTTTCTCTGGCCGCTCCCAATGCTACAATCAAGGTTTTGCATGCTTTTAATGTTCGCGAATCGGTTGAATCAAAGACAATTCAAGGTCTGTTTTAATTGGTCCAGGTGGTTTATATATATGTGTACATATGAATAACTACATTTATATACAAACATGCATTGCTTGCTAATTCAGTGGAGCTTGCAGACTCTCATTAATTGCTTGCTTATAATTAATCTGTGTACATATATATGCGTCTGCATTCATCCCTTCGCAACGATAACGAATCAAAACGTTATATATATAAATGTATATATATATAGTTGATGCGGAAAGTTTCGCACAAAAAGAAGCAATTAACTTGCCATACAAACGCATTACCACACTTTCTGTGGCATCTCACGAGCTCAAACACACACACTCACACAGAGCTGATGCGCGAAGAGCAAAGGGAAAACACAAACGGAAGCAGTTGGAAATGAGAGCACCCACAGCACAGCAAGTGAAGCGATAGTATGGTAGAAAGCAAAAGCAAACAAAATGTGTAAATGTGTATGTGTATGTAGTGGGAGCAGCAACACAGACGCTGAATGTTGCTGGAGTGCCGTGAAAATGGGAAACGGAGGAATAGTAGTGGGGACTGGGGACGAGAATAACTGGTAGGGGCCCGCCCGAAAAATGACGACCAATCAAGTCTCGCGAACTGCCGTCGTCGTCGCAATGTTGCTTTACTCTTCTCCTACGTCAAGTCAACGGCGTTACATTGCTCTCCAGCATCTGTGTTCGAAAGCTAAAAGAGCGCACACGATGTTTCTCACACCGCTCTCTTAAACTTTGTCAACGCAATACTGTTGGCATTGTTTTTATTTTTCTCTGTCCGAGTAAGAGTAAAATGAGAACAGCTCAATAGTTAATGAGTTTAAGGCCTCTCAGTAACATCAACAGAAAACATGTATACATACAAGTATGTACATACATACATACACAGTATGAAAATATGTGTATACTATGCGGTATGTTTACAGCTGGAACTGCTCTGTCATTGGCTAATTAGAGCTGAGTATTAATTATCGCCAAAAAAGGGTGATTTCCTCTTCGACAACTTTTCCACAGACTTTGTAATTGGCTGCAAAATCATTCTTCCTTAACTATGTACATAAGTTGCCGCGTATGAACATACATGTATATATGTATTCTATGTAAAGCTTGTAGCTGAACGCACGTGGCCTTTTTTCGTATTTTTTACTGCTTTTGTTAGGAAAAAGCTGAAGCTAGTTTAACCCCAGCCTTTTTTTGCTGGCAAGTTTCAATTTTGGTTTTGCTTTTTATACATCCTAATTATATTTGTCTATATTGAGTTTTGCAGCTCGTCAAAGTTGATTTGGTTTGTGCTGGACCTTACTAAGTTGTGTTACTTTGTGAATTTGAGAACACATCGATGCATCTATGTGTTATCGATAATTTCTGCATCCCTAATCTGTATTACAAATTGAAGTATTAAAAACATCGATAGTAGTCAATGAACATTTAAATCAATGCAAAAATCGATTCGTTGATTATTTTAGCGATGATTCGGAACCACTTCTGTGTGAACACGAAAAACTCAGCTATTACCGAGCTTTAACTATGTAGATAACTATGTAGACAACTATGTAGATAAAACTTGGTAATCAGGGATGCCATTACAGATATTTTCCACCTGCCTGTTTTCAAGCTCATTGGCTCGACAAAATTTTGAGCAGCCATACATTTGGCTATTTATTAAAAACATATATTGTACATATACATTTTTATATTAAGCTGCCACAGAACCTGTCGGCCGATTTAATACGTGGAGTAACTGCAATGGTATAAATCTTTCGGCTTGTCGAAGGTAGCCTTTCCTTCTTGTTATATACATTTTTGGCTTTTTTGCAGTTTTTTGTTAAAACCAGAATTTTTTCAATAAAATAAAATAAATATTTTAAATATTGTTTTCATATTTCTTCAATTTTTAATGATATGATATATTTAGACTTATTTTCGTAAACAAATTTTAGTATTTCCCATCGTAAACACATAAAGGATAATATAATTAATATAATAATTATCATACATAAATTGGTTAAGGACCAAAAGTTGCCTACGCCACCGATTCAAATTTCGAGATTTTAGGTGAACAAATTTTTTTTAATTAAATATTGAAAATAATTTAATTTTTTAGGCACCGTAGTTAACAATTTTTTGAGAAGGAATCGCACGATTTTAAGCGAAGCTATGGAAAGCGAAAGCTTCAATAACTCTTAGGTATAAAGACCGATCGAGTATAATTTGCAAGATTGAATTATATTATATCCATCTACACTACGCGCGCACCAAAGAAAAAGCTGTAATAGTTGAACGAATGAATAATTGAAACGCATTCTACGTATGGTATAGAGAAATATTTAGGTACACATTTGGTGTCTCTAGCTTTTGTAATTGCTGAGATCTACAGTCAGACAAATTGAAAGCTAGTGTTCTTGAGCACATAACAGCCAGATATTCCTGCTCAGGATCAATAGTTGAGTCAATTGAGCCGTGTCCGTCTGTCTATTTTTTAATATTTGTCTAAGCAATAAATTCAATCACATTTTGAGTTAGTTTGAATACTAACTGTAGACGTTCTGACTTTTATCAATAATTTATATATACATATACATAATGTATATAATATATATTTTACTGTCCTATTCGAACTTTCTAAGCTCTTAATGAACCTGTAAACTTGCGTTCTTCATCTGCATATACCATACGTGTCCAACGTGACTGAAACATGGTGTCTATAACTTTAATCGAGGGATACACTCTCACACTTCACCTCTCATCTTTCAACCTTTTAAATTTGTATAACCTAGGAATTGCATAGATTATGTGATATGGTGAACTCACCTTGTGGGGTTTTGTCGGTTGTTCTGGAAAGTTAACCATCTCTCAAAGCCTTAAAGCCGAACGTTTTCCAGGCAGGCTTATGTTAGTTGGCTCAAAACTCATATAGCGATCATTTTAGGAAGTTGATTTAGTTTAGTTTGGAACTGATCAGGCTGTTGTTGTTGTTGTTCAGCTTTTGCGTTTTCCGTTATTTTGTTAATGTATAATGTGGAATTTTTGTACTGTTTTTATTTTTTTTTTTAATATTATGTTTAGATTAAAATATATAGGAACTTTCAGTTAGGCGCGCTGAGTTTGGAGTTGAAGTAGAACTGCACCTAAAATCATGCACAATATGTGGGTTGTACCTATGAGTTTGATAACATAAGGTAAGCAATTCGAAGTGACCTTCACATTTGGCTATGTTGTCACTAATTCCGGTATTTAATTATGTCATAGAATTTCTTTGTTTGCAGTCACACACATACATACATACATACATGCATGCATGCGAACCACCAAGAAAGGGAGGCGACCAAACACATTTGTAGTCCTCGCCGATAGTGGTGGCAGGATATGAACAGGAGGGTGAGATCGACCCTGAGCAACGGCAACGGTAAACACGAGCGTGAACGCGAACGCGAACTGAACCGATTCTGAGCTGCTGAGCTCTTTTGTTTGTTTAAAGAGACTTGAGAGAGGGTGAGAGTCCATCAACTCGATGCCAAGGACAGGTGCTTTCGCCTATGACGACAGGGTTCAATGGGTTCGTCCATTCGGCACAAATCGATCGTGTGTGGTAGCATTACCGGTGTTGCCAAATCAGCCTTTTTAGGGTCCGAATTGCCATTTTTAACTACAAATGCCAGTGAAAAAGTAAGTCTAGTTCCTAGCCTATTTTTTTACCGTTTTTCATTTTTCACTTTGACTTTGCCTTTTTTAACCGTTTATAATTTGTGTATAAATTGTTAAAAAAAAACAAGTAACAAGCGACAGTCGAGTGTGCTCGACTGTAATATACCCGCTACCCAGCTGCTCGTACATCATTTATTTGCGGAACAAAAATACGGCTACAATCAAATTTTGACCGTAAAAGGCTATGGACTTATAATATCTATGCAAAGTCAAAATATAAAATAAAAAAAAAACATTTTTGCGCACATTTAATTTTTGATGCGGGCGGGACTCGAACCCGTAAATGCATAATAGTACTGTTCGTTTTGCAGTCCACAACTTAATCCATATCACCACCGTACACGCACACACGATTCGGCACAATGCTGCAAGCAGCGCTGCCGGCAGCGCTGCTTACAGCTATGGAAAACGTTAAGCTGAATAACTTCTGTGTTTATTATCCGATTGTTACCAAATCATCAAAGATCATCTGGCTAGCCATAGTTATCATGTGAACCGAAAGTGAACAATATGGCATCAAAATTGCGTTTGTAATCAATTTTTTTCGATTAACGGGGGCGGAAGGGGGCGTGGCCAAAATCCAAAATAAACTTGATCAGCGTGCAATTATAACACATATTGTCACCAAATTTGGTAGTAGCTCTTATAATAGCTGAGATCTAGATTTTCACACGGACAGACAGACGGACAGACGGACATGGCTATATCGACTCGGAGGTGTCTCCTTCTGCCTGTTACATACATTTTCGGTTTGAACAAAGTTATAATACCCTTCTACTCTATGAGTAGCGGGTATAAACAGTTAAAATTTACATGATTTGATTAGGCTGATTACAAATTTGGACTTTGACATCCTTTTTATTTGTTATCCATTAAAGTCGCTACTGTGACTCCTTGTTGCACTTTTTGGACGCATTTTGTTTCTCTTGGGCGGACGTTAACATATCTCAACATTGAATCAACAAGTTAAGTTGTGGAAACCGTCTATCGATTGTCCTCATTAAGTCAATGTGACCAGCTGTTGTTGTGTAATCAATGATTGAAATAATATCACGAGGAAAAATCAACTTTTGGATCCAATATCTGAATTATGAATACGCCAGTTTAGTCAGTCGGGCAACAGAATGGAATAGAAAGCAAGGAATAATTGATGTACAGTGTACACATTATGCGCCTACATGCACATATGCATGTGTATGTGTATTCATGTGTGCCCCTTTTATATAATTTAAGGTGAATATACTTAAGTGATACTGTTTTTGAAAAGTGGGGGGATGCCGTTTGCGAGCGAAAGAAAAGGAGAGAGAGAGAGAGAAAAAAGGGGACTGATTCGGCGCGCCGATTGAATACGCCAACTTGTTATTTGCATTTTTAACATCAACACTTTTGTTCGTGCTCGGCTATTTGGTACTAGACAGTTGTCTCTTTTCTTTCAAATATGCACGCGCATATATACTTTTTACATACATATACGTTTACATTAATATACCCCCTTGGGGTTTTTGCATGTACACACACACAAACACACTCACACACATATACTTATACGCATATACATAGGTATATGTGAATGTACTCTCTTTAGACCACGTGCCTCATTATTTCTGTTGAGAGAAAATCAACATGATTGCATTGCCCTCGCACCCCTTTTTTTTAACGTATTATGTCTGTCGCTCTCTCTCTCTCTCTCGCTCCTATCTCTCCCTCCCATCGCACTAGCCATCTCGCAACTTCTCAGGTAAGGTGACACTGTTATCCTATCGTATACGCATCGACATCGACATCGTAGCAAAAGGCACATCGCACATACACTCACACTTGCACACACGCGCACACCTACATTCGAATGGGGACATAAACATTAAGAATGTTAACACTGTCTTTTTACTGATTTACACCATTTCCGTTTCTTGTTGTTGTTTGATACTCTTTCTTTTCAGGAATGGATGGAATGGTAAAAAATGTATTATGGGAATCGTATACACGTAGAATTCAATATAATTCGTAACATAAATATATGTAGGTGCATAAAACATCAAAATTTGTATAAGAAGTTAAAATTTTCAAATGTATTTCAGGTTAAAGTGATTTATGCGACCGGCAAATCTCGGTATGAATCAAGTTCTTCATTTCAATCATGCAAAGAGACACTTATTAATCATTATTTTTAATTGATTGATTGAGAGCTCCAAGCATATTTTTCATAGCTTAATTTCTGTTATAAATTAAGCGCGCGCACTAAGCATAGTTTTAAATTTTTCGAATTTTCGAAAGTGTATCAATATTTGTTTTTTTAATTGTAAGTTATATTATTTATATGTGGACAGAGATATGTATTTCACAAGCGAACTTTCTGAATAGGTCGAATCAGATTTAGCACTGAATTGGTGAATTGGAATTTGAATTTTGTGGACACTGTAATACGTATGCGTATGTTCATAACGTGTGTTTATAACTGTCATCCGATTCTCTCCAAATTTTGGCTACAGTACAAACAAATTTCGCAGTTCGATGACTTTGCATATTTTTGGGTGTAATTCTTGTTTCCTGTAAATTTGTCGTATTTGTTTTCGGTTATTCCATATAGCGGTGATTTAAGAGTTTCCGTTGCACTGTGCACAGCCGTACCTCGATAACGCCAACCTAGCCGCTTCCACCGTCGTTTTCATACTACCAATTGTATCTGAATTTTTACATTTTGTATCTTTGAGATACTTTTTCACCCTGCAGCACTGAAAGCGTGTCTAAGAGCACAGAGAGCAAGCTGACGGAAGCGAAGAGCATACAAATAAGAGCGAATGCCAGGGCGGGAGTGAACGGGAGAGAAAGAGAGAGAACGAGAAAGAGAGAGAGAGAGAGAGAGAGAGAGGCGGAGGGTGCGTAGGACAGAGAGAAACTGGTGCGACGTAAGAGCATAAAGCGCAAAGAGCGCAGAGCGAGCAAGCTCCGAGATGTGGATAATGGGGTAATTATTGCTCACTGAGTGGTAATTAGGTGGGAACGGGACAAAAGATGCTTTAAAACAAAGTACAAATAAAAAGCATACGTGTGGGAGCGTGAGCGCCTTTTTCATTGTATATGTTCGTCGCATATCTATGTATGTGCTCGAATGTTTGCTTCGAAGCGTGGGAGTAAGAAAGGCAAAGGCAATCATCGCTCATTATTTCTCTTTCGCTTTTTTAAATACATGCATCTGTAAATATATATATATAACATTATATATAACATTATATATATAACATTATATATAACATTATATATATATATATATATATACATAATATTATATATGTTTATATACATAGCTGTTATCCAATTAAAAAGTATTGTATGGCTGCAATAAAGGCATGCACTTTTTAGTTTTAATTTGTTATTGCTCTTACTAAACATAAAAATATAAACAAATTGTGTATTAATTTGTCCATTTTTTTTGGTATACATAACTTTTTAAATTTATAAACCTTAAGCTTTCATACAGACAAACCGAAAAACTTAAATGCGACTGTACAGTACTGATCAAGAATATTATACATTTTCGTTGACACTAAGTTAGAGTATCAGATTTCGTTTTATATCAATTGACTTTAAACGTATGTACATTTTAACATACACATACATGTGTATGATTTTACTAGGATTTTGTAGTACTTATATTGTACCTTAGAGCAAGAAAATTGGCACAGATCTTAAGGTAAACTGTTCTATTTTATTTTGCGCCTTTATATACTCGTATAAGAATTTGTAACGCAGGTATTTAAATATGCTAATTTAGTTCAAATGTATTATACAAGGAAGAAGCTATGGAAAATATTTACTCTTATAACGTTTTGTTGGAATCTATCTATCTTTGCCTTCATCTAATTGATTGTACACTGATGCAGAACTTTTTAAGATCATCGTATACAGAATAAAGGCCTTGCCACGTTTTCCACTTCAAACCTTGTATGGGCAATTATTTGGTTCCCCAACTCATTTTCGTTCATTTTAATACCATTTGACCTTCGAAAATGGTCAAAAATGGTATACTGAGTTTATGCAAATGTATGTAACAGGAAGAAAGAGGCGTGGCAGACCCCATAAAATATATATGTATATTCTGACTCAGGATCACTAGCCGAGTCGATTGAGCTATGTCCGTCTGTCCGTCACGCGTCTGTGTGAACACACAGATCACAACTATTATAAAAGCTAGAGACACCAAATTTCACGAAAAGGTTTCTATATACCATAGGTAGATCGACTTTATTTTCAAAGCGCCCACGCAAATCGAAAATTTACGATTATTTGAAGTATTAAAGAGATAGCTTTCTGATTGAGTATGAACATAGATAAGTGCAATATAAATCTATTCCGCAGTTACAATCCGATCGGACAATAAATACACAAGTTATTTATGTTAACGTTTTCCGTAGTTATACTGTTTGCGCTTTTGCTGCATATCGTAACGTCATTATCACGATTCTTCGTTCCAGCCGTAGCGTGTGTTAAGCTGATTGCTATGACGTTTTCATATGTAGATGGTGCTGTTCAAAGATAGATCCGATTTAAACAATAGGTGGCATATGAACTTGTTCGGAGAAAATAAAAGTGTGATAATTTCTTTGGAAACTGGGCGAATGGTATCTTAGTGTCGGGTGCACTCGACTGTAGCTTTCCTTACTTGTTTTTGTATGGTATTACAGCTAACGCTTACTTTAAATCTTGTCAATGTACCACAAACGCACACTGTTTTAATTTTTTTTTTAAATTTTCTGGGATCGATCTTCTTGAAGTTAGTCCAAAGTTCTAATGCCGACACTAAGCTTGATTTGCACACGTGATTACAGCATTTTATTTGAAGTAAATACAACAAAAAGAATGTGTTTGCGGTCGCGAACGCATAGTTTGAACATAGATAAGAAATAAAGCGAAAATCTACTGTTTACCCAACTTTGTATAGCCTCTTTTGCATTTTTCTCTTGTTATTGAATACTATAAAGGACATTATAAAGCAAGTACACCATATGTACAAAATATAAAATAATGAATGAAAAAAAACCTTTCAGAACAGCTAAAGGTGAAACAAGTAAGAAAGCTACATTGGAGTGTGCTCGACTGTAGTATACCCGCTACCCAGCTGCTCGTACATCAAAATTATTTGCGCAACAATAAAGAACGGCTACAATCATATTTTGAACGTAAAAGGGCATGGACTTACAATATTTTTGCTAAGTAAAAATCTAAAATAAAAAAAATAATTTTTTGCACACATTTAACTTTTGATGCGGGTGGGACTTGAACCCATAAATACATAATAGTTTCGTTCGTTATGCAGTCCACAACTTAACCCATTTCACCACCGTACACGCACACACTACTCGGCACAATGCTGCAAGCAGCGCTGCCGGGAAAAAGAGTAAAAAGTATTGAAAACGTATAACTTTTATTCAGGTAGTAGTGTGCTCGACTGTAATATACCCGCTACCCAGCTGCTCGTACATCAAAATTATTTGCGGAACAATAAAGAACGGCTACAATCATATTTTGACCGTAAAAGGCCATGGACTTACAATATTTATCCAAAGTCAAACTCTAAAATAAACAAGTAAGAAAGCTACAGTCGAGTGTGCTCGACTGTAACATACCCGCTACCCAGCTGCTTGTACAAAATTTATTTGCGGAACAAAAAAACGGCTACAATCATATTTTGACCGTAAAAGGCTATGGACTTATAATATTTATGCAAAGTCAAAATATAAAATAAAAAAAAAAAACATTTTTGCACACATTTAATTTTTGATGCGGGCGGGACTCGAACCCGTAAATGCATAATAGTACTGTTCGTTTTGCAGTCCACAACTTAACCTGCAGCGCTGCTTACAGCTGTGGAAAACGTTAAGCTGAATAACTTCTGTGTTTATTATCCGATTGTTACCAAATTTTCAGAGATCATCTGGCTAGCTATAGTTATCATGTAAACCGAAAATGAACAATATGGCATCAAAATTGCACTTGTTATCAATGTTTTTTCGATCTGCGGGGGCGGAAGGGGGCGTGGCCAAAATCCAAAATAAACTTGATCAGCGTGCAATAATAACACATATTGTCACCAAATTTGGTTGTCCTAGCTCTTATAATAGCTGAGATCTAGATTTTCACACGGACAGACAGACGGACATGGCTATATCGACTCGGCTGTTGATCCTGAGCCAGAATATATATACTTTATGGGGTCGGAGGTGTCTCCTTCTGCCTGTTACATACATTTTCGGTTTGAACAAAGTTATAATACCCTGCTACTCTATGAGTAGCGGGTATAAAAACACAGATTTCATTGTGGTGGTCGGTTTTTTTTTTATACAAACAGCTAAAATAAATTCAGAAAATTATTGTTATATTACATTTTCAATATGTATCTACTTTCGAATTACAAAAACTTTCAAACTTTTGGATGTTTAAAATTTTGCTGCCGGTTTACATTTTGGGATAATTGCTCATATTCCAAATTTGGTTAAACAGTTAAGATTTGTATGTTAACACATATGGGCATGGCTCAATCGAATCGGCTAGTTATCCTGAGAAAAATTATATATATAGTACGTAGTATAGATTTTAAACAAAGTTAGTATAGATTTTTTTCAACATTTTCAATGGTTTGACCATTATAGAAAACCATGATTTCTTGGACTTAAGATTCAAACCCGCGACGCTCGAAAACAAAATAAGTTGCCGTCCATCACTTGATCTACTCTTTCACTCTATCTACTTATCTGCAGCATTCGGAAACGTTGTGTTACGTGACCATTTACATTTTTTACACGACAAAAACAAACTTTAGATATATTTATGTTATATTTATTTGGTTGGTAGAAATTATCCTACAAACCAAAAAGAAAAATAGATTTCCTTGGTATATTGGGTTTGTCGAAATGTGCATAACAGGCATCTGCGACCCCACAAATAAATTGTTGCTCAGCATCACAAGCCGAGTCGATATAGCCATGTCTGTCTGTATGAACGGCCCACTCGTGTGGGTTACAGGCTCTCAAAAATTGTTTTGAATTTACGCCACGCCTTCTTTCGCTCTACAAATCGATCAAGCTCGAAAAACACGCGAAATTCTTAAGTTTTGGTGTGTATGATAACTATCAATAATACACATTTGTCATTTGTCATCATTTTTGTCAACTTCTTTGATTTTAATGTTATTTTATTTTTATACCATTGCATATGCTATATTAATTTTGGCCAGAAGTTTGCAACGCACCTTAGGAGACATTTCCGACCCTATAAAGTGTATATATTCTTAATCAGCATCAATAGGGGAGTCAAACTAGCCATGTCCGTCCGTCTGTCCGTCCGTCTGTTGCAACGCAAACTAGTAATTCAGTTTTAGAGCTGTCTTGATGAAACTTGGTATACATGCTTCTCATTGTTGAAAGCTGTAAATAAGTCGGAACGAGCCGGATCGGACCGATGTATCGTTTAGCTGGCATAGAACCTATCGGCAGATTTTTGTCATTTTTCAAGATATCGCCAAGAAACTTTCGCAGTCTATGCCTTAGTATGTTCATTCAAAGCTGTGTAAATTTTATCAAAATCGGACCGATATATCGTATAGCTGCTATAGAACCTATCGGCCGATTTTTGTAATTTTTCAAGATATCGCCAAGAAACTTTCGCAATCTATGCCTTAGTATTTCCATTCAAAGCTGTGGAAATTTTATCAAAATCGGACCGATATATCGTATGGTTGCCATAGAATCTATCGGCCGATTTTTGTCATTTTTGTAAGATATCGCTGTGAAACATTTCTGATATATGTCTGCAACGGTATTAAACCTTCGGTGAGCCGAAGGTAGCCTTTCTTTCTTGTTTTTTTTTAAACTACAATTTGCGCTTGGCGGACAAACACCGTTCATCAAATGAGGCGGCTTTAGGTAGGAAAATAACAATCTTAAGGACGGGTAAGAGAGGTGTGAGTGTTGCTAGGAGAATTGTATTATCTTTAAAGGAGACCCTTTTTGGTCACTGGGTGGCAAGAAATATTTCAGACCCTTTTAATAAAATTTACATTGATAGAATTAATCAAAAAGTGATGAAGGATGGAAAAGTTATCAAGGAAAAGAAAAATTAAAAAAAAAGACTAAAAACCATATTTATATTCCTGCTTAAAATAACTACCCGAGTTTATTGAGCCATATCCGTCCGTCTATATGAATGTCTAGATCATAGCTATTATTAATATTTGTTATATACTGTTATATACTATCATAAGCTCCTGGAGTTTATTTCAAATTTAAGTTGCAACGCTCACCACTTTCGCAAATTCAAAAATAAATAATTTAATTTGTTTTTTAAAGAAAGTATTAAAGTTCTTTTGCTTTGACACACACATAGTTTTATACTGTATGTAACAATATTTTAAATTGCACACCAATTGGATAATAAACACAGAAGTTTTTTGGGTACAAATTATCTATACTTCTGCTGCATCCGTCCTTTTCCGTGCGATATCAATACTTCTACTACTTCACTTTTTGTTGGGAAGCCGGGGAACTGTAACTTTGAATACTTTTTTTGACTATGGATTTTCAAACAAGTACGAAAGTTACAGTCGAGAATGCTCGACTGTTATATACCCGCTACCCAGCTGCTCGATCATCAAAATTATTTGCGAAACAATAAAGAATGGCTACAATCATATTTTGACTGTAACAGGCCATGGACTTAAATATTGATGTAAAGTATTTTTAGACCATGGATTTTAAAAAAATTCATGGTCTCTTGTGTTTGTCGAAATGTGCGTAACAGGCAGAAGGAAGCATCTGTGACCCCATAAACTATATATATTCTTGCTCAGAATCACTAGCCGAGTAGATTAGGCCATGTCTGTTGGTCTGTCTGTTCGTCTATCTGTCTGTCCATCTGTATGAATGCCTAGATCTCAGAGACTGATTAAGCTAAAGCCACCAAATTTGGTGACAACACTCATGTGCAAGCTCAATTCTTAAGCTAAAGTATTCAGTTTGGATGTGTATGATAACTATCACCAATCGAACGATTGCTGAACTTGGTTTGGTTACGACCGGATAATAATAAACATAAAAGTTATTCAAAGTTTCATATATATTTAAACTGCGCCTCCTGCATGCAAGCAGAGTTTTTTCCAACATTTCAATTATTAATTGGTGTGTGTCTTAAATCCAACGCGTAAGTGCGTCCGTTAAGTTGCGGGCTGCGAAACTAATGATTTAATGGGGTGGTGGGTTCGAATCCCAGAGCGTCCAACGGAAAATTGGATTTTTTTTTTGTTTTTGAATAACAGTAACAATAACAGTTTTTCCATTCATATTTTTATCATGATCTTCAAAAATCCATGGTCTTATCCAGTCAAAACTTTACTGAAGCCTTTCTTAATTGTTGTTATATATCAAGATATCGCTATAAAACTCTTCTTATATATGTTTAAGTATCTCATTTAAAGGCTGTAAAAGTTTTATCAAAATCAAACCGACTTGTGCTATATTTTTCGACCAAATGTTATTATCTCTATTATTATAAAACCGAAAGATCCCAAATTTGAAAGGTAAAGATAATTAAGTATGTAAAAACGATAAAGCAATACTTGTTATATGACTTTGTTGTTGAAAAATCTTATAAATCTTGTTTGTAACGGTTTCGTCAAAATTGAACTAACGGTATTTTATTGCTTAATTCAATCTAATCAAATGTTTTTATAATCTTGTTGCATTCTAGAAGCAATAATAAGAAACTCTAGAAAAATATTCAAAATAATGTCTAACACACTTACACAACGTACTTATATTTTGGTTTACCTTTAGGAAAATCGCGTATGTACATACACTCCCCTTAGTAACTAACGTGGGTTCAAGTCGACATCAATTTGACTTAAATACTTCGAGCTGTATGGAAGGAAGGGAGGAACTCGCCATCCCCGTTATCCTTACCATCATCATCAGCATCAGCATCACCGATTCTTTGGAGTTTATGCATTACAATGCGCTATGGTGGGTACACAGCTAACTGCGCGGGTTTTTTGTGTATGCGGATCCTTCTTCTTCATATGTAAATATGTATATTTGTGCAAGAGATGAGGATTGGGATTGGATGTTACCACCGCCATTTCTTTCCATCCATCCACATACTGATTTAACATATCTTTGTATGTACATTATGGCACAGTATATACTGTCAAATGTACATGTGTGTGTCTGTGTGTGTGTGTGTGTGCATGCGTATGTGTATGTGTGCAACCGTCTCATTTCGCAGAAAAGTCACACTCAAAGCTAAAGAAGGAAATTCGCGTCTGCGTTTACGCTTTTAAATATAAATGAATAAAGCACGCATGCTGGAAGGATAGAATACCCTACTCACCTAAACTTACATACACGCACAAACACGCACATACATACATAAATACCGGCTGTTGGCTCGTTTGCGCTCTGTGCGCTGGGTGTGCTGGGCGCGAGCCCACACGTGCAAACATTTACGCACACATACCAATGCAGCGCGGGCTTCGCCAACCAGCTGCTGCACTAGCAGACTCCAGTAGCAATCAAAAAAAAGAGTAGATGCTTGTGGGTTGGGTGGGGTGGTGTGGAAAAAGGGTGTTATCGTCGCGTCGCGTCGAGAGAAGAGAAGAGAAGAGAAGACAAGAGAGAAGAAGTGAAGAGAACACGCCGTCGTTGGTTCGTTTCGCTTTTGACTAACGAGGAAGCCTGCTTAACTCCTTCGCAATTATGTATGTATGTATGAGCATACATATGTGTGCATGCTTACATAGGTATATGTGAGCTTTAATGTTGTTGTGTGCGAAAGGTACAATCGTACAGAAGAGTTCCTATATACATACATGTATGTGTGTATGTATGTGCATGCATGTTGTTATATTTATTCATTTTGTACATGACTCGCACACTCAGTACGCGATATGCGCATATCGCGTAAGTACATACATACATATGTATACTTATGCATACATTTGCAGACACATACACACTTGAATGCCGTAGTTTGCTATCAGCCTGCTCATTTCGCGGTCACGAGGCACCATGTCCGTGCTTTGCAGCCGATTGGCGTGTGATGGCTAAAAACGAATGCTGTAGGCACTAAGGATCCGTCAATTATATTAACTACCGGATAAAAAAGTCTATCCGGCAAAACTTAACATATTGAAACAAGTAAGAACGGCTACAGTCAAGTGTTGACTGTATAAGACCATGGACTTTTGAAGATCATGAAAAAATCAGATTGAGAAAACTGTTATTGGTAAACGCGTTTTTCAAAGAAAAAAAAACAAAATATATAATTTTCAGTTAGACGCCAAGCAGTCCAAGCAGTTTGGAAAAACCACTGCTTGCTTTCAGTGGCCGCAGTGCAAATCTATATGTAACGTTGAATAACTTTTATGTTCATTAACCGATCAAACCAAATTTTCAGCGATCGTTTAGGTGGTGATAGTTATCATACACATTAAAACTGAATACTGTATTATTATTGTGCTTGCTATATGGTTTATCGATTTGCGGGGGCGGACATTTTAATAAAAATTTTACAGCATGAGTGTTTATACATGAGTGTTGTCACCAAATTTGGGGGCTTTAGCTTTTTTAGTTTCCGAGATATAGGCGTTCATACAGACGGATAGACAGACATGGCTCGACTGGGCTAAGCAAGAATATATATAGTTTATGGGATCTGCCATATATCCGACCCCATAAAGTATATATATTCTGGGTCAGGATCAACAGCCGAGTCGATATAGCAATGTCCATCTGACCGTCTGTCTGTCCGTGTGAAAACCTAGATCTCAGCTATTATAAGTGCTAGGACTACCAAATTTGGTGATAATATGTGTCATTATTGAACGCTGATCAAGTTTATTTTAGATTTTGGCCACGCCCCCGTTAATCGAAAAAAATTTATTACAAGCGCAAATTGATGCCATATTGTTCATTTTCGGTTTATATGATAACTATAGCTAGCCAAATGATCTCTGAAAATTTGGTAACAATCGGATAATAAACACAGAAGTTATTTAGCTTAACGTTTTCCATAGCTGCAAGCAGTGCTGCCGGCAGCGGTTAAGGTGTGGACTGCAATATTTCCCAACATGACAACGATCCCATCCATACGGCTCGGATTATAAAACATTGGGTTCAAGTCCAATACGTGAATTTGCTCGAGTGGCTGCGTTACTCCCCTCAAAAGAACATCGAAAACATTTGGAGTTTAGTGACCCTAGTTTAAGTAATTGAAGAATCCTTGCCAACAATTTCACTCAATAAAATTATAAAATTGTATGACGCCTTAGCTAACTGTATGTTTAAAACAAGAGATAAAACAAGTGTGACCATATCAAATACTTTATGATGGTAAAACAGTACTCTTTATTATTTAAACTACCCAGTGCCTTGTTTTATACTAATGTATACTTTATTTAATTGTTTTACGGGTGAAACCTACTCAGTTGAGCCAAAAAAAATTGAGATTTGTATACCCTTTCAGAGAATATATTAATTTTGGCTAGAAGTTTGCAACGCACCTTGGGAGACATCTCCGACCCTATAAAGTATATATATTCTTGATCACCATCAATAAGAGAGTCGAACAAGCCATGTACCATGTACCGATATATCGGATAGCTGACAGAACTTATCGGTCAAATTTTGTAATTATACCATTGACCATTGAAAATGGTAAAAAATGGTAAACTAAGTTTGTGCAAATGTTCGTAACAGCCAGAAGGAGGCGTGGCAGACCCCACAAAGTATATATGTATATTCTGACTCAGGATCACTAGCCGAGTCGATTGAGCCATGTCCGTCTGTTTGTCACGTGTCTGTGTGAACACACAGATCTCAGCTGTTATAAAAGCTAGAGACATCAAATTTGGTATGAATATATATGAACATTACAAGCTCCTGGAGTTTATTTCAAATTTGAGGTGTGGCACCTCAAATATAAATATATATATATATATATATATATATATATATATATATATATATATGCATATATATTCCAATTTTCGAGCAAATCGCAATATAAATACAAAAGTTTTTCAATTAAACGTTTTCCGCAACGGAACGCTTGCGCCTTTGCAGCATATTGTAAAGTCATTGTCGCGAAGCTTTGATTTAGCAGCCGTAGCGTGTGTAGATTCAGCCGTAGCGTGTGTAGATTCAGCCGTAGCGTGTGTAAAGCTTATTGCTATGACGTCTTCATATGTAGATGGCGCTATTTAAAGATATATCTAAATTAAACAATAAGTGGCAGATGAACTTGTGCAGAGGGAAAAAAGTGTGATAATTTGTTTTGAAACTGGGCGAATGGTATCTTACTTTCGGGTGCGCTCGACTGTAGCTTTCTTTACTTGTTTTTCTTGGGTTTATGATTGATAGAACAAAAAAGAACAATATAGCACCAAAATTGCGCCTGTAATCCATTTTTATCAATTTACGGGGCGGAAGGGGCGTGGTCAAAATCCAAAATTAACTTGATCAGCGTACAATAATAACATATATTGTCACTAAATTTGGTAGTCCTAGCTCTTAGTATAGCTGAGATCTAGGTGTTCATACAGACAGACGGACATGGACACGGACATATATCGACTCGGCTCTTGATCCTGACCCAGAATATAGATTCTATGAGAGCTATATGATATATCGGTCCGATACAGCTCGTTCCGCCTTATTTACAAAGGCGTGTCTACCATTAAGATAGCTCTAAAACTGTGACACAAGCTTGCGTTGCAACAGACAGACGGACATATTAAGGGATAGCCATCGCTTGTTCGACTTCTCTATATATATACGAAGTAGGATCAGTGATATCTCCTAAGCTGCGTTACAAGCTTCGGGTCAAAATTAATATATCCCTACAAGAGTATAGTATGTTACAAATGCATACTCTATTTTAAAATTTACGGTTTCTTTCTTTAAGATAACCTTTATTGGTAAACTGAGTGGGTACATTCGAAGTAAGGTAAGGTTTAATAAAATACAGTGCAGTGCAGAGAGCACAAATTTAAGCGCAGTTTTTAAGCTGTATCAGTTCTCGGCAGTTACTTTGCGGTTCTTATTAGCATGTTGGGCCATTTGTTTCGATTGTGAGTTGCACGGTATTTACATTTGAATTAATTACACAATTTATTAACAATTGTGTACATAACCAAAGCGACACCCCTCACTAGACGGGATAGAGCGGCAGCAGACGACTCAAATAGTAAACGATTGGTAAACAAATTTGGGTACGCCCATTATTGCCTATTACATATAGTATAGCAACTTGATATACTAATGCTATTTGCTCATGAGTACATACGAGTTTTCGGGAATTAGTGATTGCAGGTAGATGATAACTGGGTGTGAATGAGTTGGTTGTTTTAAATAAATACAGGTGTTCAAATAATGTACGAATCATGTAGAATTTTGTTGAATTAGTTACACTAAAATTATGTTATTTACATCACATACATATATGTATATCCCTTACGGATAGATCGATGGTCCAGTAATTAACCGCTAGGTAGCATTTTAGCTCAAAACTAGGTCGTGATAATTACGAAAGCTGCGCTTACCCGATCACGCCATTACACCACCGAATGGTAAAAAAATAGTATTGGTTAGTTCCATGATTAATAAAGAGAACAATAACAAAAAAAAAAACCAAACAAAAATGAACATTGGACGAAGGACTTGAATTCCGCAACTGCATAGTCTATTGGTTTTGCAGTACGTACAATTATGCACCATCCTCAGAGATATGGAAAATTATATCATAGATAGCAATTAGCTATCAGACGTAAAGAAAAAACAACGAGGCGTCGACTTTTATATATCCGAGGAAAACAGAAAAAACAGAGAACGCATTATGATCGAATCCGATTGTGGAAAGGTGTGACAAACACATTTTGATATTATTTGCATATTTGGACAAACGAAACAAGACTCGCACCTACAAACAGCCCAAAATATAACATAGATTTATGTCCGGGAATACCGGTTTCAAAACCCCAATGTTAATTGGCAGGTACTTCAAACTTTTAACCACTCTCACATTTTCCATTTCCATATAGTATTCTCACATAAAACACCGTTACTCATCGTCGTATATTCTGCTTTGGTGTTCTATAAAAGTCTGAATTTTAATATTTGATCAGCACTATAACTATCATAATCCTGCAAAGGGCGTATAAATATAAGCGAGATGTATACACATATATGCACATACATAATAGACATGTAAAGAAGAGTATCAAATCTTAACCACCAAAAACGTAACATTTCTTGCTTTTACCCCATTCAGGTAGACATTGGTGATCAAATTTGCATTTTCTTACTTTGAATTGTGTACTACAAAAACATCTATAATTTATGTGAACTTAAAAACTGTTACGCCATTCCCTATTTTAATCGGATCAAATTGAATGTGTTTATGAATGGACACATCTGAATGGTCTCATAAATATGCAAACACCACGGCTTACACTGATAGCCCCCATGTAGAGTGGAGACTCAAGAGCCGCTTATGAATGAAAGAGCGAGCGATTGAACAGAAACCACTTGGTGTATCTGACAATCAGACGAGCTCATAAGGCTTATCAATTCTAAACAATAAGAATTTCGTTACTTGTCATGCTACAGTTAAGAAGGCTGAACAGGGAGATACAAATGCCCGCGCAAACACGATACCACACTTTCCAAGAACAAATCTGTGCAAAGTAAAAGTCTGTAAAAGCTCAGAATTAAGGCTACGCGTCGGCGATGCCAACGAAATACAGTTAAGACAAACACTTATGGCAACGCCTAAAAATGTTAAGTTAAAACCAAACTGTCATAATGAAAGGGAAAAACATTTGAATAAATTATTTCGTAATTTTACAACACGTTCCAATGCGAGTATTGTGTTTCACTTTTTATACCATTCGACCATTGAAAATGGTAAAAAATGGTATACTAAATTTGTGCAAATATATGTAACAGGTAGAAGGAAGCGTGGTAGACCCCACTTAAAATCACTAGCCTAGTCGATTGCGCCATGTCCGTGTATATCGGGTCCGATCCGGCTCTTTCCGACTTATTTACAGCTCGCATCAATAAGAAGAATGTATACCAACTTCCATTAAGGAAATGGCTGGTTTGAATCCCCTATTGATGCTTATTAAGAATATATACACTTTATAGGATCGGAGATGTCTTCTAAGGTGCGTTGCACACTTCTGGCCAAAATTATGAATATCAGCAACGTTTTGGTGGTATATAATGTATTTAATGGTTTATATAATAATGATCAGTAACCAAAGAATTTCTGGTTACGATCGGGCAATAAACACAAAAGTTATTTAAATAAACGCTTTCTACAGGATTGTTGCGCGTTAGTTAAGTTTTGCACTATTATTGTAAGTCCATTGCCTCTTCATTCAAACTTGATTGTAGAAACGCCTCCTAAACCGATATTGGTCTAAACGTGATAAAATTAGACAGGTATGTACTTTTATATTTTCGTCTAGCCTGAAAAAATTTCTATATCCTACTTTCCGGAAATTTATTTAATTTTCATGTGCCCAATAATCTGTTATTTACATAAAATTTTGGTTTATTTACTTTTATTTTTAACATACCATTACAAAATTTTTTTACAATCGACATATGACCACTTAATTTGTGTAAAATCGTTTTCCTCGGCTATCAACTTATTTCAAAATTGTGAAACATTTTAATGGTATGTTAAAAAACTTATTGCATAAAAGTGTATATGAGAAAAGTTTCGAGTATCGTGAATGATATTGCCACATTTCGAAGAGTGGATGCAAAAATGTACCAACTGCGTCCAAATTTGGCCTTAAAGCTGATAAAATATGTAGTTCAAAAATATTTAGCTCTAAAACTGATTGTATAGTGTGCGTTGTATAGTTTGCATTATTAATGTGTAAGCCAAAGCTACTGTTTCTAATATAATTCGCTAGGTAATCATAAATTACCGATTTTCGTTGGCGATGGGTTTTGGAACGTGAATTTAAAATTAATTTCTTTCGCGTTTGTGACCAGCTATTAAGATACTAATGGCCAAACAAACAAAATAATGTATGGCACAGCTATATCGACTGGGTAGTAAAGTTGTTTTTTTTGGGGGTAATTAATAAACAAGTAAGAAAGCTACAATCAAGTGTGCTCGACTGTTATATACCCGCTACCCAACTGCTCGTTCATCAAAATTAATTGCGAAACAATAAAGAACGGCTACAATCATATTTTGATAATAAAAGGTTTTGCACACACAAATGTTAAAACAAGCAAGAAAAGATACAGTCGAGCACGCCCGACAGTAAGTTACCATTCGCCCAGTTTCGAAAGAAATTATTACACTGATTCCAACAAGAAATTCTGCACTAGTTCATCTGCCAAGTAAGGAGTGTCCCGAAAAGAAACTGCACACTTAGTTTTTGTTATAACTTTCAGATTTCTTTCCCGATTTTATTATTTTTTTTTATTATTTTATAAAATATATATGCCATGAGTTTTGTTAAAAAATTTATGGAAAGTGCAATTTCCAATTTTTAAGCGTATTTTTGGCTTAAGGCCACGCATTAGGTTCTGCACAGTCTCCTTGGTAACCCCACGTGTGGCACGCATCCAGTTTTTAGACCATGGATTTTAAAAAAATACATGGTCTATTGTGTTTGTCAAAATGTGCATAACAGGCAGAAGGATGCATCTGCGACCCCATAAAGTATATATATTCTTGCTCAGGATCGCTAGCTGAGTCGATTAAGCCATGTCTGTCTGTCCGTCTGACCGTCTATATGAACGCCTATATCTCAGAAACTAAAGAAGCTAGAACCACCAAATTTGGTGACAACACTCATGTGAGTCATACGCTGTAAAACTTTTATTAAAGTTTGGGCCACGCCCACTTCCGCCCCCAGCAAATCGATAAACCGTAAAGCAAGCGCCTATATCTGAGAAACTAATACAGCTATAGCCACCAAATTTGGTGACAACGCTTATGTGAATCATACGCTGTAAACTTTTTATTAAAATTTGGGCCACGCCTACTTCAGCCCCTGCAAATCGATAAACCGTATAGCAAGCGAAATAATAAAGCTACAGTTTTCAGTTTTGGTGTGTATGATAACTATCACCACCTAAACGATCGCTGAAAACTTGGTTCCGATCCGATAATGAAAATAAAATTTATTCAACGTTTCATATAAATTTACAATGCGCCCACTGCAAGCAAACAAGCAGTGTTTTTTCCAAGCACGTGTTCTTTGATTTGCGGCATTGTTGAAAGTGAACAGCCAATAGTTAAAAGAGAATATGATAACTACGAAGAATTTATTGAGCTTTCTAACGGTGCATCGCATAGCGTGATCGAAAGCTTGCCCTGCGAGAAATTAGCAATTAAAAGTGTGCAGTTTTTTTTCGGGACACTCCTTATGATTCAAATTAGATCTATTTTTGCATAGCGCCATCTAAGAAAACTTCATAGCAACCAGCTTTACACACGCTGCGCACAAAGCACACACAAAGCACACAAAGCATTGCGACGAAGACGTCACGGTATGCTACAAAGACGCAAGCAGTGGAACCCGATCCGATCCGATCGGTTTAAATTTTGGAATATATATGCATATGTTATATACCTTTGCGTGTGTTAAAACAAAATGCTACAAATTTAGTACTTTCGTCACAAATCAATTTAAATAATGTATTTATCAATTTTTAAAGGCGGTGGGCGTGGCACCTTAAATTTGAAATAAACTCCAGGAGCTTGTGATGTTTATATATATTCAAACCAAATTTAGTGTCTTTAGCTTTTATAATAGCTGAGATCTATGTATTCACACAGAGGCGTGACGGAAGGACGGACAGAAGGACAGACGGACCGACAGGCGGACAGATGAACATGGCTCAATCGACTTGGCTAGTGATCCTGAGCAAGAATATATATACTTTGTGAGGTCTGCCACGCCTCCTTCTGCCTGTTACATACATTTGCACAAACTTAGTATACAATTTTTTTTACCATTTTCAATGGTTGAATGGTATAAAAAAAACTAAAACTAAAAATTTAATTTTTGACGCGGGCGGGACTTGAACCTGTGAATACATAATAGTACTGTGCAATTCACCATTTAACCCATTTGACCAGCGTACACGTACGCAATATTCGGCGCAATACTGCTAGCAGCGCTGTTTACAGATATGGAAAGCGTTGAGTTGAATAACTTCTGTGTTTATGTGGCGGAAAGGAAGCTTGGTCAAAATCCGAAATAAACTTTATCAGCGTGCAATAATAACGCATATTGTTACTAAATTTGGTAGTCCTAGATCTTATAATAGCTGAGGTTTAGGTGTTCATATAGACAGACGAGCATGGCTATATCGAATCGGTTGTTGATCCTGAGCCAGAATATATACATTTTAAGGGGTCAGAGATGTCTCCTTCTGCCTGTTACATACATTTTCGGGTTAAACAAAGTTATAATGCCCTTCTACACTATGAGTAGCGGGTATAAAATGCCAAAAATAAACACTTAAAAAACAAAAACAAGACTCGGAAAATTTTTTTGGCCCTGTAGTTGATTAAGTCATTCTTTTCGGATATTTGAGTGTGCCACTCCTCATTGACTCCCTATGGGCTAGGAATCCCAATTAAAGTCGTTAAATGCCATAAAGTACTGTTACTTAACAGGCGTTAGACGCTTTGTGGTTTTTAATCTCAACATTTTTTCGAATCCCAAAACAAATCTGTGCGGGTAAGTCCTAATGGACAGTAGCTTTATTTCTTTTCATTTCCCATTCGTATAGGCATTTTGTTCCGGAAAACAAAAATCATAGTCCATTGTTACTTCCCCCATTCTAATCATTTTAAACTCTGTTAAAACAATTATAATTGAATAAGTGACAAGGCACTGCGGACCTTGTCCGCCTGGCTTTGCGTCCCTTACTTACTCAAATGTATGCATATTGAAAGAACATCCCCCATTTCCAGCTGTGCGGCTGTCGTTGGCCGGAGTCACCAGCATAATAAGGCATTTAACGCTTTGCGCCACAATTAAATACCGCGACAAAATAATTAATTAATTTTTTTAAATCGTTTTAAGGCTTTGCGCCTTGGATGTGAATCGAAATATGGGTACTGTGATGTGGGTAAAATTCGAAACCACCTTTGACATCGCATATAGCGTATAGGTGCTGTTGAACCTATGGGTTTATTTTTGTTCTTTTTCAAGATAAGTGCATCGACATAATTTTATAAAAATTAAACCCAGACAAATGTTCATTGAAATCGGACAGCTTTAAGATATAGCTATCGTTTAAAATAAGGGGATTTAAATAAAGAAATAATAATAATATAATAATCAAAATTACCTGAAATTACGCAGCAAACTAGTAATCAACTAGTTAATTATAATGAAATAAATATATTATACAAGTTAATAGGAACAATCAGTCCAAACACTAGATTTTCATAAACAACGTTAACAAACACTTGAACAATAGTGTTACCAGTTCAGCTATTTTCAGGTCAACACGGTTTTTATACCCGCTACTCATAGAGTAGAAGGGTATTATAACTTTGTTCAAACCAAAAATGTATGTAACAGGCAGAAAGAGACATCTCCGACCCCATAATGTGTATATATTCTGACTCAGGATCAACAGCCGAGTCGATATAGCTATGTCCGTTTGTCCGTCTGTGTGTCTGTCCTAGATCTCTGCTATTATAAGAGCTAAGAGTCCCAAATTTGTTGACAATATGTATTATTATTGCACGCTGATCAAGTTTATTTTGGATTTTGACCACGCTCCTTTCTGCCCACGTAAATCGAAAAAAATTAATTACAGGCGCAATTGGAAAAGTAAGGAAAGCTACAGTCGAGAGCACCCGATAGTAAGACACCCTCCGCCCAGTTTAAAAAAAAATTAATTTATTTCCATCAAACATATCTGTTTATGTTCATCTGTGATCTAGTGTTCAAATTAGATCTATTTTTAAAAAGCGCCATTTACATACGAAAACGTCATAGCAATCAGCTATACACAAGCTACGACTGAAACGAAGCATCGTGACGATGACTTCACAATATGCTGCAATGGCGCGCTCAGTGGAACTACGGAAAACGTTAACATGAATAACTTTGGTAACTTTAAAACTAAAAACGGAAACTTAAATAATAATCGGAAATAATCGATTTGCGTGGGCGGTGGGCGAGTCATCAAAAATTTAAAATATACTCGATCTACCTATGGTATACAGGAATCTTCATGTGAAATTTGTTGTCTAGCTTTTTTAATAGCTGAGGCCGAGTCGCTTTACTCGTGTCCGCCTGTCTGAATGCAGAGACTCCAGCTATTATAATAGCTAGAGACACCATACAATGCATTTGTCTTCAATGTTTAAATAGAGTTTATTAAAAATATTGAATGCCACTTACTCGACTGTAGTATTCATGAATTCTTTTTACAATGAGGATTTGATTTTTCCAAATAAATACCCTTGAAATCTCCTTGTATAGCTGCTAATTTAATTAATAGTTTTATATATTGCATTCACACTAGACTAGATATGGTAACATTCCATTGTCTATGTAAACTATGCAGTTAAAAACTTTCATTACCTTAAAATCGGTTTTACCTGGAAATTTCTTTAGATTATTTAAGCACCATTTAGCGTTTGATTTTGATCTTATATATAAATAATTTCTAATTTATATTCATTATATTCAAACCATAAGAGAAATAGAAACAAACCCCCTATATTATTATTCCAAGTTTCCGGGGCTGTTTTCTGCAATCGTCAGCATTTGGTCATTACGCAGTGTCATTGAAATATAATTAATTTCGTTACGGTCGCAGCTTAATTTTGGCAAACGCAGAAGTCACATTCTCTTTAGGGGATTTTATCTAGCCAAAGTGGTCGTAAAATGCATTAAGCACATATTTATTTGCTCGAGTTGCATAATTATTGTGAAAGCTTCAAGTTTACTTTCCACAATTGTCATTATGCGTTCCCAAATTAATAGAAAATGCGCAATTCCGTATGCGGTTCGTTACAACTTTCGCAAAATCAGCCTCGTCTAATATCATCATCCCCCACATTGCCCACTAATTTACTTTTTATGAATGTTCGTCCGAAAACGCATTTCTTTATGCATAGAACTGCACCAAATCATTAATTATTTACACATCAAGGACCAATGCTTATGATAAGTCATTTTTTGTATTTTTATACATGCACGTGTGTATCATCATTCGGATAAAATATTAAATAATAAAAGAAGTCACTTTCATATTCTCTTCTTAATAAAACGAATTGAAGACAGTAGACATTACATTGCCCAATCAAAAGCAAGTAAGAAAGCTACAAACGAGTGTGCTTGACTGTTATATACCCGCTACCCAGCTGCTCGTTCACTTAAATTATTTTTGAAACAATTAATAACGGGTACAAGCCTGTTTTGACTGCCATGGATGTAAAGTAAGTCAAGATGTAAAACAATGTAACAAGTAAGGAAAGTACCAGTTGAGCGCGCCCGACCGTAAGATAAAAAATGTTAATAGATGACGCTAACTCGCTCCCACACCCACATACGGACACAGACACAAAGACTAAAACGATGTGTGTCGATATGCTGCAATGACACGGGCAGCGGAACTATGGAAATCATTTTCTTGAATTACTTCTGTGTTCATTGTCCGATCGATTGATTGTAATTTGGAGATTATGTGCATGTTATCAGCATCCTTACGTGCACCAAAGCAGAGATCTGTAACTTTAATACTTTCCTTAATATCGGTGGGCGTGGCACCTCAAATTTTAAATAAACTTGATCTGCGAATGGTATACAGGAACCATCATGCCAAATTTGGTGTCTCTAGCTTTTGTAATAGCTGAGATCAGATATTAATCTTGAATATTTTTACCTTTCTGGGTGGTACGTGATTAAAACAATAATAAAGTTACGCAACAGTCGCACCCAGGGCGGATTGCCGTGCAATGAAAGACAGGAAGAGCGAATTAATCGAATGTCCTTCTTGTACGCACGACCGAAAAGGTAAAGTGTGGCACATCTTTCGGATTCACGTCCGTCCCTTCGCTGCAATTGCCGCAGCCGAGGCATTCGGATAACAAATGAAGTTCCTGAACATTTCCGGCATACACCAAGGTAAATTAAACAAAGGCAATTAAAGTGTTAATGTCTTTTGAGTCGTGATTCTGATACGGTTAAACGACAAAGATTTGGCGACCAGCTTGCTGGCTAGGCATCCCCCATATCTTTATTTTCGAGCAATGTGCGATGAAAAGTTAGTGGTCTGTATATACAGCAAGCAAACAAACAACCGCGACGGGGATGATGAGAATGTAAACGTGCACCAATAGAGCAACGAACTTAACAAATGTTATTTTTATTTTGTTTAGGTAATGCTGCTTGTACAAAATAAAACGAGTACCAAAAATGTTGTGCATATTTATGCAAAAAAAATGATTAGTTAATTAATTATATAACAAGTAAGAACGGCGACGTCATCGTCGCAATGCTTCGATTCAACCGTAGCGTGTGTAAAGCTGAAACCAGGCGAATGGTACCTGACTGTCGGGTGCGCTCGACTGTAGCTTTCCTTACTTGTTATTATTTAAGATTTTGACTTTGCAATAATATTGTTAGTCTACGGCCTTTTCTAGTCAAAATATGATCGTAGCCGTTCTTTACTTTTTGCAAATAATTTTGATGAACGAGCAGCTATGTATCGGGTATATAACAGTCGAGAACACTCGACTGTAGCTTTTTTACTTTCTTTAAAAAACGCGTTTACCAATAACAGTTTTCTCAATCTGATTTTTTTCATAATCTTCAAAAATGCATGGTCTTAGACAGTTGACTGTAGCCGTTCTTACTTATTAGTTTATTAATAAAACTGAAACACTATTAGGAAGATGAAGGCCAGCAAAAATTAACAGACCGTCTGTGTTTATACTTATATTTGTTTTAGATGGTATGTATAACCGGTTTGGCCAGAAGTTTGCAACGCACCTTAGGAAACATCTCCGACCCTATTAAGTATATATATTCTTAATCAGCATATATATATATATATATATATATATATATATATTCTTCTTCTATTGCTGAGAAAAATATATGAAAACAAGTAAAGAAAGCTAAAGTCGAGCGGGTATCGAAAACCCGTTACTTTTGCATTCCAACAAGAGTTTCTGCAGATTTTCCACCGCCACCTATGCAACGATTTCCTATTAGATCAATCTTTTAATAGATGCCGCCACTTCGAAGATATCGTGGCAGCTTTGCTTACTTATTCTCACACACACACAAACACGCACACACACACACACACACACACTCACACACACAGACACACACGCTAGCAAGCAACGCGTCGCAACGATGGCGCAAGTATATATATTCTTATTTAGCATCAATAGGGGAGTCGAACTAGCCATATCCGTCTGTCCGTCCGTCCGTCTGTTGCAACGCAAACTAGTTTCTCAGTTTTAGAGCTATCTTGATGAAACTTGGTATAAATGCTTCTCATTGCTGCAGACTGAAATAAGTCGGAACGAGCCGGATCTAACCGATGTATCGTATAGCTGCCATAAAACCTATCGGCCGACTTTTGTCATTTTTCAAGATATCGCCAAGAAACTTTCTTAATCTATGCCTTCGTATGTCCATTCAAAGCTGGGCAAATTTTATCAAAATCGGACCGATATATCGTATAGCTGCAATAAAACCTATCGGCCGATTTTTGTCATTTTTCAAGATATCGCCAAGACACTTTCGCAATTCATAGCTTACTATATTCATTCAAAGCTGTGCAAATTTTATCAAAATAGGACCGATATATCGAATAGCTGCCATTGAACCTATCGGCCGATTATTGTAATTTTTCAAGATATCGCTGTGAAACCTTTCTGATATGTCTGCAATGGTATTTATTAATCCTTCGGTGAGGCGAAGGTAGCCTTTATTTGTTGTTTTATTAAGATTTTAAACAAATTATTTGGCCGTCGCTACTAGTTTTTATACCCGCTACTCATAACGTAGAAGGGTATTATAACTTTGTTCAAACCGAAAATGTATGTAACAGTATGTCCGTCCGTCTGTCTGTCCGTGTGAAAATCTAGATCTCAGCTATTATAAAAGCTATGACTACCAAATTTGGTGACAATAGTGTTATTATTGCACGGTGATAAAGTTTATTTTGGATTTTGCCCACGCCCCCTTCCGCCACTGTAAATCGAAAAAAATTGATTACAAGCGCAATTTTGATTGTTCTTTTTCGTTTATATGATAACTATAGATAGCCAAATGATCTCTGAAAATCTCTGAAAATTTACGGGCTCGAATCCCGCCCGCGTTAAAAATAAAGTGTCTGCAAAAACTGTTTTTTATTATTTTAGATTGTTCAATATAAAATTTTAATGCACGTATAACTACAGAAAGTTGTCTTTTAGACCTATTTTAATTTTTTTCGCTCAAAAAAATCGATTTTCCATAATTTAATGTAAGAAATTGTAGATGCTAAAACTGCCATGCATTTTTATCCAATTTTTACGAAGCGAAAAAAAACTTTGGGGTGTCATTTCACGTACACCAACCTTATCGAACTTCAGATAGCCTACAAGCCATAACTCAATACACAAATATCACTGCAGGCCTTGAGAGCCCGAAGTGTGTGTAGGGTAGCGTCTGAGAGTCGAGCATAATCAGCAGAAAACTGAAGCATACACAAAAACACAAAAAACGAATGAAAAAACAACCCCGACAAAATTATAATGAAGTTGGTGGTGGCGCATAAGCGACAAGCAAGCATTATGTACGTTCCAAACAGAGAGTGGCAATATTTGCCACCTTCTGCAGTCGGAACACAACACACACAGCACACACCGTCAACAACGCCACCCTTCGGCATGAAAATTAAAAAAAAGTGTATACATAAAAAACCAAGATCATCCACAGTAATGAAAAAAAACTCAGCCCCTGATGCGTACCATACCGCGTTACCCGTGTGTGTTTCTGTATATGTATATTGAGTATGTACATAAGTTTGGCGTATTTGATTTGTTTTATTTAAACCTACACATGTTTCTTTTTGTTTATTAAAATGAAACAAGTATAAGACCATTAAATGCATTTTGAAAAACTGTCACAGCTTCGTATCCAAATTAAGATATTAACGAAATTACCTACAAATTCTCCACAAATCAGAAAGTTTTTATAAACTTAAATAGTTCACTTTATAATCACATTTAAAGTACATAAAACGGGGAACGTATGAAATGCATTCGAACTGGATATAGGCGGTTATAATTACTTTGGTAGATTATGTTGTCTGAATATGATTTTTCCACGCTAGCTTTCTGTTATATTACTGTTTTTTTATCAAATGACTAGCTTGGTTGCAATACTTTTAAAAATAACTTAAATCGGCCGAAAGGTTCTATGGTAGGTTTACAATATTTCGTTCTAATGCAATTCATTCGTACCTATTTTCAGCGTTAAGCAATAAAAACAAGTGAGGAAGGCTACAGTCGAGGACTAGAAATATCACCAGATGGCGCCAATACAAAGGTTTCATAGCAATCAGCTATGCATTTTCGCTCTTTCACCCATGCACTTATAGACACTCACATACTGACACACACATATATACACCCTATTACATTTGGACAAAGTTAGTATACAATTTTTGACCGTTTTCTATGGTTGAATGGTATAAGTATATGTGCCAGAGTCAATTAAGATAGCTTTAAAGTTTAGAGACAAGATTGCGTTCTAATCGATTTTCGTAAGTTCAATAACTATAACCTTCAGTTTTAATAGAAATAATTATAATAATTTAATAGAAATAATAAAACTTACCTCATAAGCATCTGTGGTCTTAAGACTCAATTCATTCTTACAGGTCTATTCCAGTTAAATCAAATCATTTTCAAACTACTATAGTTGTACTCTAAAAATATTCAAGCTACAAACTAGTTTTTTTTAATGCATAACAGGTTGAGCAAATAAAATCCTTAAAGTTGCAGTTAGAAAAACTGCTCAAACACTAAATATAAAGCTCCGATACTAATGATATATGAGCTTGGTATATGCGACAGAATTAAATTATACTCGGTATACACAGAGTTTCCTAAAAGCATTTATTTTAAAGTCTAATTTATGATAAATATAACCTATGATCCCTATACATAGTTATACATATATACATAAGTAGTCTGGTTATAAACATTATTATCATATAATATTTTGCCTACTAAGAAAAATCGGTCGATAGTTTCTATAACAGCTATAAGATATATTGGTTTGATCCAATTTGTTGTAAACTATGTAATGCATGTTTATAAAGATTCGTTTATATAAGTCTAAAGTTTATAGTCAAATCAACTAAAATCAAATCAAATGTTAGTTTATGGATTTTTTCTTGGGATGGCCTCTTTTAATCGTCGCGAAAATCGGGGCTTTAAAATACATATGAACATACGTAGTAATGTTGTTTGTGTGAATTAACCACAACAACTAAGAAATCGATTACGTAAATTAATATATTTGTATATATATATATATATATATATGTACACATATGCATATTTGATAAAATAGTGCTCGTATGCTCAATCAAACATCCCCGAAATTCAATGTTCAAATACAGCCACTCATGCACTTTCAAGAACGCCTTGTACATATGAATGTATGTAAATGGGTATATGTACATATCTATATACATGTAATTTTTTTTCAGCATACATACATAAAAATATTGAAGGGTGAACTTATTTAGCATTATCAAGGGTGACGATTTCCCGCTGGATACAGTTTTTTATTGATTTCATTGATTTGGTGCACATCAACTGTAGTTTCATTTTAGAGTTTTAGTGGTTGCTCTTTATCAAACGCTTCTACTTGTTCTCAAATTTATATTAATATCTCAGAAATTGACAAAGATCCTTTTCATAATTTTAATTCTATATATTCCTATTAGCATGAACAGCAATAGCGATATATTTTCTGCACATACATACATACATATGCGACCTTTGCCAAAAAAATTAATTAAATTATTTTAAATTATTATTAGAATTAATAAAAACTTCGCCTAGCATAATACCCTAACGCTAAATTGCATTAAAATTGCCTGGTTTAGGAGTTTTGAATTGCAAATTGCAAGTCCCTATCCATTAGAATGGAAACAAGCAAGCAACTGAAAGTTGAAAATCCAGCAATCCACATCCAAATCAACATCGGCACGGGGAAGCAATTAACAAGAAAAAAAAGGCTACCTTCGGCACGCCGAAGCTTCATACCCTTGCAGTTACTACAAATATTAAATCGACAGCTTGTCCGATTTTGATAAATTTGTATAGCATTTAATGGACATAATTAGATATTTATCAGAAAAACGTTACAGCGATATCTTGAAAAATGATTAAAGTCAGCCGATGGATTTTATATTTGTATCCAATTTCGATAAAATTTGCACAACCTTTAAAAAACAGAGAATGACTAGCTCGAAGCAGTAGCAACAACAGTGACCGAGCCTAAACTGTAGATAGCTAACTTGAAGTTTTCTCAAATTTTACAGAAATAAAATGAAGTACAAATAGAACAAAGAGATAAAAATTAGCCGCCGAGTCGTACTTGTTCAAGCCATTAAATAATTATACTTTGTAAACTTTATTGAACTTATTCGCAAGTGCGTAACTACCCCATTAACTTGCAATCAAAGCAAAACAAGTCAAAGCAAGACAGCGATTTAACACTAGGCAATGCATACCGAGGCAAAGCAACAAAAAGCTTAACATGCACACTCAAGGCATGTGCGTATGCAGAAGCAAGGCAATCGCAGTCAAAGATGCGAAAGACAAGGCGAAGAGTAGACGAAGTGTGTTAAGGTCTGCAAAACAACTTTACAGTGTGGCCACTTTTTTATAGTTTCGCATGTCTATACGAAATACATTGAAAATATGCTGTCGACCGAGTGGACAGTTCTTTAGCAATTCGTAGCAACCAGCTCTTGTACATTATAAAAGTAACTAGGTTTTGTTCGCATTCAATAAATATTGTCAAGACCTATTGTTATTCATTTCAGAGGGCTTATTATTTTAAATTAAGGTCAAAAATTGTTAATATTTCCTAAGCTGGCAAGTTGTGGGACATTTCTTATTGGGTATAATGGTTTAAGTTAGTTAACCTTTAAAAAAAGTCAATTTACTAAAGATTACATTTATTAAGTTTAGATATTTACTATTTTAACTATTTTTTGCGAAAATGTTTTATTCATTTTCTTAATAGAACTTTCAGATTTCGAAAAGCAATGTACATATTCGTATATATGTATATGCATAGATATGTATTTATGAACGCACATATATTGCTGCATATGAGAATGTACATATAAAAAGTTTTTGAGTTCTGCTTCGAGACGACCAGATTTTACGAAACGAAAGAATTCATTTCAGTACAAAGTTTTAAGTGAACATTTACGTATGTACATACGTGTACGTAAAAGCTCCGTTAAAAGTGCTTGGAATTGAGTCTTTTGTGTCCAAACCTAATGTACGTGCATAATTGCAAAGAGAATACAAATCTGCAACAAAACGAATTTTTATCGAATTTTATTATAATTATGTATAATCTATATTTTCCTGTCAGTTACACCATAAAGTAAAGTAGTTTATTATGTAGATCAAGTACAATATTATATTGTGTTTATGCAGTAAAATTAGTTGCACGTGCTTCCGATGTTTTTCTCATGATCTGCAAAGGTTTTTAAGCGTTGCTCTATATTTAAAACGACCAAAACCTGTGCATTTAAAAATAGAAAATATCATACATATGTATGTACATTCATGCTTACACACGTCTTCTTTGGTGATACAAATAAAAGTGATGGCGACAAAAAAATACAAACGTATAAAAAAAGTCTATTAGTGCTTGTATTTACTAATGCATACATTTAAACAATTAAAATACATACGAAATAGTAAAAAAAAGTGCTTAAGTATGCTGAATTCGTTTTTTTGTTTGTAAGTTTTTTTTTTTCTGTAAGTTTGTACTCAGTTAAAACGGTTAACGCAGGGTAGGTACAAAACGGTATATTTTCACCATCCAGTATTTCAAATTATCTGACTCAAACTATTAGTAATGTCTTATTGATTATGACAACAAGGTGCATTGCATTGCGGTAGAAGGTAGTACATGTACATGTGCATGTGACGGTAGGTTATATTTAATTAAACCTATGTGCCATGGAAATAGTCACTTAAGGGTAAATCTAACTTTGTGCATATGAACATATATAACAGGACGAAGAATACAATCGTCTGTGTACGACCAAACAGATCAGATTTTATAACACTCTAAATTTGACAAGAAGGTGTCTCTCTACCATAAGCTCCTTGAGCAAACATTAAATATTGGGTGACACAACCACCCCTATTATCCTATTTAATTTCTATTTGGAGAGTTCCTTGTTGGAAATTTAAGTGTGATAACATGTTTCGGAACGGAGCGGAGGGAATCTATCTGTCGGACTCGCTCGACTGTAGCCGTCGGTACTTGTTTTACTTAGCATGGCAGCGCGGATCAAAAAATCTTAATTTAACTATATCATTAATACATATGTATGTATCTTTAAAATATGTCCCTGTCTTATAAATTGGAGCATATGCCATAATGCATAACTATGTCCAAGTCTAATTTTCATGCATGGTTTCAATAACAGCATTTTAATCAAGAGAAAGTTTCGTGCTTTGAAAAATTAAAGCCTTAAAATATTCATGTTGTCAAAATATAAATTAAAAGCTTTATAATTAATTAATTAAAACTAACTTGCAAATGTGTTGACCCCTGTCAACTGGAAATGCAAATTAACTAAACTTAAAATTATTAAAAAATAAAGTTACTAATATAGCTAGAATACATAATTTAATTTCGTTTAATTAGCTTTTTGGCAAACAATATTTCAAACCAAATTGAATTATACCGTTATGTAAAGTCGATATATATCGATTGCGAGGTGATCTCATTATTTAACAGATTAAAGTTTAAATTTTTCATTTTTACAATTGAATTCTATTTTTAATTAAAAATAAAACATTTTCCTTCCTACTATACATTTTTCAGCATCATCTTTCAAGTTTTATAATTTATTTGATAATATTTTTTCTAAAACTAATTTGTTATATTTAATTGTAATTATGTCATTTTGAATTCGACTGTTTTTGGTCAGGGTAATTAAATAAATAAATAATTACATGTTTCAATAAGGTATATGCAAATCATTGCAAGATTTTGAATTTTAACATTATAAGAAAATTCTCTTGTTAACAGTTTCTTTGAATCTCTTATACAATTCACAACATGGCATGCATGCAACATATCCTTGCGCACGCGCCACTGGAAATGGAAGGGTGCATATGCTTAGATGGAAGTAACCATTGACAACTGCCAGTGAAAGTGGCCCATAGATATTTCTTTTCGAGCTGGTCGACACATTGTTTTGCTCTATAAAGCTTTGCTTAAAAAGAAGAGGAACTAATATACACAATCAATACATGTTTTCGAATCGGGTTTGGTTAAAACGTGAAGTCTATTTCCGTCGTAAACGAAACCATAAAATTTCTTTTAAACTAACTTGCAAGCTGCTTACATCACTTCCAATTAATGTGCTCAACGGAACATTTTTATGTATTTATACACATTTACATTAGATTATGACATAACGCTAACGTGAACGTGAAATTTTTAAAGGCTGTGTAGAATGATGGTGTACAGGAAACCAAGTTTTGTTAAATAATTTAGGTAAATTATAAGCGTTTACACTCGTACTACTTTCAGTCATGCAACTATTTCTTTTTAATTCTACTATAATTAATTTCCATTCGTTCTAGTATGTACAAATGATTGAGACATTTACATGTGTACATGTGCATGTTATTAAGGACAATCAATGTATTTTATGATAGATGAGATCATCATTTTACAGAATTTGATGTACATTTGCTTCAAAAACTTAAAGGATTTTAATAATAATAGGAAAAATAATAAGCAGGTTATTTTAATATGCTCAATACTGTGTTCAAAAACGGCATCTTCAGAAATAAAAACTGCTTATAACTGTAAAAAATGCAGTCTGAATAAGGTGGTAAAAACGTAAAAATGTAAGCTAAAATATTGAAATAATAAATATAAACTGAAATAAAACATTTTTCGAGTTATGTCCGTAAAACAATGATAAATTTAAATGCGTAGGAACAGAACCATTTTTCGTGAGTTGCTTTGTTGCCGTATTGCATTCTTACATATACACATTTCATTAAATTTATTGATAAAGCTTAGTTTAGCTTTGTTTAGTATTGAACCTTTTGAAACTTAATTTACTCCAGGAACGATGAAAGTGCCACGAGGCTTCCCAATTCAAGCACCCTTGGTGAAAATAAATGTCAACAGCAACGCCAAGTTCAATTTCAAGCAAACCAACAAGCGAAAACCTATATAAGTGACAACAATTATCAGAGCACCGACTTTCACCCTCCACCCCCGAGAAGACCCCCGCCGACCATCGAACCTGCAGCCCTTCAGGCCTTCTTTATACAAAATTTGACTAGTTCTGCGGCGGGATTGAGCAGATTAAACGAAGATAAAAAATTTGTTGCCCCCGAGCCTTTGGGATCGGAAGAGCAAAGGTATCCACATCCTAATGCATTGAAGCGCTCGGCGACACTACCAGCTAAACATAATCGCTTTGGAGTACGCAATCGTGTAACTTTTAAAGTTCCTTCGATAACGGCAACAGCAACGGCTGTCATAGAACCGGAGAACATTATTAGCGGCTGTCACCACATTGTGCTTAAAGAAGCTAAAAAAATGACATCTGAAGATCTTTTGCAGTCGGGACATGTGGTGAAGGAACGTTGGAAGGTATGCTTACTTTGTTGCCAAATTATTCTTTTCATTTTTGTTACTTTTTTTTAAAGGTTGTACGAAAAATTGGAGGTGGAGGCTTTGGAGAAATTTACGAAGGGCAGGACCTTATTACTAGAGAGCAAGTAGCACTTAAGGTCGAATCCGCCCGCCAGCCAAAACAAGTACTCAAAATGGAAGTAGCAGTACTGAAAAAGTTGCAAGGAAAAGAACACGTTTGCCGTTTTATTGGATGTGGACGTAATGATCGTTTCAACTATGTCGTGATGCAACTACAGGGAAAAAATCTGGCAGAGTTGCGGCGAGCGCAGCCAAGAGGAGCATTTTCGCTTAGCACAACCCTGAGGCTAGGCTTACAAATTCTAAAAGCCATTGAGTCTATACATTCTGTTGGTTTCCTTCATCGCGATATAAAACCGGTAAGTCTTAAACAATGTTTTTTTTTTTTGGGAAATCAAACTCCCTGTTCACAGAGCGAAATGTGAATAACATAAGTTAGTTTTATCAATTAAAGTAAGCTTACAACTCGAGTAACAAGATTTTAAAATTCTGGTTTTAGCATTTTTCTTTTTTAGAGGATTTGGCACTTACTTAACTTTAAATAAAAAGTTGTATTTTCGTTAAAATTAAAAAAAAAAAACCAGAAATTTCACCCTTATTTAAAAAGTGTCAAAAAATGGGACGATACAGTTTTTGTGGGATTTTGTTTCAACTCTTATTTCACAGATCAAATTTAAAATATATTGTATTATTTCATTGAGCGAACTTAAAAATTAACAAAATAAAAATTCACGAATTTTTAGGAAAATATTGAGTTTTTTAACACTTATACGATATACCGTTCAAATTTTAAAAACAATTTGAACATTCTATTATACGCATACCTAAGATATCTTAAGAAAAACAAAAGTGAACTCATAGATTTTTTGGCAGCTGTACGATATATCGGTCCAACTCGGCTCGTTCTGACCTATTTACAGCGTTCAGCAATAAGAAGCATAATAATATGATATATATGATATGATATCAGGTTTCATTACTCTGTTTGGACTTTTTATACCCTTCGACCATTGACGAGGATATACTAACATTCTGCAAATGTATTTAACATACATAAAAAGGCGTGACAGACCTCATAGGGTATATATTCTTGCTCAGCATTATTACTTGATTCGATTGAACCATTTCTGTCAGTCTGTCGACGCGCTGATCTCAGCCACTATGATAGCTAGATACCAAGATTGGTCGCGACGTCGTGACGCATCGTTTTAATTTTTACGCGCTTGTCTATTTATTTGTGCAGGAGCGAGAACGAAACAGCAAATAGCATGATGCAATAAATAAGGTGGTCTCGTCGGTAGCAGAACCCTTTGGGTTTTAGGGAGCTTGTTGACGAGAAATCTAGTTATCATTCACTAACATCTAAGGTGCAATATATTTTTGCAATCATAGAGATGAAAACGATATGAACCTAACTAACAATCTGATGGGACAATAAAGACGGAAGTTATTGAACTAAATATTTTCTATAGCTCCGTTGCCTTCGCCTTGTAGCATATTATGACGTTATCGGTCCGACGCATTGTTTCAGTTTTAGCGTGTGTGTCAGTGTGACCTAGTTAGCAAAGCTAACTGCTTTTAGCAGTAGCGCCATCTATTTAAAGATTGATCTAACAGGCAAACGTTGCAAAGGTAATGGAAAAATTTGTACAAAATATTCTTTTTAGAATTTAAAGTAACGGCTTTTCGAAAGTGGGCGAATGGTATCTTACTGTCGGGCGGGCTCGGCTGTAGCTTTCCTGACTTGTTTTAATATCAAAATGATATGATATAAATCACCTTAAAATTATCGATGTATTTGATTTTTTTATACCATTCGACCGTTGAAAATGGTCAAAAATTACCATTTTGTATACCTACATATATAGTTTGTGCAAAATATGCAACAGGCAAAAGGAGGCGTGGAGGACCTTAAAAGCTATATATATTCCTGCTCAGGATCACTAGCCAAGTCAATTGAGCCATGTTTGTCTGTCCGTCAGTCTGTATGAACATCGAGATATCAGCTATTGCAACAGCTGGAGACAACAAATTTGGTATGAAGGTATAAACATCACAAGCTCCTGGAGTTTATTTCTAATGTGAGGTGCCACGCCCACCGTGTATTTGTATTTCTTTTTTATAAATATTTATGATATATATATAGCTCTTAAAGTTGAAAAATAATGATAAAATGTACTGTTCGCAAATAACGGGTTTTACCTAAAGTCTAATATGATTCTTTTCAACAACTAATAAACACATCTTTTAATCAAAACCAAGAAAATGTCAATCGGTTACATACTTTTTACGATATTCTACCTGAAACATAAATGATAAACATAACATAACATAACATAACATAACACAACATAACATAAAAAATAAATGAAAATTGGTCAACATTGCAGGCCCTTATGTTTTTAACGCTAAACCCATTTAAAAAAAATTTACATTTTTAAAATCTTCGAATAATTATCTTTGAGATTCATGTGACATGCATTCTCAATTTGTGCATCAAAAAAGTGATTCTCCACCTCGATTGGCAAATGGCGCAATACATGGTCTATTGTGTTTGTCGAAATGTCCATAACAGGCAGAAGGAGGCATCTGCGACCCCATAAAGTATATTCTTGCTCAGTATTACTAGCCGAGTCGATTAAGTCATGTCTGTCTGTCCGTGTGTATGAACGCCTATATCTCGGAAACTAAAAAAGCTAGAGCCACCAAATTTGGTGACAACACTTATGTGAATCATACGCTGTAAAATTTTAATTAAAATTTGGGCCACGCCTACTTCCGCCCCCGCAAATCGATAAACCGTATAGTAAGCGCAATAATAAAGCTACTGTATTCAGTTTTGGTGATACGATATGATAACTATCACCCTCTTAACGATCGCTGAAAATTTGGTTTGAATTGGCCATTCTTTATTGTTTCGCAAATAATTTAAATGTACGAGCAGATGGGTAGCGGGTATATAACAGTCGAGCACACTCGACTGTAGCTTTCTTACTTGTTGTATGCTCTCTTTGGGACTTTGAATGAGAGAATCTGAAGAAAACTAAGATATCAAATTACTTACTTTTGTTTCAGAGCAATTTTTCTGTGGGTCGCTTACCCTACAATTGCCGGCGAGTGTACATGTTGGATTTTGGATTGGCCCGTCAATATACCACAGGAACTGGAGAAGTTCGTTGTCCACGGGCGGCAGCCGGATTTAGAGGCACTGTTCGCTATGCGTCTATAAATGCACATCGCAATCGGGAAATGGGTCGTCATGATGATCTATGGTCTTTGTTTTACATGCTCGTCGAATTTGTGAATGGTCAACTACCATGGCGTAAGATAAAAGACAAGGAGCAAGTTGGATTAACTAAAGAGAAATATGACCATCGTATACTTTTAAAGCACTTACCATCGGATCTCAAACAATTTCTGGAGCATATACAGTCACTTACTTATGCGGATAGGCCAGATTATGCGGTACTTTTTATTTACCAATATTTGAATTTCATAATAAACTTAGAATGTAAGAACCAGGTTTGCTGAACGCATGTTTAAAAAAAAATATGCATTGGATGCTGTGAAATTTATTTTTATTTCCACTATCTGCCACCTATTGTTTAAATTAGATCTATGTATCTTTGAATAGCGCCATCTACGTATAAAAACGTCGTAGCTGTCAGCTTTACACACGCTACGGCTGAAACGAAGCATCGGAAAGATGACATCACGATATGGTGTAAAGGCGCAAGCAGTAGAACTACGGAAAACGTTAACGTGGATAACTTTTGTGCTTATTGTCCGATAGCGCGTACGTGTACGGTGGTAAAATGGGTTAAGTGGTGGACTGCAAAACGAAAAGTGCAATTATGCATTTATGGGCTCGAGTCCCGCCCGCGGCAAACATTAAATGTGTGCAAAAACTTTTTTATTATTGTAGATTTTGACTTTACATCAATATTGTAAGTCAAAATATGATTGTAGCCGTTCTCTATTGTTTCGCAAATAATAAACGTGCAGGGTACCGGGAAGACGAGCACACTCGAATGTAGCTTTCTTGTTTTTTTTTTTATAAAAATGCGTAAATAACGGTTTTTTCATTCTGGTTTTTGCATATAAATTTTTTTATAAAAATGCGTAAATAACGGTTTTCTCATTCTGGTTTTTGCATTATCTTCGGTAATCTATGGTTAAAACTTGACTGTAGCCGTTATAACTTGTTAAACTTGCGTTCAGCCATAACGGTTTTCTCATTCTAAATATTTTGTTCATGTTGAAAATTCATGGTCTTATAAAGTGTAAAGTAAGATATTTACTATTGATTTATACAGATGATAATTGGCTTATTCGAGCGCTGCATGAAGAGGCGTGGCGTTAAGGAAGCCGACCCATATGATTGGGAAAAAGTTGATACAGCCATTGTCGGAAATAATGCCGTAGTAAATGCTTCAACAACGCCAGTAAAAAACGAATATTTACATGGTAATGTAACGCAAATGACAGTAGCGGCTTCAAATGCTAGTGGAACAGAATTCGTACGTATCTTGCTAAAGTTTACATATACATAAATAAAAATTTGTTTTTTATAAATTTAGGTTCGGAAACGCAATGACATTGATACTCTTCAGATTGCATCAACAGAGCCTCTTCATATAAAAGAGCAGGTATTTTGGTTTAAGTTTGTTTCTTTTTGACTTTTAAAAAGTATACTATGGTATGTATATATTCTTGGTAAACATAGCCGAGAAGATGTGCTCATGTCTGTCTGCTGGTTTGTCTGTCTGCCCGTCTATCAGAATCTCTAAAAAATTGGACATGGTTATTATTATTTTATTTATTTATTTACTAATGGCAGTCCACGCAAAGATTAAAAGATTAAGATTAATTAAAAAATGATCCAAATAATTTAGTTAACATTAAGATTAAAATTTAAAATAAAGTTAATATTCAAATTTTATAACAAAAATTTAACGTAGTAGTCTGGGTAAACAAAGGAATAATAAAAATTTTATTTATTTAATGTGATCCAACATTTGTTGCAGAAGATTTGGGGAAAACCCAGAAAAACCCAATCAGATCACAAAAGTTAGTTAGGTGTTAGTTGTTAGTGCGCCCCATCGACCGGAGGAAGCGTAAAAGAAAATCCGACTTAAGATAATGAGTAAAAGATATATAGGTTATGGATAGAAGAAAGAAAAACGAGGAAAATGCATTAATAAGGACTAATTTCTACACAGATGAAAAAGAATTAAAGATTTTAAGTGTACAGAGTTTGAATAAGCTATGATGAAATCTTTCGAAACTGGGCGAATGATATCTAACTGTCGGGTGCACTCGACTGTAGCCTTCTTTACTTGTTATGATCTTATTTACTTCTAGAAGCTAATTATACCCGCTACTCATAGAGTAGAAGGGTATTATAACTTTGTTCAAACCGAAAATTTATGTAACAGGCAGAAAGAGACATCTCCGACCCCATAAAGTAAATATACTCTGGCTCAGGATCAACTGCCGAGTCGATATAGCCATATCCGTCTGTCCGTCTGTCAGTCTGTCCGTCCGTGTGAAAATCTAGATCTCAGCTATTATAAGAGCTAGAACTGCCAAATTTAGTGACAAAATGTTAAATTGCCGGCAGCGCTGCTTACAGCATTGTGCCGAATAGTGTGCGTGTACGGTGGTGAAATGGGCTAAGTTGTGGACTGCATAACGAACAGCACTATTATGCATTTACCGGTTCGAGTCCCGCCCGCATCAAAAATTAAATGTGTGCAAAAATTTGTATACCCGGTACTCATAGAGTAAGGGTATTATAACTTGCTTAAACCGAAAATGTATGTAACAGGCAGAAGGAGACATAAAGTATATATATTCTGCCTCAGGATCAACAGCCGAGTCGATATAGCCATGTCCGTCTGTCCGTCTGTGTGAAAATCTAGATCACAGCTATTATAAGAACTAGAACTACTAAATTTGGTGACAAAATGTGTTATTATTGCACGCTGATTAAGTTTATTTTGGATTTTGGCCACGCCCCCTGCCGCCCCCGTTAAGCGAAACAAATTTATTAAAAGCGCAATTTTGATGCCATGTTGTTCATTTTCGGTTTATGTGATAATTTAGCTAGCCAGATGATCTCTGAAAATTTGGTAACAATCGGATAATAAACACAGAAGTTATTCAGCTTAACGTTTTCCATAGCTGGTAGCAGCGCTGCCCTTCGACAAGTAATATACACATCAATTCAATTGAAACCAAAAAAAAGCAATGATTCAATGATATTTGATATCTGAAACTTGCAAAATAATCTCAAAAAAGTTTTTTTTTTCTGACAAATCGGTCAACTTTGAAGGCTTATATCTTTTAAACACCTAACCTGATTATCATAAGTTTTAAATTTTTGAAATCAACTAATTTATTTGTACAAAAAATTACAAGGTTGATAAAAATTGCAATGCAGCACAACCCTCTGCGGACTGCGCACTGGAAAATGTGAAGTCTGGAATCCAAAATCGAATACCATCTCAACAACAACAACATTTAATTCCAATCGCAAATGTGACGAATAATCCAAATCTTCATAGTACATTAGTGAAAAATTCAAATATGCTTATATCAAATCACGAAGCGTCTTGCGACGATGCCCTGGGTGCTCAGCCGAAGTCATTACATGGCTTGATTCAAGGAAAACGGTGTTCAGTTCAATCTGTATTAAATCAAAATAACTCGGCTCCAGTATACGTATGTATATATTTATAGCACACTTGAAACTTTATTTTTAATTAATTTGAAATTTATTTCACAGTATCAGGAGGAAAAAGTAGTTTCACAACCGTTACAGCTATCAAAAAAAACATTAAAAGATGATTGCCACAAAGACAAGATCGCAATAGCGACCAACGCAATCAATAATGAATTGGACTCCAAAAATACGGAACATGCAAAACCTGATGATACTGCTAGCAGATCTTTATGCGGAGAAAAAGAAAAAGTGAAAAAGACAGACGTTGATACGGAAATCGTAGAACGAATATCAGCCAAATTATATCAGCACCAGCAATTTTCAGCCCTGACGACAGAAAAAAGTTTAGATAACAGACGATCTTCTAGCAGCATTGGTGATCAAAGATCAACGTATGGTCGGTTACGTGTTGTAACAACGCCTTCAAATCAAAATGGAAAGCCAAAGCTAAATGCTGGATTGTTTTCATTGCAAGACCAAGAGAATCCAGAATTTGATAGCAGACGGACTAACAAAGCTGTAATGTGCCAACGTGAACCACAGTCTAACCGACGCTCAGCTACTTCGACCAACTTACGTCCATCATCTTCAGGGGTTGCTGCAGGAGCTGCAGCTGTCACAGGTCCCGTTTCTACATCGACACAGCGAGCTAACAACGGAAGCGCTGCCATCGGATCATTCCCGACAAAGAGCAGTGGGACTGGTGATCATTCGGTTACCCAGTTCGCCCTAATCGACGATGAAAATGTTTCGGCGCTTCAACAGGTAACAAAAGGTGGCGGAGCGCTTACTCTAGCATCTCAATGGAAAAGTCAATTTGACGACTCGGAGGATACCACTGACAACGAGTGGAAGCAGGAGCCACAGGTAACCTATAAAGTCATCTGTTTTTCTAATAGGGTTTGTGCTGTTGTTAATTCAAAGTAACGATCAATGCTTAAAATGTCCAGATTATGTAATTATAACTCCAATTATGTATCTTTAACATTAAATATAAACATATACATTTTTGTATATATTTTTTAGTTTAGATATAATATTCTGATTGAATACCTAGGAAATGTGCTCAATCGAAATTTTAGTAAAATATGTATTGTACATAAATACTCATATAAGCAAAGTGCGAACATATTAAATGACCTTTTGGTTAAAAGGATATTTTTACTTATACGTATGCAATGTTTTAGAACTTGAATGAAAAATAACAATCTTTAATGTTTAGACTGTCTTTATTAGACTGATGTACAAAATACAGATAATCTGTAAAGTATTCCAATCTCTGCCATCTCACAGTCTCAACAAAATTTGGATCAATTGACTAAAACGGATGTGATTTTATGCGGCACATCTTATATGCCAAAAACTTATAACAGCAAATCTAAAACAGTGCCATATCGGAAAAAAAAAGTAAAAAGGTAAAACATTATGATAATTTTTATACATAAATATATTTTTAAGCATCTTTTATTTATAAGCTTTTGTTTAAATCCGTTTAAATTTTTTACAGGTTTGCATTAAATGTTTGTATTTTGATTCTCTGCTTTTATATTCCGGATTGTCATGAACTTTTTTTTCGAACATGTATTAAAATTTCTTCATATTTTCTTTACAATTGATTTATAAAACGTCGATTAACCTCGACAAGTTCGGTTGACATTTGCTGACATTTTTCGTGTACTAACACGCATGTTTGCCGTCGCCTTTTTGGACCATGGATTTTAAAAAAATACATGGTCTATTAAGTTTGTCGAAATGTGCGTAACAGGCAGAAGGAGGCATCTGCGACCCCATAAAGTATATATATTCTTGCTCAGGATCGTGTGGGTCGTAGGCTGTAAAATTTTTATTAAAATTTGGGACACGCCTACTTCCGCCGCCGCAAATCGATAAACCAAATAGCAAGCGTAATAATAAAGATTTCAGTTTTGGTGTGTAATATAACTATCACCTCCGCTGCGCCTACTGCAAGCAAGCAAGCAGTGTTTTTTCCATGCAGTGTTTTTTTCAACTGCTTGGACTGTTTGGCGTCTAAATAAAAATTATATGTTTTGTTTCTTTGAAAATCGCGTTTACCAATAACAGTTTTCTCAATCTGATTTTTTTCATAATCTTCAAAAATCCATGGTCTTAGCCAGTCAACACTTGACTGTAGCCGTTCTTACTTCTTACTCATTCGTGTGCTGGAAGAGCTAGGGTCTATGCCCTGCGCATGCGCATGAACCTAACACTGATCTATACTGATTTCAGTAAAACATTACAGTATAAAACAGATTAGATAAGTTTCTTCTTGCATATAATCTTCTTATAATATTCTAATGCTATCCAATCCAAAGTTCGTATCATACTCGCTCTGTGGTTGCCTTTTGGAAAGGATTTCTGTGGTTATGGATCAAGAATTTGAGGTTAAGTCCAATTGTGGACATGATAACGAAATTCTGAGCTCGGATTCATATTAAGCGACCTAAAATACAAACTATCTGATATATCGCACACCCAGATTATGACACTTTTTTAGGATTTTTTAATTGTTTCAAGTTTTTAAAACACATTTCCACTATGTTCACTAAAGCTGTTGGCATTTTAAAGCAAGGATCTAAAGAATTTAACATTACCTCACTTTACCGGCCAATTCTTGAGTACGGATTATGCGTCTGATGTCTACAGTATATGATTTAAAAGAACCGCATTGTATCTATGCAAATACGTACTTTTTAATTTTTGTTTTTGCTTTGAACATCAAATTCACGAACCAATTTGCTAAGTCTTAAAACAAAAATTCATTAATTTAACTTGTATTAATTTAAGTTAAGCTTATATCTTTGGTCCAGAACTTGCAGACAAGCGTTAACAACTATGACCGGTCAGCAAAAAACCCTTTGGTGTAAACCTTTTTGCGAAAGCGCTCACACATTAACCGTTAACTAATAAGCGAATGGTATCTTACTGTCAGGCGCGCCCGGCTGTAACTTTCCTTACTTATTAATAGTCGAATGGTGTATGAAAGTAACTAATGCTGGGCTTGAACTCGGATCTGAATTCCTTTCGCTCTTCTATATTTATTACCCGATCTGGATGAAATTTTGGAAAACGTCCGCGAAAAAATTTGAAAACTCGACTAGTGATTCTGAGTCTGATTATATCTACTTTATGGGGTTGGAAATGCCTCCTTCTTGTTACACACATTTTGCTTTAACGAAAGTATAATAAATTACACCAATATGATACTTTATACCATGAACGCACAATATTTTCCAAGTCGTTTTAGTTGTCCGAAAATTATTAAATTGTAACAGGGCATAACTGGAATTGGAAAACCTCTATTGTGTATTGTATTTGCGAAACATTTCAAAATTTGCAATAGTTTTGCGATATGACTGCAGGAAAGTATTTTGTCCATCCATACCTTTACGGTGTATTGACGATCTCTGGTATGTAGATGTATATGTATATAATAATAACTAGCATAGATCAGAAAATCTTAAGGTAAAAGCGTAAATATTCTTCGGAATGCCGATGGTAATGTTTCATTCTTGTTTATTAATCATTTTTATTTTTCTATTACCAATAGATACACACTCAATATAGCTGGCATTGAAAATTACGAGACATTGCAAGTTTCCATACCGCACTGGTGGTCGGAGCCTGCAATGGGTAATGTATTACGCAATGAATTAGAGCCACCTGCTGTGCAGCAAGCAGCTTTCGATGACACAGTAAGCACATCCATTTTTAGTACATTTTACTACATTCAAATATTTGGTAAGATAAACAAATATTGCAACTGTCTTATTTACCTTATAAAATAACACCTATAGTATGTTTATTAGCTGCCATGCATGTTTGAATGTTAATATTTTGTACTGTATTGTGGACATTTTAAGCATTATCAGTTAATTACTTTGTGACTGAATTTTTATTAATTTTATATTCTTCTTTACTTCAATGTCATTTCGCCATTAAGGTGTACCGCATGGATATAGCAAGGAATATTTGTATACGTGAGACGTACTCCGAAATAGCTCCGGTTTTTAATCAAAAAGTGGTCCCTGTAGTTTCCCCAACAACGTTTGTCAAGCCCGCAGCAGACACTGTGGATGCTCGTTCAAGCAACTCATATGGGCGCCAATCAATGTACAGGCATCGCAATAGCCTTCCAAACGTGTGTCTGATAGACATATTTGACGAGAAAGAGCAGCCGCTGCAGATAGTGAGTCCTAAAACAAACTTAGCTCCAAATTTACATGGGGACTGTCAAAAAGCCTCCGAAAAAATTCCAAGCGAAGTCCCAGAGCCTAAATATGGAGATACAACATTATCTCAGCAGAACGCTTTGCCTATACAATCTTCCATAAATGCCACAACAATGTCTCCGGATGTAACGGCATTTCTGCGAAATAATAGAGTTCGTAGTTCCACCGATACGGAAGTTCAACGTGACGATGGTTTCATTAATGGAAGACTTGAAATTCGTGTCATTCCCAAAGGTGATATAATAACATTGTTTGAAACATAAATGTTAGTAAAAGTATTTAAATCTCATTTTTGTATATAGAAAACTCGCACCTCGACGAGTCTGTTTATTATGATGCTTTAGGAGCTGCTCTAAAAAATCCAAGCACCAACGCTCTTGCTCTTTCAAATAAAGGCGTATTGATTGATGCAATTCTCTCTCTTAGTGATAAAGAGCCAATTGACTGTGATTATATAGAGGCAGCATCCTTAGAAAACGCACAGAGAACCAAAAATCTAAATGAAAATGAGGTTATTAACTGGAGTTCACACAAAAACAGCAAAGAATTGGCGGAAACTCCTCTTAACGGTAGTTCTTGCAGTATACCATCTGGTGAAGCTAACAAGGTGAAATTAAATGGAGATACAAATGGTATTATACAAATTAAATCTGATTCTGAGATCAGTCGCATTAATAACAAACTCCCAAGTATAGCTGCAAGCCAAATTCAAGTGGAACAATCATTTCAGACGCCGAGTAAGATTCCTATACTAACTTCTAATTTGCGTCAGTTAAAATGTGCATCTTGGGCGGGTGTCGATACTACAAACACATGTTTAACAACTGCCGCTGCCTCTGGATCATGTTTTCTGCAGAGTCCAGCTCCTGAAACCTGTGAGCCCCCTCTGGATATTACTGATTACCCTAAAAAAAGTCAACAATATTCGAGTAATTTACATAATTCTCAAAACATTACGGACTTAACACCAGGTTTGTAAAGTATAAGCTATATCTTTATGTGCTCTCGATGTTCTTCGTTTTTTTTTTAAATCGGTAAAGTCGACTGAATACGATGTATAAAGAGAATAATTAATTATATAACATATATATGAATGCGTGACAGTCCCCATAATGTGAGCACATACTATGTACAAATAATATTATTCAGGATATTGATCGCCTGGGTTTTAGAGATTGAAAGAGCTGGGCTGCCAAACACTATAAACATGTAAGTCCTCAGCTCTCAAAGTTTATTATACCCGCTACTCATAGAGTGGAAGGGTATTATAACTTTGTTCAAACCGAAAATGTATGTAACTGGCAGAAGGAGACACCTCCGACTCCATAAAGGAAATATATTCTGGCTCAGGATCAACAGCCGAGTCGATATAGCCATGTCCGTCTGTCCATCGGTCCGTCTGTCTGTCCGTGTGAAAACCTAGATCTCTGCTATTATAAGAGCTAGGACTACCAAATTTGGTGACAATATGTGTTGCTATCGCTGATCAAGTTTATTTTGGATTTTGGCCACGCCCCCTTCCGCCCCCGTTAATCGAAAAAAATTGATTACAAACGCAATTTTGATGCCATATTGTTTATTAGCCAAATGATCTCTGAAAATTTGGTAACAATCGGATAGTAAACACAGAAGTTATTCAGCTTAACGTTTTCCATAGCTGTATGCAGCATTGTGCCGAATAGTGTGTGCGTGTACGGTGGTGAAATGGGTTAAGTTGTGGACTGCAAAACGAACAGTACTATTATGCATTTACGGGTTCGAGTCCCGCCCGCATCAAAAATTAAATGGGTGCAAAAAACTTTTTTTTTATTTTAGATTTTGACTTTGCATAAATGTTGTAAGCCCATGGCCTTTTACAGTCAAAATATAATTGTAGCCATTCTTTATTGTTTCGCAAATAATTTTGATGTACGAGCAGTTGGGTAGCGGGTATATTACAGTCGAGCACTTCTCGACTGTAGCTTTCTTAATTGTTTTATTTTTTTTTTTTTTTTGAATTTAACATTAATAACAGAAAATAGATTTAAAATTTTGAATATATCTCTTAAATCTATTGTTTTATACAGTCAAAACTGTCTGGATCCGTTTCTACTTGTTTCCTATTATAATCATACATATATGACCGATTGCTTTAATGGCAACTAAATCTGAAAGCCGTTGTTAGTTTAAGTCGAATACCTCGAAAAATGTCTAAGTCGAAGGGTAGGACAAACGGCTCGACTCCCAGGTTAATGCTGACTCAAAATATATAAGTACTTTATTAGGCGGGAGATGTCTCCTAAGATGTGGGAAAAAATTAAGAGTGAGTTACAGTCAATCGGATCCAATTGAATAACAAATGGATTTTACAAACAAATTCTAAAACAGATTTCAAGAATGCAATAGTATCAATCCATTTAATTGTAATTTTAAACATGGTACTTATGTAAACAAGTAACGACCTAAAGTACCTTTCGCCCACACCGCTCCACCGTTATAAACATGTTATCACATCAATACTAACAAAAATTTCTGCAAATTCTTTTGCCACCTTTACAATGTATTCATATTCGATGGATAGTTTAATAGATTGCGCCACTCCAAAGTTGGCATAGCTATTAGCTATGCTTACTCGCTCTCCCACACACATACAGACACGTAAAAACTGTAGCGCCTCGGGCAAACAGCGAAACTATAATTTTCTTGAGTAAGTTTTATATTTATTTCTGATCTGATACTACCAATTTAGGTTGAGTGCAAATTTTTTTTGAGCGTAAGATTAAAATTAATTACGTACAGCGATATTTAAAATAATATCAAAATTCATCAGTCCAATTAAAAAAAAAATGTATTGCCTTGAAGGAAATACTCAGGCATAGATTGCAAAAATTTTTTAGCGATATCTTGAATAATTATAAAAATCGACCGATAGGTTATAGTACAAATATTGATTATGAATATATTCACTTTATATGGTCGAAGATGTCTCCTTAGGTGCGTTGCAAACTTCTGGCAAAAAATTAATATACCTTCTGCAAGGGTATAAGATAGTAATGATTGTCGCCGCGTCCAAAAATGCTTCTAGTGGTTATGAAGTTTTAAAATTTTCACCAAAAATCTAGGAAAGTGTATATGTATATTTAAAAAAAAAAATTATTTTTTTGAGATATTATTATTTTTTTAAAAAAGCAAATTGTATTTGAGCCTAGAAATATTATTTAAACTCAATTTCAGATTTAATTTAACTTAACTTAACCCATTTGACCACCGTACTCGTATTCAGCACAATGCTGTAGGCAGCACTGCTTACAGCTATGGGAAATGTTTACTTCTGTGTTTATTGTCCGATTGTTACCAAATTTTCAGAGATCATTTGGCTAGCTATAGTTATTATAAATGAAATTGCCCCTGTAATCCATTTTTTTTTCGAATTACGAGGGGCGGAACCACGCCCCCGGTCAAAATCCAAAATAAACTTTATCAGCGATTTATTGTAATATTGTATATTGTCACCAAATTTGGTAGTTCTAGCTCTTATAACAGCTGGGATCTAGGTGTTTATACGGATAGACAGACAGACGGACATGGCTATATCCACTCGGCTGTTGACCCTGAGCCAGAATAAAAACATTTTATGGGGTCGGAGATGTCTCCTTCTGCCTGTTACATACATTTTGGTTTGAACAAAGTTATAATACCATTCTAATCTATGAGTAGCGAGTAAAAAATTTTTTAAATTTTTGCGAAAAACTAACACGAAAAGTTGTTTAAAAGCGGCAGTTTACCAGTGATTACACATATGTACATATGAAAATTTCTGCAGCTAATTTTATAACATTAATTACCTTAAATGTCAGATAAACAAAGTGGCATACACACCAAGTGTGGATTTTGGTGGGAACCTAAAACTTCAACTAAACATAAATTTACAAAATACTCAATGACTTTTACAAGATAATAACGGCATGCAGATCAATTATAAACATTTGTATATAATGGAAATGCCTTCATCTTCAAAACGTATATTAACAATTTAAAATCAATAACTATTATGAACAACGTTAGATCACTTTAAAGTGCAATTTTGTTTTCAAAAAAAGTTTGCTAAGTGCAGCTGCATTGCTCTAATGCATGCATTTAATGCTAAAGACGCAACCAGTGTGCAGGAAAATATTTAGTTGAATAACTTCTGTTTTTGTTGTCTGACCGGATTGCAATTTGGAGGTTATATGCATATTGCTTTCATCTCTTTGTATGCAAAAGCATTGTAACTTCAGAACTTTTGATGCAAATCAATTTTAAAAGTTTATTTTCGATTTGGCATCCAAAATTTGAAACAAGCTTTTTAAGTGTATGATTTTTATAAAGTTTGCATTTGCACAAACTTAGTATACCAATTTTGACCATTTTCAATGATCGAATGGTATAATAATTAAAACAAGACAGGCAGCGAATTGATCTGCCGGGATACTGCTTTTTATAGAAGTTATTTGGTGTTTCGTCTATGTTAAGATGTATATTAATTTAGATTATCGTGCCATGCCCGTCTGTCTGTCCGTCTGTCCGTTACGCGTCTGTGTGAACACACAGATCTCAACTGTTATCAAAACCAGCAGCATCAAATTTGACATGAAGGTATATAAATATCACAAGCTTTATGTGCCAGGCCCACTGACTCCGCAAATTGATAAATAAGTTTTAGAATTTGATATGTGACCAAAGTATATTCAAGTTTTAACATTCAAACACATATACGTATATATATTGTACAATATACATATATGTTTTTTAAATTCCAAGCCGATCAGATCATAAGCACAAAAGTTATTTAAGTAGACGTTTTCTGTAGTTCTGCTGCTAGCGCCTTTGCAGCATATCGTGACGTCATTGTCACGTAAAACTGATTGCTATGACGTTTTTATAAATGGCGCTATTCAAAGATAAATCTAATTTGAATAAGAGGTGGCTAGATGATCTTGTGCAGAATTTCTTGTTGGAATTAATAGTGTGATAATTTGCTTCGAAACTGGGTGGAGGTTATCTTACTGTCGCGTGCGCCTGGTGCCAATGCAGATTTTTAAGCTACTAGAATGTTATTTAAAGTATAATTTTTAACGAATAAATATAGCCAATTGAAATTGTCGAAAGTACACTGCACATTCGATATATCGTATATGAATACCTATACCTATAATCGTTGCATTTATTTGATGGTAAATATTCATTTGTGTTTTTTTAATGTGCAGTTATGCAGACTTTTAGTGTGTGTATATGTATGTATGAACACTTCAGAATATTTATATAATATTGCATTACTTAAAAGACATACAAATGTACATTTTTGCCTTTAAGTGGGCCCTTTCACATTACTTGAACCTTTTCTACTTGGTCATTTGTTGTTTTTTGTTCGTTTTTAAAATAGGCTTACGCCGCCGTCGTGAGTCCATGGACGAAAAATACGTTACTGATCCAACACAATTAAATCTAAGATTTCAACGACCACGGGCACGGACATTTATCAGGTAAGAATATTTTTGCAAATTTTGGTTGAAGTGCTCTAATGGAATATTTTCATGAATTTATTTTATGGAATTCAGAGCTCGTGGTGCTCCAATAACAATGCTGGGAAATGTTGAGGATCAATCATTGGATAACAGTCAAAACCAAATTGAAACGGATATAGAGCAGGGAAAACCCGGATTTACAGCTGTTTCGACTCAACCCAAAAAAATGACATTAAACCAAAATTCAAAAGACTCCCTTATCCGCACTGACATTTCCCCCCCGCCGGGTGACCCTAAAATAGAAAACAGTGCACGCTTGCGTCGATATAGACATAATATAGAATAATAAATGGCTTAAACAATTTCAAGCAATATTCTTATGGCATATTAATGCCAATATATATGTATATATATATATATATATATATATATATATATATATATATATATATATATATATATACTCCCGTATTCACATATAAAAGAAATGTGCTAAATATGGTTGAAATTTGATATTTTCAATACAATACAAATAATAAAAATTAAGCAGATTATGTTTCTAGTTAAATGATGATGCAGTGTCATTTATTAAAGTAATTTCGATATCACACAACTTTATAATCGAAGAAATACCGGTGTCTTAACAATTTAAAACTACGTTTAATAATCTAGATACAATTAACAAATACTCTTGTGCATTGATCGTGGCAAAAATTTGCTGTGATGAATAAAAGTACTGCAAACAATTTAAGAGATATTTATTGACATTTATAACGCATAACTACTTATTAGTTAAAGTTTTGGACAGTAACTCTGATCCGTATCCGTTTTTAAACGCATAAAAGATTTGAGTTATTGTCTACAATACAGCCTTTGTTTAGATGCAACGTAAGCGTTAGCTTAATATTTTACAGCCTTGTAGCATTTCTTTAGGATATATAGGTTCTTCCTATTTAATTTTTATCTATACGTATAAGAGTACAAACATTCTAAACATTGTTAGGAGTTTCACGAACTTAAAGTTTTTTACTTATATCTATTTTTTTATTGATTGTTTCTATGAAATCTTTAGGATATTGTATTTATCTGATTTTAATCGAATGGTTACTTATATATTTTACTGAATAATTTCGATAATTACATATTTTGTTTTTATGCAAAAAAAAAAACTCGCATTTAAATGATTGTTCCAATGGCAGCTATATCTAATAGTCGTCCGATTTGTATGAATTTTTGACTAAATATTATTTTTATTGTACCAGGTCAATGTAGTTTGTTTGACTCGGATATCATGAAAAATGAAAAAAAATCGATACCAGCCTTTTAAGGATATAATCTGTCAATATGTAATTGATAGGAAAAAATACATATTGACAACTTGAAAAAAAGCAATAATCGATTATTTGATGCTGTTTACGAATTTACATACTTTAGAGCGGTAGTACGCAAAAGCAGTGCATAGCAAATGCCTGTCCCAACATTGCCGACCAGGACGTGCTTTATCTTCATCACATTGTCAACGCAAAATGAGATACAAAGAATGTTTTTTTTTTTTTAATACAAAATATGGATGCGATATTTAAGTCATAATTTTTAATTATTTTTCATTCTTCAAATACCACACAAAAGCAATGTCAGAAACACAGGTGCACGAGTGTGCTTAATACGGTCAGAGATCTCCCCAGAGGTGTCTTGCAAACATTGTCTGATAATTTAGATTTTTATTTTGTTATATTACTCCAGAAAAATCAAGGACGTACAAATTTACTCAATATTTTTTTGTGAATCACTATTACTATCAAAATGATTTCCACAATTTTGGTTGACAATAAGATGTGGTGGGTCGAAGCTAGATTTCAAGGTCCGTGAAGATCTGGAAGTTGTGCTCGTTTTATTGCAAACTTAGAGGATTTTAAAATTAGCACAAAGCTTAAAATTTCAAAAAATGAAAGTTTTTGCGAGAACTAAAGAAATGAATAAAAAAAAAGTTCAGCCGTCGACGCTTTATGCGTTTTCGGGTAAATATTGTGAAGGTCGTTCTAATTAAGTCGTTTTGCTGGAAACCAGTAGAGTATAGTATGACAAGCATCAATAGGATATTGCATTATCATTTGGTTGAAAAAATACCGATCGTGTCCATTAGAGCAAACTAATGGTAGAAAAATATAATAACGGTGGGTCAAATTGGCCAAATCCAAAAACAATTTGCCTTCTTTTTAGTAAAGCGCATTAACTTTGGATAGAATGTAATTGTTGATTGGAGCAATTCACATTAACATATAAAAAAAGGTATACAAAACAGTTTTAGGCTTAAGAGTAATATTTTATTTTGCTTTCAGTTAAGTATAAAGTAATATCCCAAATGTGTTTTTAATGTAGATAGATTATGTAAATTTCAGAATCACATTTAAACTCTTACATTTAAAAGTGTCAGCACTAAAAGCTGCGCCCTTTGTTTATAGCGCTAAAGGCAGCTGCTCCGTTACCCTTCCCACCGGAACGGATTGGCTGTGAATTCCCTTGGTGTGCTCTGCGTTTCTTATTAATTTAGTTTTTAACTGTAAACTATGAGCAGTCGTGTAATAGTAATTTAAATATAATAGGTTGGCAATAATAATTTATGCAAGGTAAAAATAACAAAATACCACACTTTTACTTCAAACAACAAATTACACATTTGTCTGCCATCCATCAGTCGAATCTGCAAATTTGGGAAACAGGAATTTCAAAAGATGACGCCACTACAAAAGTTTCAAAGCTATTAGCTATGCTTACTCGCTCTGACACACATATGCAAGCACACACGTAAAGACTGATATGCAGCAAAGGTGTACGCAGCGGAAAAACGTTTACTTGGATAACTTTCGAGTTTATTGTCCGATCGAATTGTAATTTGGGGGTTAGGTCCATATTATTTTCCTCTTTGTGTATATAAAATTAGAAAGTTAAATGTTATTCAATATTTTTTTCGAAACTAGTTTAAGATGCGGTGGGCGTGGCATCTTAAATTAAAAAAAAAACTTGATCTGCGATGCCATACAGAAACCGTCATGCCAAATTTTGTGTTTCTTACTCTTTAAGCTGCTAAGATCAACGCATACATCCACACAGACAGACCTACAGACAGATAGACGGACACAGCTGTGTGATCTTCCACGCTTCCTTCTGCCTGTTACATTCCAAAATATAATTTCTAATGTTTATTTAGTTTTTTGTATTATTATCAAGCAGACGCCCAAACGGCAATCGCGACGCGTCGCTACGCTCTCGTTTATAAATTCTGCTCTCTTTTTTGCACGCTCGTCTAACACCCGAGTGCGTTTCGCATTTATTTTTGCATGATCGGGAACCGCACAAACTCGCTTACGCTATGCTTGTGCCAACAGCGCCGCGACAGAAAATGCCCTATACTCGCGAGTTATGAAAAATGAGAGGCTGCCCGTCACTATACTAAAATTTCGTTTCCAATTCGATTATATTCGATATGCGCGGGTGAATGAATGCGTGGCCAATTTCTAAAGTAAACTTGATCTGCGGACATAAAACTAATTTGGTTTTAGCTAAACTTTGGGCCTGGTTCTATCAATTCATCTTAGATTCTGAGCAGAAATATGTTTACTTTTTTTCTGTACTATATTGGAAAACAAGTAAGAAAAACTACAGTCGAGCGCGCTCGACAGTAAGATACCATTCGCCCAATTTCAAAACGTCGTTACATTGAATTTCAACAAGAATTTCTGCTCATTTTCTACCACGTTGCATAGGTAACGTTTTGCTATTAGATCAATTTTTAATATATGACGCCACTGCGAAGATATTAAGCAGCTTTGCTTATTTGTATTCACACACACATACAGACATACGTTAAGATTAAAGCAACGCGTCGCAACATCAAAACATGCTGCAAGGCGAAGGCAGCAAGGCTATGGAAAATAGTTAAATAACTTCTGTCCCTATTGTCCGATCGGATTTTTGGAGGTTAGTATATGGTTATGGTTATGGTTATGTATACCATGGGTTGTAACTTATAAACTTTTATAAAAAATCGAATTTAAGTTTTTACTTTCGATTTGCAAAGGCTGTGGGGTGACATCCATAATTTACAATAAACTTGTTAAACCTATGAAATTTACAAACCTTCACACTGAATTTTGTGTCTTTAGCTTTAATAATAGTTAAGATCCGTGCGTTTACACAGACAGCTAGACAGACGGACATGACTCAATCGACTCGGCTAGTGATCCCGAACAAGAATATATATACTTAGTGGGGTATGCCACGCCTCCTTCTGCCAGTTACATACATTTGCACAAACTTACTATACCATTTTTTGACCATTTTCAATGGTCGAATGGTATAAAAATCGCTTTTAACTGTATGTACTTTTATTTTGAATTGAGTGCTACTTTGCCTACAAGTGTGAGAGCAAGATACACAGGTGATCTATAACAAAGGATTTTTATTTTGAATACATATCATTTTCGTTGAAAGTTTGCAACTGTGTTGCTAGTTACAACTTACAAGCTCTCTTGTTGACAGAATAGGCAGAGGATAGAATTATCCACAGTCAAGTTTGTTTCGACCATTGAATTTGCAAATATAATATCTTGAAGAACCCTCTGAAAAATAAAAAATTATTACTTTTTAAAATTAACACACTAGTTAACACCCGTATTACTTTTATTTTACAAACTTCTGCACGCAACATTAATATTTTTGTCGTCTCGGCATTTATAGTTTCTTTCAAATGATGAACTTCTCCTTGAATATTTTTTAATCGTATATCTTGTGATGCTTCTGCAATTGTTTGGGGTAAATATTTTTGCAGGGCTATTTTTGATAAAAATTGGTTTCCACATTTTTTTGTCCGAAGACCCAACGAAGTCCTCCGTATCTTAAAGATAATAATAAATAAGTTGTAAGACACATTTATTATAATTATTATTTCTAGCTTTTATTTAAAATACCTACTTGATTTTGTACACTCGGGTCAAGGTGTATCCTAGATGTTGTAGTTATCAAATCACGCGAAAGACTTGGATAAGGGGAACCCAATATGCCACTTTCGGTAAGAAATTGTTGAGCTTTATCAATGTTATTACATCTTTCAAATGATATTAATTGAAAGTTTGATTGTAAATAATTATGACCATTTATAGGAAACTCGATGTTACTATATCGGTGCAAGGCAGAAGCGTTTAAGTTACGAAATGAGTCACGATGACATTCCATAGCTCTTTTATTTTTAACTAAAGTTATACTCTTATAGTTTGCAATTAATTCTTTGTCACGGTGAGAGAAAGAACACAAGTCATTTTGATTATTTTTGACATGCATTTCAAAATTTAAAACATTTAAGCATGGCTTTCTTCCCCCACCTGGATAAGTAGAAAAATTACTCATTTCCTATGTATAATTGATTTAATTTGAATTATCATTTATAATTTTATTTTTGTTCTGATGTCTTTAGATAACCTATACATCATTTTTTGAATTTCCAATTTGTAGTAAACTAAAAAAAATGAATGAGAAATAAATTAAATTAAATTATAATTGTTTTCAATTCTTAAAATTGATATCTTATAGCCAACGAAAATTATAAGAAACAAACATTTTTTCGCTGATGCTTTTTATAAACTTTTACAAATGAATATTTCAATTAGAAGGTAATGAACAAAAAATAAAAAATTCTTTTTTAGAGTGTCCCAGTGTCACTAGCCGTTTCGTGGAATATAAGTAACGAACTTGCATCAGTTGGCGTTGTTTTTAACTGCAAAGTATTACGCTTTGATCATTTTTGACTCTTTTCAAATAAACTTGAATGAGGGTATATTAGTCTTTTCCAACGCAAGTTAGTCTACCTTGACAAAACTTGGAACCCATGCACCTTCTGCTAAACGCTGTATAGACACCAGATTGTCCCACTTTTTATTCCAACAAGAAACTCTACACAAGTTTATCTGCTACCTGTTATTCAAATTTGATATATTTTTAAATAGCACCATCTATGAAAACGTCATAACAATAATACGGCTGCAATGAAGCATCGTGATGATGACGTCACGATATGCTGAAAAGACACAAGCAGCGTAACTATGAAAAACGTCTAATTAATTAACTTTTGCGCTTATCGGCTTGAAATTTGGAATATATATGCTTATGGGGTGTATGCTGAATACAGTGAGTGTACAAGGCCAAGTCCCGGAATTTTTACATTGCGATAAACAATAAGCCCGTTTTCTGGACAATTACTTGATACACAAATGTCTAAAACATGGGCTTTTACCAAAATGGACGTTTTTAGAAGTTTTTCAATGCAAATCCATGTGATTTGACCTGCTGATGCAGAATCCGCCGAAAGAAAAAGTTATGTATTAAGCGAGTTATTAACTAAAAATAACCGTGAAATTGTCAGTCTTGTGATACTGCTGGACACTTCGAGGCGCATAAATTTTATACTATAAAATCAACGAATTTCACTTGAAATTATGTTTGTGGAAGTGTGTTCAGCTCAAAATGTACATTGGGCTGCATCGTATATTTGTGTCAACAAAAGGTGAATTCCGCATCAACAGGTCAAAATACATTGACTTGCATTAAGAAAAGTTCATTTTGGGAGAAACCCAATAGACAATAACCGTTTTTCGTTGTAAGCTCTTAGCTATAATAATTATAATAATTCTTTTGTTGCTTTGTGGTGGACAAAAAATATATATAGTCCTGTCCTGATAATCAGCACTTACATGTACTGGATTTTCCAGTCTTTAAAAAAAATATAATATTTCGTTTTTCGATATCCACGGCGCTGTCTTTTGAGCTTAGAGAATAGCCAGAAGCTAAACAGAGTTAGTGTGTCAAGCGAATACGGGTTTATAAAAGATATTAGTTCATTTTTTTGTACCAAATAAGATTCCACCTATCTTAAGCCCAAATCATCTTTTAACATGGCGTTGACTGATCCCTTAAAATGCGTTCATTATCAGCCAAGTCCCTACCTGTAGAGCTGTCAACGATACGATTTTTATATCGATTAAATCGATATTTTGTTTTATTTATAAAATCGATGCAGTTTTCTTGGAATCGATTAACCGTTATTTCCGGGAAAAAGATGTTTACCACCGTTTTTGTTGCTTCGCGCCCTTTTTGCCTGGCGTCTTGATATTATACTTTCACAAGCTACTTTGGCGGATAAAAAACAGCACATGGTAAATCTATTCCGTAATAGGTAAATAAGCCCCCGCGCAAGTTTATATGAAGTAGGGCAAGTGTTTAAAAGCATTTAAAGCGTTTTTCCAGAATGAAGCGGCGTATTGCCTTATGACCATTTGATGTTGATAAATTAATGTTTTATAGAAACCAATGTGGGCAGTATTGCTGTTTCCGTGGCCGCAAGATGCTAAAGACTATGCTAAAAATCAAAATATTTCACTTTAAATGTTCGTCTTATTTCATCGAGTTCTATAAGAAACCGTCGTCAGTACCCCAACGGGTACTAGAATATTCAAGACAATTTTGATTGAATCGATTATATCGATGTTTTTTTGAAAAAACATCGTTAAAAATCGATTTCCTGAGAATCGAGTCGTTAACAGCCCTACCTATCTGTTTATTGACGATTCTTAAGCACTTTTTTTTATCGATTATCTCGAGAAAACAATGTAAAAAATCGATTCGGGAAAATGTTGAATCGTTTCCAGCACTATACATATTTATAGATTATAAGCAAAAGATTTATTTCTGTTGTCAGAGTTTTGTTTTCTAAATGTATTAAGAAACCACTAAATTGATCTTATTTTTAAATTAAGGAAAATTTCGAAGTAATAGACCAACACTTCTAAGACTAACTCAGTACTTTCAACAGAGATAAGAGCTATAGCTGGATTTGACAACAAACTAGGTGTGCAGAAACACCGACGTTTGCGATGTTTATGGGGAAAATATCGCTGTTTACGGTGTTTTTTAGTTAAAGCATCGATGTTTAAGGTGTTTTTAAGAAAAAACGTTAATGTTTTTCAAAAAAAATTTAATATTCAAGTTTAGAATTTCCATTGAAATTACTGTTTAAAAAGTTATTTCAATATACTACATTTTGTCGATTCTTATCGATGTTTTATGACAACAATAATGTGTTTAATAATGTAACAGCAGTAATATGTATAAGATTTCGAGGGTCATTCTACCAATGAAAATGGTCAACAAGTAAAGAAAGCTACAGTCGAGCGCGCCCCACAGTAAGATACCATTCGCCCAGTTTAACAACAAATTATCACACTTTTACTTCCTCTGCAAAAGTTCATATGCCACCTATTGTTTAAATTAGATCTATCTTTGAATAGCACTATATGCATATGAAAACGTCAAAGCAATCAGATTTTGCACACGCTACGGCTGAATTGAAGCATCGCGACGATGATGTCACGACATGCTGCAAAGGCGCAAGCAGCGAAACTACAGAAAACGTTTAATTGAATAAATTTTGTGTTTATAATCTGATCGATCGGTTGAAATTTGGAATATATATGCATATAGTATAAATCTATAAAAGCCAAACATTGAAACTCTAATATTTTCGTCACAAAGCTAACTTATTAATTTATTTAACAATTTTAAAGGCGGTGGGTGTGGCACCCCAAATTTGAAATAAACTTCAGGAGCTTGTGATGTTTATACACCTTCATACTAAATTTGGTGTCTCCAGCTTTTATAATAGCTGGGATCTGTAAGTTCACACAGACTGTCGTCTAAATCCGACGGTGGTGGAGTCGCCACACATGGCACAGAACTGCACCGGTACTTCTTTCTGCTATTGTTCTCATCTCCCTTTAAAATATGTGCTCTGGTACTGCATTCGCATAAACTTACCGTATTTTGCCGAACCCATCTTCTAGACATTCACCAATCGGGGATTATCAAATAAAAATTTTAGAAAAATATTTTTATGTTTTGATTTTTCTTCGTATTGTTTCTGCTTTAGCACAGCGGCGATGCTAAGTATGAGTGAGTATCCTTTTTAAAACCTGTTCGCATTGGTCTTTCAACCTGCAAATTGTATGGAAATTGGGGAGTTATCGAAGGGTTTATCTCCATAACTAAGCGACAAATCCAAAAAAACTACTACGTCTTTTTGCGTCGAGTTTTATAAAAAACCGTCGTCAAATCTTTGCGAGTCGAAAATAGAAATATACCCTAACGATTAATTGGATCCAATTACATGAATTTTATGGAAAACGCAAAAAAAATCGATTTTATAGATTAAAAATCCAATCGTCATTAAGTGGCAAATAAAGCTAGAAAAAGATCGATGTTTTGGTGAATTGCACAACATCGAAAAAAGAAACATCGATATATCCATGTTACATCGGTGCTTCCAGCTCTAGTGGCAAACATCGATGTTTTTACAGCTCTAGTAGATATGTTAGATAAAGTTTTTAATAAAAACAGAAACAGTCATGTCAGAAAAATATTCTTCAGAGCTACAACGTGTTGTTATAGCACAAATAGCACAAACAATAGGATATAGCAATACACAAAGTGCATCGGTGGATTTGTTAGAAGACATTCTGCAAAGGTTTATTCAGGAATTGGGCTGTAATATTCACAGGCAAACTGAGCACGGTAAGACCCACAAACTACATACATATTTACATACTTTTGTTGGTATTTGTTTTAATTAAAAAATCCACCTATGCAATTTCGTTTAACTTCTCTTTTCTTATTGTATTCTCTTTATTAGCAAACCGTACCGAGCCCAATCTCAAAGATTTGTTTATAAGCCTGAAAGTGCTTGGAATTGATGTCTATGAGTTAATCGACTATATCGGAAATGTTGAGCCAGTCCCATTTGTTCTTGAAGTTTCAAAATATCCTATTAAAAGAGATCCAAATATGAACTTTCTTAAACCTGGTAGTTCGGAAACTTTATCGAGACCAGTCCACATTTATGAGTATTTGCCGCCAATCCTTTCGGTAGAATCATATAGACCGGACCATGAAGTCGTTTCAAAGTCTCCGTTGGGGGACGCACAAAACTTGAGTCAAAAGAGTTCATCTTTATTGCACGAAGCCATATCTGATTTCGGCGGTTCTATGATTCCCAGTTGGCGTGCTCCTAATGAATCAACAGTACACTTAAATACTTCATCAAGAGATAACATGGAAACCGATATACAGGTGGTGCGTGAAATAAGTAGTGTCGTAATGACAACGGGAGGTTTTATTTCTCCGGCTGTAGAGGGAAAACTACCCGAAGCGCTTGTACCTAATATTATTGGTAAGTAAATCCAGGGTAATTGTCTGGAAGATGGGCTTTTCCCAAAATTGACCTTTAATTACACTTTACCACTGTTTAAATGACCGAAAAGGGTATACTTGGTAAAAATGTTGTATTGATATTATATTAGGAATGTAATTAATTTACAAATTTCTGCACCTATCCTCTGAAATGCAATATAATCGGGAAGTTCTGATGCCTTTGCTGTTCATCGTGATTTTGAAGTCGCACAGTCGCGCCTTTGCAGCTTTAAAATTGTCAATTGCTTGGTCAATTGTACGAAAAGTAGATGATGTTAAAGAGGGTGTCAAAGTCAAAACAAAATTAACGTTTTTAGATTTTTTGACTTGTTGCTAAAATATTTGCTTGGTTTTTACAGTTTTTTAGCAAGTCCAAACGCAAAAGCCACAAACATTTTTTTAGAAAATCATCATTTTTGACTGATTGTTCCTATGAAAAAAATATGGGATATGGCTATTTGATTTTGATAAAATTGATAAACTATGTATTGATTAATGTTTTATCTTTAAAATATAGGTAAAGTAAGATATGAAAAGTTTGATTGCAATATTTTAAAAAATAACTGTGTTAACGTTGAAAAATAGTGTATAAAGTTTAAGTTGAAAAATAGTGTATAAATATAACACCTCGTCAAAATTATCAACCATTTATGATTCCTTAATAATAAAGCTAGCTAGCTTTTGTAATAGCTTAGATCTCGCCGTTCATACAGACAGGCGGACAGACAGACGGACGGACATGGCTCAATCGACTCGGCTTTTGATCCTGAGCCAGAATATATATACTTTATGGGGTCAGCCATGTCTCCTTCTGCCTGTTACATACTTTTGCACAAACTTAGTATACCATTTTTGACCATTTTCAATGGTCGAATGGTATTAAAAGGTGGCAAAAAAATAATTATTTTTGGGAGTATAACTTTACCGCTGCCGATTGGCTAGGATTTTTAAACTGCACCTGTACTCTTAGTGCTTTGGTTATAAGTAAAATTTAAAAGATTTTTTGTTTTTTGATTTGATTTGACTAGTAATGCTAAGAAAGAATATATATACTTTGTGGGATGTGCCATGCCACCTTATACCTGTTACATACATTTTCACAAAATTAGTATAACCTTTTGGGACCATTTTCAATGGTGGAAGTTTATTTTGGTTAAATCAAATGCTCTACTTACTATTTTATTTAAGATAAATTCAATGGTCTGGATGCACCGCCACCAAACACTCCGCCGGACATACACGAAGAAACCATGAAAACAATTTCTAACAAAGATGGCCTAGTCGACATAGCAATAAATACTAAATCGATTTTAGAAGCAACAACATATAATCGACCAAACCGTGCTTCTCATGTAGAAAGCACATCAAATGAAAAAAATTTGTATACCAACAACCAATTAGCCGATTTAGCCGATGCTCAGTCGTCTACGCAACACATTCTCGCAAAACCAGAGAAAAAAAACAAAAAGAAACGTTTTATTAATCAACGAGACCATGAAGCCGCTGAAGATCATATTGTAAATAAGGCACACGAGAAAGCTCACCGAAAAGCCATGAAGATGTATCAAAAAATGTCTAAAACACAAAATGAGCGGGGGAACTCTAATATAAACTTTAAAAAATCAACGAAAACTTTAAATCGTGGTATACTTTCGGCATTGCCAGAAAAGCCAACTGAGCGAATGCAGTTAGAGAAAATTTTAAAAAGGCAAACTAAGCAGCGACAAAAGCAAATAAGAAGTAAAAAGCACCAGCAACGCCAAGAACAGCTGGTTTCCACGTTGATTCCAAATCCAAACAGTTATCTACATCCGGTTTTATTAGAAAATGAACCTGAACACCGTCTTGATAGAACAAATAAGCTTATATCGGACACGACAACCTCCTCCAATAATAATCTTACAGATGAAAGAAAACTTTTTAGTGAACCTGATCGAAAAAAATTAAATATTTTTAAGAAAATATCAAAACCAAAGTCATCCAAATCCATCTTATCAACGTCTTTAAATAATAGCGCAAATCTCGAAAATACAAGCAATAGCTCGTCTTTAATAACTTTACCGTGTGGGACAACTATAACTCCTGCTCCGACGTTTAACGCCACAAATAATGCAAATGTATCCTCTCACACACTTGAAACGATTAAAATGACACCATTTGGGGATCCTGAAAATATTTTTGAAACCCCGGACAACGGTTCAGAAAAATCAAGTAAACGAGGTCGTAAAGCTGGAGGCAAAAATCAATTCAAACTTGTATCATTGACTGAAATTAAAGCACCATCGGCTACACAAACTTATTCTCCGAAAAAAGCGAATTCAACAAAACCTCCTAGTCCACCATATCTGTCCACACATTTGAGTGATATTCCATTGGCAAAGCACATGGAACCACCAAATTCAATTACTGTTGAACAATTATTATTAAACGCTATACAAATACAAAATTTCCCGTGCAAAGATAATTCCAATGAACCCGAAAAAGATCTAGCAAGCAAAACTTTTAATGAAACTATGAAATTTTCAAAAGTCAAAGACAGAAAAGAAAAAAAGAAGGCAAAACCTAAAAACAATCAACTTCGTCTAAGTTGTAATACCGACTCGCAAATAGTCGTTGATCACTTTAACGACAACAAGAAGGTAGATTATATAAGTACATGTACAGAAAAACAATTATCGCATATAGCTATCCCAATTGATGACAACGCCAGCTGTATAGAAAAAAATTTACAGAGCTCGACAACTAAATATACAGAGTTTTCTAATAAAGGGTCCTCTGCTTCGCCGGTCGTCGATGGCTACTTAAGAAGCTTAGGGTCCGATCCAAATATTCACAACTCCAACACAATTTATCCAAACAATCAAAAAAATATAATTCCCATGCTACCGCTTTTGCATTTTCCTCCTCGGCCGGGCCTTATTCCTACAGGAATGTTCTCTCCTACCAATCTTTCGAATTTTTCTCAACAAGTTTGTTGTACACTTCCGAATAATTTAATTCCAAACCCATTTACAACATTTCCGATTGCGAGTAGATCTACTTCTATCGGACATAAACCATTGGATACTGAGAAGGAAGGTAATAAAAACTTAAATTGATTTTTTGTTGTACTCATCTAACGGGTTTGTATGTGTTTTTAGATATTTCTTCCTCACAGCCTTGTTCGGTTCCAGAAGTGCACTTGGAGCGCAGCTATTGCAATGTAGCACCTCTCGTACCTGAATCAATGAAGCTGACTACTGTACAAGCCGACGGTCATAAAGCAGAATGCGTCGCAATGCTCGCCAATGAAGTCATAAGAAATGATGCCAGTTGTGCATTTAACATTTCCAAACTTACATCTTCACTTGAAATATTAAAACATCCAAAAAGTCCAGGATCGATTAAAGCAATAAAGATAGCTTTAACTCCTACGGGCAATCTTGGTGATCCTATCGAAGTGTCGGATGATTCAAATGATACCGACTTAAAAATAACAAAAAACAACGAACAAATTGCTGGGTTACCTCAAAATATTGTTTTCAATTCAAACAGATGTCAGGCTTTTATAAACCCTGGAACTGAAAAACAAACTGTTGTCAATTCGCACTCAGTTATTACAAACTCCACATCCCAATCATATAATTCCGACGCTAAACAATTAAAAAAATTGACAAAATCAACAAGTGCGTCCTTAAAAACAAATCTTTCAGATAACAAGCTATTATCTTCCTCATTTAATATTAATTATATGGGTAACGATAAATTTAGCTTGGCTGGTGGAGCCGATTTGATTCCTTTGTCTCGTTTTGATAGCGGACAAGCATATTCATCGCAAACCGTACCGTCCAGTAGTCTAACGGCAGGTTCCACAAACGGCTCCGTTCCAAGCTTCACGTTGTCTCAAACGGAGGAATCGAATTGTGGATCCCATTTTACTGGAACTGTTACATATGACGATATTACAATCACTCCAACGAACAGCTTTGCAATTCATGATATTAAATTAAGCAAACTACATAAAAAGCTGAAAAAAACAAAGGACGGAAAAGTCAAAAAGAAAAAGGATAAAAAAGAAAAAACGAAGAATAAGGACAAGAAGGATGAAAAAAATATGTTAAAGACCGAAACCCTTAAAAGTCCAGAAAAGAAACTTAAAAAGAAAAGGGAAAAACTGGTAAGCCAATATAAAAACATTTTAAAGTTTAATAAAAGCACCTTTTTCGACCAAAGTTTCGTGCAGCGCAGACTGTGCTTCGCATAGATAGATAGAAATACATGTTTCTAATTCATATACAGTGGGCACCAATACCATATTTTGAATAGTGTTAAAGCAGTATTAAAAACAAGTTTTGATGGCAACAGTCGAGCGCGCTCGACAGTAAGATAGCCCTTGCAAATTTCAAAATAACCTCATAACTATTTTATCATACTTTTATTTCCAACAACATATTCTGCACAAATTCTTCTGCCGCTAACGTAACGTAAGCATTAGATAAATCTTTAAAAAAATTTGCGACTCAAGACAATATTATCGCAATCGACCTTGTTTACTCGCTTTCACACACACATATGAACACACACGCTATAACTAACAAGTAAGGAAATCTATAGTCGAGCGAACTCGACGGTAAGATATAATTCGTCCAGTTTTGAAGCAAATTATCACACTTATTTACTCTGCACAAGTTCATTTGCCGCATAATTTTTTAAATTAGACCTTTCAATAGAGCCATCTACATATGAAAACGTCATAGCAAACAGCTTTATACACGCTACGGCTGAATCGAAGCATCGTGACGATGACGTCACGACATACTGCAAAGGCGCAAGCAGCTGAGTGAGCATAACTGATAGCTATGATATCTTCGTAGTGGCGCCATGTATTATAATTCTATTACGCAAAAACTTTACTGATTCTTATTCTGTCATTACGCTGCGTATGTGGAATACGAATTTTTGCAGAATTCATTACTGCAAAGTGTGTGTAACATGAATATTTTAAAATTTGGCGAAGGGTATTTTTCTGATGGGCGAAGTCGCCTCTAGCGGTCGTTACATGTCAATCAAAAAAATTGGTTACATAAAGAACCAAATTTAGCCAAATGAAAATGTATTAATACTGCTTCTTGTTAAGCGTATGATATACCAAAATCTTCATAACAATTTTTGTGTATCTAGCAATAGCTCTGAGATTTGTGTGTTCATATATATATATATATATATATATATATATATATATATATATATTTACTTTGCAAGGTCTCCCATGTCTGCTTTTGCTTTTAACATACATTTTTACCAACATGTGCATTGAAATAGGTATATTTTCTCATTGTATTAAAATACAGTAATTTTTTTTGACGATTTTCTGTTAACACTTATTGACAGGCAGACGAGTTGCAGAACCAAAGTGGGAGCTCTGAGTACAGTACTTGTCAAATAAAAAATGACGCCCACAGCTCTAGTCTATTTCTGGATTCAACCTCAGTTGGAGATCCTTTTCTGGCAACCGTATCTCAATCGCCATTTACAGACCACATACCGCCATTCAAAGTAGATCTTTTAACTACCCAGGTGCCTAAACTAACTCTTAAGCTCGGTGAGAAATTAGCTTTTATCCCTAAAGAGCTTGGTGAAGGAGAGCGAAATTCCAGATTCTCAAACTTAATAGATTTGACGCCAAGTGAGATTAAAAGAGAACATTCGCCAGAACTGGCGCGGTTCTCACCTCTCGTCACGGGACCACCTAAACCTAAACAATGTAAATCTTGTTTAAATTTAATTTATCTATTTATTAATAGTAAACATTTTTAGGTGAAATGAAGCCCCTGACATCCATAAATCCAAGTTCCCCTCTGACTTATGTTTCAACAGCAAGTATCACAAAGTCGGAACCAATGCTTCCTGTTTGTAATCGAGAAATTGCATCTTCCTGGGTACAACCATCGGGATCTACCAATATTGCATCGGTCGATTCTGCTACACTGTCAGCAAGCTCTGTTCTTCTTCCGCAACAATTAAATCAAACATTAAAGCCTGTTCAAAGCATTACATCTATGCCTCAAACTCAGATTAAAGGATCGCTAGTAGTCCCTCAAAGTGAGGAACATAGTCGGCCTTCATCATATGTAGACGCGGAGGGATATCGTATTTGGATTTGTCCTGCATGTGGCAAAGTGGATGATGGTTCCGCAATGATTGGATGCGATGGATGCGATGCCTGGTATCATTGGTATGAAATTAAATATACTAGCTTGAATGCAAATTTTACCGTACATTTTAATTTAGGATCTGTGTTGGCATTCTTGTTGCTCCTAGTGATAATGAAGATTGGTTTTGTCGTGTTTGTATTGCAAAGCGAAAACTTCATGGTATTGACAAGAAGAAAAAGCGGAACAAAAAAAAATAAGAGAATAAGAGGAGTTTGCAAATGTAAAATCTTTACATTTTATTTTAAAAGATTAACAAAAATGTTATCAATATAATAAAGTTTGATCATAACCTATTTTAGAGATCGTTTGGATGGTGATTCTTATAAATGAATGTTCGATTTTTATTGGATTCAATTGATTGCAGCTCAATGATGGGGTTAGCTCTTATAGCCCCAGAGAAAAGGGTTCTCATACACAGATAGACAGACATACATGGTTTTACCGGCTAATTTTGAATGAATATACAATAAACGTAGACTTTTTATTATTTATACAAAATTTATTTATATATATATATTTTTTTTTTTTAGCGATAAAAAATTAATGTTGAGTTTGTTTTTTTTTTGTAAATTTTATGTAATGGCACTTAACTAGATCAATCTGAATTCCAATAATATTATTTAAGGTATTGGCAATTTAATTGGTCATAGCGAACACATCAAAATTTAAGCCGGTCTTAGGCATATGTACGTGACATATCCGCGAATGGGGTCCTCATATTCAAAAGCATTTTGTTTTTAAAAGTGAATGATAGTTTATTTTTAAAATAAAGTGATTGAGTTATCCCCTTTAAATACTTGTTTGATTATAAATGTTATAGAAATTTAAAAAGATATTACAGTTTTTATTATGTATTAAAATCGAATTAAATTAAATAAATAAATTCATACTGTTTAAGTAATTTATTAGGACCTAATCAATAAAAAAAGGAAAAAAGTTGTGCACTTCTAAGCGTTTAAACTGAAAACAAGTAAGAAAGCTACAGTCGAGAGTGTTCGACTGTTATATACCAGCTACCCAGCTGCTCGTACATCAAGAATATACGTACGCACTATTCGGCCTAATGCTGCTGGCAGCGCTGCCGGCAGCGCAGCTTTATGTGGCTAGCTATAGTCATCATGTAAACCGAAAATGAAAAATATGGCATCAAAAATTGCACCTGTAATCCATTTTTTTCTATTTACGGGGGCGTGGTCAAAATCTAAAATAAACTTGATCAGCGTGCAATAATAACACATTGTCACCAAATTTGGTAGTCCTAGCTCTTATAATAGCTGAGATCTAGATTTTCACACGGACAGACAGACGGACATGGCTATATCGACTCGGCTGTTAATCATGAGGCAGAATATATATACTTTATGGGGTCGGAGATGTCTCCTTGTGCCTGTTACATATATTTTCGGTTTGAACAAAGTTATAATACCCTTCTACTCTATGAGTAGCGGGTATAAACACAAGTTTCAGTCAAACGCGCCAGGCAGTAATAAAATTGTACTTACTAGCACTAACTCGCTCTCACACACATATACAGAAACACACAGAAAGACTAATATGATGCGTGACGATAACGCGGGCAGCGGAAATATGGAAAACGTTTTCTTGAATTACTTCTGTGCTTATTGTCCGATCGGATTGTAATTTGGAGATTAGGTGCATATTACCAACATCTATACGTGTGCAGAAAGCTGTAACCTTAATACTTGAATGCGGAAATTATGTATTTGCGTGGGCATTGGGCGAGTTACAATCCTGTGACCGAGGGAGGAAAGCTTTCAAAAAAAGAAACAACTGAGTTGTTCGAGGTATGAATTGAGAATGCTCTCTTTATTACAAAAGTTGTCAGTTTTAGCAAATGTGCCTTCGTCAGAGTTCGGCGATCTTCGTTGAATTTTTCGGCTCTCAGTTTTTTGTTGCCGGGTCGGTGTTGTTTCCCAGTGGCCGGAGAGAGGGGCATGATAACTCCTCCCCCTCCAGTCCGAAGAGAAGGCCATAAGGGGAATAGCCGGATCGGAGAAGGGTGATTAGGCGACGTGTTGTTGGTGTATGCCACAAACTCCGACGATATTTTGATTTTAACAATTTTTTTAAAAATGTGTATCTTAATGTTAAACATGAGTTTTGTGTTTATAAACGTTACATCTTGTTTACTTATAATCTATCTTATATTATTATTTGTTCCTTATGAAATAACAGTTTTGGGACAATGTTTAGTTTACTGGCTAATGGCCATCGACTACTTCGTTTACATAATCAGACAGTGTCTATATTGTAGCTTATCCTATTTTATAATGAATTAGTGTTATTTTTGGCTTCCCTAAGTTCGTTAAAGAAAAATGTTTGTGCCTTTTTATAGGGAAAATTTTTGGTGTTTGTTTTGTTTGTTTTGTTTTCGTTTGTATATTAATGTAGTAATATATTGTATTATATTTTGTGATACTATGTATATGTATCTATGCTTGAATGTGTATTTTAATATGTGTGTATTCTTTCCGAACAAAAAGAAAACCTGTATGTGTGTGTCCGTTACGCTGTTTCCTCTTTTCCTTGTTTCCCGGTGTTTAGTGTTAATTGTATGTCATTCGTGAAGTGCAGCTGTGCTTTCTTCCACCTTTGTAGTTTTTTGTTTGTTTTCGACTTTAGCTGTAATGCATGAATTAAATAAGTATTCAATAGAGTGTATTTTAGAGGTTAGTGAACATGTGACAACAATAGACGTCAAGTTGTTTGTGGATTGTTTGTTCTTTTTCTTTAATTAATTGTATTGCTTTTATTTATATATATATATATTTTTTTTTTTGAAGTGGTTCTATTCTCGCAGTGCGTGGTGTGTAAAAGAATTCAACAGTGTACAAGCGATCGCGGCGTCAAGCATGCGCCGCCACTCTGGCGTGACATCAGCTCTTGGCGGCAGCCAATGTACAGTGATGCGCCGACGTCGCAAAGGAAACTGTATCACTGTGTATAAATTTTAATTTTATTTTTTTTTATTGATTTTTTTCTTTGTTATGAATAATAATTGTCCAGGTTTTATTTATTTATTAATTTAAAATAAAGTTGCGTTCATGTAAATTGATAAATGAAAACGATCCCGGTGCCTTTACAGCGATTGTTGTACACATATTCGGTTGTTAATCATATAACTCACATTTATTTAATAAACCACTGTGCGGAAGATCCCGTTGCCTTGGCGGCGACTGATGTACACCACTACTCTAATGTTCAACTGATCTAGCTCTTTACCATTTCTTCTTCTTTTTTTTTTGCATAACAATTCGCACTCAGCGACAGCGGCGCCAGTCTATCGCTGCGGCGAAACGGTTGTTCTCAGAACTACAGAACTACAACAACCATTCGCAATGTAAATATAGGCTGATGCAATATTACCATAGTGATGAAATTACTATTCTGATGAACTAACCAAAAAGCATACCAATACTCTCCCAAATACGCACACCAAGTGCTCTCCGGCACACACAAACGGTCACCACACACAGCAGTTTGATATGTCAAAAACAAATTTTTTATTAATTTACCATTTTTAATTGGTATTATTTTATGAGTTAGGGTGTATGGATGATCCCGGTGCCTTATCAGCGATTGATGTACACTTATACGGTCATCACACACAGCAACTTGTTGGTATAATTTTGTAAATTGTCCCGCACAAGCGATCCCGGTGTCTTATTAGCGGTTGATGTACACATATACGGTTGCCTGTAAAGCAATTTGAACTTGATTTTGTTTGTTTCTTTTGTTTTATTTGCACTTGCACGTCAGTATATTTCAATAACTTTCAATAACCCCTCTCTGGCCGGAGAGAGGGGCATGATAACTGGCGCGACACTCTAAATTTGAAATAAACTTGATCTACGGATGGTATACAACAACCATCATGTCAATTTTGACCTCTAGCTTTTGTTATAGCTGAGATCTAGACGTTAAAACGGACACACAGACGCACATGACTCAATCGATTCGGTTAGTGATCCTGAGTCAGAATATATATACTTTGTGGGGTTCCCTACGCCTCCTTCTGCCTGTTACATACATTTGCACAAACTTAGTATACCATTTTTGACCATTTTCACTGGTCGAATAGTATAAAATTCAGCTTAAAATATGTTGCCACACTTTTGATTTTAACAAGTTTTTCACGAATTCGTTCGCCACCGTGTATTTGAGGTGGCAATAATCATAACTATTGGACCAGATAAGATAATTACATGTATTTGAAATGACACGGTTCGGTAAGTGAAAAAACACCCAATTTTACCAGTACCAATATGGCAGCTATATAAGTGGCCCAACTTTGATAAAATGTTGACAGCATCTTGAAAACGTAATTAAAGTAAAATATGACAAATTTGATTCATTGCAAAATTTAGCAAAATAACAAAAATCAGAAGATAGCTCATAGCAAAGTAGCGTGTTACAATAAAAAGTATAGGTGGCAAGTTTTAAAAAGACAGCTTTAAAGCTAATTGAATACATAACTCCATGAATTGAAGATTTCTCTTTAAGCATACAATCCGCAACCATGTCTTTCATGTTTGTCAGTTACATTTTTGAATCAGGTATAAAAATGTTCACAGAACGAAAGTAGGTACATCTCCAAAAAAAAGGTTTGGTGTATTTTTGGAAATCCACTTCAAGTTTTCAAAATGTGTGGTAATAGTAATAGTAACATGGTCATGACTGTATAAGACCATGGACTTTTGAAGATTATAAAAAAACAAGTAATGAAAGCTACAGTCGAGCGCGCCCGACCGTAAGATACCATTCGACCAACTTCGTAGTTGCACTAACTAGTACTAACTCGCTCTCACACACACATATGGTACAGACACACACACAAAGGCTAAAACGATGCAGACGATATGCTGTAATGACGCGGGCAACGGAACTATGAAAAACGTTTTCTTTAATAACTTCAAACTTTGGTGTCTCTAGCTTTTGTAATAGCTGAGATGGGCGCAGTGCAAATCTATATGAAACGTTGAATAAGTTTTAAGTTCATTATCCGATCGGAACCAAATTTTAGGTGGTGATAGTTATCATACACACCAAAACTGAAATCTTTATTATTGCACTTGCTATTCGGTTTATCGATTTGCGGGGACGGAAGAAAATTGTTCAGCGTATGATTCACATAAGTGTTGTCCCCAAATTTGGTAGCTCTAGCTTTTTTAGTTTTTGAGTTATAGGCGTTCATACAGACGGACAGACATATATGGCTTAATCGACTCGGCTAGTGATCCTGAGCAAGAACACATATATTCTTTATGGGGTTCCAGATGCCTTCTTCTGCCTGTTACGCAAATTTCGACAAACACAATAGACCGTGTATTTTTATACCCACTGCTGATAGAGTAGAAGGGTATTTTAACTTTGTTCAAACCGAAATTGTATGTAACAGGCAGAACGAGACTTCTCAGATCCCATTAAGTATATATATTTTGGCTCAGGATCAACAGCCGAGTTGAAATTGCTTTGTCCATCTGTCCGTCTGTCTGTCCGTGTGAACACCTAGAACTCAGCTATTATAAGAGCTAAGACTTCCAAATTTGGTGACAAAATGTGTTATTATTGCACGCTGATCAAGTTTATTTTGGATTTTGACCACGCCCCCTTCCGCTCCCGTAAATCAAAAAAAAAAATTGATTACAGGCGCAATTTTGATGCCATATTGTTCATTCAGTTTATATAATAACTATAGCTAGCCAGATGATCTCTGAAAATTTGGTGAAAATCGGATGATAAACATAGAAGTTATTCAACTCTTCGTTTTCCATAGCTATAAGCAGCGCTGCCGGCAGCATTGTGCCGAATAGTATGTGCGTGTACCGTGGTGAAATGGGTTAAGTTGTGGACTGCAAACGAACAGTACTATTATGCATTTACGGGTTTGAGTCCCGCTCGCGTTAAAAATTATATGTGTGCAAAAACTGTATATACCATTCGACCATTGAAAATGGTCAAAAATGGTATACTAAGTTTGTGAAAATGTATGTAACAGGCAGAAGGAGGCGTGGCAGACCCCACAAAGTAAATATATTCTGACTCAGGATCACTAGCTGAGTCGATTGAGCCGTGTCCGTCTGTCTGTCTGTCCGTTTGAACGTCTAGATCTCAGCTATTAGAAAAGCTAGAGACACCAAATTTCACATCTGTATACGATAGGTAGATCGAGTTTATTTTCAATTTTCGATGTCACGCCCACCGCCCACACAAATCGATAATTTACGATTATTAGGAAAAGTATTGAAGTGACAGCTTTCTGCTTTGGTATGAACATATATAATTACAATATAAATCTAATCTCAAAATTACAATCCCATCGAACAATAAACACAGAAGATATTCATCTAAACGTTTTCCATAGTTACACTGCTTGCGTCTGTGCAGCATATCGTGACGTCATCGTCACGATGCTTTGCTTCAGCCGTAGCGTGTGTACAGCTGATTGCTATGTTTTCACATGTAGATGGCGCTATTCAAAGATAGATCTAATTTAAACAATAGGTGGCGGATGAACTTGTGCAGAGTTTTTTGGTGGAATTAAATGTCTGATAATTTATTTCGAAACTGGGCGAATGGTATCTTACTGTCGGGCGTGCTCGACTGTAGCTTTCTTTACTTGTTAGACCATGGATTTAAAAAAAAACAAGTAAGAAAGCTACAGTCGAGTGTGCCCGACTGTAAAATACCTGCTACCCAGCTGCTCGTACATCATTTACTTGCGGAACAAAAAAAACGGCTACAATCATATTTTGACCATAAAAGGCTATGGACTTATAATATTTATGGAAAGTCAAAATCTAAAATAAAAAAAAAAAAACATTTTTGCACACATTTAATTTTTGATGCGGGCGGGACTCGAACCCGTAAATGCATAATAGTACTGTTCGTTTTGCAGTCAACAACTTAACCCATTTCACCACCGTACACGCACACACGATTCGGAACAATGCTGCAAGCAGCGCTGCTGGCAGGGGGCGTGCCCAAAATCCAAAATAAACTTGATCAGCGTGCAATAATAACACATATTGTCTGCAAATTTGGTAGTCCTAGCTCTTATAATAGCTGAGATCTAGATTTTCACACGGACAGACAGACGGACATGGCTATATCGACTCGGCTGTTGATCCTGAGCCAGAATATATATACTTTATGGGGTCGGAGTTGTCTCCTTCTGCCTGTTACATACATTTTCGGTTTGAACAAAGTTATAATACCCTTCTACTCTATGAGTAGCGTGTATAACAAGTAAGGAAAGCTACAGTCGAGCGCGCACGACAGTAAGATACCATACGCCCAGTTTTGAAAAAAATTATCACACTTTTATTTCCATAAAAAACACAAGTACATCTGCCACCTATTGTTTAAATTAGATCTATGTATCTTTGAATAGCGCCATCTACATATTAAAACATCGTAGCAGTCAGGTTTACACCCGCTACGGCTGAAACGAAGCTTCGGGACCGATCGGATTGTAATTTGGTGAATAGGTTTATATTGCAATTATCTAGGTTCATACCAAAGCAGAAAGCTGTAACTTTAATACTTCTCCTGATAATTGTAAATTATCGATTTGCGCGGGCATAAAAAATTGAAAATAAACTCGATCTACCTATGGTATACAGGAACCTTCATGTGAAATTAGGTGTCTCTAGCTTTTATAATAGCTGAGATCTAGACGTTCAAACGGACAGACGGACGGACATGGCTCAATCGACTTGGCTGGTGATCCCGAGTCAGAATATATATACTTTGGGGGTCTGCCACGACTCTTTCTGCCTTAACATTTGCACAAACTAAGTACACCATTTTTGACCATTTTCAATGGTCGAATTGTATAAAAATTGTAATGATTTTTGAAAATTTGGTAACGATCGGATAATAAGCACAGAAGTTATTCAACTCAATGTTTGCCATAGCTGTAAGCAGCGATGCTGACAATGCTGCCAGCAGCATTGGGCCGAATAGTGCGTACGTGTACGGTGTTCAAGTGGCTTAAATGGTGGACTGCGCAACGAACAGTACTATTATACGAGTCCCGCCCGCGTCAAAAATTAAATTTTTAGTTTTGTATTTTTTTAACATTTGTGTGTGCAAAAACTTATTCTAATATTTTAGATTTCGACTCTGCAATTATATTGTAATCATAATTTTAAAAAATCCATGGCCTTAAGATTATGTCAACACTTGGCCGTAGCCCTTCTTACTTTTGAGATTTGCTCAAGTCCATGGCCTTTTACTGTCAAAACATGATTGTAGTTGATCTTTATTGTTTCGAAAATAATTTAGGAGAACGAGCAGTTGGGTAGTGGGTAACTGTCGAGCCCACTCGACTGTAGCTTTCCTACTTGTTTTTCTGAACACTTTGAACAGAAAACATTATTATCGTAGAGTAGAAGGGTATTAAAGCTTGGTGCCAACGGAAAACGTATGCAACAGCCAAAAGGAGGCATCTCTTTTTTGTCTTTTTCGTTCATGTGAAAGCCTATATCTTAGATACTAACAAAGCTAGGACTACCAAATTTGGTGACAATGTGTCATTATTGCACGACGATCAAGTTTGATTTAGAAATTGACCCCGCCCACTTTAATCGGAATAATCGAATTGCAAGCAATTTTGATGCTACATAGTTTTTTTGTACCTTTTTTCAGGGTCGATTGAGCCATGTCCGTCTGTTAATCTATCTGTCTGACTGGCTGTCTGTTTGAACGTTTAACCCATTTAAAATGGTCAAAAATCAGTATAAAAAGGCTATGGACTTATAATATTTATGGAAAGTCAAAATCTAAAATAAAAAAAAAAAAACATTTTTGCACACATTTAATTTTTGATGCGGGCGGGACTCGAACCCGTAAATGCATAATAGTACTGTTCGTTTTCCAGTCCACAACTTAACCCATTTCACCACCGTAGGCGCGCACGCTATTCGGCATAATGCTGCTAGCAGCGCCGCTGGCAGCGCTGCTTACAGCTATGGAAAACGTTATGCTGAATAACTTTTGTGTTTATTATTATGCGATTGTCACCAAATTTTCAGAGATCTTCTGGGCAGCTATAGTTATCATGTAAACCGAATATTAACAATATGACATCAAAATTGCGCTTGTAATCATTTTTTTTTTCGATTTACAGGGGCGGAAGGGGGCGTGGCCAAAATCCAAAATAAACCTGATCAGCGTGTAATAACACATTTTGTTACCAAATTTGGTAGTCCTAGCTCTTATAATAGCTGAGATCTAGAGGTTCACACGGACAGACAGACGGATATGGCTATATCGACTCGGCTGTTGATCCTGAGCCAGAATATATATACTTTATGGGGTCGGAGGTGTCTCCTTCTGCCTGTAACATACATTTTCGGTTTGAACAAAGTTATATTACCCTTTTACTCTATGAGTAGCGGGTATAAACATGGTCTATTGTGTTTGTCGAAATGTGCGTAACAGGCAGAAGGAGGCATCTGCGACCCCTTAAAGTAGATATATTCTTGCTCAAGATCACTAGCCGAGTCGATTAGGCCATGTCTGTCTGTCCGTCTGTATGAACGCCTATATCTGAGAAACTAGAAAATGTAGAGCCACCAAATTTGGTGACAACACTTATGTGAATCATACGCTGTAAAATTTTTATTAAAATTTGGGCCACGCCTACTTCCGCCCCCGCAAATCGAAAAACCGTATTGCAAGCGCCTATATCTCAGAAACTAAGAAAGCTAGAGCCACCAAATTTGGTGACAAAACTTATGTGAATCATACGCTGTAAAATTTTTATTAAAATTTGGGACACGCCCACTTCCGCCCCCGCAAATCGATAAACCGTATAGCAAGCGCAATAATAAAGCTAGAGTATTCAGTTTTGGTGTGATGATAACTATCGCCACCTAAACGATCGTTGAAAATTTGGTTCCGATCGAATAATAAACATAAAAGTTATTCAACGTTTCATATAGATTTCCACTGTGCCCACTGCAAGGAAGCAAGCAGTGTTTTTTCCAAGCAGTGTGTTTCTCCAACTGCTTGGCATCTATCTGAAAATAATGTGTTGTTTATTATTTTTCTTTGAAAAACACGTTTACAAATAACAGTTTTCTAAATCTGATTTTTTCATAACCTTGAAAAATCCATGGTCTTATACAGTCAACACTTGACTGTAGCCGTTCTTGTTTTATATTAAACATGTATTGTGATGGACAGTGCCTCATTTGCTTGCGCACTATTGCTCGGCCAGACCGATTTAATATAAAAAGACACTTCGATTCTTGCCACGGCAAATTACATTTTGCGAATGAGGCTCATCGAAATAAACTGCTATCAAAACCTGAGGCAGAATTTTTTTTTTAAGATTTATAGCAGACAGATATAAATTTCCTTAAAATGAAACCATTGATAATAATAATTTGGTTGAGGCATTGTATATTGTTGCATTGGCTTTGGCAAAGCAATGTCGGCCCTTTGAGGATGGTATGGTTTTTAAAGAGTATCGTCCGAAGTTTTAAAATGCTTCGGTAATAAATGCAAAGAAGCGTTACATGTTTGCCAAAGCACACCCCTCTCTCGGCGCACAATCGCAGCAAACAGCAGATTAGCTTATTGCAAATATTTTTCTGTCACTGGACCAGAGTAGTGATATAAATAATATTTGTTAATTAGTTCTTTGCATCAAAACCGTTAATACACCTTTTCTATTCTATTCGCTATTTTTTTCAGTGCATCGCTTCTCAACTTCGTTTTTCGCTGCACGCAAACACAAACAATTGTTTAAATGTGTGCGTGGTGCCCGTCAATAATCTAAACCAATAAATTGCCAATCGGCTTTTCACGATTTTCTACTAGATATAAAAAATACTCGAAAAATGTTTATGTAGCGAAGATGTCTCATACCATAAAAATGTATAACCTTATTTAATGTCGAAATATGTATATCGAATACAAAATTTGCACATATAGCTATTTTATTTAGGACCTTATGTACATGTGTCTTTTTAAGGATAGGATAGACAGACAAGGCTAAATTGACTCGTCTGTTGATCCATAGCAGGAATAAATAATCTTTTTGGAGTCTACAACACCTCTTTATGCCCGTCAATAAATTTTTCATTTAAACTAAAAACAATTTTTTTTTTAAATATGCTTTAAAAACCGGCATATTGATGAAACATAAAATGTAGCCTATACACAAACGATAATCATTTATATATATATATTTTTTTAAATATATATTGCAAATTTCTCTAGAATATATAAATGCACATTTCATTTTTAAATCTTTTAAATAAAAATTTTAAAGTTTAAGACCAGCCTTCAACAAAAACTCCATACAAATTGTTTCAACAAAGATTTTTTGATAAAAATAACTCACAACTTACCCTTTACTGCTTTTTTGAGCAGGAAAATAAATCACTAGAAATACCCCCCTAAAAACAGCTTCTTGTGTTTAAGTACCTTTTTGTTTTTTAATTTTTGGTAGAAGAAGTTTACATGATAAATTTATATTGTGAAAAGCGATGGTTATACCGGGTAAGGAAGTTTGGATCATTAAAACCTCGCCCAATTATCATTCTCTTTATTCCAAATTAAATGATTTCCGCAATATTTGAGTGTTGATATAAACAGTCATGCCTTAACCGATTCGTCTATTAATGCTGATACAGAACAAACGTGTTTGGAATATACATATAGCTCTCGTGTCTACCATCTTCCAATACATTATCCATTTTAAATGGGCGTATATATAAAAACGGCTATATAAGTAAATTTAATTATATCACCGCAAAATTCTTTTAAACATTGTTGCGTTACATTAAAAATTTTCGTATTAGTGAAACAATCGTACGGGCTGGTTAATTTAAAATCTTTTTTTTTTGAAAATAAAAACACATTACACAACTGTGTTCACACATACAGGGAAACAAAATTTCTGCAATATTTTATGCTAATTTCTGATAAGTTCATGAGGATTTAATAAGTGACGCTGGAAGTTGAATATTCGTCAGTTGTTGTTGGTTTAGGGTTGGATGCTTCAGTTGCATTTATGTTTTGACTGTTACCAGTGCCGGCGGAAATTTTTATCAAGGATGATTCTTCGGTTGTACTGCTACTAGTGTTACTACTGAGCGCCATTCTTTGCATTTGACGAATAACTGTTGCTGCATAATACGCTTGCTATAAACAATTTGTGTTTCGATTAAATCAGAAAAAATATGACATCTAGCATTAAACATACTTTCCATCTAGACTTAGCAAAGTTTTTCTTTAGCTGTTCTGAAACGGTGCCATGAATGTTTTTGCTGCTTGCTTCATTTCCAGATATCCTAAAAGAGTAAGGGTCATTTTTAGTTCAGTTTTGTTAACTCATATATATATATATTTATTTTTTTTTTTTAAATTACCCATTACCCACTTACCATGGATGCGCCAGTGCCTGTTTACACGAAAAGCGCTTGTCAACAATGACGCACATTAAATTTTGAATAAAATGTTTTGCTGATTCGCTTATCTCGTCCCAGTACGGTGAGTCAAATTCAAATTCACCTAAATAATCAAATCAAGAGTATATATTTATGATATAATTACAGAATGTCAATCGAAACACGTAATAAAGCTACAGTCGAGTGTGCTCGACTATGTAATACCCGTTACTTAGAGCTTTACAAGTCAATGTATTCATGTATTCATATATTCTTTTTTCTTTTCTTTTATAAACACTCAAAATAAAAAAATACAATTTTTTGATATTTCCACTACGACTTGAACTTGGGACTGCCCGCTTAAGAGTACTAAAAAATAAAAGAAAGAAAAGAGGGACTGCTGGCTTAAGAGTCCACCACTCTTCCACTTAGCCACCGACGCTATTATGCACCCATGGCTAAAGTTGCATTGTGAGTTATTCTTATTATTTTCTGTACAAATAAAAATTAGATAAAAGACCCTGACCCTGGCAATCAAACCTTCACTTTTTTGTTTTGGTAAATACTAAAAGAGGCAATGCTTTATAAGTGGATTATTTCTAAAATGTCTTTTACAATTATTGTCCGATCTTAATAAAGTTTTCACAAAACGCCCGATAGGATTTTTCATATTTGTCAAAAAACCGTTTCTGTAAAGCTTTAGTAGCAGCTGCAATGCGATTTTCTCGATTTACGGGGCGAAACGGGGTGTAACCGTTTCTTTTTCCAGCTGTACTGATAGGGTTATATTTATCAAAACTTTAGGTGGACAATGAAACATTATGGAACATAGTGCCCAATATAGTGATGTTTTACTCACAATCAGCGAACATCAAAATACATGTTAATTATATTCAAAATTAAATTATAACAAGTAGGAAAGCTACCGTAGAGTGTGCTCGACTGTTTAATATCTGGTACTCAAAGCCTTATACGTTTTTTACAATTTACAAATGTCTCTGCGTTTCTATTTGCTTTCTCTTTCGGCCTCTGGTTTGTTTTGTCTGTGCAAGTTTAATTTATTTCTCATGGGATATTATGGTAAAAATTTGCTTGTTAAATTTTGCAAGTGGAATGTTAAAATATAGAAGAGGGCTTATGTTGCATTCTTTTAAAAACACTTCAAAACTAAGGCAATAGTTGACTCGATTATAAAAAGCACGTAATGAAGGTTACGGTCGAATGCATTCGGGTATTAGATACCTTCGTCCAATTTCGAAAATCCATCCAACAAGAAGTTCTGCACATGTTTGTCCGCCACATATGCAACGCTTTCCTATTGGACAAATCTTTTAATAGCAGTCAGCTTTGACCCGTCTCAATATGCTGCAAGCTGAGCTATGTGAAATAGTGTCTTTATTATCCGATCGGATTGCAATTTGGAGGAGAGGTGCACCATCTTTCATCTTTATGTATGCTGAAGCATATAGTTGCAATTTTACAAGTTTTTTCTTGTAGCAAATTTAAATTCACTTTCGATTTGTAGAGGCGGTGGGCGTGGCATCCAAAATTTTAAATAAACTTGTTAAGTGTATGCTATTTATTTCCGAAGGTTTCCTATCCTTAAAGTTACTCCACATATTAAATCGGCCAAAAGGTTTTATTGCAGCTTAACGATATACATATCTCTCCAATTTTATTAAAATCTTCACAGCATTTAACAGACATACTTGGACATATATCAGGAAAGTTTCATAGCCATATCTTAAAAAGCAATGATAGTCGGCCGATAAGCAGCTGTACGATAAATCGTTCCAACTTTCAAACCTTTTCACAGCCTTTGAAGGTCATACTAATCCATACCTAGAAAAAGTTAAATAGTGTTATCTTAAAAAAAAAAAATAGGTTCTATGGCGGCTATTCGATACATCGATCCAATTTTGATCAAATTTGCACAGCCTTTTTTTTCGATTTACGTGGGCGTGGTCAAAATCCATAATAAACTTGATCAGCGTGCAATAATAACACATGTTGTCACCAAACTTGGTAGTCCTATTTCTTATAATAGCTGAGATCTAGATTTTCACACGGACAGAAAGACGGACGGACGAGGCTATATCGACTCGGCTGTTGATCCTGAGCCAGAATATATATACTTTATGGTGACGGAGATGTCTCCTTGTGCCTGTTACATATATTTTCGGTTTGAACAAAGTTATAATACCCTTCTACTCTATGAGTAGCGGGTATAATAGTTACACAAGTCAACCGGTATGCCCTACGGCGCTTATACGATATATCGGTCCGATTTTGATAAAATTTGCATAGCCTTTAAAAGAGATACTTCGACATACAGCTAGGTTAAAATATTAGCACTCCTGCAGGCGTAGGGGTGTATTTCTAAAAAAAATGTAGCAATCTAACGGTTCTTTTTTTTTTAGAAAATCAGACGATAACAATAATAGCACTAATCACGTTTTTACTGAATAAAATCGGTAAAAGTTCTTGCTTTAGCTATAATTCGCCCAAATTGTTATTAATTAATTTTTTCCAAACAAAAACAAAATGGGGTTCGCTATAGGTTACAAAAAAGATAAAGACTACAAAAAAAGAAATTTGATCAAAAAGGAGAAAAAACTGATGCTAAAATTGCTCGCATTGTTAAGTGTTAAAATGAAATGATCTAAGATGTAAATTGCTTATTAAAAAAGATCAAAAACATGAAGCAAAGTCCGCAATCTTAAACTTGGAGGTTAAATTTTCAGCTCGGTCAAGCATGTTGGTTGTCGAAATTGATATCTAAGACACACACCAATTTATAATTACAATATATAATATATATATAAATGCATTAAAAACAAGAAATAAAGTCTACCTTCGGTACGCCGAAGGTTTCATAGCCTTGCAGTTACGCCAAATATTAAGCCGGCCTATAGGTTCTATGGCAGCTTAACGACATATCGGTCCGATCCGGCTCGTTCCGACTTATTCACAGCGTGCAGTTATAGAAAGTACGTATTCCAAGTTTAATCAAGATAGCTCAAAAACTGAGAGACTAGTTTGCGTTGCAACAGACGGACGGACGGAAAGACGGACATGGCTAGTTCGACTCCCCTATTGATGCTGATTAAGAAGAATATATATACTTTATGGGGTCGGAGATGTCTTCTAAGGTGCGTTGCAAACTTCTGGCCAAAATTAATATACCATCTGCAATGGTATAATAATACTAAGAAATCTAAAATAACGAGGTACGCACTCTCTGAAATCTTGTCTTGGCTCTTTTTATACCATTCAACCATTAATAATTGTCAAAAATGGGATAGTTAGTTTGTAAAATTTGTATGTAAGAGGCAGAAGGAGACATCTTTGACCTCATAAATTATATATATTCTGGCTGAGGATCAGTAGCAGAGTCGACATAGCCAAGTCCGTCCGTCCGTGTATTGGGCCGATTAGTGCGTACGCGCAGGATGGCCGAATGGATTAAATGCTGGACTGCCAAACGAACAGAACTGTTATGAGCTCACAGGTTCGAATACCGCCCGCGTCAAAAATTAAAATTAAATTTTTAGTTTTGTTTTTATAGCATTCGACCATTGAAAATGGTCAAAAATGGTATACTAAGTTTGGGCAAAAGTATGTAACAGGCGGAAGGAGACATGTCAGAGCACATAAAGTATATATACTCTGGTTCAGGATCAACAGCCGAGTCGATTGAGCCATGTCCGTCTGTCTGCCTGTCTGTCTGTATGAACGTCGAGATCTCAGCTATTACAAAAGCTAGAGACACCAAATTTGACATGATGGTTCCTGTATACCATACGCAGATCAAGTTTATTTCAAATTTGGAGTGCCACGCCCACCGCCCACGCAAATCGATAATTTACGAATATTAAGGAAAGTATTTAGGTTACAGATTTCTGCTTTAGAACACGTAAAGATGCTGATAATATGCACCATTCCCAAAATTACAATCCGATCGGGCAATAAATACAGAAGTTATTAAAGAAAATGTTTTCATAGTTCCGTTGCCCGCGTCATTACAGCATAGCGTCTGCATCGTTTTAGCCTTTGTGTGTGTGTCTGTACCATATGTGTATGGGAGAGCGAGTTAATACTTGTTAGTGCAACTACGAAGTTGGTCGAATGGTATCTAACGGTCGGGCGCGCTCGACTGTAGCTTTCCTTACCTTTTCTAACATTTATGTGTTTAAAAACATTTTTTTTTATTATGTAAGATTTTGACTTTGCATCAATATTGAAAGTTCATGGCCCTTTTAGGTCAAAATATTATTGTAGCCGTTCTTTATTGTTTCGTAAATAATTTTGATGAACGAACAGCTGGGTAGCGGGTATATAATAGTCGAGCACACTTGAATGTAGCTTTCTTACTTGTTTTAATAAAAAACTAAAATTTTATTTTAAGAATAAGTCAGGACAAGGTATTTAGATCAAAGGTATGAACAATATAGATAACCTTTTCAGTAGCTTTCATAAGAAGAATCGGTTAAAAACCAAGATGTACAGAAAAAAAATTTTTGTTTTAATTTTTTGCGTTCGAACTTGCTGGAAAATGCATAAGACATATAAAATATTTTATCAACAATCTAAAAAATCAATATTAGATCGCTGAACAAATTTTAACTTTGACACCCTATAAAAAGCATTTATTTGTTGAGCAGCTTTGGTCAAGCTTTGTATTTTGCAAGACTTATCTCTTATGCAATTTAAATCATGCAATTATCTTTTAATGTTCAACAGTTTTTATTTTAACACCTTAAATGACAAAAGGTGCCACTGTGTGACATCGATGTCATAGTTATCAGCTATATGTTCACACACACACGCAGACATACACACAAAAACTAAGGAAATGAGTGGCAACGTTGACGGCACGATATGCAAGGTGCAGGCAGCTTAAGATATGGAAAACATTTAGCTACGTTTTGAATTAATTGTACGATCGAATTGCAGTTCAGAAGCTAGGTATCTAGGTATCCAAGTTTGAACCACTGTCGGGATAAGGCGTATTTTCATCGAAAAAATAAAACAAACGAAATAACGAACAAATCGACAGTTCTAAAATGAGCCAACGCGAATTGCGCGCTCAGCGGCAAAAAAAAAAAAAAAACAAGACGAGCGCCGACTCTCTCTCCAACGGAACAATGCATACTTCACCGGCGTGTCTGACGCCCGCGGGTGCTAAACAATCCACCGGGTCAACGACCTAGCACCTGCAAACGATCGCGGTCTTGCTCACCAATGCCTACGACTGCACGATGTGAACCTGAATGCACTGAGAGCGTCTCTCTTGGGCTCTTCCCATTGCAAACGATGTCAAGAATATCAACCCTATGCTCAATACTAAGAGCGGTACACATTTCTGCTGAATCAACAACAAACAAAGGGCTGGATCGCTACATCCAAATAAAGCGAACTCTAAGCCCACAACACAAACAGGCTGGTAATCAGCTTAAATCGCACCAACGCTGACAACAACTCAACCTCAAATAGGTTTACACTATTGGATGACTGTGAAGTGCATCCAATCAAAGAACAAGAGCAGAAGATTAAGCCGCCACCAATATTTATACGTGAGAAAACCTCAAGCGCGCTGGTTACCAAACTAGCTGCAATCATCGGAAAAAAGAAGTTCCACGTCATACCTCTTACCAAGGGAGACATACACGAAATGAAAGTGCAGACTTCGGATGAGTCTAGCCACCGATCAGTGACCAAGTACCTGAATGAAGCTGAGTGAGTTACTATACCTACCAGCTTAAAAGTGCCAAAGGGTTGCAGGTTGTTATGAAAGGAATAGAATTATCAGTGACCCCATCCGAAATTATCGAGGCACTAAAACAGAAAAGCTTCAACGCAAAAATGGTGAACAAGAAAAAAGAGTCGCAGCCACTCTTTAAAGTCGAACTAGAGCCATCGAGTCAAAAAATGAGCAAAAATGAGGTATATCCTATTTACAAACTACAGTTTTTACTGCACCGGAAAAAAACCATCGAAGAGTCATACAAGCAAGAGCTTATGAGAAACCAAAACAGCCTTATTCAAATGCTTATTTCTTCTAAAAAAAGACAATGACTTCCTTAGTAATAGCCACCTGGATCGCTAATGGGGTTTCGCGGCACAAACTAGAACCTGCTCAGTTCTTAGCCGACAGAAATATTGATGTTATGCTACTCTTAAAGACTCACCTTACTGAAAAGTAAAATTTCCAAATATCAGGATACAAATTTTACTTTACAAATCACCCGGATGGCAAGGCCCATGGAGGCACTGGCATACTCATACGATCGCGAATTAAGCACCATTTTTCTAGTAACTTCCAAGAAGACTGTCTACAATCTACCTCTATAAGCCTCCAATGTTATAACGGTGCTCTAACTCTGGCTGCTGTCTATTGCCCACCCCGCTTCACAATATCTGAGGACAAATTTACAATACTTTTTGACTCGCTCGGTGAAAGGTTTGTTGCAGCTGGCGATTGGAATGCCAAGGACACGTACTGGGGATCTCGGATAGCGACCCCTAAAAGAAAACAGCTGTACAACGCAATCATTAAACTGCAAAGCAAGCCTGGTTTTGACTGATCATCGAGCTCCCAATGTGTGCAGTTCTACAAATCTGCTTGCTCTTCAACGCAATTACCAAAATTGGATACTTCCCTCCGAAGTGGAAGAAATCAGTCATAGTTGTGATCCCTAAGCTTGGGAAAGATAATAAGCTTACATACTTGTCTCTCCAAGTTATTTGAAAGAGTGCTGCTGCTACGAATCAGTCCCCACCTCAAAACACACAACACATTCCCATCGCACTAATTTGGTTTTCGGGCCAAACATGGAGCTATTGAGCAAATTAACCGCATCACAACGCTGCCGGCAGCGCTGCTTGCAGCATTTTGCCGAATAGTGTGTGCGTGTACGGTGGTGAAATGGGTTAAGGGTTCGAGTCCCACCCGCATCAAAAATTATATGTGGGCAAAATTTTTTTTTTTTATTTTAGATTTTGACTGTGCCTAAATATTTTAAGTCCATGGCCTTTTACAGTCAAAATATGATTGTGCCCCCTCTATATTGTTTCGCAAATAATTTTGATGTAAGAGCAGCTGGGTAGCGGGTATATTACAGTCGAGCACACTCGAATGTAGCTTTCTTACTTGTTTAAGATTATGAAAAAAATCAGATTGAGAAAACTGTTATTGGTAAACGTGTTTTTCAAATAAAATTAATAAACACATATAATTTTCAGTTAGACGCCAAGCAGTCAAAGCAGTTGGAAAAAACACTGCTTGGAAAAACCCTGCTTGCTTGCTTGCAGTGGGCGCAGTGCAAATCCATAAGAAACGTTGAATAACTTTTACGTTAATTATCCGATCGGAACCAAATTTTCAGCGATCGTTTAGGTGGTAATTTTTATCATACACACCAAAACTGAATACTGTAGCTTTATTATTGTACTTGCTATACGGTTTATAAGAAAAAAATTCGTGCATCCAGCTTTTATAATAGTTGAGATCTGTTTGTTCACACAGATGCGGGACGGACATGACTCAATCGACCCGGCTTGTGGTCTTTCTTGAAATATGATTTTGATTTTGATACTGCAAATGCAGAGGCAAGGGAAATGAATAGATCACTTATCTTTACCTCTTTTTCCGCTTTTTTTATGTTAACAGACCTTTAAGAATTTGTGCAAATAAATTGGCGTCATTTTCATCATAGAATGGAGGATATCCACAAAGAAGAATATAAGATATTACTCCAATACTCCAAACATCAACGGCCTTTCCATATGGTTTTTGTGCCAGTACTTCTGGCGCAACGTATCCAGGAGTCCCGCAAGCTGTTGCCATAATGCCAGAATCTTCCATTTTAGAAAGGCCAAAATCACTTATCATTATTTTACTATCGTCATCTGGACTGTAGTACAGTAAATTTTCAGGCTAAGGAAAACCAATTTTAATTTCATATCACAATATTGTTTCAAAGAAATTATTACCTTGAGATCCCTATGCACAACACCTTGTTCGTGCATATAATCAACAGCTTCTAGAATTTGTCTAATTAGATGCGATGCATCTTTTTCGGTATAAGATCCTTTTTCAACAATACGGTCAAATAATTCCCCTCCAGTAACTCTGTGTTAAAAAAAAATCATTTTTATAAGAACAACATTACATTTACCAAACATACAATTCCATGACGAGATACACCTTTGCTTTATCCTCATATGTCTCAAGAAGTTGTACTATATTTGGATGAGTTAATCTGGAAACAAATTTTATTAGAGTTTACGTACATATATTAAGCAGTTACTTTTAAATGTTAACAGTATAAATATTTTTATTTTATATTTCTCAAAAAATTAATAAAAATCAGTGCATCATCTGTTTCGCGAGCTAATTCTCCCCACATTGATTAGGATTGTCTAAACTTTTTAAAATAAATAATTACCTATTTATATCCGAAATACTAAATTCTCAATCAAATTTCTGTTTATGAAAAGGATTGGGATTACAACTCACCGCGCTCCATTGGAACTGTTGCCATCAAAATGATTTGCACTGAACCTACATAGAAAGAAAGCAAATTAAACTAAGAAAGTTTTAGAAACAAAACAAATAAACAATAAAAGAAACATGTCTGCGTTTAAAAACTAGGTGAAATTGTTTCAAACCTTAATCGTTATCAAATCGATTTCGTTTAAAGCGAGGTACCTTCTAAATGTCCCTCTTAAATTAAAGAACAAACATAATTAATAGAGAAGTTTAACAGAAACAAAGAGAAAATGTGCAAATGCCTTGCCTCCTACCTGAATATTCCAAAAAATATTTTATACAAAATATGGTCTGATGTTTATATTTCTAAAACTTTTTATAAAGACTTTTTTAAATACAAGAAGTTTATTTGTTTAAAACAATTGGATAAATATTAATGATATTTAACAAATAAGTAACGACGGCTACAGTCAAGCGCGCCCGACAGTAAGATACCCTTTTCCCAGTTTCAAAACAAATAATCAAACTTTTAATTCCAACAAGAAACTCTGCGCAAGTTCAGCCACCTTTTGTTCAAATTCGACTTATCTTTGAATAGCGCCATCTATGAAACGGTTGAAATGAAGCATTTTGACAATGACGTCACGATATGCTGCAAAGGCGCAAGGAGCGGATGTACGAAATTTGGAATATATGTATGTGGATATAGTATATATCTATGTGTGTGAAATGTAGTGTTCAAAAATGTATTTCTCAATTTGCGGAGGCGGTGGGCGTGGCACCTTAAATTTGAAAGGAGCTTGTGATATTTATCTACTTTCATACAAAATTTGGTGTCTCTAGCTATTATAATAGCTAAAATCAGTGTGTTGACATAGATGAGTGACGGACAGCCGAACAGACAGGGATCAATCGACTCGGCGTATAAACCTATGCAAGAATGTATTTACGTTGTGGGGCCTGCCACGCCTTCTTCTGCATGTTACATACATTTGCACCAACTTAGTATACCATTTATGACCATTTTTAATGGTCGAATGGTATAATAAAAACAATTATGTACATACAAGTAATTATAGTAGCTTTGCAACTCACCTTCTCAGTACACGTATTTCGTTTTCTAACGATTCCTCTTTACCCTTTAAAGCCTTTTTATCGATTATTTTGACTGCAAAGTGATCACCAGGAGCATCCTTACTTTCGGCCAAGCGTACTTCAGAAAATGCACCTCTGTCAATGGAAAATTAGTAAATTTTTTTTAAACAAATGGTACAGAGAAAGACTTAAGAGTAAACACATTATGTAGCTTCACCAAAGAATTGTTAGGAGAGCTTGACTATTGTATATCATTATACCATCGCCAAGAAATATACTAAGGCAAAGATTGCGAAAGTTTCTTGGCGATATCTTGAAAAATTAAAAAAATCGGCCGATAGGTTGTATATCAGCTATACGATACATCGGTCTGATCCGGCTCGTTCCGACTTATTTACAGCCTGCAACAATCAGAAGCATGTATACCAAGTTTCATTAAGATAGCTCTAAAACTGAGAGACTAGTTTGCGTTGCAACAGACGGACAGACGAACATGGCTAGTTCGACTCCCCTATTGATGCTGATTAAGAATATATATACTTTATAAGGTCGGAGATGTCTCCTAAGGTGCGTTGCAAACTTCTGGCCAAAATTAATATACCATCTGCAATGGTATAAAATAACAAAAAACAACAAAAAGAAAACAAGTCAACAATTACACGCGACAATGCTAACATGCTCACTAATAAAACGCCAGCTTACACCAACATATTTGAGCTGCTGGCAAATTCTACTGATGAAAGTGTACAAACGGCAAAGTCATCCAAAGAGGAACCTTAGAAGGTCAAGTGCATTAGTGAACAAAATAGGAAAAACTCATTTTACGTAATCCCCGTACGAAAAGGGAACATAAATAAAATAAAAGTTAAAACTGCGCCGAGGCTAGCCATCGTATTTTAACCAAATTTCTGGATGATGCAGAAAAAACTTTTATACATACCAGCTAAAAAGTGCAAGGGAACCACAGGTTGTTCTCAAAGGGATTGAGGCAACTTTTTCAACCAATGAAATCGTAGAAGCGCTCAAGGAAAAAGACTTTAGTGCAAAAATGGTCATGAACATACCTAACAAGAATATGGAACTACAACCAATGTTCAAAATCGAGTTTGAACCAGACAGCCAGATACTGAAAAAAAATGAAGTTCATCCAATCTACAAGTAAAGCTCCTACTGCATCGGCTTATTACAGTAGAAGATCCACACAAGTGCAATCGCCTTTCTACACATCGTACCAATCCTATCATTTCCTTCGCTAGTGCCTTAAAATCGGGAATTAAATCTGTGAATCCGAAAACACAAAAGTCGACTACTACGCGGGAAGAACAGATAATAACTACTTTGAACGAACAAACGCAGCATATATTCACTGCCACTGAAACGATGATGATCTCACCCAGCGAGCCCGCAAAGAATTTATGAAATTCATGAAAGCCACAATGCCTGGCCGAATCGATGGGGAAAACATTCGTTGCTGCAGCCAAGGCCTCTACCTCTCCAGACAAACACAAAACGACAAATGATAGCAAAACAAATCACGAAATCGAACAACTAAGACTAAGAAGAAAATGGCAGAATCAGAGATCTCCAAAGGCTAAGGACAGCTAAAAATAACCACACGTAGACTAACCAGGGCACTTAAGCTTGAGGAAGCAAACGCCCAGCATCTATACATCGAACAACTATCGCCCACCAGCAAAAAGAATCCTTTGTGGAAAGCACACAAAAATAGTCAGCCACCAGCAGAAACAACGTTCCACTGCAAGGCCCCTCAAGAAGCTGGATACGCAGCGAAGAAGATAGAGCTAATGCGTTCGCCGATCACCTTTAGAAAGTATTCCAAACAAATTCTGCTAGCAACTCATTTGTCCTACCTGCAACTAAAAACTTGCATCTATCATAAAAGATCTTAAGCCCAAAAAACCACTTGGACATGACTTGGTGACACCAAATGATCATAAAACTCCCACCGTGTGCGGTTCAGACCTTATGCCATCTCTTTAACGCTATTACGAAACTTGGATACTATCCCCAAAGGTGGAAAAATGCGGTCATAGTGATGATTCCCAAGCCAGGCAAAGACAAAACGCAACCCTCATCCTACAGACCAATCAATCTCTAAACGTGTCTTTTGAAACTGTTTGAAAAGGCATTTTTAAAACACCTAGTCCCCTACCTAAGAAGCCGAAATACAATACCATCGCATCAATTTGGCTTTTGCAAAGATCATGGAAATAGCATCACAAACGAAATTCGTACGGCTTTTGAGCACCGGGAATACTGCTCAGCTCTTAGATGCCGCACAAGTATTTGACCGAGTCTGGCTGGATGGACTAATGTCCAAGAATCTTTTCTCTTTAAAAGAGTGTTCTCAATCAAACAGTTCGACTTCATACGACCGCGTTATCAATGCTGGAGTACCCCAAGGTAGTGTGCTGGCCCCGTTTTTTATATCATATACACAGTAGACATGCCTACAAACTTTCAGCTCACAACCTCTTCGTTTTCTGACGATACCGTGACACTCAGCCGATCCAGATGCCCAGCAAAGGTAACAGAAAAACTTGCGTCTTCTTAAAATAATGGTAAAACGGTTTGCGGACTGGCGCATTAAGATAAACGAGACCAAAAGCAGACATGTAACATTCACGCCTTACCGAAAAGGACCCATATAAAGCTTAAAGCAGCCAATCTTTACTGGCTTATTAATTGCAACTCTCCTCTTAATCTGGAAAACAAAATACTCCTTTAAAATACCGTGCCGAAACCCATCTTGACATACGGATGTACACTATGGGGAAACGCTTCAAAAACCAACATAGAAATTATACAACGAAATATCACTGGGGCACCATGGTACCTACGCAGCGAAAGCATTCATAGAGACCTTCACATGAATCTCGTCAACGAGGAAATCCAGATGAGAAAGAGTAAACGTCCAGCAAAGCTCGCCGTTCAGCAAAGAAATCATAGGGTCGTCTCTAACTTATACAATTTTTTTAAATTGTAATTAATCTTCTAAGTTATATAATAAGATTTGAATAATTATTATTAGTCAATAAAAGAAGATCCAATAAATATCTCAAAAAGTTGGAAAAAATATCCCTGATTTTGTTGAAGAAAAAAAAACAAAAATTGTTTGTAATTGTAAATAAGTTACCTTTAGAAAATAATCAATTAAATAACCAAATTTACACAAATGCCATGAACAATACTGTAAGAGACATCATTGTAAGAAAACTCCCCAAAAGACTATTAATACAATTGGCTAGGTACGGTGTGACCACTGTCAGCAAATTGAAACAAGTTGCAAAACAGGTATGCGATTTTTACAACTGCTACTAATAGAGTAGAAGGGTATTATAACTTTGTTCAAACCGAAAATGGATGTAAAAGGCAGAAGGAGATATCTCCGACCCCATAATGTATATATATTCTGGCTCAGGATCAACATCCGAGTCGATATAGCCAAGTCCCTCTGTCTGTCTGTTTGAAAATCTAGATCCTAGCTATTATAAGAGCAAGGACTACAAAATTTGGTCACATGTGTATTTGGTGACAATATATGTGTTATTATTGCATGATGATCAAGTTTATTTTGCATTATGTCCACACCCCCTTCCGCCCCGTAAATCGAAAAAAAATTATTACAAGCACACTTTTGATGCCATATTGTACTTTTTCGGTTAATATAATAACAATAGCTAGCCAGATGATTTCCGAAAATTTAATTGTAGCCGTTCTTTATTGTTTCGCAAATATTTTATTATTATTTTATTATTTTATTTTCCGATATATTTCGGTTATTTCGGTTAGTAAATGTCTATAAATGTATGTGAGCGCAATTTTTAGTGTCCGTTTGGTAGTTCTATCTATCTTGTGTTAGTGTGTTTATGTGTAGCCTTTCAAGAATGTACCGTTAAGCAAAGTGTTGTGCTTGTTGTAGTATTGTTGTTGCGTCAAAATTCGGAGAGTGGTGTTTGTTTGCACAGTGGGTCATGAGAGCTGTTTCTTGTGTTGTACATTGGTGTCGTAATTTAATATCAGATTTGTGTTGTGTTAATCTTGTTTTCAATTTTAGTTTAGTTTATTAATATCAACAATATTAGGCTCCGTTGTATAATAGATACCGGATCTTCAATAAATATAATGAAACATAATTTTAACAAGTGAAGAAAGCTGCAGTCGTGCGCGCCCGACAGTAAGATACCATTCGCCCAGTTTCGAAACAAATTCTCAAACATTTAATTCCATAAAAAAACGCTGCACAAGTTAATCCGCCACCTATTGTTTAAATTAGACCTATTTTTAAATAGCGCCATCTACATGTGAAAACGGCCTAGCTTTACATACGCTACGGCTGAAAGGAACATCGTGACGATGACGACATGACGCGCAGAACAGGCGCAAGCAGTGGAAGTACGGAAAACGGAAACATAGATAACTTCTGTGTTTATGGTCCGATTGGATTGTAATTTGGAAAATTGATTTATATTGCAATTATTTATGTTCATACCAAAGCAGAAACTTACTGTAACTTCAATACTTCTCCTGATAATCGAAAATTATCGAATTGCGTGGGCGCTGGGCGTGGCATCAAAAATTAAAAATAAACTCGATCTACCTATGGTATACAGGAACCTTCATGTGAAATATTGTGTCTTTAGCTTTTGTAATAGCTGAGATCTAGACGTTCAAACGGACAGACAGACGGACATGGCTCAATCGACTGAGCTAGTGATCCTGAGTCTGAATATATATACCTTGTGGGGTCTGCCATGTCTTCTTCTGCCTGTTACATACTTTTGCACAAACTTTGTACATCATTTTTGTACATTTTCAATGGTCAAATGGTATACAAATTATTTTTATACCATTCGACCATTGAAAACCATTTGTGCAAAAGTATGTAACAGGCAGAAGAAGACATGGCAGACCCCATAAAGCATATATATTCTGGCTCAGGGTCAACAGCCGAGTCGATTGAGTCATGGCCGTCTGACTGTATGAACGTCGAGATTTCAGCTATTACAGAAGCTAGAGACACCCTCATCAAGTTTATTTTAAATTTGTAGTGCCACGCCCACCGCCCACGCAATTTTTGAATATTAAGGAAAATATTTAGGTTACAGATTTTTGCTTAAGAACACGTAAAGAAGCTGATAATATGCACCCAATCCCAAAATTATAATCCGATCGGACAATAAATACAGAAGTTATTAAAGAAAACGTTTTTCAACGTTCCGTTGCCCGCGTCATTGCAGCATATCATCATGCAGCGTTTTAGCCTTTGTGTGTGGGTCTGTACGAGTATGTGTGTGCTAGAGCGAGTTAGTACTAATTAGGGCTACTACGAAGTTGGTCGAATGGTATCTTACGGTCGGGCGCGCTCGACTGTAGCTTTCCTTACTTGTTTTAAATTTATGGCCATTAATGAATTGCGAAATATATATATTTATTAATACAAAATAAAAACATTTTTTACAATATTATACTCACGTTCCGAGGAGCCCATGCAGGTTGTACTTCTCCTCAATTGACACTTGTTTATTTAATTCCCTCATATCCTTAGGTTTGGCTTTTTTGCCGGAGTCCTTTTTGCCAAATAGTGGCATAACTTTAAATTGTATTATGTCTGTGAATGTAGTGGTATATAGTCTATATGTAATTAATTAATTAATTTTACATATGTATGTAGTTTAGATATTAAATAAAGTAGCTTAAAACTTTAGATAAAATTGTCAATAAAACAAAAAAAGAAAGGCTACCCCCGACTTGCAAAGGGTTTAACATCGGTTCAGATTTTAGTCTCCTTAGTTCACAAATATTCATATTACAACGAAAAATAAACAGCTGTTTTTTAAAGCCTTGCAGAGGGTATGTAAATTTTGGCCAGACGTTTGCAACGCACCTTACGAGACAACATCTCCGACCCTATAAAGTATATATATATACTTAATCACCATCAATATGGGAGTCGAACTGGCTATGTCGTTCCGTCTGTTGCAAACTAGTCTCTTAGTTTTACAGCTATCTTGATGAAACTTGTAAATAAGTCGGAACGAGCTGGATCGGACCAATATATCGTATAGCTAGCATAAACTTTTTCGATAGAACATACCATAAAATGGTGCCCCAATGCATTCTCGACATAACAGGAACTTGGTCTCAGGATGATAATATAATACACCAGCATTTTTTCAGACTAAGGTGTGTACCATTGACATGTACAGATCAAATTTGGAAAGTATATAGAAATAATGAAACAGGATTTCAATATTAGGATAATGCCCGTTTTGCTGTAAAGTCAAAAACACTATCAGGAAATGCCTTAAAACGGAGACAAAAATGGCAAAAGTAACTGGGAACGATCACCCGGCGGCTTTTGGCAATAGAAGTATCTTCTAGGAAAAAATAAAAAGGTTTAAGTGGATGATAATAAAGTTAGGTAAGAATAATATTAAAGTTCTTACTGGTCTAAGAAAATATCTGGAGATACTTCGAGTTGTGGATTGAGACAACAATCTTAAAATTTAAGTTAAGGTATATGGCATTGATCTTCAAAACGAGTGTCGACGAGAGGGTACTACTACTGCATCAAAATCAAGGTCGGGCTGTATTCTTGAAGTAATTGGAAATCCAAAATATAAACTAGTAAGGAAAATCGATCCATGTGGATATATCGAAGTTACGGACTTACCAGGGGAGAAAATTGGTAATTACCGGTTTTTCTTTCACCTGTCTTTAACAAACCGCATGCATTTATATGATCTCGTTTAAGTCTCATTTTTATACATTTCGAAAATTGAAAAACTTTAGGAAAAACTACGGAAAACTTCATAACAACGTGGTGTCTTTTATATTATAGAGACTCGCCTCGTGATCTTAATCAAAAATAAATATCTTTATGGAGTCTGCCACGCGTGATTATGCCTATTACATACATTTTCATATTAATAATCAGCAGCCGGGTCATATAAGCCATTTAAATTTGATTTTTTAAATTAACGCGCCGAACTTGGCGTGGAGATTCCTGCATACAAAACGTTGAATTTTAATACCCTTGCAGAGGGTATATTAATTTATAAAGTACATATATTCTTAATTAGCATTAATAAGTGAGTCGAACTAGCCATGTCCATTGTTTTTCGAAATTGATCGAAGAGTATCTTACTGTCGAGCGCACTTGACTAAAAATGATTCTTTAGTTGTTCTATTGCGAATCTGTAGAAATATTTAATGCAATATCGACCCACTGAACTGAGGTGGTATTACTAACTGTGTCCTACTTGAGAGAGCTTGCAAATAAACTATGAAACAGTCATTTGGTGTCATATGGCTTAATTACATAAGCAGACAAAATCTTATCTTAGGGATAATTTAAATATTTTTTAATATAGTAAAATATGGATTGTTATTTTTAACAGCTTTCATAACATTGTTATAAATATCTTGAGTATAACAACTAATTAATTAATTACGTAAGCACACGTATTTAAATGATGTCGACCGCGTGATTCAGTCGCTGGCTCGCACTTAACTGAATTTCTTATCATTACAGCTGAGCGACTAATAATTTTTTCAATACATTAATTTTAATATATTTAATATATATGTACGTACATATAAACATATGTATACCCTGCAAGTGGGTATACAAATTTTGATAAGACGTTTACAACGCAACGAAAAAGCGAGATATCTCTGACATCATGCAACATACATATGTATAAATAGATACATATGTGTATGTAAGTAAATTCTTTGTTAACGTTGAAGCTTAACTTGTCTATCCGTCTTAAAAGTGAGTTTATTTTAAGCCAAGCTAGTCTTTAAGTCAGATGTGCATGCTAAACTTTGACTGCATAAATTTATACTCCTAGGTTCCTGTATACCATAGGCTGATCGAGCTTATTAGCTGGTTACTATGACTTTTTCATAATTGGTGCTAATAAAAGATAGATCTATCTTTGATTTAATAGTAGTCCGTTTTTTATAAACTTTTGCAGATTACGCTGCAACTTTAATTTTGTAAATAATCGCACATTTCCGATTTGCGGCAACAATGGGCGTCGCATTTAAAATTTAAAATAAACTTGATCTATTTGGTGTCTCTAGCTATTATAAGTATTTGAGATCGGCGCGTTCATTTGAATCGACTGACAGATGGAAACTGTAATTAATTCGGCTAGTAATACTAAAAACGAATATACAAAAACGTCCATCTCAAATGGTTCAGGGGTATAAAAAGTATCTGCACGCAGACAGTTATATTTGTTGTGTTTTGGAAGGCTGAACCCGAGTGCGAGATCGGAATTTTGCATCAAGTTTAATTTCAACTTAACCTCAAATAAACTTAAAATACTTTAAAACAGAAGGATAGACGGGCATAGCTAAATCGACTACCCTATTGATGTGGTAAGATACCATTCATAAGTAAGATACCATTCGCCCAGTTTTTTAAGGAATTAACACACTTTTTCATTTTCATCAAAAACTCTTCTCAAGTCCATCTGCCACCTATTGTTTAAATAAAATCTATCTTTGGTAATTGTCTATTAGTGGACATCTTCACCGATTTTCTTAATTTTTTTATATAGATAGAGCTAGATTTTAAGATTTAAGAAGAATTATTCTTCGGTCTCTTCTAGTTTTTTTTTTTTAATTATTTAAAGTTTTATTTTTTTACATGTACTTTGTTGTTGCCTTTTTGTGCGAGGCGCCGGTATGTCGGCCACTTTTCGTGACGCTGCAGTGTGCCAAAAGCAATTTATTTTAAGTGAAAACTACGCAGCCACTTGAATGTAAGATTTTTCTATATTGAAAAATTAATCTCTTTTATGTTTTCGGTGATGATGTCCACTAATAGACAATTACCCTATCTTTGAATAACGCCATCCACATACGATTTTCCCAAAATTCACCTTCCTCAAAATATTTCTAATGCAAATCCATGTGTTTTGACCTGCTGATGCAGAGTCCGGCTTGGAGTTAAACACACTTCCGCACACATAATTGCTAGTGAAAACCGTCGACTTTAAACGCCTCGAATAACTTGCTTAATACATAACTTTTTCACTCTACAATCATATTTTGACCGTAAAAGGCTATGGACTTATGGAATGTCAAAATCTAAAATAAAAATAAAAACATTTTGCCACACTTTTAATTTTTGATGCGGGCGGGACTCGAACCCGTAAATGCATAATAGTACTGTTCGTTTTGCAGTCAACAACTTAACCCATTTCACCGCCGTACACGCACACACAATTCGGCACAATCCTGTTTATTATCCGATTGTTACCAAATTCAGAGATCATCTGGCTACCTATAGTTATCATGTAAACCGAAAATGAACAATATGCGCTTGCAATCAATATTTTTTCGATTTACGGGGGCGGAAGGGGGCGTGGCCAAAATCCAAAATAAACTTGATCAGCGTGCAATAATAACACATATTGTCACCAAATTTGGTAGTCCTAGCTCTTATAATAGCTGAGATCTAGATTTTCACACGGACAGACAGACGGACATGGCTATATCGACTCGGCTGTTGATCCTGAGCCAGAATATATATACTTTATGGGGTCGGAGGTGTCTCCTTCTGCCTGTTACATACATTTTCGATTTGAACAAAGTTATAATACCCTTCTACTCTATGAGTAGCGAGTATAAAAATAAAAAATTGGTGAATTTTGGGAAAAGACCATCTTCTAGAAAATTAGCACATATAACCTCTGCAGGAATGTGAAATAAAACATCAACTGTTCTTGGATAAATAAAAGTTCGCAGGGATTTTTTGAGTTTTCCATAATATTCACTCATACACATATTTATATACATATGTACATACACAAAAAAAGGTTAGAAATGTGTTCACTATTGTTTGTGTCATATATATATATATACATATGCATCATTTATATATATACAGCATATCTATATATATATATATATATATATATATACACTGCATTCATTTGTGATGTAAAGAAACAACTAGCATTGCTTGGTTTAAAACCGTTCATTGGATGCTGCTTAAACACAAAAAAACATTTATATATACATGAAGCACGCATGCATACAAGCCATCTTATGCTCACTATGCTTTATATAAATTGCGTGAATGTACGTTTTGAGCTGAACACACATCCACATAAATAATTTCTAGTGAAATTCGTTGATTTGATACGGCTCAAAGTGCCAAGCAGTGTCACAAAACTGGCAATTTCGCAATTTGTTTTAGTTAATAACTCGCTTAATACTCAACCTTTTCACTCGCCGCCGGATTCTGCATTAGGACGCCAAAACACATAGATTTGCATCAACAAATTTAAAAAATGGTGAATTTTGGGAAAAGCCCATCTTTTAGACGATCACCATTTTTTTGATACACAATTAAATTACATTTTATTAATAAATCAAATATATACTCACAATCACGAAATATTCAATTAAATGTACAGCTTACCAGGTCGTATATCATTTACTATACTTTCTGCTATAATTTCTTGAGAAAATTGCTTTTATTGCTAAATCAGTTTACAAATGTACTATACTACTTGCATTAGAAATGTAATGTACATTTTATTGATTTTTCAAGCCGTGGTATATTTTGTTATGTATGTTTTAAGAATCAATTATTAGACACACTTTTACATTGAAATTACAAATTTTAAAGTGCGAAACTTGTAAATGTTTGACATAACGGCTTTTATGAAAATTTACTTTTGAAATGTTTATTGTATAAATAGAACAGTGCTTTCTAAAAATGTACCTTTTCGATAAACTTTTCGCATATCCTGTATACTAGCGGTTAGAGGTGCTAAGACATCGATGGAAACATCGATGCATCGATGTTTTTACTAATTTTAAAATTATCGATGGTTTTATACGGCAATCGATTTTTTCTTATACTTAATTTTGTAGGGGCTGTTTTGCATTATGATTTATTTTAAAGCAGGAAATATTTGTTATTCTTGTAAACGCTATAGGCTGATTGCAACCAAAGTAAAATTGAAAAAGACAACATAAGTACGTAACTGCAAAATTTGTATCCAAGGCTTTTACTTGCCAGTAGTCATTCTGTAGAACAAACATACCCGTTGTAAAACAGACATTGCTGTCATATTTAAATTATTAATTAAAATTAATTTATATTTTTGCAGAAGGAATATAATTTTGACCTAAAGCGTTTTGTATAGAAATCGACAAAATAGGATGAAAATATTGAAAACAATTTCTGATTTCTCACGTAGGTTAGAAGGTATAGCCTCCGATAACCCCCAATATTCCATACAATTTGCAGGCTTACATGAATTTGTAGTTTTTAAAAAGTATAGTCCTCTAAACTACTAAGTTTGTGCAAATGTATGTAACAAGCAGAAGGGGGCGTGGCAGACCCCACAAAGTATATATATTCTGACTCAGGATTTTGGGAATTGTCGTATATACTGTAATGAGCTCCAAATTTGCAAACGCTGATCAAGGTATGGGTCCAATATCAAAAGTCTTTTGATTTTGGACATGCAGTTGCATGTATATTACATGCCGGAAGTTTGGAACGCACCTTAGGAGACATCGTCGACCCTTTAAAGTATATATATTCTTAATCATCTTCAACAGGGGAGTCGAACTACCCATGTCCGTCTGTCCGTTGCAATGCAAACTAGTGTCTTAGTTTTACAGTTTTCTTCTCATTGCTGCACGCTGTTTGTCGGAACGATCCAGATCGAACCAATATATCATATAGCTAGCATATAACCAATCTGCCGATTTTTATAATTTTTCAAGTTATCGCCATTAAACTTTCCCGATGTATGTTTTCGTATGTTCTTAAAGGGCATAAAAATTGTATCCAAATTGGACAGATATTTCGTATAGCTGCCATAGAAGCTATCGGTCGAATTTTGTTATATTTTAAGATAACGCTTTGAATCTCTTCTGATATATGTCTATGTAAGTCCGCAAAATGCTGTAAAAGTTATTTTAGAATCGGACCAATGTATCGTTAAGCTGCCATAGAACCCTTAGGCAGATTTAATATTTGGGTAAGGGTAAACCTCGGCGTGTCTAAGTTATCCTTTCTTGTTATATCAAAACTTAAAATATTTTTTTACGAATTACGTGTTGGCTTGGACGCATGCAGAATAAGTGGTCGTGCATAAATTATTAAAGGTGCAGTAAATTTCTTTATAAAGTTACATTACTTTGCTCAATCAAAATGTAGTTGGTTTTGGTAAGTTAACGTTATCAGTAGGGTTGTTGATAATATATCAAAATATCAATATATCGATATTTTTTCTGAAAATGATATATTTATATCGTGATATTGTTTTTGTCCAAATATTGCAATTTCGCTATTTATTTTTGATATTTTCTCTTTGATCACTCTGATTTCCAAAGCGATACCGAGTAAAAGTGCACGTGTTAAAATTAACATAAAATCCAATTTTACTGATATAAAAAACGGGACTGCAAAGTGCAAACTCTGCGACCGAATTATTAAAACAAGTGGAAACTCTTTAAACTTGTCTTCACACCTGAAGAATAAGCATTATGATGTTTTCGCAAAATGTGCGCAAAAGAAGGTATGTACATATGGCATATGGCATATGAAAGTACAAAATTTCACTAAAAATCAACAGATTTCTGATGTCGACAATTCTCAGGATTTGGAGGACTTCATGAGCTGCCATAACACCTCCATACTGTTGAAAACAAGGAGAGCAAAGAGCTTAAATTATATTTTAGCTTGCCCCAAGCTGCATGGGAAAGGAATCCCCCTGAAGTATGGAAAGGCCACAAGATAACAATGCCTTTACCGCTTGGCCATTAGGTACTTGATCACTCCGGGTAGTTCAGTGCCTTCAGAACGGTTGACGTCCGCTATAAAATGTGTAGTCTGTGACCCACGAAGCCGAATGACCGACACACATATAACACAACGAGTCTTCCTAAAATAACTTAACTCGAAGTACTGAAAATAAGTAGCATTAATATATGAAATTTATATAAACACAATCTGTATTATAATGTATTATTATCTGTATTAGATATTGAATATCTAGAAGTTAATTAAGAATCATTAAGTTAATAAGAAATTTATATTTTTATTGTGGGGGAAAAAAATTTTTATTTCAAAAACTAAAAATATCAAAAATATCGATATTTTTGTGATTTTCTAAATATTATTTTGTTTTGATAAAAAAATACCGATAAGATATTTTTTTAATATCACATCCCTAGTTATCAGATTTTGACAAGCTATAAGTTAAACAATATGACCATAGCCATGCAACGCTTTGTGGTAATAATATGGGCGATTTAGTTTTTGAAACCTGGTCACGCTGGCCATTTTAGCCTGCAAATTTTATGGAAATCAGAAACTAATCCAAAATAAAAAAAAAATATTACTAATATTTTTTTTTATTTTTTTCGAGTTTTATAAGACCCCGTCGTCAAATCTTGGCGCCACGGAAACAAAAATAATGCCGATTTCAGTAAAATTTCTATGCGAACAAACTTATTACCTGTCAGCAAAAGTGTTGGGCAAATAAAAGAAAATTGGTGTTGAAATCGTTGTCATACAGATTATGACTATCATAATATAGATAGAAAGGAATCCTCATAATGTACTGTATTGTAACGAATATTTTAACGCTAATTTAAATAGAAAATTTGATGTCTTAGGTTTAAATTAAGAAACAAATATATTATATATTATTTATATTAAATAGTATATATATTATAAATTAATTTTAATTTATTTTATATATGTTTGCAACGTCGTTCGAGATTCAATTTGTTTGCCTTAAGCCATTATCAATGTCTGCACATTGTGGTGTGCGTTCACCCTAAAACGCTTTTTATCGATAAACTGATAATAAATATAAATGCAGCCCTCGCGAAAATATGTACACTTGTGTATCTAATAAAAGTAATGCGATTAAAGAGAGATAATTTATTTGAGAAGTTAATTTTGGGTATGTTTCTTAACATAAACTTTTATATAAATGCTTTGAATCAATAACTGTTTTTGAAAGAGTGTGTGTGATTTTTTTCATGTGAATCTTGTTTACTTAACACACCTATCAATTTTACGTTAGAAGAATCCAAAATTAAATGTCAACTACCTTATGAACTTTAATATAACATTTGTTTCTCTGAAATATTAACAGTTTCAAGAAATGTACTTTAAATATATAGTGTACAAAATATAATATGTTTTTTACTTCTGCAGCTTTCTTATTAATATCGCAGGAAATTATTTATATATCCTAATCGTGATGCGGTTAAATAGCATGGAATAATCTCATATATTACGGATTAATTTTGACGAAATGCTTTTGTGAAAAAGGTGTACACAGCACAAAATGGATTTAAACCATTGGCTCTTACTTGAATTTCAAAGTATGAAGGATGCTATTAATAGAGATTCTTTCCTTGAAAAGGCTTCCAAACAAACACATATTGGAATTAGGCCTAAATTTACCCCATTGTCTGTAACAATGCCTCACATATATTGGCAACAATTACAATCATCAATTATTCATTTTATTTTGGCAATGGTCCTCTGTATTGCATCCTGCTCTAAATTTGCAATTGCTGACCAAGGTAAGGGGCTTATATTAAAAGTCATTTCAATTTGGACATGCATTTGTATGTATATTCCATTTATATTTCAGTCGTTTTATTAGACACAACAAGAGAAGCAACATTGGAATGGACAAGGTACCCATATGGCCCTCAGGCTCAGACTCCAGGCGTAAGTTCACATTTCGAAACGTCTTGATATGATAAACTTAAACATTTGAATATATAAGTTATATAAAAACATAAACTGGATTAATGATTATACAATTATCGTTTTCAATTTGAAAATTTTTACAAAAAGACATCTAATATATGGAAATATGAAAATGCAAATACATAGATACGTACATGTATAAAACATATTCAAATATACAAAAACGAAATTAGACTGTAGACCGAACTGAACTTAGACTGAACTGATATATCTGCGACTCTCAAAGTATATATATTCTGAACCGGCATCAGCACCCTGGTCGGTATATAAATGTGTGTCAGTGAGTTTGCATAACTTCCTAGAAACTCTTGATTATAAAAAGTAGAAACTACAATTTTGATGTAAATGTTTTTTCATAAGTATTAAGGGCAATTATCATAGACCCTATATGGCAATAAATATTTGATGTTTTCATAAGTATTTTGGCCTTCTGGCAACGGTGGAAATATCGCCATCACATCTGAACTTCAACATAACCTCCATTGTAGTTTGACTTTCTTAGCCTGTTTCCTAATTCAATAAAACCGGCACGCCTGGGTATCGACATATCTTCAAAAACATAAAAAATCTATAAACTTAAAATAAAAAATTCAAGGAGTATATCTATTCCAGTTCCTCTATTGGTTTATGTGCATTTTAGCCATCTGAGTTTACGTTTTTTTTTGGAAACTTAAAAAGTTTTGGGTATAAAATTTAATTTAACCGGCTCGACCGTAAGCCGAACCCAACAATACCAAGGTGACCAAAGTCAATACCTTTATTTAATTAAATTTGTGCTGGATCAATTAAATGCATTATATAAATAGATAACCTAGTAGACAACAACAAGCAAAAAGCTATTGTAATGACTTTTAATAGTAACAGAAATATTAGAGCATGAATACGCAAATGTCGGATATATGTACATCATTTTAGGCAATGGATTTTAAAAAGTACATGGTGTATTGAGTTTGTCAGTCTCGTTTGAGGGGTCAAACCAGACAAAATTTGTTTTCTTTGGCGAAATGGCACTGGTGTTTATGTACTGGTGTTTATGTTCGGCGTCCACCAAGAGGTGAGCATAACCCTCGTTTCACTCATACGTCGATAAAACAAGGAGGCTTAAATATTATGGTGTGGACTTTTTTATATACCATGGACTAGGTCCGATAACATGGATTAAAACTATGGATCGCAGTTATTTCATAGACACATTCGTAAATGTCATATTGCCATATTCCGAACATCAAATGCCTTTAACTTGGGTATTTCAACAGGATAATGATCCCTAACATCCCAGCACGAAAGTGCGCAAATTTGATCCGCCTAATGGAAGGCCTGGTCAGTCACCCGATCTCTGAACCCCATTGAAAACCTTAAAGAGTTTTCCTAAGCTCAACCCAAGAATAAAAGGGAACTTTGAGCTCTTGTAATGGACTTGTGGGTCAAAATTCCTTAGTAACGGTGCCATGACTTGGTCGACTCCATGTCTAGAGGATGTGCACCTGTAACCGCCACTAAATATTACTAGTCTTTAAACATATTTCTATAGATGTATTATATTTTCTGAAATTTTTTTCTTTTCTTATTTAGTTTTACAAAACTTGAAATAATAGTGCTATTTTTGTTACCGCCTCAATTTGAAGCTTTTCTCTTATTTTTGCAATTATTTTAAAGAACACCAATAACATCCGCCAACTTTTTTCGTTTATTGATTAAAAATCGTATCAACTAGGTTTACTACACCTCGAAGTGTCAAAGGTGTCACAATAAACCGAAAAGTTCGGACAAACACAAATCGTGCTCATGGTGCTATTATTTTTACCGCAACTGTATATATATTTATATATTTCTGCCCTTTGCGAGGGTATATTAATTTGATCAAAAGCTTACTGCGCACCTATATATCTCCGATCCTGTATAGTATATATAAAATCATAAATAATACGAAAGTCGAACTAGCTTTGCCAATATATACATATATATAAATATTTATACCCTATGCGAGTGTATATTAATTTGATCGGAAGCTTTCTGCGCACCTTAGGAGATATCTCTCACCCTGTACAGTATATATATTCTTAATCAATAGAAAAGTCGAACTAGCTGTGCCCGTATGTCCGCCTTAATGAAACTTGGTATACATGCTTCTCATTGGTGCACGCTGTATATGAGTCGGAACGAGCCGGATCGGATATGTATATAGATGTCATAAAACCTATTGGTCAACTTGTGTTTTTTGTTTTCATATATTGCTATAAAACTAACTGGATAGCATGTAGTTAGCCAAGTATAATTTTACCATATCAGACCGATATATCATAAAACTACATTAAAATCCATCTGTAGATTTTGTACTATTTTTGCAAATAAACTTGTGCTTTCCTTGCCCTTATTAGGCTGCAAAAATTTGATCAATATCGAATTTATGTCGATTATCTGTATTTTTTAGGACAACGCTATATAACTTGTAACATTTAAAATAATTTCATAAGTATGAAGCATTTGGCGAGCCGCAGGTGGTCTTTCTTGTTATGTATGCCTATGACGACTCTACATTTTATAATGAACATTAGCAAGTACACTTCCTACTAATCCAGCAATCGTAGCATTGTCCATATTGTCAATAAGCTTCATGAGAAAAACAAGTAAGAAAGCTACAGTCGAGTGTGCTCGACTGTAATATACCCACTACCCAGCTGCTCGTACATCATTTATTTGCGGAACAAAAAAAACGGCTACAATCATATTTTGACCGTAAAAGGCTATGGACTTACAATATTTATGCAAAGTCAAAATCTAAAATAAAAAAAAAAAACATTTTTGCACACATTTAATTTTAGATGCGGGCGGGACTCGAACCCGTAAATGCATAATAGTACTGTTCGTTTTGCAGTCAACAACTTAACCCATTTCACCACCGTACACGCACACACGATTCGGAACAATGCTGCAAGCAGCGCTGCTGGCAGGGGGCGTGCCCAAAATCCAAAATAAACTTGATCAGCGTGCAATAATAACACATATTGTCTGCAAATTTGGTAGTCCTAGCTCTTATAATAGCTGAGATCTAGATTTTCACACGGACAGACAGACGGACATGGCTATATCGACTCGGCTGTTGATCCTGAGCCAGAATATATATACTTTATGGGGTCGGAGTTGTCTCCTTCTGCCTGTTACATACATTTTCGGTTTGAACAAAGTTATAATACCCTTCTACTCTATGAGTAGCGTGTATAACAAGTAAGGAAAGCTACAGTCGAGCGCGCACGACAGTAAGATACCATACGCCCAGTTTTGAAAAAAATTATCACACTTTTATTTCCATAAAAAACACAAGTACATCTGCCACCTATTGTTTAAATTAGATCTATGTATCTTTGAATAGCGCCATCTACATATTAAAACATCGTAGCAGTCAGGTTTACACCCGCTACGGCTGAAACGAAGCTTCGGGACCGATCGGATTGTAATTTGGTGAATAGGTTTATATTGCAATTATCTAGGTTCATACCAAAGCAGAAAGCTGTAACTTTAATACTTCTCCTGATAATTGTAAATTATCGATTTGCGCGGGCATAAAAAATTGAAAATAAACTCGATCTACCTATGGTATACAGGAACCTTCATGTGAAATTAGGTGTCTCTAGCTTTTATAATAGCTGAGATCTAGACGTTCAAACGGACAGACGGACGGACATGGCTCAATCGACTTGGCTGGTGATCCCGAGTCAGAATATATATACTTTGGGGGTCTGCCACGACTCTTTCTGCCTTAACATTTGCACAAACTAAGTACACCATTTTTGACCATTTTCAATGGTCGAATTGTATAAAAATTGTAATGATTTTTGAAAATTTGGTAACGATCGGATAATAAGCACAGAAGTTATTCAACTCAATGTTTGCCATAGCTGTAAGCAGCGATGCTGACAATGCTGCCAGCAGCATTGGGCCGAATAGTGCGTACGTGTACGGTGTTCAAGTGGCTTAAATGGTGGACTGCGCAACGAACAGTACTATTATACGAGTCCCGCCCGCGTCAAAAATTAAATTTTTAGTTTTGTATTTTTTTAACATTTGTGTGTGCAAAAACTTATTCTAATATTTTAGATTTCGACTCTGCAATTATATTGTAATCATAATTTTAAAAAATCCATGGCCTTAAGATTATGTCAACACTTGGCCGTAGCCCTTCTTACTTTTGAGATTTGCTCAAGTCCATGGCCTTTTACTGTCAAAACATGATTGTAGTTGATCTTTATTGTTTCGAAAATAATTTAGGAGAACGAGCAGTTGGGTAGTGGGTAACTGTCGAGCCCACTCGACTGTAGCTTTCCTACTTGTTTTTCTGAACACTTTGAACAGAAAACATTATTATCGTAGAGTAGAAGGGTATTAAAGCTTGGTGCCAACGGAAAACGTATGCAACAGCCAAAAGGAGGCATCTCTTTTTTGTCTTTTTCGTTCATGTGAAAGCCTATATCTTAGATACTAACAAAGCTAGGACTACCAAATTTGGTGACAATGTGTCATTATTGCACGACGATCAAGTTTGATTTAGAAATTGACCCCGCCCACTTTAATCGGAATAATCGAATTGCAAGCAATTTTGATGCTACATAGTTTTTTTGTACCTTTTTTCAGGGTCGATTGAGCCATGTCCGTCTGTTAATCTATCTGTCTGACTGGCTGTCTGTTTGAACGTTTAACCCATTTAAAATGGTCAAAAATCAGTATACTAACTATCTGGGAATATATTTAACAGGAACAAGGCGTGGCCGACACCACAAAGTATATTTGTTCGTTTTCTTGATCACCCAGATCACAGCTCTTATAGAAGCTAAAGAAACCAAATGTTGTTTAAGGGATCTTGTATATTTTCAAGTGCCATGCCCGTCACCCACGCAAACCAATAATTGGCAATTATAAAGCAAAGTATCAAAATTTAAACTATGCTTCGGTATACATATATACATATACATATAATGAATACTCTATAAGCGTAGCCCTTATGGTACAGCGACTAATTAACTTTAATGAAAAGATAAAAAGCAATTGGTTGTAACTTGGCCGTTGAAATTTGTTAGTACTTTGTAACGGGATTTTCAAAATTATTTTTGAAGATTTATAAATTAGAAGAATGGTTACTAACTATAGTATAGCGCGCTCGACTGTAGCTTCCGTTTTGTGGTAAGCGATCAGATAGGTAAAGGGTATAGATATAAAAGTCGAACTAATTTAGTGTTATTTTGAAAGCATTCTATAGATATTAAAAAAAAAATTATTATATTCTATTGGATCAGTGGGTAGAAGAATCGTTCACAGATTTCGTAAAAGGAATTAACTGGCGCAGTTATGTTGTATGTGATGTTGCTTATCATAATGTTAATAACTGGCTTTGGTCTCCATTTATCGACCGTGGACCTGCTAACCGCCTTTATATTGAAATTCAATTTACAATAAGAGATTGTTCATTATTTCCAGGTAAATTTTTTCTTAAGCTATTCAAATTAACGTTTTTAATATGACATTATAATATCCTAGGGAATGCTCTGTCCTGTAAAGAAACTTTCAGTTTACTATTTTACGAATTTGATGCTGCAACTAGAGAGCCGCCTCCATGGCAAACAGATAGTTATAAACTTATCGCTCGAATAGCAGCTGGTGAAGGTCGTTTTAACCAAAATTCAGATGTGGATATTAATACAGAAGTGAAAAGTATTGCTGTCAACAAAAAAGGAGTTTACTTTGCTTTTCGAGATCAAGGAGCTTGCATCAGTGTTTTGGCCGTAAAAGTTTATTATATAACTTGTCCGGCGGTTACCGAGAATTTTGCACATTTCGATGAAACCCCCACTGGCCGCGAGATTACAATAATTGAGAAACAAAACGGCACCTGTGTTGAAAATGCTGTGCCCTATGAGCCGCCAACATATTTATGTAAAGGTGACGGTAAATGGACAATTCTTTCGGGCGGATGCCATTGTAAGGTTGGATTTGAACCTAATTATGTTAATTATACATGCACAGGTAAGTTCTTCTGAACACATTGACTTAATTAATTAACTTGGTCCATTTATTGTATGTGTTAATTTTAGAATGTTCGGCCGGTACATTTAGATCAATCGAAATAAACAAATGTTTGCCATGTCCACCAAACTCGAACACATCCAAAACTGGATCGCCGATATGCAAATGCATGAATGGATTTTATAGACACCCTATGGATGGAAAGCATATGCCCTGTAACAAACTGCCAGGTGCTCCAATAAACCTTACTCTTTTGTTTGTTGACCAAACTAGTGCTATACTATCCTGGAGTGCTCCAACAAAAGATATTTCGACCTTTATTAGTGGAATGGAGAAGTACCAAAGTGACATCGTTTATAAAATACGCTGCGGCCTATGTAATGCTAATGTTATGTTTAATCCATCATCAGATACATTTAATGAAACAAAAATTACAATCACAAATCTCGATCCTGCGACTACTTATACGGTACAAATACATTCCGCAAATGGCATATCATATTTAATAGAAAAAGCAAGCTACTCAAATGAAACATATTTTAACAGCGATAATCACTTAAGAAATGCTTCTAACACGGCAACTATCAATGGCCAACAACTGAATCTCAACGAAATTAAAACAAATTATGCTGAAATTATGTTTACAACTGAATCAGTTATTTTTTCAACAGTATTAAACTTACGAATCATTGATATATCCAGCAAAGGCGTTGAACTTGTTTGGGATAAGCCAATTCAAGCTGATACTCCAATCGAGCTCTATGAAGTACGCTGGTTTCCTAAATCTGATTTAGATTCCATTAATAAAACTTCAATGCACACAAAAGAGACTAAAGTACACATTATTGATCTAATAGAAAATACTGAGTATGGATTCCAGGTGCGTTGTAAAACTATTAATGGGTTCGGATCTTATAGCAATATGGTTTACGCTCAAACTCATCAAACTGTTGGCTCAGGTAAGACTATTAATTTGAACCAATTATTTGTATTTGTCATGAATAATTAATTTCAGTTTACGAAGATTCAATACAAATACGATTTATTGCTGGAGCAATCGTAACAGGAGTATCTTTCTTAGTAATTTTCATTGTTGGTACTGTCTACTTTATGAGATCAAAACATCAGGATGACATTGACAAAAAGTCTTCCCATCACCTACCATTGCCAATGGATTATGCTAGTAATGAAGGTAAGCTTTAAACTTATTTACCTATACTGCTTTATTAAAAGACATAAAACATTTTGATAAGCATATGCATACACATGTACTTACATTTTTTTGTCCACCAAAACTTGTTTATTATTAAATCTACTTTTTTAATTTAAGAAACATGACTTGCAGATTTTCTCTTTTATTTTTCTGCTTAGTGAACGTATTATTTATTTAATTTATAACGCAGATACCAACATCATGTTACCTGTGGCATGGATAAACCCATGAATGAAATACATACAAATGAAATGTGTATGAGTTCTTGTAAAAAAATTAAAAAATTACTTTTTTTTGTTTAACTTATTATATTATTGTATATTTTGACTTGAAAATATTTGTTAGTGGCTTAGGCTATTCTTAGGTATGTTCATTTTATTTTGCTATACATCAAAAAATTTACGGTAGTAGTGCGGTATGACTTACCGTAAATATATTGCCTATTAATACTAATGTATGTGTACTTGTGGTTGCCGTTAACCAATGTAAGATTCTGATACATAGGTACATATTGACTGCATAAATGCATTAACTTCGAAGGTCATAATACTGTACAGGTTGTTTCTCACCCATTAGTACGCTTCTTATTATTTGTTTGCGGGTCCAAATTACCATGTATCTTCGTCTGTTCTTGTTGTTTTAATGCAAACTATTTAGTCAGGCTTAGAGCTTTCTTTATGAAAATTTTGTTTCAATACTATTATATAGTTTTGTTTCAATACTATTATATAGTTTTGTTTCAATACTATTATATAAAACTTTAAAATAATTTTTTAAGGTGTATTATAATTAAACTTTTTACCGCTTTTTGTACCATTGCAGATGGTATATTAATTTTGACCAGAAGTTTGCAACGCACCTTAGGAGACATCTCCGACCCTATAAAGTATATATATTCTTAATCAGCATCAATAGAAGAGTCGTACTAGGCAAGTGAGCTCAGGCAAACAGGTCTCAGTTTTCAAGCTATCTTAATGAAACTTGGTATACATGCTTCTTAATGCTGCACGCTGTAAATAAGTCGGAACGAGTTTGATCGGACCGATATATCGTATAGCTGCCCATCGGCCGATTATTGTCATTTTTCAAAATATCGCCATGAAGTTTTCCCGATATATGTTTAAATATGTCCTTTAAAGGTTGTGATTTTATCGCAATTGGAAAGATATATACTATAGCTGCCATTGAACCTATCGGCTGACTTTCAAAATTTTGTAAGACATTGGTTTTCTGATATACTTGTATGTTACTCTGATATGTTATCCTATCATAACAAGCCAAACTTAAAACTAAATCATTTTAATTCGCTTAAGTAAAAAAAAAAAGGTTGCAAGTGAATCCGAATTTATAACGTAATTAAGTTATTTTTCAAAATTGTCACGAAATGACCTTTTTTAAATTTTTTTTGGCAAGCTTCTTTTATAAGGCAGTGAAACACAATTTAGTTAGGTTCTTAGAAGCTTCATTTATTGTTCCCAGGACTTGAACTAATGTACAGTGGCACTCCAAATTTGAAATAAACTTGATCTGCATATGGTATACAGGAACCATCATGCCAAATTTGATGTCTCTCGCTTTTGTAATAGCTGACGTTTATACAGACAGACGGACAGACCAACATGGCTCAATCGACTCGGCTGTTGATCCTGAGCCAGAATATTGACATTTGAAGTGGCTATTGAATCGAGATATTTAAAAAATATAGCATTGCCAAATCAGGATTTTATATCTTTTTGCGACGTTTTAAAGATTTTTAGTCTTTAAAGGCTAAGTAGAAATTCAGACATGATGGAAAATTTCTGATTTTGACGGATTCGGATTCAGCGACCCAAAATACATACGTTGTGACAAATAATTTTTCGGAATAATGTGAATACAATGCAAAATACAAAAAAAAAAATTTAATTTTCATCAATATTAATTTTATTGCCTTCAAAATATGCTCCTTCTGAAGCGTTACACATATGCCACCTTTTTTTCCAATCATCAAAACATGCTTTGTAGGCGCTGTTCGGGATCGCCGTCAGTTCCCTCTGCGAATTTTCTTTTATGGCCTCTATCAAGTCGAAACGAGATCCACGGAGTCAAATGGCGCCAAATCCGGTATATACGGTGGTTGATCGATGGTATTGAACGAGCTTTTGGTCTTAAAATCGTTAAAATCCATAGTCATTTTGCAAAAATGTCAGCTCGTTTGGAACAAGTCGAGCATTGAAGCGTCTCATGCCCAAATTATCCGTCAAAATCAAACGAGCTGCTGTTTCTCGGCCGATGTTTAGCTTATGTACTATCTCTCTAACACTCGTATGATGATTTTTGAGCACGATGTCCTTCACTTTTTTGATGGTATCGTCAATGTTAGACGTCAAAGGACGACCGAAACGAGGCATGTCTTCGACGGTTTCTCGACCATCCTTAAAAGCTTTGTACCAGTCGTAGGCTTGCGTTTTCGATAAAATAGATTCACCATAAGCCTTTTCGAACATTTGCAACGACTTCGCACACGAAATTTGGTTCGAAATAGAAAATTTAATGCAAAATGTAATGCAACTATTTGCTCAATATTTTTTTGCATTGTTAAAATCGCAGAACACTACTGAGGTCGACTGATTTCAACAGCTGATGCAAACAAACTGGTAAAGCGCTGCCACCTTTAAAAAAAAAAAGTGCTTAAAAATATTCATCGCGGGCTGTTTAAATGACAGTTTTTGAAAATTTAATTGTCTGTATGTATAACCTGATGTGTCGCATAGTCAGATACTGTCTGGCGCAAGAGCTCTCTGATGACATCTGACAGAAAGAGACATCAGGGTAAGCGGTACAATTTCGACCGTGTAAATTCCTCCGTCGCATTCCGCTATGACGTTATCATTATTCGTAATGTGAAACAATTTTGCTCGACAAAAAAAATAACATTCTTTTTACAACTAAAAATATTTTGGCAAACCTGATTTTGAAGTGTAGGGCGTTAACGGATTGTAGAACTTTAACGGACCATACAGACATAAGGTCTCCTATGAGGTATAAGTGGGGTCCTCAAGCCAAACCGATTTCAAGTCTGCATCATTTAAAATGTTTGGGCTGATAATTATACCATTCGACCATTAAAAATGGTCAATAATGGTATACTAACTTTGTGCGAATGTATGTAACAGGCAGAAGGAAGCGGGGCAGACCCCACAAATTGCCGATTGAGCCATGTCCGTCTGTCTGTCCGTTTGAACGTCTAGATCTCAGCTATTACAAAAGCTAGAGACACCTAATTTCACATGAAGGTTCCTGTATACCATATGTAGATCGAGTTTATTTTCAATTTTCGATGTCACGCCCACCGCCCACGCAAATCGATAATTTACGATTATTAGGAAAAGTATTAAAGTTACAGCTTTGGTATGAACATAGATAATTACAATATAAATCTCTTCTAAAAATTACAATCCGATCGGACAATAAACACAGAAGATATTCATCTAACCGTTTTCCATAGTTACACAGCTTGCGCCTTTGCAGCATATCGTGACGTCATCGTCACAATGCTTTGTTTCAGCTGTAGTGTGTCTACAACTGATTGCTATGTTTTCACATGAAGATAGCGCTATTCAAAGATAGATCTAATTTAAACAATAGGTGGCGGGTGAATTTGTGCAGAGTTTTTGATGGATTTAAATGTGTGATAATTTGTTTCGAAACTGGGCGAATGGTATCTTACTTTCGGGCGCGCTCGACTGTAGCTTTCTTCACTTGTTTTACATTTTTCAAGTGTTACGGCCAGCATGAAATTCTGTAATTCCATCATCATTATTCTGTTTCTAGTTAACATGGTCTCGTATAAATGGCCGGTATCAACTTGTAAATATTTTGAAGCTTTGAGAATTGTATTTACGGCAATTGTTATACCCGCTGCTCATAGAGTAGAAGGGTATTATAACTTTGTTTAAACCGAAAATTTATGTAACAGGCAGAAGCAGACATCTCCGACCCCATAAAGTATATATATTCTGTCTCAGGATCAAAAGCCGAGTCGATATAGCCATGTCCGTCTGTCTGTCCATATGAAAACCTTGATATCGACTACTATAAGAGCTATGACTACCAAATTTGTTGACAATATGTGTCATTATAGCACGCTGATCAAGTTTGTTTTGAATGTTGTGCCCTGAACTAGTAATTGTGTAATTGTAGTTGTGGCTTCATATAGCTTGCGTGCTGATCTGCTCGAAGAGCTTCAGCGGCTTTGATGATCAATGCAATTTAAAGAAGTAGCGCTGTTGCGCAATTCAGCCAATTGTAAAAATTGACGAAGTTGGTGCCACTGTTGCCACCTATGTTGGCCTAGGTCAGAAACTGTTGAATTTTTTTTTAGTGTCTTGCACAACCACTGTGACCACGGTCCCATTAAGACTTGCTAGCGCTTTAAGCGTCTTATTACTGTCACTGTGTGGCCGTAACTTGTTCAATTGACCTAATTGTCAAAAGAGTTTTCGTTCACTTGTTTCTAACCCAAATGTTCTTTCTGTGTGGATAAACCGGGTAGGACATTATACTTTTAATATTCTCGATCCCAGCGTACCTGTGATGTTCGAGTACAAAAACAAGCTTAATACAGAAGTTAGCTTAAAGTTAAATGAAAGCGAAACTTTATTTCGTAATCATTCTCATAGTGGTCACGCAAATGTGCTGTATTTGCCGACTATCCAATGACATCCGGTCAAATGCTCGCAATGCAGATTCTGTCGGAGTCTTATTTCGGTCAACAATCTGGAGACCGTTGACTTTAGTAAACTTTAGTTAATATATATGTATAGAAGCGTGCAAAACTGGGTACACGTTTGCAAATACAACGCCTTAAAGTATAAATGGGCAGTTCTCTAATGTCGAATGCGACATTTGTCCGTATTTAAATTGAAAAAAACTATGTGTTAACAAATTATTTTATTTTTCAAAGTTTAAAACATTTAGCTCTTACCACTATAAGACTCGCGTGAAAATCAAGATCTCAGCTATTATAACCTAGAAATAGTGAAGTATACTTTCAAAAATGACCAGCCAAATAACCTTTTCAAAATATAATCGGACAATAAATGCAGAAGCTATTTAATATTACATTTTTCAGAGCAGCCTGCACAATTATGCCAAATAGTGTGAGGTAGACTGGTATATGCAGCATCAGGTACTTTTTTTCATTAGACCATAGATTTAATAAAAATATAAAGTGTATATTGAATTTGTCGAAATGTGCGTAAAAGGCTGAAGGAGGCATCCGCGACCATAAAGTATATATGTATGTATATTTTGGATCACTAGCCGAGTCGATTGAGCCATTTCTGTCTGTCGCTGACAACACTTATGTGGGTCATACGATGTAAATTTATTTTATTTGTTTTTTGCTTTTTTTTTTTGAAAAACGCGTTCACCAATAACAGTTTTCTCACTCCGATTATTTCATGATCTTTGAAAATGCATGGTCTTATACGGTCAAAACTTGACTGTAGCCCCACCTGATTTTTATTTGTATAAGAAATAGCTAGTATGACTCACAATACAACTTAGTCGAACGTTGCACAATACCGCCGGTGGCAGATGGGAAGAGTGTTAGACTCTCAAACCAGCAGATCCGAGTTCGCATCTCCGTCCGAGCGCCGACACATGTTAGGACGTTCCACCTTTCGACCATTGAAAATAACCATAAATGGTGCAAAAGTATGTAACTGGCAGAACGGGGCGTGGCAGGAGGACCTCACTAAGTATATATATTCTTGATCAGAGTCACGTGTAAAACTATTATAAAAGTAAGACCCCAAATTGGGGGTATATTAAATAAACATCACAAGCTCCTGGAATTTATTTCAAATTTGGGGTGCCACGCCAATCGTTTCCGCAAATCGATAATTTACGATTATTAAGGAAAGTATTAAAGTTACAGCTTTCTGTTTATTTGGCACACGCAAAGATACTGATAAGATGCACTTAATCCCTAAATAATCAATAAAATAAAAAATCCGATCGGACATTAAACACAAAAGTTATTTAAGAAAACGTTTACCATAGTTGCGCTCCCCGAGTCATTTAGCAGCATCGTGATGCATCGTTTTAGCTTTTGTGTGTGTGTCTGTATGTGTGTGAGAGCGAGTTAGTGTCATCTATTGACATTTCTGAAGCGCAACTACGAAGTTGATCGAATGGTATTTTACGGCCGGCTTACGGCTTTGCTTACAAATTGATTTTAAAATCACGCGAGTGCCCATCCCGCCGCATTAGTCCGCAAAATTTTGTTTGTTTTTTTTTTAATACACATAATTAAGTCAACCATTTCCTTAGTTTTGCAGTGTATTAAAAAATACAGTATAATTCCTCTCCTAAAAAATTCCTCAAAAAATTATTCTTCGCCACCCCTAGAATTTTTTATTTCTTGGAATATTTTTAACGAATCCAGAATGAGGACTTTTTAATAAAAAGCACTTATTTCTTTCGATAAGTCACCAAAACCTAAGGATTGACAACACGATTGAATACTCAGAGCTGAACTAAACTTATGGGGACGTGCTTGTGTTTATATGGATAAACGTTGTCTTAAGAGAGTGAAGCTACGCTGACTTAAGAGAGTTACGAGTTAGAGAGTTAGTTAGTGATGTTTAAAAAATTCTTTTATGGAGTCAATCGAAGGGCTCTCGTTTATTCATAACGTGTGTTCTTATGTTTAAATGTGTGTGTGGTATTTACATAAGGTTGGTTTGTGAAGTTTAGATGTAGGTGTAGAATGATATGTTATCATAAGTTAAGCCAGTCGGAAAATCAGAAAAACAACAAAATCGCCCAAGCTTTAAGGGAGCTGTACGATATATTGGTCCGGTTCTGCTCGTCCCGACTTACTTATAGCTTACAGCAATAAGCATATTTACCAAATTTTATTAAGATAAAATAGTTGAGACACACAAAGAGACTAGTTTACATTGCAACACATGGTGGGCAACTTTGGTTTGACTCCCCTGATGCTGCTGACTCAGAATATTTTTTTTTAAACGTCGAAGTTTTTTTTTGACGGAGCGTTGCAAAACTTCTGGAGCGTTGCTTTCCTTTGCAAGGTTATAACCAACTAAGACGGTGCTGACATCAAATTTGGTGCTCTAGGCTCTGAGGTCCAGACGTTCATACAAACAAACTGGCAAACCGACAGATATGGCTTAATTAATTTGGCTTGTGATACTGAGCAAAGATATATATACATTGTGACAATTAAGTTTCTGAAAGGAAAGGTCGACTGATTTCAACAAATGCTGCAAACAAACTGGTTAGCAGATCGCGCTCGTGTTATTCGTTGTAATTAAGGAAAGCGCTCCCAACTAAACAAAAAAGTGCTTGAAAGTATTCATCGCGGGCTGTTTAAGTGACATTTTTCGGAAACTTAATTGTCTGTATGTATATGGTTTAAGGGGTAGCAGATGCCAACCGAAAATTTATATAACAGGCAGAAGAAGGTATATATATACTCTTGATCTAAAATAACAGCCGACTGGTTACAGACATGTTCGTCTGTCTGTTTGTCCTTTTGATAACCTATACTTCACCTATTATTTAAGCTAGAGCTATCAAGTTTGGTGAAAATGTGTGCATACGAGCAGCTGGGTAGCGGGTATATAACGGTCGAGCAATGTCGACTGTAGCTTTCCTACTGGTTTTTATTAGCATTTTTTATTTGTATATATAATGATTATCAAATGATAATTAATAAGCATTAGGAATAGGTGTTGAGGCTTCTTGTAATATATCCATGATTATGAAAACTATATTAAATGCAATATTTCTGTTTGTATCCTTCCCAATTCTATCTATTTAAACCGATCTCTTATTAAGGACTTGTTGTGACATATAGTAAGTTTTTTAATTCAATGACTTTTTCCTATATTTAAAAAACGTATAACGTATAAAGTGGTATAAAAAAATTTTTTGGCTCGCCGAAATAGTAGAATTTACATTTAATAAAATATTACCTTTAGCTTATCATTATCCTGTAAAAAAGACACACGTCAAAAGGTCATCGTCCTGCCACGAAGCTATAGAAAACTTCTACAACTTCGGTGTTTATAGTCCGATTTTTGAGACCATGGATTTTAAAAAAATACAAATACATACATCGAAAATCTATTTCCGATCAGATAATGAACATAAAAGTTATTCAACGTTTCATATAGATTTGCACTGCAAGCAAGCAAGCAGTGTTTTTTTTCCAACTGCTTGGACTGCTTGGCGTCTAACTGAATATTATATGTGTTGTTTATTATTTTTTTTTTTAAAACACGTTTACCGATAATTGTTTTCTCAATCTAATTTTTTTCATAATCTTAAAAATCCATGGCCTAATACAGTCAACACTTGACTGTAGCCGTTCTTACTTGATAAAATTGAAAATAAACACGATCAGCCTATGGCATACCGGAACCCCTATTGTAAAGTTTAGTGTCTCTAGCTATTGCAATTGCTGGGATCCAAACTTTCAACCGAGCAGACGGTTAGTAATCGTGAGCCATAACACACATGCACATGTGGGTATATCCGTTTTTGATAATTTTTAATGACCGAAGGGTATAAATGTATTAGTTTATTGGTAACAAAGCATAAATTGAATGCTGAACTTTCTAGCTAATTTAAATTTAACTACCCCCAAAAACAAAAGTCTATAATTTGTTTGCCTTCGTTACTCCGGGCCTTATCTTCTAGTGAAGCTTTAAAAACCATTAAGACTAACCTTCCTTTTTGTTTCTTTTGAAAACATTAGGGGCCTTAACACTTAACTATATTAACTTTGGCCTAAAGTTTACAACGCACCTTAGGAGACATTTTCGATCCCCAAAAACAAAAGTCTATAATTTGTTTGCCTTCTTTACTCCGGGCCTTATCTTCTAGTGAAGCTTTAAAAACCATTAAGACTAACCTTCCTTTTTGTTTCTTTTGAAAACATTAGGGGCCTTAACACTTAACTATATTAATTTTGGCCTAAAGTTTACAACGCACCTTAGGAGACATTTTCGATCCTATAAAGTATATACATATATTCTTAATAGGAGAGTTCAACTAGCCATGTCCGCTTGTCTATTGCAAGGCAAAAAAATCTTCCAGTTTTAGAGCTATCTTGATGAAACTTGGTATACATGCTTCTAATTGCTTCACCCTGTAAATAAGTTGAGACGAGCCGGATCGGAACAATATATCGTATAGTTGCCATAGAGCCTATCGGTCAAACCTGGTTATTTTGTAAGATAACTCTATGAAACTTTTTATTTCTAGCTGTGTCTAGGTCTTAGTATGTCCGTCAAAGGCTGGGAAAATGTTATAAAAGTTGGACCGATTTATCGCATATAATATTTAGAGTAACTGCAAGGGTATTAAACCTTCGGCGTGCCGAATTGCCTTTATTCCTTGTTTGTTTATGATACGGCTTGATGTGGGTTATAAGCTGTCAATGCATTTTTTAAGCTTGGGCCACGGCTACTTCCGACCTTTAAACTGACTAGGAAGCGCAATTCTTAAGATAAAGTATTCAGTTTTGGTGTGCATGATAACTATCCCCACTCGAACGATCGCTGAATATTTGGTTACGACCACCGGATGATAAATATAAAAGTTATTCAACGTTTCCTTTAGATTTAAGCTACGCCCCCTGTATGCAAGCAGTGTTTTTTCCAACTGCTTGAATTTTGATCCCTTTCAATTATTAATTGGTGTGTGACTTAGATATCAACATTGACAAATAACGCGTAAGTGCGTCCGTGGTTAAGTTGCGGACTGCGAAACTAATGACTAAATGGGGTATTTTGGTTCTAAGACCATGGATTTAAAAAAAATACATGATATATGGGGTTTGTCGACATGTGCGTAACAGGCAGAAGGAGGCATCTGCGAACCCATAAAGTATATATATTCTTGCTCAGGATTACCAGCCGAGTCGATTGAGCCATGTCTGTCTGTCCGTCTGTTCATCAGTCTGTCCGTCTGTTCATCTGTCTGTCCGTCTGTATGTAGTTCTGTATCTCAAAAACTAAAATAGCTAGAGCCACAAAATTTGGTGACAACACTTATGTGGGTCATACGCTGTAAAAATTTTATTAAATGCATTTTTTAAGCTTGGGCCACTCCTACTTCCGCCCCCGAAAATCGACCAACCGAAAAGCAGGCGCAATGATAAGGCTATAGAATTCAGTTTTGGTGTGTATGATAAATATCGCCACTCAAACGATCGCTGAAAATTTGGTTCCGATCGGATAACGAACATAAAAGTTATTCAACGTTTCATATAGATTTGCACTGCGCCCACTGCAAGCACGCTAGCAGTCTACTCATTGTTATGCCAATTTATAGAAAACTACCAAATCCTCTATTATCCTTTCGACTTAACTACAATTGAGTCGATTGAGCCATGTCCGTCTGTCCGTTTGAACGTCTAGATCTCAGCTTTTACAAAAGCTAGAGACACCATATTTCACATGAAGGTTCCTGTATACCACAGGTAGATCGAGTTCATTTTCAATTTTTGATGCCACGCCCACCGCCCACGCAAATCGATAATTTTCGATTATCAGGAAAAGTATTAAAGTTACAGCTTTCTGAACATATGAACATAAATAATTGCAATATAAATCTATTCCCCAAATTACAATGCAATCGGACGATAAACACAGAAGTTATCAAAGCTTGTGCCTGTGCTGCGCGTCGTGACGTCATCGTCACGATGCTTCGTTTCAGCCGTAGCGTGTGTAAAGCTATGCAGTTTTCACATGTAGATGGCGCTATTCAAAAATAGATCTAATTTAAACAATAGGTGGCGGATAAACTTGTGCAGCGTTTTTTGATGGAATTAAATGTGTGATAATTTGTTTCGAAACTGGGCGAATGGTATCTTACTGTCGGGCACGCTCGACTGTAGGTTTCTTTACTTGTTACTCTTATTTTTACTAAATTATTAGTCTCCGAAATAGCAAATATATTAAGACAGAATTGAGTCTATTTAAAAGCTGTTTCTGTTTTGGCTGTGCACAGTTCCAACAGTTGGAAAAACACTGCTTGCATGTGGGGAACGCTTTTCAAATGTATGAGAAAATGTTTATTATCCGATCGTATCCAATTTTCAATTTTCAGCTAATTTTTGAATGATCGTTTGGGTGGTGATATTTATCGTACACACCAAATCTGAATACTATAGCTTAAGAATGGCGCTTGTTATTCGAGTTTGATCGATTTGCGGGGGCGGAAGTAGTCGTGGTCCAAATTCAACTTCACGCACATTTCGAGAAACCCAATATACCAATGGATTTAAAAAAAATGCATGATCTAAAAATACGTTAGCTCTTCTTTAATTACAATCATATACAACTGAGCAAACTGGCTTTTCCGCATGATATTTACGATCATATTCATTAAAAATAAATAAATACATATTTTTTGCTTATTTCATTATGTCGCACTTTTATCTTTATTTATAGTAAATGCCATGGATACAACTCCAATTGTAAAGACTCTTCATTTAAATGGTATTTAATTTACTTTTATTTATTCGTTAATCATGATATGCATCTATTTCAGCACTTGTAACATTGTAATTATCAAAAGCGTAATTTGAGCGTTACAGAGCCAATATGAAATAAAATGAAGTACCGAAAGCTGAAGTCGGCTTCAACAACTTTATGTTGCGTAAATTAGGTTTATTGAGTAAATGTTTTTTATTAGTAGGCAGTTAACTTCTATTATTGTCTTTTACTATTTGATAAATACAAGCTTAGCAGAACAAGTCAGGAAAGCTACAGCCAACTTTGCTTAAACACACAAAAGTTATATATACTATATGCATATATATTTCAAGCCAATCGGATCATAACACACAAAAATTATTTAAGTAAACGTTTTCAGTAGTTCCATTGCTAGCGCCTTTGCAACGGCATTGTCACGATGCCTAATTTCAACCGTAGCGTGCGTAAAGCTGATTGCTTTTTAATTTTCATAGATGGGGCCAGTAAAAGAAAAATTGAGTTTGAATAATAAGTGTCAGATAATCTTGTGCAGAGTTTCTTGTTAGAATGGGGTGTGTTTTTATACCCTCTTAATGTTGGGCTGAGTTTGGTCACGCACCTTAACAAAAATCCCTAATCCTATAAAATATATATTATATATTCTTAATGAGGACCATAGGGTAGTCGAACAACCCATTTCCGTTTGTCTGTCTCTCTGTTGCAACGTCCCTTAGTCCCTTACTTGTAGAGCTACCTTAATGCAACTTAGTATTGACTGCAAATGTGCTTGTTTGTCTGTGTGCACACATCTCAGCTAAAAGATAAAGTTACCAAATTCGGAATGTACTTTTTTGGATATTGTGCGCTTATCGAAATTATTTTAAATTTTGGATGACACGCCTTCAGTCTTTGCAATCAACATACATGACATACACAAAGGTTAAAACGATGTGCATCTTACCTCCAAATTATGGTCGAATCGGACAATAAACGTAGAAGTTATTTAAATAAATGTTCTTAAAAGTTCTGCTGCCTGCGCCTCTGCTGCATCGATTCATCAATAAATTTTTTTACTGATAGGGATTTATTTATTAAGATTCTACATGGACGAATTATTTTTATAATTTTAATTTACTTTTTTCTTGAATGAATTTTTAATAATAATTAATAAAATTTGCATGTTTTATGTTCTTGGCTGATTTTAAGTTAAATATCACTATGTTGCGCACAGTGTCCCATAAGCGATTAATTTCAAACAAAAAAATAAACCAGACAACAATAAGAATTCGTATGCCGATCTTACCGTTAGAACGTCATTTGCCGGTTTCGCGACCGAGTAAAAGTCATTGGTAGTCCAATGCAGTTTTGCAAACTATTAGAATATCATTTAATGTGTAATTGCAACGTGGAATGATGACCTATTGAAATAGCCGAAAGTGTTCGAACGCAAAATCGCGACTTGTATTTAATGTCGTCAATTAACACATTTTTCCTCATATTCGTTTAAGTCAACACTAAAAAAATTTTCTCAGAAATCTTCTATTTAAGTGACTACACAAATCTTAAAATCAGCCCGTATATCAGAATTATTTGCGAAACAATAAAGAACGGCTCCAATCATATTTTGACTGTAAAAGGCCATGGTCTACAATACTGACGTAAAGTCAAAAACTAAAATAATAAAAACAAGTAAGGAAAGGTACAGTCGAGCGCCCCCGACAGTAAGGTACCATTCGCCCAGTTTCAAAAGAAATTATTACACTTTTATTTCCTCTGCAAAAGTTCATATGCCACCTATTGTTTAAATTAGATCTATCTTTGAATAGCACCATCTACATATAAAAACGTCATAGCAATCAGCTTTATACACGCTACGGTTGAATCGAAGCAACGCGACGATGACGTCACGACATGCTGCAAAGGCGCAAGCAGCGGTACTACGGAAAACGTTTAATTGAATAACTTTTGTGTTTATAATCCGATCGGCTTAAATATATATATTAAATACATGTGCATATAGTATAAATCTATATGTGTGTTAAAGCAAAACATAGAAACTTTAATACTTTCGTCACAAAGCTAACTCAAAAATGTATTTAACAATTTTCAGAGGCGGTGGGCGTGACACCTCTAATTTGAAATAAACTAGCTTTTATAATAGCTGAGATCTATATGTTCATATAGACGCGTAACGGACAGACAGACGGACATGGCTCAATCGACTTGGCTAGTGATCCTCAGCAAGAATATATATACTTTGTGGGGTCTGCAACGCCTGTAACATACATTTTCACAAACTTAGTATGCCATCTTTGACCATTTTTAAGGGTCGAATGGTATAAAAACTTTTTGCACACATTTAATTTTTGACGCTGGCGGGACTAGAAGAGTAAATGCATAATAGTATTGTTCGTTTTGATGTCCACCACTTAACCCATTTGACCACCGTACGCGCACGTACTATTCGGCACTATGCCCAGCAGCGCTGCTTACAGCTATGGAAAACGTTGAGTTGAATAACTTCTGTATTTATTATCCGATTGTTACCAAAATTTTAGAGATCATATAGGTTCATATAAACCAAAAATGAACAATATGGCACCAAAATTGCGCCTGTAATCCATTTTTTCGATTTACGGGGGCGGGGGGGGAAGTGGGCGTGGTCAAATCTAAAATAAACTTTATCAGAGTGCAATAATAACACATATTGGTACCAAATTTGGTAGTCCTAGCTCTTATAATAGCTAAAAACTAGGTGTTCATACGGACAGACAGATGGACGGACATGGCTATATCGACACGGCTGTTGATCCTAAGCCAGAATATATACACTTTATGGGGTCAGAGATGTCTCCTTCTGTACGTTACATACATTTTCGGTTTGAACAAAGTTATAATACACTTTTACTCTATGAGCAGAGGGTATAAAAACAAATCATTTTCAGTTGGACGCTCTGGGATTTGAACCCACGACCCCATTAAATCATTAATTTCGCAGTCTGCAACTAAACCACAGATACACTTCCGCGTTGGTTGTCAATATGATTGATATCTAAGACACACACCAATTGATAACTGAAATGCATCAAAATCCAAGCATTTTAAAAAACCTCGCAGTGCAAATGTAAACGTTGGATAACTTTTATGTTTATTATCCGATCCCAACCAAATTTGTAGCGATCGTTAGGGTGGTAATAAATATCATACACACCAAAACTGAATATTGTACCTAAATTATTGCGCTTGCTATTCGGTTTATCAAATTCACATGAGTGTAGTCACCACATTTGGTGGCTCTAGCTTTTTAAGTTTCTGAGGTATAGGCGTTCATACAGACGGACAGACAGACATGGCTCAATCGACTCGGCTAGTGAACATGAGCAAGTTAGAGCGAGCAAGCAAAGCTGATAACCCACTTTCGAAACATGTTATCGCACTCTTAATATCAACAACATACAATTGTTAAATGATAAAAACATGATACATCGTTATTCGGGAGCTATAAGGCATATGAACATCCTCTACATGTCATTTCGGAAGCTCTCCTAATCTTATCACATTCGTAACAAAGTGTGAAACACATACATAGAGTTACTATACTCTTTTTATACCTTTCGACCATTGAAAATGGGCAAAAATGGTATAAATGGTTTGTGAAAATGTATGCAACCGGCAGAAGGAGGTGTGACAGACCGCACAGTGTATATATATTCCTGCTCAGGATTACTAGCCGAGTCGATTGAGCCATGTCCGTCTGTCTGTCCGTTTGACCGTTTGAACGTCTAGATTTCAGCTATTACAAAATTAAGAGACACCAAATTTCACATAAGGTTCCTGTATACCATAGGTGGATCGAGTTTATTTTAAAATTTTGATGCTACGGCCACCGCCCACGCAAAGCGATAATTTACGTATTGTGACGTCATCGTCGCAATGCTTCATTTTAGCCGTAAAGTGTGTAAGGCTGATTGCTATGACATATATGTAGATGTATATTTTTGATGAAAATAAAAGTGCGATAATTAGACCATGGATTTTAAAAAAATTCATGGTCTATTGTGTTTGTCGAAATGTGCGTAACAGGTAGAAGGAGGCATCTGCGACCCCATAAAGTATATATATTCTGGCTCAGAATTACTAGCCGAGTCGATTAAGCCATGTCTGTCTGACCGTCTGTATGAACGCCTATATCTCAGAAACTAAAAAAGCTAGAGGCACCAAATTTGGTGACAACACTTATGTGAATCATACGCTGTAAAATTTTTATTAAAATTTGGGCCACGCCTACTTCCACCCCCACAAATCGAAAAACCGTATTGCAAGCGCCTATATCTCAGAAACTAAGAAAGCTAGAGCCACCAAATTTGGTAACAACACTTATGTGAATCAAACGCTGTAAAATTTTTATTAAAATTTGGGATACGCCTACTTCCGCCCCCGCAAATCGATAAACCGTATAGCAAGCGCAATAATAAAGCTAGAGTATTCAGTTTTGGTGTGAATGATAACTATCACCACCTAAACGATCGCTAAAAATTTGGTTCCGATCGGATAATGAACAAAAAAGTTATTCAACGTTTTATATAGATTTGCACTGCGCCCACTACAAGCAAACAAGCAGTGTTTTTCCCAAGCAGTGTTTTTTTCCAACTGCTTGGACTGCTTGGCGTCTAACTGAAAATAATGTGTTGTTTATTATTTTTCTTTGAAAAACAAGTTTACCAATAAAAGTTTTTAAAAACAGATTTTTTTCATAACCTTGAAAAATCTATGGTCTTATACAGTCAACACTTGACTGTAGCCGTTCTTACTTGTTTTTTTTTTTTAACTAAGCGTATGATATCTTACCGTCGGGCGCGGTCGAATGTAGCTTTCCTTACTTGCTTATTTTTAATATTAAAAAAAAAAACAAGAAAGAAGAGTTACCTTCGGCTCGCCGAAGGTTTCATACTCTTGCATTTACTCTAAATATACAACAGTTTTAGATTGCAACATACATTACATTAAAAATAACAAAAATCAACAAATAAGTTCCATGGCATCCATATGATATTTTGCTTTCTACAATTTTCACAGCATTAAAGGGACATAATAAGACGTATGAAAATGGGGGAAGTTTTGATAGTTTCTTGAATTTCAAAACTCTGTCAATAGGTTTGATATATCAGTCCGATTCGGATCGTTCCGACAGCGCGCAGCAATAATAAACATCTATACCAAGTTTCATTAAGAAAAGTGGCTAGCTTGCGTTGCAAGAGACAAGCGGACATGGCTAGTTGGACTCCCCTATTAAGAATAAATTTACTTTATTTGGTCGGAGATGTCACCTAACGATCGTTGCAAACTTGTGGCCAACATTAATATACCCTCTGTAAGGGTATAACAAAAAGTTTAATTCATTAGTGGACAATAATAATAATATATTATTTGTACATACATTATATAAATATATACATTAATATACCCTCTGCAAGGGTATAGCAAAAAGTTTAATTCATTAGTCGACAATAATAATAATATATTATATGTACATACATTATATATATATATATATATTTTTTTTTTTTTATTGGTATATATTTTTATTATATATATATACATATATATACATTATATATATATATATATACATTATATATATAAAATGTTTTTAATACCTGTTCTTGCTTTTTAGTGACCACGCCTCTATTTGGTAACAGTAGAAGCTATATTGACCCTCATACGTATGAAGATCCTAACCAGGCAATAAGAGAGTTTGCACGTGAAATCGACGCAAACTACATTACAATTGAAGCAATAATAGGTAAACAAGATTTATACATGTTTAAATATATTTGTCTTTAATATTATGTTATGTTAACATGGTTTTTAACAGGTGGTGGGGAATTCGGAGATGTTTGTCGCGGTCGTCTTAAAATTCCTCCAAACTTTGTACAGGACATTGACGTAGCAATTAAAACTCTAAAACCAGGTAAATTTATTATAGATTTACTTACATGCATATCAAAGTTAGAATACATAATGTGCTATCATTTTAAAGGTTCTTCAGAAAAAGCACGTTGTGATTTTCTGACGGAGGCGTCAATAATGGGACAGTTTGATCACCCAAATGTTATATACCTCCAGGGAGTGGTTACACGCTCAAATCCTGTCATGATTATTACAGAATACATGGAAAACGGCAGCCTTGATACATTTTTGAGAGTAAATGATGGAAAGTTTCAAACGTTACAGTTAATTGTTATGCTTCGTGGGATCGCTAGTGGAATGGCTTATCTAAGTGATATGAATTATGTGCATCGAGACTTGGCAGCTCGCAACGTCCTCGTTAATGCACAACTAATTTGTAAAATTGCTGACTTTGGTTTGTCTCGTGAAATTGAAAATGCAAATGACGCCTACACTACTCGAGTAAGTCTTAATGACAACAACAAGTTATTTTTCAGTAACACTAGCTATGCTTTTTATACCATTCGACCATTGAAAATGGTTAAAACTATGGCACAAAGTTAGTAACAGGCAGAAGAAGACGTGGCAGACTCCATTAACTATATATATTCTTTCTCAGAATCACTAACCCAGTCGATTGAGTCATGTCCGTCTGTTCGTCTGTCTGCCTACCTATCTGTATGAACGCCTGGATCACAGAGACTAAAAGATCTAGAGTAATCAAATGTGGTCATAAGCTGTCAATGGGTTTCTTTCATTAAATTTGGGCCACGCCTACTTCCGGCCCCGCATTCCGATTGAACCGAATAGCAAGCTTAATTTGTTAGCTACAGTATACAGTGTGTTTAATAACTATCACCACCCAAACGATCGCTGAAAATATGGTTCCGATCGGATAACAAACATTAAAGCTATTCAAGTAAACGTGTTCCATATATGCCAGAAGTGCTTATTCCAACCAAAGACTGATTGTGCAACCACCCATCATCACGAAAATGGATAAGTTGAAGTCAGCAGACTGCACAACTTTTTGTTAGAAATGCAATGGCAACGGCGAAATTCGCGGCCAATTTCAGTTTCTAATCTTTAATCTTTTCACTGAAACTGGGGGGAGCAGGGACAATCTATATTATTAATTGTCTTTGATCCAGGTTCGATTCCAGGGTCTGGCACTTTAATTTAATTTTTATTCGTAAAATTGTCCCATAATAGCGGTGGTAGCTCGGTGAAAGGGTGGCAGACTCTTGAGCGGGTAGTTCCTTGATATAAGTCGTAGTGTCACCGATATTTAAATTTTTATTCCATAAGACCATTGAAAATGGTGAAAATTGTCATGGTCAGCTTTAATAAAAGCTAGAGACACCAAATTTGGCATAAAAGTGTATAAACATAACAAGCTCTTGGAGTTTATTTTAAACTTGAGATGCCACGTCCACCGCGTAAGAAAATTGATTAATACATTTTTGAGTTTGTTCTGTGACGAAAGTATTACAGTCTTAACGATTTGCTTCAACACACATAGATATAAACTATATGCATATATATTTCAAATTTTAAGCCGATCGGGCTATGAACACAATAGTTATTCAATTCAACGTTTTCCGTAGTTCCGCTGCTTGCGCCTTTGCAGCATATCGTGACGTCGTCTTCGCGATGGTTCGATTCAGCCGTAGCGGGTATAAAGCTGATTGCTATGACGTTTTCACATGAAGATGGCGCTATTCAAAGTTAGATCTAATTAAATACAATAGGTGGCATATGAACTTTTGCACAGGAAATAAAAGTGTGATAATTTCTTTTGAAACTGGGCGAATGGTATCTTACTGTCGGCTGCACTCCACTGTAGCTTTCTTCACTTGAAATGATGCAACATTTATCTTGAGACTGTTATTTAAACATTTCTAATAAATCTTTGGTTTTTGTAATGTAGGGTGGAAAAATTCCAGTACGCTGGACAGCGCCTGAAGCAATAGCATTTCGAAAATTCACTTCCGCATCAGATGTTTGGTCCTATGGAGTCGTATTATGGGAGGTTATGTCATATGGTGAACGACCTTATTGGAATTGGTCAAATCAGGTAAATAAATAAATTTCTCAATAATAAACTTTAAAATTAAATGTTTGTTCTTTGAAGGATGTAATAAAAAGCATTGAGAAAGGGTATCGATTACCTGCCCCTATGGACTGTCCAGAAGCTTTATATCAATTAATGTTGGACTCGTGGCAAAAGCAACGAACGCACCGACCTACATTTTCAAGCATTGTTTCAACATTAGATAACTTAGCCAGGCAGCCCCAGTCTTTATTAACTACACGAAACTCCCCTGAAAATGATGGTTCACACATTCTTGATACACAGCGAGGTCATAATATATTTATTAACACTGACTTGTGGCTAGAAAGTATAAAAATGTCAAGATACAGTCAACATTTTAAGGAGGCAAATTTATTAAGCGCTCAACAGGTAAATTTTTTTTTCAAATCCAAAAGCAATTTAGGATGAATTAACTCATGATCTTTTCTATTTACAGATCTCTAGGTTAACAGCCCAACAGCTGTCAGATATGGGAATAACGTTAGTCGGACATCAGAAAAAAATTTTACACCAAGCTCGGCAGCTAGATACAATAATATAGCCTGTACATAAACACATAAATAGATTTATCAACAGCAAACAATGCAAAAAACAAATTAAAAGATTATGTGACTTAACTTAAACATAAAATATAATAATACCTTAAAATGTAAGCACATTTGTAGTATACACTTGCAACTAACCGTGAAAATTCCGACTAGAGGTAAAAGCCTGCTTACTCTTAAATTTTTATATTAACACGTTTAGTTAAAAAATATATGTAAAAAGTATACCCATAAAATAAATAACAGAACAAAATATTAAACAACAAAAATATACAGATCTTTCCTACCGTCTACTTACACACCTTATTTCAAAGTCTTTAAAATCTCATATATTTAAAACGAGCAATGACCCCTATAGTCCTGACTACTAAAACTTTCATCGAATTAAAAATAAAAAAAACCACTTTACCCATATCCCACTAAGTCTCAAACCCAGGATTGCCGGCTTAAGAGTCTGCCAATCTTCTGCTGCCACCACCATTACGCAACAATGTTCAAAGTTGTATTACGATCCTCTTCAATATTTATATTTTTTCGCTTGAAAAAAATCTTAACTTATTCGCCGCCCTTTGTATATTAATATCCTTACACATGAATTATAAACGAACCTTAGCACCAAATTTAAATTTTAAAAACCAATTTAAAAAAAATTGTAAATACATTAACACTGAACCGTTAATTTGTACAATTTTATATCAATTGAAATAAAGTCTATAACGCTTTACCAGTATTTCCCAAGCAGCTTTAGCATTGGGGTCCCAACGTTTAACAATTTTTAACTCCCTTCTGACTTATAAGTGAAAATTAAAAAAAATTATAATAGCCTTCGGCAGTGTTTTTCGCAGTGCAATTTTTAGAGCAAAATTAAAATACCCAGGCAATGCAAAACTTAAAATAAATATTTTTTTTTAGCAAAAAACGATCATTGTATTTTAATATTACTTTATGGCTAAGTTTAAGTAAAACACTCAAAATAAATATAAGCACTGATGAAAAACACAAAGAAAAACAACAATTCAAAACTTATTTTGGTGTAATTCCTTTTCTTTGTCTTTTAGGCATACTTTAATTGCCTGATTTTGATGTCCCTTGATCAATGATCAAAAAAAGGTAAATGGTGCAAATATAACTTTTTCGTTGTTTAGAGCAGCGTTCTGTTTTCGCATTTGCTGCATATCGTGATGTTGATTATGAGACATGTCGCTTCAGTTTTGACTGCCTGTATTTGTCGCTTCTGCTTTGACTGGCTGTATTTACATATTTATGTGTTAGAGCGCGTAAGCAAGATATTTATTGGAGAATATATATCATAATTATCATACATACATAAATGTTGTGGCGTAAAAACTACGCCTGATAAATGTATGGAGGCGAACATGCCCAAAATCAAATAATTATTTTAGCGGAAAATTAGAATTTAATTTAAAAAAAAATTCGAAAAAAATGTATATTTTATAGTTTTTAACTTCATGGCTACAGTTTAGTTTTGGCTGTAGAAGATTATGGATTTTTAAATTCATGACAAATTAGGAATCTAAAAACTGTTGACCGCATTTAAAAATATGAAAGAAAGGTTACCTTTGGCACGCCGAAGGTTTCATACGCTAGCACTTACTCCAAATATTAAATCAGCCGATAGGTTATATGGTAGCAAAAAAAAAAAAAAAAACAAGTAAGAACGGCTACAGTCAAGTGTTGACTGACCATGGATTTTTCAAGTTTATGAAAAAATCTGATTTAGAAAACTGTTATTGGTAAACGTGTTTTTCAAAGAAATATAATAAACAACACATATAATTTTTAGTTAGACACCAAGCAGTCCAAGCAGTTGAAAAAAACACTGCTTGCCTGCTTGCAGTGGGCGCAGTGCAAATCTATATCAAACGTTGAATAACTTTTTTGTTCATTATCCGATCGGAACCAAATTTTCAGCGATCGTTTAGATGGTGATAGTTATCATATACACAAAAACTGAATACTGTAGCTTTATTATTGCGCTTGCTATACGGTTTATCAATTTGCGGGGGCGGAATTAGGCGTGGCCTAAATTTTAATACAAATTTTACAGCGCATGATTTACATAAGTGTTGACACCAAATTAGGTGGCTCTAGTTTTTTTTTAGTTTCTGAGATATAGGCGCTTGCTATACGGTTTATCGATTTGCGGGGGCGGAAGTAGGCGTGGCCCAAATTTTAATAGGAATTTTACAGCGTATGACGCACATGAGTGTTGTCAACAAATTTGGTGGCTCTAGCTTTTTTTAGTTTTTGAGATATAGGCGTTCATACAGACGGACAGACGGAGAGACAGACATAGCTTAATCGACTCAGCTAGTGATCCTGAGCAAGAATATATATACTTTATGGGAAAGGGGAAGGGGAAGAAGGAGGAAGAAGGAGGGGAAGAAAAGGAGGAGGAGGAAGAGAAGGGAAAAAGGAGGAGAGGAGGAAGAGGAGAAAGAGAAAGGGAAGGGGAAGGAGGAGGAGGAGGAGGAGGAAAGAAAGGGGAAAAAGGAGGAAGAAGGAGGAAGGAGGAGGAGGAGGAAGAGGAGGAAAGGGAAAGGGAAGGGGAGAGGAGGAGGAGGAGAGGAGGAGAAGAGAGAAAGGGGGGAAAAAGGAGGAAGAAGAAAGAAAAAGGAGGAGGAGGAGGAGGAAGAGGAGGAAAGGGAAGGGAAGGGAAGGGGAAGAGGAGGAGGAGGAGGAGGGAAAGAAAGGGGGAAAAAGAGGGAGGAGAGAAGAAAGAAAAAGGAGGAGGAGGAGGAAGAGGAGGAAAGGGAAAGGGGAAGGGGAAGAAGGAGGAGGAGGAGGAGAAAGAAAGGGGGAAAAAGGAGGAAGAAGAAAGAAAAAGGAGGAGGAGGAAGAGGAGGAAGGGAAAGGGAAGGGAAGAAGAGGAGGAGGAGGAGGAGGAAGAGAGGAAGAAAAAGGAGGAGAAAAAGGAGGAAGAAAGAAAAAAAGGAGGAGGAGGAGGAAGAGGAGGAAAGGGAAAGGGAAGAGGGGAAGAAGGAGGAAAGGGAGGAGGAAGGAGAAAGAAAGGAGAGAAAAGGAGGAAGAAGAAAGAAAAAGGAGGAGGAGGAAGAAGAGGAGGAAAGGGGAAGGGGGAAGGGGGAAGGAAGGAGGAGGAAGAGGAGAAAGAAAGGGGGAAAAAGGAGGAAGAAGAAAAAAAGGAGGAGGAAGAGGAGGAAAGGGAAAGGGGAAGGGGAAGAAGGAGGAGGAGGAGGAGAAAGAAAGGGGGAAAAAGGAGGAAGAAGAAAGAAAAAGGAGGAGGAGGAAGAAGAGGAGGAAAGGGGGAAAAAGGAGGAAGAAGAAAGAAAAGAGGAGGAGGAGGAGGAAGAGGAGAAAGGGAAAGGAGGAAGGGGAAGAAGGAGGAGGAGGAGGAAAAAGAAAGGGTAAAAAGGAGGAAGAAGAAAAAAAGGAGGAGGAGGAGGAAGAGGAGGAGGAGGGGAAGGGGAAAGAAGGAGGAGGAGGAGGAAAGAAAGGGGGAAAAAAAGAGGAAGAAGAAAGAAAAAAAAGGAGGAGGAGGAGGAAGAGGAGGAAAGGGAAATGGGAAGAAGGAGGAGGAGGAGGAAAAAGAAAGGGGGGAAAGAAAGCGGGAAAAAGGAGGAAGAAGAAAGAAATAGGAGGAGGAGGAGGAAGAGGAGGAAAGGAGGGGAAGGGAAAGGAAGAGGAGGAGGAGGAGAGAGAAGAAAGGGGGAAAAAGGAGGAAGAAGAAAGAAAAAGGAGGAGGAGGAGGAAGAGGAGGAAGGGGAAGGGAAGGGGAAGAAGGAGGAGGAGGAGGAGAAAGAAAGGGGGGAAAGAAAGGGGGAAAAAGGAGGAAGAAGAAAGAAAAAGGAGGAGGAGGGAGGAAGAGGAGGAAAGGGAAAGGGAAAGGGGAAGAAGGAGGAGGAGGAGGAGAAAGAAAGGGGGAAAAAAAGGAGGAAGAAAGAAGAAAAGGAGGAGGAGGAGGAAGAGGAGGAAAAGGAAAGGGAAGGGGAAGAAGGAGGAGGAGGAGGAGAAAGAAAGGGGGAAAAAGGAGGAAGAAGAAAAAAAAAGGAAGAGGAGGAGGAAGAGGAGGAAGAGGGGGAAAGGGAAGAAGGAGAAGAGGAAGGAGGAGGAGAGAGAGAAAGAAAGGAGGAAAAGGAGGAAGAAGAAAGAAAAGAGGAGGAGGAGGAAAGGAGGAGGAAAGGGAAGAGGGAAGGGGAAGAAGGAGGAGGAGGAGGAGAAAGAAAGAAAAGGAGGAAGAAGAAGAAAGGAGGAAGAAGAAGGAAAGAGGAGGGAAGGAAGGGAAGGGAAGAAGGAGGAGGAGGAGAAAGAAAGAGGGGAAAAAGGAGGAAGAAGAAAGAAAAAAGGAGGAGGAGGAGGAGGAAGGGAAAGGGGAGGAAGAAGGAGGAGGAGGAGGGGAGAAAGAAGGGGGAAAAAGGAGAAAAAAAGGAGGAGGAGGAGGAAGGGAGGAAAGGGGAAAGGAAGGGGAAGAAGGAGGAGGAGGAGGAGGAAAAAGAAAGGGGGAAAAAGGAGGAAGAAGAAAGAAAAAAGAGAGGAGGAGGAGAGAGGGAGGAAAGGGAAAGGGGAAGGGGAAGAAGGAGGAGGAGGAGGAGAGAAAGAAAAGAAGGAAGGGAAGGGAGAAGGAAGAAAAAAGGAGGAGAAGAGAAAAAAGGAGGAGGAAGAGGAGGAAGAGAAGGAAAGGGGAAGAAGGAGGAGGAGGAGGGGGAGGAGAAAGAAAGGGGGAAAAAGGAAGAAGAAAGAAAGAAAGGAGGAGGAGGAGGGAAGAGGAGGAAAGGGAAGAGGAAGGGGAAGAAAGAGGAGGAGGAGGAGAAAGAAGGGGGGGAAAAAGGAGGAAGAAGAAAAGAAAAGGAGGAGGAGGAGGAAGAGGAGGGAGGAAAGGGAAAGGGGAAGAAGGAAGGAGGAGGAGGAGAGAAAGGGGGAAAAAGGAGGAAGAAGAAAGAAGGGAGGAGGAGGAGGGAGAAGAGGAGGAAAGGGAAGGGAAGGAAGAAGGAGGAGGGAGAAAGAGGGGGAAAAAGGAGGAAGAAGAAAGAAAAAGGAGGAGGAGGAGGAAGAGGAGGAAAGGGAAAGGAAGGAAGGGAAGAAGGAGGAGGGAGGAGGAGAAAGAAAGGGGGAAAAAGGAGGGAAGAAGAAAGAAAAAGGAGGAGGAGGGAAAAGGAGGAAAGGAAAGGGAAAGGGGAAGGGGAAGAAGGAGGAGGAGGAGGGAAAGAAAGGGAAAAAGGGGGGAAAAGGAAGAAAGAAAGAAGGAGGAGGAGGAGGAAGAGGAGGAAAGGAAAGGGAAGGGGAAGAAGGAGGAGGGAGGAGGAGAAAGAAAGGGGGAAAAAGGAGGAAGAAGAAAGAAAAAGGGAGGAGGAGGAGGAAGAGGAGGAAAGGGAAAGAAGGAGGAGGAGGAGGAGAAAGAAAGGGGGAAAAAGGAGGAAGAAGAAAGAAAAAGGAGGAGGAGGAGGAAGAGGAGGAAAGGGAAAGGGGAAGGGAAAGAAGGAGGAAGGAGGAGGAGAAAGAAAGGGGGAAAAAGGAGGAAGAAGAAAGAAAAAGGAGGAGGAGGAGGAAGAGGAGGAAAGGGAAAGGGGAAGGGGAAGAAGGAGGAGGAGGAGGAGGGGAAAGAAAGGGGAAAAAGGAGGAAGAAGAAAGAAGGAAGGTAATAATGATGAGGAGATATATTGAGTATGTGGCGCTGGAGGAAGAAGAAAGAAAAATGATGATGATGATGAAGAGGATATACAAGAAAGAATAGGAAGAATGATGATGATGATGATGATATTGAGCGTGAGCGGCATGATGAACATTATTGCTACGATGATGATGATGAAATATTATTGTTTGTTAATGCAACACGATGATGATGATTGACATTGCGCCGCAGCACGATGGTCACTGTTTGCCGATGATGATGATGGTGATTTGTCGGCGCCGTAGGTCGTAACAATGATGATGATGATGACGGCTCATGCCGTGGCGCTGATGAATAATATCGAGCGATGATGATAGAAGATAGATGAAATGGTTTGAATGGTACGTAGCCAATGATGATGATGATGATGTCGGCGCCAGAAAATGATGGTGAATATTGAGCAATGATGATGATGATGAAATATGATGAGCGAGCGAAGGAAATAATGATGATGATGATATTATTGTTGGTACGTGTACGATAAATAATTGTTGCGTACGATGATGATGATGAAGATGATGAAAGGAAATGTAGCCGTGGAAGAATGATGATGATGATGATGTTGCTGTGGCGCCGATAACAGCTTGTTGAAAAAGGCCGATATGATATGATGATGAGCGACAAAAAGCGGAATAATGATGATGATGATGATGAAAGAGCGTAAAGGCGCGATAAGCCAGCTTGTTATGATGATGATGATGGAAGATGATGAAAGGAAAGGGAAGGAAATAATGATGAGGAGATATTGTTGAAATGTAGTGCATGATGGAAGAATATTGAAAAAGATGATGATGATAACATATGCCGAAAATGGAATGGAATGAATGGGATGATGATGATGGTTATACGTGCGCCGATGGAACAGCTGCTGTTGATGGCGATGATGATGATGAACATATTTGTCGAAAGCGAGCCGAACAGATGATGATGACATGTTGCGCCGTGGCGCCGATAATGACAAATAGCACGATGATGATGATGAAGATGATGAAATGAAAATGAATGTGGAAATAATGATGATGATGATGATATCATGGCGCCGATGAACAATATGTGATGATGATGAGGAAGATGGTCGGCGGAATGCAACAACATGATGATGATGATGATATGCCAGCCGTGGCGATGGTAACAGTTTGTTGTTTACGATGATGAAACAACATGATGTTTATGTTTTGTTGCAATAATGATGATGATGATGATGATGATATGTTGCCGTGGAAAGCGATGAAAACAGTTTGTTTGTTACGATGATGATGATGAAGATGATGAGCGAGCGAAGGAAACAATGATGATGAT